>OX424555.1:99262530-99862530 GCA_949152475.1 Terebella lapidaria
CTACACGGCCACCAGTAGGTCCAGTACAGCACTACACAGCCACCAGTAGGTCCAGTACAGCACTACACGGCCACCAGTAGGTCCAGTACAGCACTACACGGCCACCCAGTAGGTCCAGTACAACACTACAAGGCCACCAGTAGGTCCAGTACAACACTACACAGCCACCAGTAGGTCCAAGTACAACACTACACAGCCACCAGTAGGTACAGTACAACACTACACGGCCACCAGTAGGTCCAGTACAACACTACAAGGCCACCAGTAGGTCCAGTACACCACTACACGGCCACCAGTAGGTCCAGTACACCACTACACGGCCACCAGTAGGTCCAGTACAACACTACACAGCCACCAGTAGGTCAAGTACAACACTACACGGCCACCAGTAGGTCCAGTACAACACTACACAGCCACCAGTAGGTCCAGTACAACACTACACGGCCACCAGTAGGTCCAGTACAACACTACAAGGCCACCAGTAGGTCCAGTACAACACTACACGGCCACCAGTAGGTCCAGTACAACACTACACGGCCACCAGTAGGTGCAGTACAGCACTACATGGCCACCAGTAGGTCCAGTACAACACTACACGGCCACCAGTAGGTCCAGTACAACACTACACGGCCACCAGTAGGTCCAGTACAACACTACAAGGCCACCAGTAGGTCCAGTACAACACTACACGGCCACCAGTAGGTCCAGTACAACACTACACAGCCACCAGTAGGTCCAGTACAACACTACACAGCCACCAGTAGGTCCAGTACAACACTACACGGCCACCAGTACGTCCAGTACAACACTACACGGCCACCAGTAGGTCCAGTACAACACTACACGGCCACCAGTAGGTCCAGTACAGCACTACACGGCCACCAGTAGGTCCAGTACAACACTACACGGCCACCAGTAGGTCCAGTATAACACTACACAGCCACCAGTAGGTCCAGTACAACACTACACGGCCACCAGTAGGTCCAGTACAACACTACAAGGCCACCAGTAGGTCCAGTACAACACTACACGGCCACCAGTAGGTCCAGTACAGCACTACACAGCCACCAGTAGGTCCAGTACAGCACTACACGGCCACCAGTAGGTCCAGTACAACACTACACGGCCACCAGTAGGTCCAGTACAGCACTACACAGCCACCAGTAGGTCCAGTACAACACTACACAGCCACCAGTAGGTCCAGTACAGCACTACACAGCCACCAGTAGGTCCAGTACAACACTACACAGCCACCAGTAGGTCCAGTACAACACTACACGGCCACCAGTAGGTCCAGTACAACACTACACAGCCACCAGTAGGTCCAGTACAACACTACACGGCCACCAGTAGGTCCAGTACACCACTACACAGCCACCAGTAGGTCCAGTACAACACTACACGGCCACCAGTAGGTCCAGTACAACACTACACAGCCACCAGTAGGTCCAGTACAGCACTACACCGCCACCAGTAGGTCCAGTACAGCACTACACGGCCACCAGTAGGTCCAGTACAACACTACACGGCCACCAGTAGGTCCAGTACAGCACTACAAGGCCACCATTAGGTCCAGTACAGCACTACAAGGCCACCAGTAGGTCCAGTACAACACTACAAGGCCACCAGTAGGTCCAGTACACCACTACACAGCCACCAGTAGGTCCAGTACAACACTACACCGCCACCAGTAGGTCCAGTACAACACTACACGGCCACCAGTAGGTCCAGTACAACACTACACGGCACTACACGGCCACCAGTAGGTCCAGTACAACACTACACGGCCACCAGTAGGTCCAGTATAACACTACACAGCCACCAGTAGGTCCAGTACAACACTACACGGCCACCAGTAGGTCCAGTACAACACTACAAGGCCACCAGTAGGTCCAGTACAACACTACACGGCCACCAGTAGGTCCAGTACAGCACTACACAGCCACCAGTAGGTCCAGTACAACACTACACGGCCACCAGTAGGTCCAGTACAACACTACACGGCCACCAGTAGGTCCAGTACAACACTACACGGCCACCAGTAGGTCCAGTACAGCACTACACGGCCACCAGTAGGTCCAGTACAACACTACACGGCCACCAGTAGGTCCAGTACAACACTACACGGCCACCAGTAGGTCCAGTACAACACTACACGGCCACCAGTAGGTCCAGTACAACACTACACAGGCCACCAGTAGGTCCAGTACAGCACTACACAGCCACCAGTAGGTCCAGTACAGCACTACACGGCCACCAGTAGGTCCAGTACAGCACTACACGGCCACCAGTAGGTCCAGTACAACACTACACGGCCACCAGTAGGTCCAGTACAACACTACACGGCCACCAGTAGGTCCAGTACAACACTACACGGCCACCAGTAGGTCCAGTACAGCACTACACGGCCACCAGTAGGTCCAGTACAGCACTACACGGCCACCAGTAGGTCCAGTACAACACTACACGGCCACCAGTAGGTCCAGTACAGCACTACACGGCCACCAGTAGGTCCAGTACAACACTACACAGCCACCAGTAGGTCCAGTACAGCACTACACGGCCACCAGTAGGTCCAGTACACCACTACACAGCCACCAGTAGGTCCAGTACAACACTACACAGCCACCAGTAGGTCCAGTACAGCACTACACGGCCACCAGTAGGTCCAGTACAGCACTACACGGCCACCAGTAGGTCCAGTACAACACTACACGGCCACAAGTAGGTCCAGTACACCACTACACAGCCACCAGTAGGTCCAGTACAACACTACACGGCCACCAGTAGGTCCAGTACACCACTACACAGCCACCAGTAGGTCCAGTACAACACTACACGGCCACCAGTAGGTCCAGTACAACACTACACAGCCACCAGTAGGTCCAGTACAACACTACACGGGCCACCAGTAGGTCCCAGTACAGCACTACATGGCCACCAGTAGGTCCAGTACACCACTACACAGCCACCAGTAGGTCCAGTACAACACTACACAGCCACCAGTAGGTCCAGTACAGCACTACACGGCCACCAGTAGGTCCAGTACAGCACTACACGGCACCAGTAGGTCCAGTACAACACTAAACGGCCACAAGTAGGTCCAGTACAACACTACACGGCCACCAGTAGGTCCAGTACACCACTACACGGCCACCAGTAGGTCCAGTACAACACTACACAGCCACCAGTAGGTCCAGTACACCACTACACGGCCACCAGTAGGTCCAGTACAGCACTACACGGCCACCAGTAGGTCCAGTACAACACTACAAGGCCACCAGTAGGTCCAGTACAACACTACACAGCCACCAGTAGGTCCAGTACAACACTACACAGCCACCAGTAGGTCCAGTACAACACTACACGGCCACCAGTAGGTCCAGTACAACACTACAAGGCCACCAGTAGGTCCAGTACAACACTACAAGGCCACCAGTAGGTCCAGTACAGCACTACACGGCCACCAGTAGGTCCAGTACACCACTACACGGCCACCAGTAGGTTCAGTACAACACTACAAGGCCACCAGTAGGTCCAGTACAACACTACACAGCCACCAGTAGGTCCAGTACACCACTACACGGCCACCAGTAGGTCCAGTACAGCACTACACGGCCACCAGTAGGTCCAGTACAACACTACAAGGCCACCAGTAGGTCCAGTACAACACTACACAGCCACCAGTAGGTCCAGTACAACACTACACAGCCACCAGTAGGTCCAGTACAACACTACACGGCCACCAGTAGGTCCAGTACAACACTACAAGGCCACCAGTAGGTCCAGTACACCACTACACGGCCACCAGTAGGTCCAGTACACCACTACACGGCCACCAGTAGGTCCAGTACAACACTACACAGCCACCAGTAGGTCCAGTACAACACTACACAGCCACCAGTAGGTCCAGTACAACACTACACAGCCACCAGTAGGTCCAGTACAACACTACACGGCCACCAGTAGGTCCAGTACAACACTACAAGGCCACCAGTAGGTCCAGTACAACACTACACGGCCACCAGTAGGTCCAGTACAACACTACACGGCCACCAGTAGGTCCAGTACAACACTACACGGCAACCAGTAGGTCCAGTACAACACTACACGGCCACCAGTAGGTCCAGTACAGCACTACACGGCCACCAGTAGGTCCAGTACAGCACTACACGGCCACCAGTAGGTCCAGTACAACACTACACGGCCACCAGTAGGTCCAGTACAACACTACACGGCCACCAGTAGGTCCAGTACAACACTACAAGGCCACCAGTAGGTCCAGTACAACACTACACGGCCACCAGTAGGTCCAGTACAACACTACACAGCCACCAGTAGGTCCAGTACAACACTACACAGCCACCAGTAGGTCCAGTACAACACTACACGGCCACCAGTACGTCCAGTACAACACTACACGGCCACCAGTAGGTCCAGTACAACACTACACGGCCACCAGTAGGTCCAGTACAGCACTACACGGCCACCAGTAGGTCCAGTACAACACTACACGGCACCAGTAGGTCCAGTATAACACTACACAGCCACCAGTAGGTCCAGTACAACACTACACGGCCCACCAGTAGGTCCAGTACAACACTACAAGGCCACCAGTAGGTCCAGTACAACACTACACGGCCACCAGTAGGTCCAGTACAGCACTACACAGCCACCAGTAGGTCCAGTACAGCACTACACGGCCACCAGTAGGTCCAGTACAACACTACACGGCCACCAGTAGGTCCAGTACAGCACTACACAGCCACCAGTAGGTCCAGTACAACACTACACAGCCACCAGTAGGTCCAGTACAGCACTACACAGCCACCAGTAGGTCCAGTACAACACTACACAGCCACCAGTAGGTCCAGTACAACACTACACGGCCACCAGTAGGTCCAGTACAACACTACACAGCCACCAGTAGGTCCAGTACAACACTACACGGCCACCAGTAGGTCCAGTACACCACTACACAGCCACCAGTAGGTCCAGTACAACACTACACGGCCACCAGTAGGTCCAGTACAACACTACACAGCCACCAGTAGGTCCAGTACAGCACTACACCGCCACCAGTAGGTCCAGTACAGCACTACACGGCCACCAGTAGGTCCAGTACAACACTACACGGCCACCAGTAGGTCCAGTACAGCACTACAAGGCCACCATTAGGTCCAGTACAGCACTACAAGGCCACCAGTAGGTCCAGTACAACACTACAAGGCCACCAGTAGGTCCAGTACACCACTACACAGCCACCAGTAGGTCCAGTACAACACTACACCGCCACCAGTAGGTCCAGTACAACACTACACGGCCACCAGTAGGTCCAGTACAACACTACACGGCACTACACGGCCACCAGTAGGTCCAGTACAACACTACACGGCCACCAGTAGGTCCAGTATAACACTACACGGCCACCAGTAGGTCCAGTACAACACTACACGGGCCACCAGTAGGTCCAGTACAACACTACAAGGCCACCAGTAGGTCCAGTACAACACTACACGGCCACCAGTAGGTCCAGTACAGCACTACACAGCCACCAGTAGGTCCAGTACAACACTACACGGCCACCAGTAGGTCCAGTACAACACTACACAGCCACCAGTAGGTCCAGTACAGCACTACACGGCCACCAGTAGGTGCAGTACAACACTACACGGCCACCAGTAGGTCCAGTACAGCACTACACAGCCACCAGTAGGTCCAGTACAACACTACACAGCCACCAGTAGGTCCAGTACAGCACTACACAGCCACCAGTAGGTCCAGTAGATCCAGTACAACACTACACGGCCACCAGTAGGTCCAGTACAACACTACACGGCCACCAGTAGGTCCAGCACAACACTACAGGTCCAGTACAACACTACACAGCCACCAGTAGGTCCAGTACAACACTACACAGCCACCAGTAGGTCCAGTACAACACTACACGGCCACCAGTAGGTCCAGTACAGCACTACACGGCCACCAGTAGGTCCAGTACAACACTACACGGCCACCAGTAGGTCCAGTACAACACTACACGGCCACCAGTAGGTCCAGTACACCACTACACGGCCACCAGTAGGTCCAGTACAACACTACACAGCCACCAGTAGGTCCAGTACAACACTACACAGCCACCAGTAGGTCCAGTACACCACTACACAGCCACCAGTAGGTCCAGTACAACACTACACAGCCACCAGTAGGTCCAGTACAACACTACACGGCCACCAGTAGGTCCAGTACAGCACTACACCGCCACCAGTAGGTCCAGTACAGCACTACACGGCCACCAGTAGGTCCAGTACAACACTACACGGCCACCAGTAGGTCCAGTACAGCACTACAAGGCCACCAGTAGGTCCAGTACAGCACTACAAGGCCACCAGTAGGTCCAGTACAGCACTACAAGGCCACCAGTAGGTCCAGTACAGCACTACAAGGCCACCAGTAGGTCCAGTACAGCACTACAAGGCCACCAGTAGGTCCAGTACAACACTACACGGCCACCAGTAGGTCCAGTACAGCACTACAAGGCCACCAGTAGGTCCAGTACAGCACTACACGGCCACCAGTAGGTCCAGTACAACACTACACAGCCACCAGTAGTACTGGACCCACCAGTAGGTCCAGTACAGCACTACAAGGCCACCAGTAGGTCCAGTACAACACTACACGGCCACCAGTAGGTCCAGTACAGCACTACAAGGCCACCAGTAGGTCCAGTACAGCACTACACGGCCACCAGTAAGTCCAGTACAACACTACACAGCCACCAGTAGGTCCAGTACAACACTACACAGCCACCAGTAGGTCCAGTACAGCACTACAAGGCCACCAGTAGGTCCAGTACAACACTACATGGCCACCAGTAGGTCCAGTACAGCACTACACGGCCACCAGTAGGTCCAGTACAACACTACACGGCCACCAGTAGGTCCAGTACAACACTACACGGCCACCAGTAAGTCCAGTACAACACTACAAGGCCACCAGTAGGTCCAGTACAACACTACACGGCCACCAGTAGGTCCAGTACAACACTACACAGCCACCAGTAGGTCCAGTACAACACTACACAGCCACCAGTAGGTCCAGTACAACACTACACGGCCACCAGTAGGTCCAGTACAACACTACACGGCCACCAGTAGGTCCAGTACAACACTACACGGCCACCAGTAGGTCCAGTACAACACTACACGGCCACCAGTAGGTCCAGTACAACACTACACGGCCACCAGTAGGTCCAGTACAGCACTACACGGCCACCAGTAGGTCCAGTACAACACTACACGGCCACCAGTAGGTCCAGTATAACACTACACAGCCACCAGTAGGTCCAGTACAACACTACACGGCCACCAGTAGGTCCAGTACAACACTACAAGGCCACCAGTAGGTCCAGTACAGCACTACAAGGCCACCAGTAGGTCCAGTACAGCACTACAAGGCCACCAGTAGGTCCAGTACAGCACTACACGGCCACCAGTAGGTCCAGTACAACACTACACGGCCACCAGTAGGTCCAGTACAGCACTACACAGCACCAGTAGGTCCAGTACAACACTACACAGCCACCAGTAGGTCCAGTACAGCACTACACAGCCACCAGTAGGTCCAGTACAACACTACACAGCCACCAGTAGGTCCAGTACAACACTACACAGCCACCAGTAGGTCCAGTACAACACTACACGGCCACCAGTAGGTCCAGTACACCACTACACAGCCACCAGTAGGTCCAGTACAACACTACAAGGCCACCAGTAGGTCCAGTACAACACTACACAGCCACCAGTAGGTCCAGTACAGCACTACACCGCCACCAGTAGGTCCAGTACAGCACTACACGGCCACCAGTAGGTCCAGTACAGCACTACAAGGCCACCAGTAGGTCCAGTACAACACTACACGGCCACCAGTAGGTCCAGTACAGCACTACAAGGCCACCAGTAGGTCCAGTACAGCACTACACGGCCACCAGTAGGTCCAGTACAACACTACACAGCCACCAGTAGTACTGGACCCACCAGTAGGTCCAGTACAGCACTACAAGGCCACCAGTAGGTCCAGTACAACACTACACGGCCACCAGTAGGTCCAGTACAGCACTACAAGGCCACCAGTAGGTCCAGTACAGCACTACACGGCCACCAGTAAGTCCAGTACAACACTACACAGCCACCAGTAGGTCCAGTACAACACTACACAGCCACCAGTAGGTCCAGTACAGCACTACAAGGCCACCAGTAGGTCCAGTACAACACTACATGGCCACCAGTAGGTCCAGTACAGCACTACACGGCCACCAGTAGGTCCAGTACAACACTACACGGCCACCAGTAGGTCCAGTACAACACTACACGGCCACCAGTAGGTCCAGTACAACACTACAAGGCCACCAGTAGGTCCAGTACAACACTACACGGCCACCAGTAGGTCCAGTACAACACTACACAGCCACCAGTAGGTCCAGTACAACACTACACAGCCACCAGTAGGTCCAGTACAACACTACACGGCCACCAGTAGGTCCAGTACAACACTACACGGCCACCAGTAGGTCCAGTACAACACTACACGGCCACCAGTAGGTCCAGTACAACACTACACGGCCACCAGTAGGTCCAGTACAACACTACACGGCCACCAGTAGGTCCAGTACAGCACTACACGGCCACCAGTAGGTCCAGTACAACACTACACGGCCACCAGTAGGTCCAGTATAACACTACACAGCCACCAGTAGGTCCCAGTACAACACTACACGGCCACCAGTAGGTCCAGTACAACACTACAAGGCCACCAGTAGGTCCAGTACAGCACTACAAGGCCACCAGTAGGTCCAGTACAGCACTACAAGGCCACCAGTAGGTCCAGTACAGCACTACACGGCCACCAGTAGGTCCAGTACAACACTACACGGCCACCAGTAGGTCCAGTACAGCACTACACAGCCACCAGTAGGTCCAGTACAACACTACACAGCCACCAGTAGGTCCAGTACAGCACTACACAGCCACCAGTAGGTCCAGTACAACACTACACAGCCACCAGTAGGTCCAGTACAACACTACACAGCCACCAGTAGGTCCAGTACAACACTACACGGCCACCAGTAGGTCCAGTACACCACTACACAGCCACCAGTAGGTCCAGTACAACACTACACGGCCACCAGTAGGTCCAGTACAACACTACACAGCCACCAGTAGGTCCAGTACAGCACTACACCGCCACCAGTAGGTCCAGTACAGCACTACACGACCACCAGTAGGTCCAGTACAGCACTACACAGCCACCAGTAGGTCCAGTACAACACTACACAGCCACCAGTAGGTCCAGTACAACACTACACAGCCACCAGTAGGTCCAGTACAACACTACACGGCCACCAGTAGGTCCAGTACACCACTACACAGCCACCAGTAGGTCCAGTACAACACTACACGGCCACCAGTAGGTCCAGTACAACACTACACAGCCACCAGTAGGTCCAGTACAGCACTACACCGCCACCAGTAGGTCCAGTACAGCACTACACGGCCACCAGTAGGTCCAGTACAGCACTACAAGGCCACCAGTAGGTCCAGTACAACACTACAAGGCCATCAGTAGGTCCAGTACACCACTACACAGCCACCAGTAGGTCCAGTACAACACTACACGGCCACCAGTAGGTCCAGTACAGCACTACACCGCCACCAGTAGGTCCAGTACAGCACTACACGGCCACCAGTAGGTCCAGTACAACACTACACGGCCACCAGTAGGTCCAGTACAGCACTTACACCGCCACCAGTAGGTCCAGTACAGCACTACACGGCCACCAGTAGGTCCAGTACAACACTACACGGCCACCAGTAGGTCCAGTACAGCACTACAAGGCCACCAGTAGGTCCAGTACAGCACTACAAGGCCACCAGTAGGTCCAGTACAGCACTACAAGGCCACCAGTAGGTCCAGTACAACACTACACAGCCACCAGTAGGTCCAGTACAGCACTACACAGCCACCAGTAGGTCCAGTACAACACTACACAGCCACCAGTAGGTCCAGTACAACACTACACAGCCACCAGTAGGTCCAGTACAACACTACACGGCCACCAGTAGGTCCAGTACACCACTACACAGCCACCAGTAGGTCCAGTACAACACTACACGGCCACCAGTAGGTCCAGTACAACACTACACAGCCACCAGTAGGTCCAGTACAGCACTACACCGCCACCAGTAGGTCCAGTACAGCACTACACGGCCACCAGTAGGTCCAGTACAGCACTACACAGCCACCAGTAGGTCCAGTACAACACTACACAGCCACCAGTAGGTCCAGTACAACACTACACAGCCACCAGTAGGTCCAGTACAACACTACACGGCCACCAGTAGGTCCAGTACACCACTACACAGCCACCAGTAGGTCCAGTACAACACTACACGGCCACCAGTAGGTCCAGTACAACACTACACAGCCACCAGTAGGTCCAGTACAGCACTACACCGCCACCAGTAGGTCCAGTACAGCACTACACGGCCACCAGTAGGTCCAGTACAACACTACACGGCCACCAGTAGGTCCAGTACAGCACTACAAGGCCACCAGTAGGTCCAGTACAGCACTACAAGGCCACCAGTAGGTCCAGTACAACACTACAAGGCCACCAGTAGGTCCAGTACACCACTACACAGCCACCAGTAGGTCCAGTACAACACTACACGGCCACCAGTAGGTCCAGTACAGCACTACACCGCCACCAGTAGGTCCAGTACAGCACTACACGGCCACCAGTAGGTCCAGTACAACACTACACGGCCACCAGTAGGTCCAGTACAGCACTACACCGCCACCAGTAGGTCCAGTACAGCACTACACGGCCACCAGTAGGTCCAGTACAACACTACACGGCCACCAGTAGGTCCAGTACAGCACTACAAGGCCACCAGTAGGTCCAGTACAGCACTACAAGGCCACCAGTAGGTCCAGTACAGCACTACAAGGCCACCAGTAGGTCCAGTACAGCACTACAAGGCCACCAGTAGGTCCAGTACAGCACTACAAGGCCACCAGTAGGTCCAGTACAACACTACACGGCCACCAGTAGGTCCAGTACAGCACTACAAGGCCACCAGTAGGTCCAGTACAGCACTACACGGCCACCAGTAGGTCCAGTAAACACTACACAGCCACCAGTAGGTCCAGTACAACACTACACAGCCACCAGTAGGTCCAGTACAACACTACACAGCCACCAGTAGGTCCAGTACAACACTACACAGCCACCAGTAGGTCCAGTACAACACTACACGGCCACCAGTAGGTCCAGTACAGCACTACAAGGCCACCAGTAGGTCCAGTACAGCACTACAAGGCCACCAGTAGGTCCAGTACAACACTACACGGCCACCAGTAGGTCCAGTACAACACTACACAGCCACCAGTAGGTCCAGTACAGCACTACACAGCCACCAGTAGGTCCAGTACAACACTACACGGCCACCAGTAGGTCCAGTACAACACTACGCAGCCACCAGTAGGTCCAGTACAACACTACACGGCCACCAGTAGGTCCAGTACACCACTACACAGCCACCAGTAGGTCCAGTACAACACTACACGGCCACCAGTAGGTCCAGTACAGCACTACACCGCCACCAGTAGGTCCAGTACAGCACTACACGGCCACCAGTAGGTCCAGTACAACACTACACGGCCACCAGTAGGTCCAGTACAGCACTACACCGCCACCAGTAGGTCCAGTACAGCACTACAAGGCCACCAGTAGGTCCAGTACAACACTACACCGCCACCAGTAGGTCCAGTACAACACTACACGGCCACCAGTAGGTCCAGTACAACACTACACGGCCACCAGTAGGTCCAGTACAACACTACACGGCCACCAGTAGGTCCAGTACAGCACTACACCGCCACCAGTAGGTCCAGTACAGCACTACACGGCCACCAGTAGGTCCAGTACAACACTACACGGCCACCAGTAGGTCCAGTACAGCACTACAAGGCCACCAGTAGGTCCAGTACAGCACTACAAGGCCACCAGTAGGTCCAGTACAACACTACAAGGCCACCAGTAGGTCCAGTACACCACTACACAGCCACCAGTAGGTCCAGTACAACACTACACGGCCACCAGTAGGTCCAGTACAGCACTACACCGCCACCAGTAGGTCCAGTACAGCACTACACGGCCACCAGTAGGTCCAGTACAACACTACACGGCCACCAGTAGGTCCAGTACAGCACTACACCGCCACCAGTAGGTCCAGTACAGCACTACACGGCCACCAGTAGGTCCAGTACAACACTACACGGCCACCAGTAGGTCCAGTACAGCACTACAAGGCCACCAGTAGGTCCAGTACAGCACTACAAGGCCACCAGTAGGTCCAGTACAGCACTACAAGGCCACCAGTAGGTCCAGTACAGCACTACAAGGCCACCAGTAGGTCCAGTACAGCACTACAAGGCCACCAGTAGGTCCAGTACAGCACTACAAGGCCACCAGTAGGTCCAGTACAGCACTACAAGGCCACCAGTAGGTCCAGTACAACACTACACAGCCACCAGTAGGTCCAGTACAGCACTACACAGCCACCAGTAGGTCCAGTACAACACTACACAGCCACCAGTAGGTCCAGTACAACACTACACAGCCACCAGTAGGTCCAGTACAACACTACACGGCCACCAGTAGGTCCAGTACACCACTACACAGCCACCAGTAGGTCCAGTACAACACTACACGGCCACCAGTAGGTCCAGTACAACACTACACAGCCACCAGTAGGTCCAGTACAGCACTACACCGCCACCAGTAGGTCCAGTACAGCACTACACGGCCACCAGTAGGTCCAGTACAGCACTACACAGCCACCAGTAGGTCCAGTACAACACTACACAGCCACCAGTAGGTCCAGTACAACACTACACAGCCACCAGTAGGTCCAGTACAACACTACACGGCCACCAGTAGGTCCAGTACACCACTACACAGCCACCAGTAGGTCCAGTACAACACTACACGGCCACCAGTAGGTCCAGTACAACACTACACAGCCACCAGTAGGTCCAGTACAGCACTACACCGCCACCAGTAGGTCCAGTACAGCACTACACGGCCACCAGTAGGTCCAGTACAACACTACACGGCCACCAGTAGGTCCAGTACAGCACTACAAGGCCACCAGTAGGTCCAGTACAGCACTACAAGGCCACCAGTAGGTCCAGTACAACACTACAAGGCCACCAGTAGGTCCAGTACACCACTACACAGCCACCAGTAGGTCCAGTACAACACTACACGGCCACCAGTAGGTCCAGTACAGCACTACACCGCCACCAGTAGGTCCAGTACAGCACTACACGGCCACCAGTAGGTCCAGTACAACACTACACGGCCACCAGTAGGTCCAGTACAGCACTACACCGCCACCAGTAGGTCCAGTACAGCACTACACGGCCACCAGTAGGTCCAGTACAACACTACACGGCCACCAGTAGGTCCAGTACAGCACTACAAGGCCACCAGTAGGTCCAGTACAGCACTACAAGGCCACCAGTAGGTCCAGTACAGCACTACAAGGCCACCAGTAGGTCCAGTACAGCACTACAAGGCCACCAGTAGGTCCAGTACAGCACTACAAGGCCACCAGTAGGTCCAGTACAACACTACACGGCCACCAGTAGGTCCAGTACAGCACTACAAGGCCACCAGTAGGTCCAGTACAGCACTACACGGCCACCAGTAGGTCCAGTAAACACTACACAGCCACCAGTAGGTCCAGTACAACACTACACAGCCACCAGTAGGTCCAGTACAACACTACACAGCCACCAGTAGGTCCAGTACAACACTACACAGCCACCAGTAGGTCCAGTACAACACTACACGGCCACCAGTAGGTCCAGTACAGCACTACAAGGCCACCAGTAGGTCCAGTACAGCACTACAAGGCCACCAGTAGGTCCAGTACAACACTACACGGCCACCAGTAGGTCCAGTACAACACTACACAGCCACCAGTAGGTCCAGTACAGCACTACACAGCCACCAGTAGGTCCAGTACAACACTACACGGCCACCAGTAGGTCCAGTACAACACTACGCAGCCACCAGTAGGTCCAGTACAACACTACACGGCCACCAGTAGGTCCAGTACACCACTACACAGCCACCAGTAGGTCCAGTACAACACTACACGGCCACCAGTAGGTCCAGTACAGCACTACACCGCCACCAGTAGGTCCAGTACAGCACTACACGGCCACCAGTAGGTCCAGTACAACACTACACGGCCACCAGTAGGTCCAGTACAGCACTACACCGCCACCAGTAGGTCCAGTACAGCACTACAAGGCCACCAGTAGGTCCAGTACAACACTACACCGCCACCAGTAGGTCCAGTACAACACTACACGGCCACCAGTAGGTCCAGTACAACACTACACGGCCACCAGTAGGTCCAGTACAACACTACACGGCCACCAGTAGGTCCAGTACAGCACTACACCGCCACCAGTAGGTCCAGTACAGCACTACACGGCCACCAGTAGGTCCAGTACAACACTACACGGCCACCAGTAGGTCCAGTACAGCACTACAAGGCCACCAGTAGGTCCAGTACAGCACTACAAGGCCACCAGTAGGTCCAGTACAACACTACAAGGCCACCAGTAGGTCCAGTACACCACTACACAGCCACCAGTAGGTCCAGTACAACACTACACGGCCACCAGTAGGTCCAGTACAGCACTACACCGCCACCAGTAGGTCCAGTACAGCACTACACGGCCACCAGTAGGTCCAGTACAACACTACACGGCCACCAGTAGGTCCAGTACAGCACTACACCGCCACCAGTAGGTCCAGTACAGCACTACACGGCCACCAGTAGGTCCAGTACAACACTACACGGCCACCAGTAGGTCCAGTACAGCACTACAAGGCCACCAGTAGGTCCAGTACAGCACTACAAGGCCACCAGTAGGTCCAGTACAGCACTACAAGGCCACCAGTAGGTCCAGTACAGCACTACAAGGCCACCAGTAGGTCCAGTACAGCACTACAAGGCCACCAGTAGGTCCAGTACAACACTACACGGCCACCAGTAGGTCCAGTACAGCACTACAAGGCCACCAGTAGGTCCAGTACAGCACTACACGGCCACCAGTAGGTCCAGTAAACACTACACAGCCACCAGTAGGTCCAGTACAACACTACACAGCCACCAGTAGGTCCAGTACAACACTACACAGCCACCAGTAGGTCCAGTACAACACTACACAGCCACCAGTAGGTCCAGTACAACACTACACGGCCACCAGTAGGTCCAGTACAGCACTACAAGGCCACCAGTAGGTCCAGTACAGCACTACAAGGCCACCAGTAGGTCCAGTACAACACTACACGGCCACCAGTAGGTCCAGTACAACACTACACAGCCACCAGTAGGTCCAGTACAGCACTACACAGCCACCAGTAGGTCCAGTACAACACTACACGGCCACCAGTAGGTCCAGTACAACACTACGCAGCCACCAGTAGGTCCAGTACAACACTACACGGCCACCAGTAGGTCCAGTACACCACTACACAGCCACCAGTAGGTCCAGTACAACACTACACGGCCACCAGTAGGTCCAGTACAGCACTACACCGCCACCAGTAGGTCCAGTACAGCACTACACGGCCACCAGTAGGTCCAGTACAACACTACACGGCCACCAGTAGGTCCAGTACAGCACTACACCGCCACCAGTAGGTCCAGTACAGCACTACAAGGCCACCAGTAGGTCCAGTACAGCACTACAAGGCCACCAGTAGGTCCAGTACAGCACTACAAGGCCACCAGTAGGTCCAGTACAGCACTACAAGGCCACCAGTAGGTCCAGTACAACACTACACGGCCACCAGTAGGTCCAGTACAGCACTACAAGGCCACCAGTAGGTCCAGTACAGCACTACACGGCCACCAGTAAGTCCAGTACAACACTACACAGCCACCAGTAGGTCCAGTACAACACTACACAGCCACCAGTAGGTCCAGTACAGCACTACAAGGCCACCAGTAGGTCCAGTACAACACTACACGGCCATCAGTAGGTCCAGTACACCACTACACAGCCACCAGTAGGTCCAGTACAACACTACACCGCCACCAGTAGGTCCAGTACAACACTACACGGCCACCAGTAGGTCCAGTACAACACTACACGGCCACCAGTAGGTCCAGTACAACACTACACGGCCACCAGTAGGTCCAGTACAGCACTACACGGCCACCAGTAGGTCCAGTACAGCACTACACGGCCACCAGTAGGTCCAGTACAACACTACACAGCCACCAGTAGGTCCAGTACAACACTACACAGCCACCAGTAGGTCCAGTACAACACTACACAGCCACCAGTAGGTCCAGTACAACACTACACGGCCACCAGTAGGTCCAGTACAGCACTACACGGCCACCAGTAGGTCCAGTACAACACTACACAGCCACCAGTAGGTCCAGTACAGCACTACACGGCCACCAGTAGGTCCAGTACAGCACTACACGGCCACCAGTAGGTCCAGTACAACACTACACGGCCACCAGTAGGTCCAGTACAACACTACACGGCCACCAGTAGGTCCAGTACAACACTACACAGCCACCAGTAGGTCCAGTACAACACTACACAGCCACCAGTAGGTCCAGTACAACACTACACAGCCACCAGTAGGTCCAGTACAACACTACACGGCCACTAGTAGGTCCAGTACAACACTACAAGGCCACCAGTAGGTCCAGTACAGCACTACAAGGCCACCAGTAGGTCCAGTACAACACTACACGGCCACCAGTAGGTCCAGTACAACACTACACAGCCACCAGTAGGTCCAGTACAACACTACACAGCCACCAGTAGGTCCAGTACAACACTACCCAGCCACCAGTAGGTCCAGTACAGCACTACACGGCCACCAGTAGGTCCAGTACAACACTACACGGCCACCAGTAGGTCCAGTACAACACTACAAGGCCACCAGTAGGTCCAGTACAACACTACACGGCCACCAGTAGGTCCAGTACAACACTACACAGCCACCAGTAGGTCCAGTACAGCACTACACAGCCACCAGTAGGTCCAGTACAACACTACACGGCCACCAGTAGGTCCAGTACAACACTACACGGCCACCAGTAGGTCCAGTACAGCACTACACGGCCACCAATAGGTCCAGTACAACACTACAAGGCCACCAGTAGGTCCAGTACAGCACTACACGGCGACCAGTAGGTCCAGTACAACAGAAATTTCTAAATTAACATTTATTTCTCTTACACACAAATCCAATGTTTTCATTACAGCAACATATTATTACAAAATGTTTCCCTGAAAAAATGATGAACACTGTTTTTTGTTAAAAGAAAACCAATGCATCAAATGTGCTTATTTGAAAGAAATTGCTAACTTGAATCAGAATTATCTCATTGACAAAAAAATCTCATTTAATTACAAGCTTGAACAGTTCTCGAGTCTGAATTACTAATGAACAACAAAATTTCTGCATCATCACAATATTACAATACTGCATTAATTTCCACAAGTTTCTGTGCATTGTTTGCATGGAATATCGTAGATCAGAAAGTCCGCGTAAAGCTGGACCGGCCTAACTTTCTGGATACATAGAAGACTTAGTTTTTGCGCTTCTTGCCCGAAGTCTTTTCCGGTAGACTGGAAGCTCTCTTCTTGCTGGACTTGGCTTCTTTTGCGGAAGAGAACTCAACGCCCAGTTTCGTACCAACCTGTTGACTCCACATTGCAGTCTCAACCTTTCGAGGTGTCCAACCAAACTCAGAATCTGTAGCACAATGTATAAAACAAAGGATCAGGAAAGGAAACTGACACATCCCGAGTCTGTTATTGTATCCCTGACTCTCACATCACATACCTGCTTCATACAGCCTGTTATTGTATCCCTGAGGGATTCTAACATCACATACCTGCTCCATACAGCCTGTCATTGTATCCCTGAGGGATTCTCACATCACATACCTGCTTCATACAGCCTGTTATTGTATCCCTGAGGGATTCTCACATCACATACCTGCTTCATACAGTCTGTTATTAAGGCATTTCGGCAGAAATGTCTTTATGGTTTTGTCAGAATTCTTTTTTTTTCTTTTTAGGTTACCGGACCTAAGGTCTAAGGTCTGATAACCTGCGTCCAGCGTTCGTTCGTCATCGTTGTCGTCTGTCCACATTTTTATCTTTAAGGTCCAATATTTCTGAAAATTTGAGAGAAGATACATCAAAATAATTCAAGGAGGTATTTTTTAGCTTTTTTATTTTTAAATTTTCTTCAAAATGGCGGCCAATTTCATCGAAAAACGGTCAATTTTGAACTTTGGCGGCCATTTTCTCAAAACTGTTGATCAGATTTGAGATTTTTGTTTCAAAAGATTCTCCTTATGTACCTCTATGATGTGTATAAGTTTGGTTGCCCTTGAATCGTCGGTCTGCGTATGGCAGCCATTTTGAATTTTCGACGGGTTGACGAAAAACATTTTTTTCAGCCCAAATCGCATTAATAATACACTTTGGGCCATTTCTAAACAAAATTTTTTTTTCACATCTTGAAAAAATTTTTCGGTACTTTTTAGGTTACCGGACCTATGGTCCGTAACCTATTGGCATGGCGATGCGTCCGGCGTCGTCGTCGTCCGTCAACAATTTTATCTTTAAAGTTTACGATCGAATTTTTCTGAAATTTTGCACAAAAATGCCTAAAAATATTTCGAGAGGGAGGTATTTTTTAGTTTTTTGATTTTCGCATTTTTTTTCAAAATGGCGGCCGTTTTCGTCGAAAAATGGCCAATTTTGGACTTTGGCGGTCGTTTTCTCAAAATCTGTTCAGTAACTTTTTTTTTTTATTGATGCATAACACTCCTCATATGTACCCCTGTGACATGTATAAATTTCGTTGCCCTTGAATCGCTCGAAGTGGGCCATTTTGGGCCCAAACTCGGCCCAAATGGGACTTTCCCACGTTAAATTCTCCTATGCTTTATAATGGGACACATTAAAGCCTAATATCTCACTTAATATTGAGATTAGAGACTAGGAATCAATTGTGCACATATAGGAAATGATATGTGCTGAATATTCTCGTGACCTTGAATTTGACCTCTGATCTTGGTTTCAAAGTTAGAGCGGCCGTTTTCGTCGAAAAATGGCCAATTTTGGACTTTGACGGTCGTTTTCTCAAAATCTGTTCAGTAACTTTTTTTTTCATTGATGAAAAACACTCCTCATATGTACCCCTGTGACATGTATAAATTTCGTTTCCCTTGAATCGCTTGAAGTGGGCCATTTTGGGCCCAAACTTGGCCAAATGTGACTTTCCCATGTTAAATTTTCCTATGCTTTATAATGGGACACATTATGCCAAATATCTCACTTAATATTGAAATTAGAGACTAGGAATGAATTGTGGACATATAGGAAATGATATATGCTGAAAATTCTCGTGACCTTGAATTTGACCTATGACCTAATTTTCAAGGTCACAGGACCTATGGTCCGATAACCTATTGGCATGGCGTTGCGTCCGTCGTCGTCCACATTTTTATCTTTTTTGTTTACGGGCGAATTCTTCTGAAATTTTGCACAAAAATACTTAAAAATAATTCAAGAAGGAGGTATTTTTTAGTTTTTTGATTTTCGCATTTTTTTTAAAATGGCAGGCGTTTTCGACGAAAAATGCCTGATTTTGGACTTTGGTGGCCATTTTCTCAAAATCTGTTCAGTAACTTTTTTTCTTTTTGATACATAACACTCCTGATATGTACTCCTATGATGACTATAAATTTTGTTGTGCTTGAATCGCTCGAAGTGGACCATTTTGGCCCAAACTCGGCCGAAAGCTTAGGAATCAATTGTGGACATATAGGAAATGATATATGCTGAATATTCTGATGACCTTGAATTTGACCTTTGACCCCATTTTCAAGGTCATAGGACAAAATGACTAATATCTCGCTTGTTATCGACTTTACAGCTTAGGAATCAGTTATCAACATATAGGAAATGATATATGCAGATTATTGTCATGACCTTGAATATGACCTTTGACCTCATTTTCAAGGTCACAGGACAAAATGGCTAATATCTCACTTATTATCGACTCTACAGCTCAATTGTGGACATATAGGAAATGATATATGCTGAATATTCTGATGACCTTGAATTTGACCTTTGACGGCATTTTCAAGGTCATAGGACAAAATGGCTAATATCTCGCTTGTTAACGACTTCACAGCTTAGGAATCAGTTATGAACATATAGGAAATGATATATGCAGATTATTGTCATGACCTTGAATTTGACCTTTCACCTCATTTTCAAGGTCACAGGACAAAATGGCTAATATCTCACTTATTATCGACTCTACAGCTTAGGAATCAATTGTGGACATATAGGAAATGATATATGCTGAATATTCTGATGACCTTGAATTTGACCTTTGACCCCATTTTCAAGGTCATAGGACAAAATGACTAATATCTCGCTTGTTATCGACTTTACAGCTTAGGAATCAGTTATCAACATATAGGAAATGATATATGCAGTTTATTGTCATGACCTTGAATTTGACCTTTGACCTCATTTTCAAGGTCACAGGACAAAATGGCTAATATCTCACTTATTATCGACTCTACAGCTCAATTGTGGACATATAGGAAATGATATATGCTGAATATTCTGATGACCTTGAATTTGACCTTTGACGGCATTTTCAAGGTCATAGGACAAAATGGCTAATATCTCGCTTGTTATCGACTTCACAGCTTAGGAATCAGTTATGAACATATAGGAAATGATATATGCAGATTATTGTCATGACCTTGAATTTGACCTTTCACCTCATTTTCAAGGTCACAGGACAAAATGGCTAATATCTCACTTATTATCGACTCTACAGCTTAGGAATCAATTGTGGACATATAGGAAATGATATATGCTGAATATTCTGATGACCTTGAATTTGACCTTTGACCCCATTTTCAAGGTCATATGACAAAATGACTAATATCTCGCTTGTTATTGACTTTACAGCTTAGGAATCAGTTATCAACATATAGGAAATGATATATGCAGATTATTGTCATGACCTTGAATTTGACCTTTGACCTCATTTTCAAGGTCACAGGACAAAATGGCTAAAATCTCACTTATTATCGACTCTACAGCTCAATTGTGGACATATAGGAAATGATATATGCTGAATATTCTGATGACCTTGAATTTTACCTTTGACGGCATTTTCAGGGTCATAGGACAAAATGGCTGATATCTCGCTTGTTATCGACTTCACAGCTTAGGAATCAGTTATGAACATATAGGAAATGATATATGCAGATTATTGTCATGACCTTGAATTTGACCTTTCACCTCATTTTCAAGGTCACAGGACAAAATGGCTAATATCTCACTTATTATCGACTCTACAGCTTAGGAATCAATTGTGGACATATAGGAAATGATATATGCTGAATATTCTGATGCCCTTGAATTTGACCTTTGACCCCATTTTCAAGGTCATAGGACAAAATGACTAATATCTCGCTTGTTATTGACTTTACAGCTTAGGAAGCAGTTATCAACATATAGGAAATGATATATGCAGATTATTGTCATGACCTTGAATTTGACCTTTGACCTCATTTTCAAGGTCACAGGACAAAATGGCTAATATCTCACTTATTATCGACTCTACAGCTCAATTGTGGACATATAGGAAATGATATATGCTGAATATTCTGATGACCTTGAATTTGACCTTTGACGGCATTTTCAAGGTCATAGGACAAAATGGCTAATATCTCGCTTGTTATCGACTTCACAGCTTAGGAATCAGTTATGAACATATAGGAAATGATATATGCAGATTATTGTCATGACCTTGAATTTGACCTTTCACCTCATTTTCAAGGTCACAGGACAAAATGGCTAATATCTCACTTATTATCGACTCTACAGCTTAGGAATCAATTGTAGACATATAGGAAATGATATATGCTGAATATTCTGATGACCTTGAATTTGACCTTTGACCCCATTTTCAAGGTCATAGGACAAAATGACTAATATCTCGATTGTTATCGACTTTACAGCTTAGGAATCAGTTATCAACATATAGGAAATGATATATGCAGATTATTGTCATGACCTTGAATTTGACCTTTGACCTCATTTTCAAAATCACAGGACAAAATGGCTAATATCTCACTTATTATCGACTCTACAGCTCAATTGTGGACATATAGGAAATGATATATGCTGAATATTCTGATGACCTTGAATTTGACCTTTGACGGCATTTTCAAGGTCATAGGACAAAATGGCTGATATCTCGCTTGTTATCGACTTCACAGCTTAGGAATCAGTTATGAACATATAGGAAATGATATATGCAGATTATTGTCATGACCTTGAATTTGACCTTTCACCTCATTTTCAAGGTCACAGGACAAAATGGCTAATATCTCACTTATTATCGACTCTACAGCTTAGGAATCAATTGTGGACATATAGGAAATGATATATGCTGAATATTCTGATGCCCTTGAATTTGACCTTTGACCAAATTTTCAAGGTCATAGGACAAAATGACTAATATCTCGCTTGTTATTGACTTTACAGCTTAGGAATCAGTTATCAACATATAGGAAATGATATATGCAGATTGTCATGACCTTGAATTTGACCTTTGACCTCATTTTCAAGGTCACAGGACAAAATGGCTAATATCTCACTTATTATCGACTCTACAGCTCAATTGTGGACATATAGGAAATGATATATGCTGAATATTCTGATGACCTTGAATATGACCTTTAACGGCATTTTCAAGGTCATAGGACAAAATGGCTCATATCTCGCTTGTTATCGACTTCACAGCTTAGGAATCAGTTATGAACATATAGGAAATGATATATGCAGATTATTGTCATGACCTTGAATTTGACCTTTCACCTCATTTTCAAGGTCACAGGACAAAATGGCTAATATCTCACTTATTATCGACTCTACAGCTTAGGAATCAATTGTGGACATATAGGAAATGATATATGCTGAATATTCTGATGACCTTGAATTTGACCTTTGACCCCATTTTCAAGGTCATAGGACAAAATGACTAATATCTCGCTTGTTATCGACTTTACAGCTTAGGAATCAGTTATCAACATATAGGAAATGATATATGCAGATTATTGTCATGACCTTGAATTTGACCTTTGACCTCATTTTCAAGGTCACAGGACAAAATGGCTAATATCTCACTTATTATCGACTCTACAGCTCAATTGTGGACATATAGGAAATGATATATGCTGAATATTCTGATGACCTTGAATTTGACCTTTGACGGCATTTTCAAGGTCATAGTACAAAATGGCTAATATCTCGCTTGTTATCGACTTCACAGCTTAGGAATCAGTTATGAACATATAGGAAATGATATATGCAGATTATTGTCATGACCTTGAATTTGACCTTTCACCTCATTTTCAAGGTCACAGGACAAAATGGCTAATATCTCACTTATTATCGACTCTACAGCTTAGGAATCAATTGTGGACATATAGGAAATGATATATGCTGAATATTCTGATGCCCTTGAATTTGACCTTTGACCCCATTTTCAAGGTCATAGGACAAAATGACTAATATCTCGCTTGTTATTGACTTTACAGCTTAGGAATCAGTTATCAACATATAGGAAATGATATATGCAGATTATTGTCATGACCTTGA
The DNA here is from genome assembly GCA_949152475.1 of Terebella lapidaria. Classification (NCBI taxonomy): domain Eukaryota; kingdom Metazoa; phylum Annelida; class Polychaeta; order Terebellida; family Terebellidae; genus Terebella; species Terebella lapidaria. Next base: position 99,286,366 of record OX424555.1, read on the forward strand.
ATTTGACCTTTGACCTCATTTTCAAGGTCACAGGACAAAATGGCTAATATCTCACTTATTATCGACTCTACAGCTCAATTGTGGACATATAGGAAATGATATATGCTGAATATTCTGATGACCTTGAATTTGACCTTTGACGGCATTTTCAAGGTCATAGGACAAAATGGCTGATATCTCGCTTGTTATCGACTTCACAGCTTAGGAGTCAGTTATGAACATATAGGAAATGATATATGCAGATTATTGTCATGACCTTGAATTTGACCTTTCACCTCATTTTCAAGGTCACAGGACAAAATGGCTAATATCTCACTTATTATCGACTCTACAGCTCAGGAATCAATTGTGGACATATAGGAAATGATATATGCTGAATATTCTGATGCCCTTGAATTTGACCTTTGACCCCATTTTCAAGGTCATAGGACAAAATGACTAATATCTCGCTTGTTATTGACTTTACAGCTTAGGAATCAGTTATCAACATATAGGAAATGATATATGCAGATTATTGTCATGACCTTGAATTTGACCTTTGATCTCATTTTCAAGGTCACAGGACAAAATGGCTAATATCTCACTTATTATCGACTCTACAGCTCAATTGTGGACATATAGGAAATGATATATGCTGAATATTCTGATGACCTTGAATTTGACCTTTGACGGCATTTTCAAGGTCATAGGACAAAATGGCTGATATCTCGCTTGTTATCGACTTCACAGCTTAGGAATCAGTTATGAACATATAGGAAATGATATATGCAGATTATTGTCATGACCTTGAATTTGACCTTTCACCTCATTTTCAAGGTCACAGGACAAAATGGCTAATATCTCACTTATTATCGACTCTACAGCTTAGGAATCAATTGTGGACATATAGGAAATGATATATGCTGAATATTCTGATGACCTTGAATTTGACCTTTGACCCCATTTTCAAGGTCATAGGACAAAATGACTAATATCTCGCTTGTTATCGACTTTACAGCTTAGGAATCAGTTATCAACATATAGGAAATGATATATGCAGATTATTGTCATGACCTTGAATTTGACCTTTGACCTCATTTTCAAGGTCACAGGACAAAATGGCTAATATCTCACTTATTATCGACTCTACAGCTCAATTGTGGACATATAGGAAATGATATATGCTGAATATTCTGATGACCTTGAATTTGACCTTTGACGGCATTTTCAAGGTCATAGGACAAAATGGCTAATATCTCGCTTGTTATCGACTTCACAGCTTAGGAATCAGTTATGAACATATAGGAAATGATATATGCAGATTATTGTCATGACCTTGAATTTTACCTTTCACCTCATTTTCAAGGTCACAGGACAAAATGGCTAATATCTCACTTATTATCGACTCTACAGCTTAGGAATCAATTGTGGACATATAGGAAATGATATATGCTGAATATTCTGATGCCCTTGAATTTGACCTTTGACCCCATTTTCAAGGTCATAGGACAAAATGACTAATATCTCGCTTGTTATTGACTTTACAGCTTAGGAATCAGTTATCAACATATAGGAAATGATATATGCAGATTATTGTCATGACCTTGAATTTGACCTTTGACCTCATTTTCAAGGTCACAGGACAAAATGGCTAATATCTCACTTATTATCGACTCTACAGCTCAATTGTGGACATATAGGAAATGATATATGCTGAATATTCTGATGACCTTGAATTTGACCTTTAACGGCATTTTCAAGGTCATAGGACAAAATGGCTAATATCTCGCTTGTTATCGACTTCACAGCTTAGGAATCAGTTATGAACATAAGGAAATGATATATGCAGTTTATTGTCATGACCTTGAATTTGACCTTTCACCTCATTTTCAAGGTCACAGGACAAAATGGCTAATACCTCACTTATTATCGATTTCACAGCTTAGGGATCAATTGTGGACATATAGGAAATGATATATGCTGAATATTATCGTGACCTTGAATTTGTCCTCTGACCTCATTTTCAGGATCACAGGACAAAATGGCTAATATCTCACTTATTATCGACTTTACAGCTTAGCAATCAATTGTGAACATATAGAAAATGATATATTCTGAACATTGTCATGAACTTGACCTTTGACCTCATTTTCAAGGTCGCAGCACCTAATTTTCAAGGTCACAGGACAAAATGGCTAATAGCTTGCTTTTATCGACTTTACAGCTTAGGAATCAATTATGAACATATTGGAAATGATATATGCTGAATATTACTGTAAAGTTATTGACTACCGTCCGCTCTTCGGGATCCTCGAGGATAGTCCTCCCTCATCCGAGTCCTTGCGGACGCGCATCCGCTATTCCGGATCCTTGCGGCAGGGCCGCTCACCGGAGGTCGCGGCGGACACGGTAACTACTTCAGCATTAACGGTAACCAGGTAACAGCCCACCCGACACTCCCAGGCCTACGGACACCGTTCAGAAACTGGTTCATCCCTACGGTGTTAACTGGCGGGGCCTGGCGAGCCGCGGTCTGCCTCGGGGACGGAACCCCGTACAGTCCGACATGCTGGCCAGAGCCTCTGTCACACGTCCCGGGAAGGGAGAGAGCTGGCGATCCACAGGGCCGAAGGCCCCCGAGTCAGCAACTTGTCTCTCCCAGCCCGGGCCTCCCCATGGAAATCGTCCCCAGGGCTCTAGGAGCCCACTACTCACAAACAGGGAACACAAAGCTCATGGTGAGCCTCGTGTGCGTCCTGTCTCTCGATCTTGGACAATCTCCTCGAACGAGTCGCTTCCAGTGTATATATAATACACCAGAAACTGTAGGGCGCACGCGAGGTTTAATCGATCCATTGTTATAGTTTACTGGAACGTAAATTACAATACGTCGCCGTGGCAACGCACGCTCGAACGGAGCATGTCAAAACAAGGCCAAGTACGAAAAGGCCACATAAATGGCATTTATGTTTACAATCACCTGCCGCGTGCTTAGGGCAAAATCGCCACATTACCCCCTTCTTACAATGTTGGTCCCCAACATGTTCCGCCCGCGCCCAAAACAGCCAAAACCCGACGAAGGCTTCGCATGGCGGGGTCCGGAAGAAGGCAAGATGGCAACACCCGGAAGTCACGGCGCAAACACTAGGACTTTAAGAGTCCCTTTTGGAAGAATGGGGAACTACCCCCGGACTTACGGAGTAAACTATAACGCGCTTTGCAATTTTGAATAAATCCTCATAAACAAGCTAAAATTTTGACCGAGGTGGTCCAAAACCGTGTGATGACCTCGGAAGGTCATCCATTATAAAAGGACGGTGTGCCGAGTCTTTGGAATATCTTTAAGGTTAGACTTTAAATTTAGAAATTTTGTAAAACGACACACCGAGTGATCAAAAGTGATAGTACCTCTAAAATGTTGCCGACCGCCCTGCCGGCCGGCTCCTCAGATCCGCAGAACGGGTCTGAGGCAGGGCGGAGCCGCGGGAGCGACTCCGGCACGCCGCCGCACACGTGCAGCGACGAGGCTAGTACCCTAGCCTTCCTCCGTGGTCATTGGCTCCTCATCTGTGCCGCCTGTCTTGGGGTCTGGCGGCGGTGACGGGTCCCTACGCCGCGGAAGCAGCGGAGCCGGCATAGTGAAAGCCGGCTGCACGGGCGGATGAGGCAGGCCCGGTGGAGCTTGCATGGGCTTCTGTGGTGAGCCCTGCAATCCGGGTCCTGACGGAGCCATCACGACGGAGGCCGGTAGAGAGGTCGCGCCGAGATCGACAATGGTGCGGAACATCTCCACCGTATCGCGGGTGCGCTGTGGACCAGCCGTCCGTTCTCCCCACACCTGGACTAGGTATGGGTAGATGGCCAGCTCCAAAGCGGCATCCGCGCGCCGGAGAGCCGCCTGGTTCAGGGCGGACGACTCGGGGTCATCAACGCCCTGGAGTAGGCGAGTCCGAGCGGCCTCGGCTTCGTCAAGGCGACGCCGTAGCTGCTCATTCTCAGCCTCCAGGTGCTCCATCCGTGCGGCTACCTCTGGGGCGGGGGCGGATGCCCCGGACTGCTCGGCAAGAGCGGCGGTCCGACCCTGGTCGAACGCGCGCCGCTCAATGACGGCGCCGAGCGTCGAGGGGGTCCAAGTCCAGGGAGGCGGTGCTTTGCCACCCTGCGGACGTCCCCTCAACTACCAACGAGGACGCGGACGCCGACCTCGAGAGAGGTACCGCACGTCCGCTACTGCTCGCCACCGAGGGAGTCACGCGTGGGGTCCTTGGCGGGACCACCGACGCGGTACTCGAGGAGGCGGAGGTGTCTGCCACCACCCGTCCCTCAGACGGACCCGCGGGTACCGTCACCTCGAGCAAGCCCGGGTAGTCCTCCTGAGTCAGCGCACCCGGAGACTGCAGGGGCGTCGTCCCGGCCGGAGCCTTTCCGGCGGACGAGCTCTTCCCCTGAGTCTTCGGCTGGGGGCGCGGCTTAGGAGTAGCCACTCGTGTCTTGGCCGCGATCTGCGGCATCTCCGACACGATCATGGTCACCCGGTGCCGTTCTTCACCGGCCTGGATCACCGGCGGTTCACGGACAGCCTCTGCTGCTGTCCGGGCGGCTTCCGCCGCCTGGAACTCCGCCGGGGTCTGGCCCATTGTCGCCGTCAGGCGAGCGGTGTAGCTCGAGCCCGCGGACACAACGCCAGACTCCTTCCAGGCATCGTCCATGATGCGCTGTGCAAAGCGCCATGGACCCCAGTGAAAGAATCGGTGATTCGCCGTTCCTGACGTAGTCATGAACGACGCCACCCTCGGTGGTATGTATCCAAAATTGAATACAGGCCCCACTTCATTACCAACGGTATGAAGTCCCTCACCGCGGTGTGCACCCGAGCGGTGATCATTCAGGGCCTCTAAACTGGCGAAATATCGTTGCTGAGGTCTGCTGGAGTAGCACCTCTTGCAAACGAACATTTGCATCCAGGGGTAGTGGTACCCCGCAATATGTCGACTCAAGTGGTCGTAGGTAGGATACCTACGATCCCGGTTGAGCGCACGGTGCGGGTCCTCATACCCGTCCAGGGATTTCGGACAGAGTTGGCATATTACGCCCTCCTCTGTCTCGGGCGGCAACCCGACACGCTCCTCGTCCGTGAGTGGACGAGGCCGTGTAAAAGGCGTGTCGGCCGCCGCGCCGGCCGCCGCTGTGCGGCGCCCTTGCGGATCCCTGCCATAGCGCGGGAGGAACATGTGTCCCTGACGGACTCCAGGGAGTTCGGGGCCCATTTCGGCCCGCAGCCTCTGGATAGAGGGCTGCTCCGAGGACGACCGTTTCTTCTTTTTGGCCGCCCCCGAACGATTCTCCGACCTGGTTTGTCGGGGCACACTCTTCCCGCGCGGGGGCGCGGCCCTCTGTTGCTGCGCAACGAAGGACCGCCGTCCCGCTTCCAGTGCGGCGTCAGACAGATGGACCCCGTCTTGCTCCGCGCGCTTCCGGAGGAGTTCTAAACGAAGATCTCCCTCCTTCGGCATGGGACGCCCTCTGTCCACTGGACTCGACCCCACCTCCGCAGCTCCGGTAGGTTTCTTGGTACCGGAGGAAGAAGAAGAGGGGGTTCCTTTCGGTGCCTGGATAGGCACCCGCTTACAGGAACCTCCCGCGCCTGGGCCGGATCCCGCGGAGGCGCCGCCCGCACCAGATCCCGAGGGATTAGGCGTCTTGGCGACTCCGGGTTTGGCGGAGGACCCTTTCTGGCCGCCCGGCTTAGGCGCCAGTGGCTTAGGTCCTCCGGACTTCGATCCGGCTTGAGGCGAGGGGCCGCCGGACTTCTTTTTCCGGTGCGGCCGCTTCTTCTTCTTCTTCTTCGGAGGCGAGGAGGCCGGGTCCGGGTCGGATCCGGCCTCAGATTGCCCGCGGTCAGCGGCTTCCAGCTCTTGCTGGGCTCTCCACTGCTTCTGGGCAATCTCCCGGGCTCGACGGCGAGTACGCCTAGAGACGGGCGATGTAAACCCGTCATCTCGGTTCTCGGTCTCCTTCGAGCCAGACTCCTGTCCCTGAGGCGGCGCTTGGGATGCGGCTTCCTCAGCCGCGTCAACCTGCTCCGCCCAAGTCCCAGGGGCCTTCTGGTCGTGCGGACCAGACTCCGCAGGTGCGGACACCGAGGAGTTCTCGGCAGAACCGGTGTCCGGACGGCTACGCCATCCGGACGGGTTTCCGCACGAGTACTCTCATCCGCACCCAAAGACGCAAGCATCTCCGGGTGCGGATGCAACTCAATGTCTACATCCACGAGTCCCGCACCACCGCAGTCCATCACCTCTTCCATACGAGGAAAAGGCGACGGATTTAAGAGCTGCTCAGCGCCTGGCGTGGCCGAGTCACTCTCTGCGGGGCGGTCCTCCGCGACCTCGCTCTCGGACTCGGTTCCTGTGTAAGAACCGGAGCCGGAGCTGGATTCCTCAGAACCCACATAGGCTCCCCGAGGGATGTCCTCGCGGTCATCCTCCTCGGGCCTAGACTGGGGTCTCGAGTACGAATTACCGGCGCCCAATCTAGAGGCGCCCAAAGATGGTGAAAGCAATAGCCGGCGGACGTCCGGAGCTGCCCGCGGACGGAGTCCAGGCCGGACGTCTACCATTGTACGGCGTATTGCCCTTATCCAATGAAGATGAAATTGGAATTAGAAGCCACCACAAGTGTTGCGCATGTAATATACGACCCCCTTCTTAGAAGGAGGCCGGGGTTCCGGTCATTCCGGCCGGACCGCGTATTGTAAGGTACGATCCGGACGAGAACGAGCGTCACCCGCTGCCGCGGCTGGTCCGCACGCGCGGACTTAACAACCGCTCCATTATCATAATGGATAGTCGGTTTCCTGCCGTAAGAAACCTTAATTTACTATAACCGCAATTATAGTAATGGCTCACGGGGGATAACTACACCGAAGTGCGTCATCTTAAAGCGCCGCGGACGCCGGACGAGTCACGCGGACGAACCGCGGACATCAGTCCTCATCTGCGGACACTATCCCCGCGTCCAGAGCCAGCTCCCCAAATCCGTGGGAATGCGCTTCTCCCGTAGCTGACGTAAATCCCAACCTCAGTCTGGCCATATAAGAGGTTGTCCCGGGACCAGGGGCGTCCGGCCGGATCAGTAAATTCGTCCGGCCAGCGTAACCGTGGTGCGGATTACGCCGGACAGCCGTCCACAATGTGCGGACAGGCCATCCGCACGTCCCTGGTGCTAGAAACTACAGGAGGGCGGATGCGGAGCGGCGGCGTTACGACATGAAAGTCTCCGCAGACCTCAACTCCGAAGATAGCCACAAAGTAGCCACCCGCGGAGGTAAGTCGTGCGGACTCTCACGGAACGACCTAAAACCCATCCGTAGTATGATAGATGGGTACCGCAGACGCATCCGCATGGGCGGAAGGTTATTCCCACCCATACCGGGCTGGCGCACGTGGTTTCCGGCGTGGCCGCCCGTCATCCGCAGGTACTGGAGGTAGTGGGGGTACCTGCGGATCGCCGTCATCTGGCTGATAGCCACCCAGTCCATCATCTGACGGGTCAGAGAGGTCCGGGAGGCCCACCATACGGCGCACACGCTCGTCCGGAGTCCGCGGATGCTGACCAGACGGATCCCACACGGGAGCATCATCCGGTTCCGCATCTTGAACGAGCGGATCCATGACAAGCGGGTTATATTATCGATATGGACAACCAGAACCCTGTCCGGATCGGAATCCCTCCGGATCCGGTAGTCCACATCTGTCACCTGTTTCAGTACCGTAAACGGGCCTATCCACGGCTTAGCAAATTTATTGCCTTGCTTAAGCGGCGGATAATAGTAGCGCACCTTGTCGCCCTCCGCAAAAGCTGGCCTACCCTTAGCATGGGCGTCATAGCCTCGCTTCTGCCGGATGGCAGACTTGTCCAGGCGCGCGCGCGCGAAATCATGGGCGTTCGCCAGGGCGCGGCGAATCCACTCCACGTATTCCGGACCGCACTGGGGTACTGCGCCGGTCTCTGCCGCAGTTGGATACATAATATCCACGGGCAAATTTAGCTCCCGGCCGTACAACATCGCGTGCGGAGTAACTCCGGTCGAAGAGTGGACCGACGACCTGTACGCCATTAAGACATACGGGAGGTGGTCATCCCAATCATTCGCACGATCGTTCACAAAGGCCGCCAGCATATTGAGGACCGATCGATTAAAGCGTTCGACCTGGCCATCAGACTGGGGCCTGTAGGGGGTGGTCCGCACCTTGGTACTGCCTAGCATCTGTGCTAGGTTTCGGAACAGGTTGCTCTCAAATTGCGTGCCCTGATCCGAATGTACCTGTTTAGGTACCCCATGGTACACCACCCATCTATTCACCAAAAACCGAGCTACCTCGTCCGCAGTCTGGCGGCGCAGTGGGTAGGCGTCGGTATACTTGGTAAAATAGTCGGATATCACCAGGATGTACCGGAAACCGCGCGGGGTGACCCGGTGGGTATCCAGTATATCCAAAGCTATCTGATCAAACGGCGCGCCCGCCTTAACCGTGGTTAAGGGGTGGTGGCCAGGAGTCGGAACTCCTTTACGAGCTTGACACCGAGGGCAGGCTGCGCACCACCGTTGCACGTCCAAGCTGCTACCAGGCCAATGAAAGCGCTGTTGTAGCCTATGGACGGTCCTCCGGATTCCCAAGTGACCGGTCACCCGGAGGTCATGCAACTGGTGGAGTACTTCTTTCCGCAGCTCCGCCGGAAGCACGAACTGCCATATTGGAGGCAGTGGGGTCGGTGGCTCATAGCGCCGGTATAAGAGGCCATCCCTCAAGGAGAGTCGTTCCCACTGAGATACCAGAGACAAGGTCTCCTCCCGGTAGGTCTTTCGCTCATCCTTCGAGGGCTTCTGGCCGGCCTCAAGGGCTGTAATTACCGGCGCCAGAGCTCTGTCAGCTCTTTGCGTCGCAGCTATCTGCGCCGGAGAGTAGCCACCCAAGTAATTAGGCTCCTCATCCGTCGCGTCCGGCTGCGCCGCAGCGGCCATCACCACAGGGGGCAAGGACCGCTCATACTCAGACTCTCCAGAGGACGAGGGTACCCACGAGGAGTACACCGCCGGACTCGAGGAGGACTCGCTGTAGCTGAGCCGCACCTCCGCTTCGTATGCGGGACGCCCTCGCCGATAACGGCGGGTCCGCGCGCGGAGATTAGCCCTAAACGCTCCGGCCGCCGTGTTGTTAGAGGGGGCGGCGGCCTGCGGTCTCCCCGGAACGTCCAATTCCGAGTCTGAGGACGAATCCGCGGCTTGCTGGAATGGCGCCATCCCTGCACAACCCGGATTCTTGCACTTATGACAACGGGACAGGCCGTCCGCGTTGCCGTGCAACTTACCAGCACGATGCTCTATCTGCATGTCATACTCCTGGAGTTTGACGAGCCACCGCGCCACCAAGCCATCGGCCTCACTATAGTTGAGGAGCCATCTCAGCGAACTGTGATCAGTCCGCAAGCGGAAATGGCGTCCCAACAAATAGTGCCGGAAGCGCTTGGTCATTGTAACCACCGCGAGCAACTCGCGATGAGTGGTACAGTAGTTCATTTGAGAGCGGCTCAAGGCCACACTCGCATAAGCTACTACCCGCTCTTGCCCGTCCACGATCTGCGAGATGACACCGCCGAGTGCAAAGCTACTCGCGTCAGTGTCCAGGATGAACTCGCAGTCCGGACGAGGGTGCCGCAGCACCGGGGCCGCTACCAAGGCCTGCCGGAGTCCCGAGAAGGCGTCAGCCTGCTCGGCGGACCAAACAAAATCGGCGCCCTTTTCCGTGAGGATAGTAAGGGGACGCGCGATCTCCGCAAAGCCGCGAATAAACCTGCGGTGGTAGCTCGCGAAGCCCAAAAAGGACCTCACGTCCGCCACGTTGCAGGGCGGAGGCCATTTCTGCACGGCCGCCACCTTTGCGGGGTCTGGTCTCACTCCGGTGCCCGTTACCATGAAGCCCAAGTACAGGATTTCCTGCGCGAATAGTTCGCACTTACTTGGCTTCAATTTAAGCCCTGCTCCGCGGATGCGATGGAGCACCATCTGGAGGTTGGTGAGGGTTTCCTCGAACGACCGGCCATACACGACGACATCGTCGATGTAGACCATACATCGCTTCCAGAGGAACCCTTTAAGTACCATCTCCATGAGGCGCTCGAACGTCGCTGGTGCGTTACAGAGCCCGAACGGCATTACCTTGAATTGGTAGAGCCCGTTCTTGGTAACGAAGGCAGTCTTCGCCCGATCACTCTCCTCCATCTCCACCTGCCAATACCCGGAGGCCAGATCCAGAGCACAGAAATAGTGCGACCCGGCCAGGGCATCGAAGGTATCTTCAATGTGCGGGAGAGGATATGAGTCCTTCCGCGTGGCATCGTTGAGTTTCCGATAGTCCACGCAGAACCTCCACGAGCCGTCCTTCTTCTTCACCATAACCACCGGACTGGCCCAAGGGCTGTCACTGGGTTCGATGATGTCCAAGTCGAGCATCTTTTGCACCTCCTGGTCTATGACCTCTTGGTGCACTATTGCTGCCCGACGAAGACGCTGCTTGAGAGGACGCTCGTCCACGAGGTCGATGCGGTGTTTGGCGACGTCAGTCTTGCCAACCGCACCATCAGGACCCATGAACACATCCGCATACTGCCGCAGCAGTTTGCGGAGCGCTTGGCGCTGCTCTTCATCCAACCGGTCCTTCGGAACCCGAGATTCCAAATGGTCCGGCAGGGTGAACGGGTCATCCCCGGTGGCCGCCGCCGCGCACGCAGCGCGGCAGACAGGATCGTCGGGGAGGACACGACTCGAAGACGCGGGAATAGCAGTAGCTGCTATGCATCCGCGCTTCAGTGCAATCGGAGCATCCGTAGGATTCACCACGAGGATGGGCATCGCGCGGGGGTTGGACATGACCAAGGCCCCACCCAGCACGAGCCCAGTTCCTGCGGCGAAACTGCTCACGGGTTGCACTATACACGGTCGACCATCGAGGGGCATGCGGGGACGACGCGGCCTCGTCTCGATGATCATCTCACTCATCGGTGGCACTACTACAGTGCGCGATGTCCGCATCTGGAACGAATGCATCGGGCCCGAGCGGAAGAGGAAGTGTGTGTCCTCTCCCATCCGGAACTCGCCAGCACTAAAGTTGGCAACCACCCGGTGGGCCCGTAGAAAATTCATCCCAATTATCCCGGCCGCTCCGATATCCGCCACGATCGTCTCTGTCAGATACACCTTGTCCCCAAGGGTAATAGGCAGATCGATGATGCCATGGACACGGATGCGGTTGTCTCCTGCTCCGTAGAGCTTATACGGTCCGGGATCCCGCAACTCGAGGTTGCGGAGCGCGGGCTCCTTCCTAAACGTCCCGGTGGCCACGATGGTCACCTCCGAGCCTGAGTCCACGAGGAACCGGACCGGCTCCCGTCCGAAGGACAGGGGCAGGTACCAGCAATAGTCCCTCACCAGCGCGCAAGTAGGGCGATACCCTTCGCACGCGCCGGGCTCATCTACGGAGTCCTCGCCATCCGCCTCAGCCGCGGAGGAGCTGGACTGATCTCCAAGGACTACTTCCGGAGAAGTCATATCTACTTGGGGTTCGTCCTGCTCATCAGCGGGTGGGGCGGCATCATTTGCCACCGGACAACCATCCCCGGACGTAGTGTTGGTCGCCACCACGTCCGGATCTAGTTTCCCTGTCGCGGGTTCCGGTTCTGTTGTCCCGGAGGACCAGACCGGAAGGAATTCCTCCGTTGCGGGCCAGGAAGGTTTCCCTGGTATCCGCGCGACCGCAGGCGTTCCAACAACTCCGGACACTTCAGCCAAAAGTGTCCCTGCTTTCCGCAGAAGTAGCAGGGACGGTTCTGGGCCGGTCCGGAGGTGAACGCGCAACATTCTGCGGGTCCCGGAGCTTCGATCCCGGCGCAGTGCGCAATCATCTGCGCGGCGCCGAGGTCGTATTCCTCCATGTCGTACTCGTCCGAAGGCGAGCACGGCGCGGCAACTGGTGCCGCATGTGCGGGCGCCCCTGTAGAGGGTGCCGGCGCACTAACCCGTTGCGGGGTAGGTTCCCTGGCGGGCTCCCGGACGACCGGGTCCTGCCACGGGGTTACCTGCGACGCTTTAACCGGAGGAGGAGTCGCCGCCTGCGCGGGTACAGCCGAGGCCGGAGCCGGGGCTGGAGGCAACTGTCTAGGGCGGACAGCCACCTCAAGCGCAAGCGCGGAGTCTATTGCCTCCTCCATCGATCGCTTTTCATTGGTGGCCAGCCCGTACGCTAGGTGGTAAGGCTGGCCATCGATGAACTGATCGATCAGCATCGTCTCAAACCGTCTGAAGTCCATGTCCGGAAAAGCTCTCCGGCCGAGTATGCGTAAGTTGAACGCATAGTCTGTCACGGACTCAGTCGGCTGGCGGACACGCGCCTTGAACTCTCGTTCAGACTGCCGCCGATTGGTCGTCGGCGTGAACAGCAGGCGAAGTTGACGAGCAACCTCGCCGAACGTCACTGTTCCCACCGGCAGACACGGCATCACGCGGAGAGCTTTTCCTTCCAAGCTCCCCGCGAGGACGTGTCCAGCTTCATGCTGGGACCATCCTTCGTACACGGCGGTACGCCATACCTGGAGCAAGTAGTCCTCCAAGTCGGCGTTATCCCCGTTGAACCGTTTCCGCCACGAAGAGTGGTCGGGCCCGTCATCGCGTTTGCTACGCGCCCGACGTGCGGTCCCGGCTCCGGGGTCGTCCGTGTACAGCGGCAAGTTTCGTGCGCTTCCTGCGCCTGCGGCGGAGTCTGCCGGAGCAAACATCGACGCCGCGGACGGAGGAGCAGGGAAGCTCACGTTTGCCGCCGGGGTCATTCCCGCTAAAAACCCACTCTGGCTAGGTGCGGGCGGGGCTCCCATCGAACCTACTGGGTAGGCTCCAGAAGGGGCGGCAAAGCTTGGGGCCGAAGCCGCCTGTTGCCACTGCCCGTCCGACACACTGTACGTGCCAGGGTAAGTCGGCCACGCGGCTTGCGCTCCAACCGTCGGAACGGTCGACGCGGTCGCCAACGTGGTGCCTCCAAGCCGCGGGGCAGGCGCGGGTCCCATTGCGGGGGCCACTGGCGCCTGCGGACTCGGCAGGACTTGGGGAGGGGCTACTGGCCCAGACATCCCCGGACTTGAGATGGCCGACGGGTCAACGCTCGAAGGCGGCTGATTCCGCTTGAACAGTACAAGCGCCTCGGATATCAGCCACCTCTCCCTCTCCGTCAAAGGCCCCGAGTTGCCTTGTGACAGCGGAGAGGGGGAACGGTTCCGCCGGTCTGATCGTCCCTGATGGGGCGACCGGGCGCGGTCATAGCCCTAGAGGAGCCAGCTCACTCAGAGTGTGGGTGAGCTGGTCCATCCCGCCTGACGCGGACAGCCTGGATTCACGGCCGGGAGCCCTTGCGGGAGCTCCTCCGGCTGGATGTGGCATCCAGTACTGCTGGTCCGCTTGCCCGGAGGTACTCGGGCCGGCTACCACTCGATCCCGGACATCCGGAGATGTCCCCTGAAAGAGCGTCGCCTGCCACGACTGCCGTCTGGACTTAGGCGGGCGCGGGGTAGCGCCGTTGCCAGCTCCACCTACCGCGCCTACCGGATCAGGGCCAGGCCCTGATAGCAATCCCTGTTGCTGCCCCTCAGGGCGCGACTCTACGTCCGGAGACGGAGCCAGGGACGCCGGAGTCGTCTCCGCGGACGGGGTCTTGTCCACGGAGGTTTCCGCGCGTTCCTTCCGGCCACCAGAGTCGTCCGGAGACGTCTCACGGTGGCTGTCGCGCGACCGGGTGTGATCCGCGACATTTCCACCCTTATCCCTCCCCTTGGGTTCATTGGCCTTATCTTTGGCCTTGTCTCTTTCCTTCGTCATTTTTCCTAAGATGTCCTTGAGGAGCGGGCGATCCCCAGGGACTAAGGAGGCTACAACGCTGTGACGGTAGGCTGCGATGGAACACTGTCGGACTGATCCTGGTCACGGCACCAATGTAAAGTTATTGACTACCGTCCGCTCTTCGGGATCCTCGAGGATAGTCCTCTCTCATCCGAGTCCTTGCGGACGCGCATCCGCTATTCCGGATCCTTGCGGCAGGGCCGCTCACCGGAGGTCGCGGCGGACACGGTAACTACTTCAGCATTAACGGTAACCAGGTAACAGCCCACCCGACACTCCCAGGCCTACGGACACCGTTCAGAAACTGGTTCATCCCTACGGTGTTAACTGGCGGGGCCTGGCGAGCCGCGGTCTGCCTCGGGGACGGAACCCCGTACAGTCCGACATGCTGGCCAGAGCCTCTGTCACACGTCCCGGGAAGGGAGAGAGCTGGCGATCCACAGGGCCGAAGGCCCCCGAGTCAGCAACTTGTCTCTCCCAGCCCGGGCCTCCCCATGGAAATCGTCCCCAGGGCTCTAGGAGCCCACTACTCACAAACAGGGAACACAAAGCTCATGGTGAGCCTCGTGTGCGTCCTGTCTCTCGATCTTGGACAATCTCCTCGAACGAGTCGCTTCCAGTGTATATATAATACACCAGAAACTGTAGGGCGCACGCGAGGTTTAATCGATCCATTGTTATAGTTTACTGGAACGTAAATTACAATACGTCGCCGTGGCAACGCACGCTCGAACGGAGCATGTCAAAACAAGGCCAAGTACGAAAAGGCCACATAAATGGCATTTATGTTTACAATCACCTGCCGCGTGCTTAGGGCAAAATCGCCACATTACTATGACCTTGAATTCGGCCTTTGACCTCATTTTCAAGGTCACAGGACATAATGGCTAATATCTCGCTTATTATTGACTTTACAGCTTACGAATCAGTTGTGGACATACTAGAAATGACATATGCCGAATATTATCGTGTCGAATGACCTTATTTTCAAGGTCACGGAACAAAATACCAATATCTAAAATATATATGGTCCGGTAACCTTTCTTAGCCCTTGGGCTAATTTTTCTTTTTCAGCGATATCTCAGAAATGGTGTGTTGCACCGCAAAACGGATATTATTTTCGGACTCGTCGCCCCAAAGAAGCATGTCTAAGGGATTTTAGGGATGACCTTTGACCTTGAATTTTTTGCTGGCACAACATTTTTCGTTTTCGTCGATATCTCGGAAACGGTGCGTCGTAGAGTGAAATGGATGTTATTTTTAGACTCGTCGTCCTAGACAAACATTTCTAGAGGGTATTATGAATGAACTTTGACTTTGACTTGAAATCTTTTTGCTGAGTCTGCATATTTCGTTTTCGGCGATATCTCAGAAACGGTGCATCGTAGAACGAAACCGACCTTATTTTCTGACTCGTTGTCTTAATTAAACAAACATGTCTAAGGGGTATTATGGATGAACTTTGACTTTGACCTGAAATTATTTTGCCGAGTCGGAGGGAAGTAGAGCAAAACGGACATTATTTTGGGACTCGTCGCCCTAGACAAACATGCCTAAGGGGTATTATGGATTAACTTCATTATAATGATTGGCCTGAAATTCTTTTGCTGAGTCGACATTTTTCATTTTTGTCGATATTTTGGAAACGGTGTGTCGTAGAGCCCATGGTAAACATGTTATGAATATTATAAATTAGTCTTAAAACCGAAATGCCTCCAAGGCATCTTTAGGCCTTGACGTCTAGTTGTATCCCTGATTCTCACATCACATACCAGCTTCATCCAGTCTGTGTGCCACATCTCGGACGGTCTCCACATATGTCATGTACTCTGGTAGTGAGTACTTGAGGCTAGCAGTCTGGAGGATCAGCTGGGTTGGCTCGTCAGACATGAAAGCTGTCTGGTCCGGGCATGCTGCTGACAGAACAGCTACAAAACAAAGATCACACCATCATTAACTGAAATCTTAAGCCAAGTTTGTTGATGTACATTGGTTTATAATTTATTGCTTGTATATGTGTGACTGGCGTGTAATACTTTGGTAGTTATTATTACACCTTGGTGAGGACGATATATTGTTGATATCATTAATTTATAATTTATTGCTTGTATATGTGTGACTGGCATGTAATACTTTGGTAGTTATTATTTCACCTTGGTGAGGACGATATATTGTTGATGTACATTGATTTATAATTTATTGCTTGTATATGTGTGACTGGCATGTAATACTTTGGTAGTTATTATTTCACCTTGGTGAGGACGATATATTGTTGATGTACATTGATTTATAATTTATTGCTTGTATACGTGTGACTGGCATGTTATACTTTGGTAGTTATTATTTCACCTTGGTGAGGACGATATATTGTTGATGTACATTGATTTATAATTTATTGCTTGTATACGTGTGACTGGCATGTTATACTTTGGTAGTTATTATTTCACCTTGGTGAGGACGATATATTGTTGATGTACATTGATTTATAATTTATTGCTTGTATACGTGTGACTGGCATGTAATACTTTGGTAGTTATTATTTCACCTTGGTGAGGACGATATATTGTTGATGTCATTGATTTATAATTTATTGCTTGTATATGTGTGACTGGCATGTAATACTTTGGTAGTTATTATTTCACCTTGGTGAGGACGATATATTGTTGATGTACATTGATTTATAATTTATTGCTTGTATACGTGTGACTGGCATGTAATACTTTGGTAGTTATTATTTCACCTTGGTGAGGACGATATATTGTTGATGTACATTGATTTATAATTTATTGCTTGTATATGTGTGACTGGCATGTAATACTTTGGTAGTTATTATATCGCTATGGTGAGGACGATATATTGTTGATGTCATTGATTTATAATTTATTGCTTGTATATGTGTGACTGGCATGTAATACTTCGGTAGTTATCTTTTCACCTTGGTGAGGACGATATATTGTTGATGTCATTGATTTATAATTTATTGCTTGTATATGTGTGACTGGCATGTAATACTTCGGTAGTTATCTTTTCACCTTGGTGAGGACGATATATTGTTGATGTACATTGATTTATAATTTATTGCTTGTATATGTGTGACTGGCATGTAATACTTTGGTAGTTATTATATCACTATGGTGAGGACGATATATTGTTGATATCATCAATGTCAATGTACAAGTATTTCAATTCAACGAGAAACCCGAATGTAGGCAAACATACAAAAGGTTACCAAGGAAACCAACCCGAGGCTGTGGCTGGTCCAATCCCTTTCAGTTTGCAAAGTATTTCTATAGCTTTCTTTATGCTTGACACTGATTTACTGCTGTCCACGGCTTTGAATGCTTGCTGACTGAGTTTCTCGACATCATCTGGAGCATTACTCTGTGCAAGCTGCTCCAATCTTGGTCGGAACTTGCCTCTCTGAAAGCAGAAACATTTCTCTCAAGGTTTATCCGGGAGATATCTATAATGTGTGTAGCCCACATAAAGTCATGTGGCAGAATCATTTATACACTGATCTCAGATCACATGTAGAATACAGCAGGCAATATTTTATTGCCATGTCTAGCCAAATCATAAAGTATCCAATATGGCACACCATCACACTCCGAAATGTATAACCCTACAAGTATCTGTAGGGTTATAGCAAGATGGCGGAAGGTATGTTGCTTGAAATGCAAGTGTATCTCAGCGCTTTTGTCACGGTATTCATAAAACTAGTGTTGTGTCGAAGTTCAGTGATGTTAATCGATGGATAATGCATGGCTGGTTTATGTTTTAAAGTTGTCTGTGATGGGTAATAGGCAGGAGAAAATATGCATGTTTATAAGCCTAAAGTCAACAAAACGATGTCATGTGTGTTTTTAGATGTAATTTATAATATTCATGGTTATATTTCATCCCCAACATGTCGGCTGTAGATCTGGTAAGTACTTTTGTTCATTTATTTATTTTGCAGTTCTATCAGGCAGTCTGATGCCATAAATTTGGTTCTATTCCCAAACAATATTGTCACCTACATCCATATGTATGTAGCAACAGCAGCAGCAAGTATTTGTACCTAATATTGCCATGTCTGTACTCCACTGAGACGCGCCAGAATTGTACACTTCAGAATAGATCCAGGTGCCCCACTCATCGAGTGCGAAGCACAAGTGGGACACAGAGGCAAACGTTCATGGGTGGAGAACACTCGGACACTTCGATCGTGACCAAGGCACACATTGCCTGACCAGACATTTACCGGCTACTGCAATAGTTTCACGTACATATACAAAATTTCCACGTACATGAAAATACGATACCATTCATACGATACCTTTTAGCATCACAAAAATATAAGCAAAAACAGTGTAAATGAGAAAAATCAGAGTAGGCCTATATGTACAATATGTATATTCAAACTCGACACTACTGTTTACACCATCAGATTTCTGAAATTAACTAGACGTCAAGGCCTAAAGATGCCTTGGAGGCATTTCGGTGTTAGGACTAATTCTTAATATTTAAAACATGTTTGCCATGGGGCTCTACGACACATCGTTTCCTAGATATGGACGAAAAATGAAAAATTTAAGGTCAAGGTCAAAGTTCATCCATAATACCCATTAGACATGTTTGTCTAGGGCGACAAGTCCGAAAATAACGTCCGTTTCGATCTACGAGGCACCATTTCCAAGATATCGACGAAAACAAAACTCGGCATGTTTGTCTAGGGCGACGAGTCCGAAAATAACGTCCGTTTCGCTCTACGACGCACCGTTTCCGAGATATCGACGAAAACGAAAAATGCCGACTCGGCAAAAAAATTTCGGGTCAAGGTCACATTTCATCCATAATACCCCTCAGACATGTTTGTGACGAGTCCGAATATAACGTCCGTTTCGCTCTACGATGCACCGTTTCCGAGATATCGACGAAAACGAAAAATGCCGACTCGGCAAAAAAATTTCAGGTCAAGGTCAAAGTTCATCCATAATACCCCTTAGACATGTTTGTGACGAGTCCGAAAATAACGTCCGTTTCGCTCTACGATGCACCGTTTCCGAGATATCGACGAAAACGAAAAATGCCGACTCGGCAAAAAAATTTCAGGTCAAGGTCAAAGTTCATCCATAATACCCCTTAGACATGTTTGTCTAGGGCGACGAGTCCGAAAATAACGTCCGTTTTGCTCTACGACGCACCGTTTCCGAGATATCGACGAAAACGAAAAATGCCGACTCGGCAAAAAATTTCGGGTCGAGGTCAAAGTTCATCCATAATACCCTTTAGACATGTTTGTCTAGGGCGACGAGTCCGAAAATAACGTCCGTTTCGCTCTACGATGCACCGTTTCCGAGATATCGACGAAAACGAAAAATGCCGACTCGGCAAAAAATTTCGGGTCAAGGTCAAAGTTCATCTATAATACCCTTTAGACATGAGTTTGTCTAGGGCGACGAGTCCGAAAATAACGTCCGTTTCGCTCTACGACGCACCGTTTCCGAGATATCCATGAAAACGAAAAATGCCGACTCGGCGAAAAAATTTCGGGTCAAGGTCAAAGTTCATCCATAATACCCCTTAGACATGTTTGTCTAGTGCGACGAGTCCGAAAATAATGTCCGTTTCGCTCTACGACGCACCGTTTCCGAGATATTGACGAAAACGAAAAATGCCGACTCGGCGAAAAAATTTCGGGTCAAGGTCAAAGTTCATCCATAATACCCCTTAGACATGTTTGTCTAGGGCGACGAGTCAGAAAATAACGTCCGTTTCGCTCTACGATGCAACGTTTCCGAGATATCGACGAAAACGAAAAATGCCGACTCGGCAAAAAATTTCGGGTCAAGGTCAAAGTTCATCTATAATACCCTTTAGACATGTTTGTCTAGGGCAACGAGTCCGAAAATAACGTCCGTTTCGCTCTACGACGCACCGTTTCCGAGATATCAACGAAAACGAAAAATGCCGACTCGGCGAAAAAATTTCGGGTCAAGGTCAAAGTTCATCCATAATACCCCTTAGACATGTTTGTCTAGGGCGACGAGTCTGAAAATAACGTCCGTTTCGCTCTACGACGCACCGTTTCCGAGATATGCAGGATGCCTCAAGGATGACTCAGCAAAAAATTATTTCGACCTCTAAGTCAAAGGTCGTTTGAGGTATCGATCCCAAAATCAATAGGGTTCTTCCCTGGTGATATATAAACCTCCGTGCAAAATTCTGCAACTATTGCCTGTATATTTTTCGAGTTATCGTCCGGAAACCAGGTTTCAAGATCAGCCTCAATTTCATCCTCACGGACCTCACGGACCTTGGAGCCAGATCAAAAAAAAAAATTCCCCTTAGAGATGTTTGTCTAGGGCGACGAGTCCGAAAATAACGTCCGTTTCGCTCTACGACGCACGGTTTCCGAGATATGCAGAAAGCCTCAAGGATGAATCAGCAAAAAATTATTTTGACCTCTAGGTCAAAGGTCGTTTGACGGATCGATCCCAAAATCAATAGGGTTCTTCCCTGGTGGCATATGAACCTCCATGCAGAGTTCTGCAACTATTGCATAAATATTTTTCCAGTTATCGTCCGGAAACCAAGTCTTAAAATTAGCCTTGATTTCATCCTCACGGACCTCACGGACCTCGGATCCGGCTCAAAAAGAATAGGGTTCTTCCACATATCATTTCTGACTTGCGGTGAAAATTTGACAAGGATCCGTCAAGGCAATCTAAAGTTATCGTCCGGAAACCAAAAGTGGCGGAAGAAGAAAAAAAAAAAAAAAAATGCTAAAACCATAAAGGCATTTCTGCCGAAATGCCTTAATAATCTCAATTTGTCATATGGTCAAAAATAAATGGTCTCACAGTTACTGTACTAGTCAAGTGTTCATTTTTTGCAGATAACCTGTAGGATTAAATTTTTTTCTTAACTGTCACGTTTCGGCTGGTAGGGTTATATCTGTTCACGGCCGTAGTATCGGTAGGGTTATAGGCAAACGGTAGGGTTATACATGCACGAAACTGGAGATCGAAAAACCAGCGGAAATACAAAACTTCTCAACAGACATGACCTCTTTGTTCTGAACACCAACATGTGATTTTAGGAGGAATAACGCATTTTGTATCAAAGGTAAGTCCCTCGAAATAGTCTGAAATAAATTGAAGCTAGAAACCTTTCGCCATCTTGGTATAACAGACTTCAGTATAGGGTTATACGGTTTGGAGTTTGACCATGTCATAACACAAGTGCAAAATTGACCAATTTATTCTGCATGTAAGTTTAGTAGTTCAGTTCAATATGTTCATTATATTAAGATTCAAATATTACATTTACAAATAACACCCCGCACAAAACTAACACTGAGTTTCCATTTGACCAGTTTGACAAGTTCATCAGAACTGATGTACTTCGGCTTCCTTTCTGTGATGACTTCAGGCAGCTCATTTTGGTACCTGGGGATATAAACAACAATTCAACATGAACACTCACTCACACCATTTTCAGTGGAAGTTTTTTTTTAAACATTCATTATCAACTAGACATTAAGGCCTGGATGCTTTGTGGCATCCCCACACTTTTTTCTTTTCCTTTCTAACTGCGAAACTGAACCGAAAACATGTGCCCAAGAGAACATCGCTTACTGGGCACCATGAGGGTCATTTTTGCTCATGCTCATGACTACTGTATGCTCTCTCCCTCTTCAAATTTATTGTCTCCAGTGGCAAGTTTACATTTACACGTCTTGGGGTAGGCATAAAACTGAGTTTGAGCACTGATAGTTATCGAAGATCAAGATTGCCAAGAGATGTGCCACATATTAATTCTTATAACCTCATTAATACACAACCTGAGCTTCAAGGAAGCCAGGTCATTGATACACTTAAATGTACCCACCACACCCCGACAAGACTACCCTCATCAAGCGGAGTACTTCTTCATTCAAACCCATACTTTCTACATCTCAGCCTATCATGGATCATGTATACTTTCTGGCACCTGGCCAAATCATACCGGTCAGTACTACTTAGTAGAACACTACCTGTCCCACAGACCCCCTTCCACGCATCATCCTGGATATCGTCCACATCCTGGATCTACCCCTTCGCCTACCTCACCACCACATGCTACATGTAAGATAAGCCAGCTACGCTGCACAAGTGCTATGATTCCCTCAGAAGTTTTATGTTCATGGTGCAGGGAATTTATGCAAATTGGGTCCAGTAACTAGACGTCAAGGCCTAAAGATGCCTTGGAGGCATTTCGGTGTTAGGACTAATTCTTAATATTTAAAACATGTTTGCCATGGGCTCTACGACACATCGTTTCCTAGATATGGACGAAAAATGAAAAATGCCGACTCGGCAAAAAAATTTAAGGTCAAGGTCAAAGTTCATCCATAATACCCATTAGACATGTTTGTCTAGGGCGACAAGTCCGAAAATAACGTCCGTTTCGATCTACGAGGCACCATTTCCAAGATATCGACGAAAACGAAAAATGCCGTCTCGGCAAAAAAATTTCGAGTCAAGGTCAAAGTTCATCAATAATACCCTTCAGACATGTTTGTCTACGGCGACGAGTCCGAAAATAACGTCCGTTTCGCTCTTCGACGCACCGTTTCCAAGATATCGACGAAAACGAAAAATGCCGACTCGGCAAAAAAATTTTGGGTCAAGGTCAAAGTTCACCCATAATACCCTTTAGACATGTTTGTCTAGGGCGACGAGTCCGAAAATAACGTCCGTTTCGCTCTACGACGCACCGTTTCCGAGATATCGACGAGATCGAAAAATGCCGACTCGGCAAAAAAATTTCGGGTCAAGGTCAAAGTTCATCCATAATACCCCTTAGACATGTTTGTCTGAGCGACGAGTCTGAAAATAACGTCCGTTTCGCTCTACGACGCACCGTTTCTGAGATATCGACGAAAACGAAAAATGCCGACTCGGCAAACAAATTTCGGGTCAAGGTCAAAGTTCATCCATAATACCCCTTAGACATGTTTGTCTAGGGCGACGAGTCGGAAAATAACGTCCGTTTCGCTCTACGACGCACCGTTTCCGAGATATCGACAAAAACGAAAAATGCCGACTCGGCAAAAAAATTTCGGGTCAAGGTCAAAGTTCATCCATAATACCCCTTAGACATGTTTGTCTAGGGCGACGAGTCCGAAAATAACGTCCGTTTCGCTCTACGACGCACCGTTTCCGAGATATCGACGAAAACGAAAAATGACGACTCGGCAAAAAAATTTCGGGTCAAGGTCAAAGTTCATCCATAATACCCCTCAGACATGTTTGTCTAGGGCGACGAGTCCGAAAATAACGTTCGTTTCGCTCTACGATGCACCGTTTCCGAGATATCGACGAAAACGAAAAATGCCGACTCGGCAAAAAAATTTCGGGCCAAGGTCCAAGTTCATCCATAATACCCTTTAGACATGTTTGTCTAGGGCGACGAGTCCGAAAATAACGTCCGTTTCGCTCTACGACGCACCGTTTCCGAGATATCGACGAAAACGAAAAATGGCGACTCGGCAAAAAAATTTCAGGTCAAGGTCAAAGTTCATCCATAATACCCCTTAGACATGTTTGTCTAGGGCGACGAGTCCGACAATAACGTCCGTTTCGCTCTACGACGCACCGTTTCCGAGATATCGACGAAAACGAAAAATGCCGACTCGGCAAAAAATTTCAGGTCAAGGTCAAAGTTCATCTTTAATACCCTTTAGACATGTTTGTCTAGGGCGACGAGTCCGAAAATAACGTCCGTTTCGCTCTACGACGCACCGTTTCCGAGATATCCATGAAAACGAAAAATGCCGACTCGGCGAGAAAATTTCGGGTCAAGGTCAAAGTTCATCCATAATACCCCTTAGACATGTTTGTCTAGGGCGACGAGTCCGAAAATAACGTCCGTTTCGCTCTACGACGCACCGTTTCCGAGATATCGACGAAAACGAAAAATGCCGACTCGGCAAAAAATTTCAGGTCAAGGTCAAAGTTCATCTATAATACCCTTTAGAAATGTTTGTCTAGGGCGACGAGTCCGAAAATAACGTCCGTTTCGCTCTACGACGCACCGTTTCCGAGATATCCATGAAAACGAAAAATGCCGACTCGGCGAGAAAATTTCGGGTCAAGGTCAAAGTTCATCCATAATACCCCTTAGACATGTTTGTCTAGTGCGACGAGTCCGAAAATAACGTCCGTTTCGCTCTACGACGCACCGTTTCCGAGATATTGACGAAAACGAAAAATGCCGACTCGGCAAAAAAATTTCGGGTCAAGGTCAAAGTTCATCCATAATACCCCTTAGACATGTTTGTCTAGGGCGACGAGTCCGAAAATAACGTCCGTTTCGCTCTACGACGCACCGTTTCCGAGATATCGACGAAAACGAAAGATGCCGACTCGGCAAAAAAATTTCGGGTCAAGGTCAAAGTTCATCCATAATACCCCTTAGACATGTTTGTCTAGGGTGACGAGTCCGAAAATACCCCTTAGACATGTTTGTCTAGGGCGACGAGTCCGAAAATAACGTCCGTTTCGCTCTACGACGCACCGTTTCCGAGATATCGACGAAAACGAAAGATGCCGACTCGGCAAAAAAATTTCGGGTCAAGGTCAAAGTTCATCCATAATACCCCTTAGACATGTTTGTCTAGGGTGACGAGTCCGAAAATAACGTCCGTTTCGCTCTACGACGCACCGTTTCCGAGATATGCAGGATGCCTCAAGGATGACTCAGCAAAAAATTATTTCGACCTCAAAGTCAAAGGTCGTTTGAGGTATCGATCCCAAAATCAATAGGGTTCTTCCCTGGTGATATATAAACCTCCGTGCAAAATTCTGCAACTATTGCCTGTATATTTTTTGAGTTATCGTCTGGAAACCAAGTTTCAAGATCAGCCTCAATTTCATCCTCACGGACCTCACGGACCTCGGAGCCGGATCAAAAAAAAAAATTCCCCTTAGAGATGTTTGTCTAGGGCGACGAGTCCGAAAATAACGTCCGTTTCGCTCTACGACGCACGGTTTCCGAGATATGCAGAAAGCCTCAAGGATGAATCAGCAAAAAATTATTTTGACCTCTAGGTCAAAGGTCGTTTGACGGATCGATCCCAAAATCAATAGGGTTCTTCCCTGGTGGCATATGAACCTCCATGCAGAGTTCTGCAACTATTGCATAAATATTTTTCCAGTTATCGTCCGGAAACCAAGTCTTAAAATTAGCCTTGATTTCATCCTCACGGACCTCACGGACCTCGGATCCGGCTCAAAAAGAATAGGGTTCTTCCACATATCATTTCTGACTTGCGGTGAAAATTTGACAAGGATCCGTCAAGGCAATCTAAAGTTATCGTCCGGAAACCAAAAGTGGCGGAAGAAGAAAAAAAAGAAAAAAAAAAAAAAAAAAAAAAAAAAAAAAAAAAATTCTGCTAAAACCATAAAGGCATTTCTGCCGAAATGCCTTAATGAGCTTGTTAACGACTAGACGTCAAGGCCTAAAGATGCATTGGATGTATTTTGCTGCTAAGACTAATCTATAATATTTATAACATGTTTACCATGGGCTCTACCACACACCGTTTCCAAGATATCGAAGATATGAAAAACGTTGACTCAGCAAAAAAATTCAGGTCGAGGTCAAACTTAATCCATAATACCCCTTAAAGTGGACTCGATAGCATAGGAGAATGCGTAATTACGCAATCTTATGTCATTTCACGCAAAGATTTATATGTGAGTGCATACGCTACGCATCGGGAAAATAACAAAGAAATATCCATGAAACTTTATTTTCGATGCTGGAAACAAACTTTGTGCCGTCATCAAAAGCGGTGCACAAGACCATACATGCAGCGCGACCTGGCGAATCAAACAAATTCAGTATGCTATATTAGCTAGGTGTTGCCTCAATCGCGATAATTTTTGGGACAAACTTGGCCTACATCATTAATGACAGACAGCATTGTCGGTGTGCTTGTACGAAAAACAGCCGAGCTCCCGAAATCTGTTTCACTTTCATTTCTTCAGTAGTATATTTTCTTCTGTGAATAAACTTGTCAAACCACTTAATAAGACGTCCATGTACATATAATACTTCATTGACCTGGCTGTAGCCTATTCTGTGACATGGACACGGTGTACTGACGCCACACGTGTGTTCAAATGCTCTATTCCCTGTTATTTGTATTACAAAATTCTACATGAATTTCAGAACCTACCCTTCTTTTTTCTAAGCCAAGGGGTACAGCAAAAATTTACCCATAAATTTTTTAATTTACCCCCATTTTTTTAGACCAAGGGGTATGGTACTCCTTTCCGAAAATTCGTACCGAGTGCTCTGCCCTTAGACATGTTTGTCTATGACGACAAGTCAGAAAATAACTTCGAGCGACGAGTCCATTTTCGAAATATCGACGAAAACAAAAATTGCCGACTCGGAAAAAAATTTTCAGGTCAAGGTCAAAGTTCATACATACAAAATGTTGGTTTTGCTCTACGACGCGCCGTTTCTGAGATATCGCCGTAAAAAACGAAAAAAAATTAGGCCAAGGGCCAAAGATAGGTTACCGGACAATGTTTAATATTTTAGATGTTAGCCAGGTCACTGGTTGAATTCAAGGTCAAGAGAATATTCAGCATATATAACATTAAGCATATATCATGTCCACAGTTGATTGCTAAGCTGTAAATTCAATAATCAGCGAGATATTAGCAATTTTGTGCTGTGGCCTTGAAAATGAAGGGGCAAAGGTCAAATTCAAGGTCATCAAAATATTCAGTGTATATCATTTTTTATATCATGTCCACAATTGATTCCCAAGCCATACAGTCAATAGAGGACCAAGATATGAGCCAGTTTGTCCTTGGACCTTGAAAATGAGGTCAGAGCTCAAATTCAAGGTCCGAGAATATTCAGCATATATCATTTCCTACATGTCCACTATTGATTCCTAAGCTGTAAAATCGATAATAAGTGAGATATTAGCCATTTTGTCCTGTGACCTTGAAAATGAGGTCAAAGGTCAAATTCAAGGTCATCAGAATATTCAGCATATATCATTTCCTATATGTCCACAATTGATTCCTAAGCTGTAGAGTCGATAATAAGTGAGATATTAGCCATTTTGTCCTGTGACCTTGAAAATGAGGTCAAAGGTCAAATTCAAGGTCATGACAATAATCTGCATATATCATTTCCTATATGTTCATAACTGATTCCTAAGCTGTAAAGTCGATAACAAGCGAGATATTAGCCATTTTGTCCTATGACCTTGAAAATGCCGTCAAAGGTCAAATTCAAGGTCATCAGAATATTCAGCATATATCATTTCCTATATGTCCACAATTGATTCCTAAGCTGTAGAGTCGATAATAAGCGAGATATCAGACATTTTGTGCTCTGACCTTGAAATTGAGGTCAGAGGTCAAATTCAAGGTCACGAGAATATTCAGCATATATCATTTCCTATATGTCCACAATTGATTCCTAGTCTCTAATCTCAATATTAAGTGAGATATTAGGCATAATGTGTCCCATTATAAAGCATAGGAGAATTTAACATGGGAAAGTCCCATTTGGGCCGGGTTTGGGCCAAAATGGTCCACTTGGAGCGATTCAAGCGCAACGAAATTTATAGACATCATAGGAGTACATATGAGGAGTGTTATGTATCAAAAAGAAAAAAAGTTACTGAACAGATTTTGAGAAAATGGCCACCAAAGTCCAAAATCAGGCATTTTTCGTCGAAAACGGCCACCATTTTGAAAAAAATGTGAAAATCAAAAAACTAAAAAATACCTCCTTCTTGAATTATTTTTAAGTATTTTTGTGCAAAATTTCAGAAGAATTCGCTCGTAAACAAAAAAGATAAAAATGTGGCCGACGACGACGACGACGACGACGGACGACGGACGCAGCGCCATGCCAATAGGTTATCGGACCAAAACCGACTCGGCAAAAAAAATTCAGGTCAAGGTCAAAGTTCATCCATAATACCCCTTAGACATGTTTGTCTAGGGCAACAAGTCCGAAAATAATGTCCTTTTCGCTTCCGGGATATAAATCAAAATTAGCACAAAGGGTAAGATACCGGACAATTTTGGTTTGGCCATGGCAGCATAGGCAGGTAACAGACCTTGAGATTTACCAATGAAGGTTCGCAGTGTGAACATATGACCTTGAGATTTACCAATCAAGGTCATCCGTGTGAACTTCGATGTCATCATTACATGTATGTGTGCGGCATTTGATATTCTATATGTTCATAATACAAAGATATATCTGGGTGGAATCACTTAGGCCGCATCTGGTCAATTTTTCCCAAGTGTATTCACACTGAAAAGGGGTGATACTATTGGGGACGGGGGGGGGGGGGGGGGAGTCCAGATATGTACCTATTAATACATGGTTAATTTCATAACGGACCGGTTATCAGGACCAAGTGGCAAATACCGGACCGAGCGGCAGCGAGGTCTGTTATGGCACGGTCCCGATATAACCGGTCTGTTATGAAATTAACCATGTATTAATTTACTTATTACACATCATATCTAAATTTAACTGCCAGTAAAAAATAGACTAGAAATCGTTAGATTTAATTGTTGGGAAATTTGTTCCAATATGGCATTTCATCTTTCAGTCAATTGTTTGAAAGAAAAATATTCTAGTTTGGTATATACGAAGTCACTGTGCATGAGCGTATGACGTGGCATCTGTCTGTTCTTCAGTTTATTATGAAACGTCAATGGTCATTGCGAACTCATATCGGACCAGCGGAGCACATATATATATAGGACCGGGTGGGCTGATAATGTTTGGTTGACATACGGCAATATCGGATTCGTTGAACCGTGCAGGTTACGCTTCAATATCAGTTAGATGTATAATACAGAGATAATGAGCCACCAAAATTATATACCAGACCTCAAAAACCTCAGCTATGAATTAAGGCTGCCTTCGAAGGATGAACACGCCGTCACTGGTACAACAGAAGGGCTAGCGGGACACCCGAAAACGAGTTTCAAGTTCCAAGTTCCAAGCTAGCCTAGGGGCGATACGGTCCAGGTGTAGAACAGTACAAGTACTTGCACGGTACTTCCTCTAGACACAGTTAGCTTGCATGGTAGGCCTTCAAAACCAGAATTGATAGGCACTGGTCAAAACTGAAACAAGTTTGAAATTGAACCGGAGTCCTTCTCATGCATGCACATCAGCAGAAATGTACCGAATCCAAAATACGACGAAAACAGTCAAGGTCAACCAGGCCTAGTAAATGACTGAGAGTATGTATATATGTATGTTTTGGAGAGTATAAAAAATGCACTGGCACAAGATAATTGTAAGAGTAACACATAACATAAAACAGCAATAAAAATTCAATGAGCGACATTGAACAAATTTTGTTGGATTATTTAAGTTTGCTTCTGACTAAAAGTTCTTTAAGATTTTGATGCTTCTTGTAAGCTGTTGCTATTTTAATATCACCATCAGTATTTTTGTTGAGTTGTTTCATATGCTTTTTAACAATTTGGGCTGAAAGAGTACCTGTTTTTGAGAAGGGTACTATATACACCATGTCGAATTTATTTTTACTTTTGTTCAAAGGGTCATACTTTGTAAATTTTTGAACGTTGAGGCCATGAGGTTCGAAAGTGCCTAGAGTATCAATCCAACAATATTCCCTTTCAAGTCGCCATTGTTTGTTTAAAAGTTCATCACCAAGATCGGAAACCTGTTCAATTGGTAAAAGAGAAAAACATTCAATGGAAAATTCAGTTTTGCTGTGAAATTTAGATAGATGACTGTATAATGCATTTTCCTCATTGCAGCTAGTTATTGCAGCACGGTGACGATTGTTTCTGAATTTGAGTGATTTACCGGTTTCACCTACATATTGTTTTTCGCAAAGCTTACAAGTGTATAGATAAATTATATTTTCTGAGTTGCAATCCAAAGCTGAGTTGATTGAGTAGGTCTGTTCAAAAACTGATCCCGAGAAATTTTGACAATTTGGAACTAAATGACATGTCTGACATTGTCTAGAATTACAAGGTTTTGAGCCAGACGAGCTGGAAGTGGGCAATTGAAAATCAGCACCTAGTCTTTCCTCACTGTTCAAAATTCTCAATGTTTCATTCTTGATTTTGCGAAGCCAACGTTTTGAATAGTTACGTTTCGAAAGTGCCTTGAATAATATTTGACAAGCTGATTCAACATCATCTGGATATGAGCAAATTTGGAAAAATCGAAAAACTTGGGACTTGATTAGTCCTTTATAAGTGTGTTTTGGATGAAAAGAGAGCTTATGCAACAACTGATGAGTATCCGTTGGCTTGAAGAAAACTTTTGCTTCTAATGTGTTTTCTTTGCTCCTGAACAAAGTAGTATCCAAAAAATTAACTGAATCAGTACTAATTTCAGCTTTGAAGTTGATTGATGCCCTATGAGAATTGAAAATTTCGAGAAACTGGTGAAATTTGGAAATGCCATGTGGCCAAATGAGGAAAATGTCATCTAAATACCTATAATAGCAATCTGGTTTGAATGGACACTTTTGTAAAGCTTGCTTTTCAAATTCAGCCATATAAATATCTGCATAATGAGGTGCATATTTCTGACCCATGGCTGTGCCTGAAACTTGTAGGAATGTCTTACCGTCAAATTCAAAGTCATTACATTTAAGTGAAATTTCCAATAATTCTATTATACCTTTGAATAGTTCATTGTTTGCCAAAGTCGGGAATGCATTTTTAAATGCTTGGATACCTTCTTCATGATTTATATTAGTATACATACTTTCAACATCTAAAGTGATTAGTAAAGAATTTGGATCTAGTTCAAGCCCTCTAACTTTATCTAAAAAGTCATACGTGTTTTTTATATATGACGGATGCTTATTTGCTTGATCTTTTATATATGAATCAATATACATAGCTACTTTTTCAGATTCACTGCTGCAGTCCGAAACAATTGGGCGCCCTGGAGGCATTACATTTGGAATTGGCCAGGAGTCTTTGGGTTTATGAATTTTAGGTAGCATATAAAATCTTCTTTGACGAGGGCGTTCTGGTGGTAAAAGAAATTGGAATACTTTTTCAGAAAGGCATCCAGAATTGCGTAATCCTTTTAAAATTTTTGTTATTTTTGCTGAATTTTCTAGGTAAAGAGGAGTGTCAATTTCTCTGTAATGAGCTGGATTGTATAATTGACGAAAGCCTTCATTAATATAATTTTGCCTATCCATAATTACGACTGCACTACCTTTATCTGCTTTTTTAATTACCAAGTCTACGTTATTTTGTAAATTCTTTATAGTTTTATACTCATGCATGCACATCAGCAGAAATGTACCGAATCCAAAATACGACGAAAACAGTCAAGGTCAACCAGGCCTAGTAAATGACTGAGAGTATGTATATATGTATGTATGTATGTATGTATGTATATGTAAGTATGTATGTATATGTAAGTATGTATGTATGTATGTTTTGGAGAGTATGAAAAATGCACTGCCACATTTTTGTAAGAGTATAAACACATAACACAAATCACTAAAAGCGATAAATTCAATGTATATATGTACATCGCAGTGATTGTACATCTCTAATTGAAATAAAACATTTTCTTTTTAAAACTTGTTGTTCCTCGTTGTAACCAAACTCGTTGTTTATTATAGCGTCAGGGTACCTTATCATCGACCCTGTCCTTAATCCTCCACCCCTGAAAACACTGCCAAACAGCTGTGCAAAACAGACATCTGACAAACACCACATTGAAAGTACTTCTAATACACATTTCAGCACATTTCACATTCTAAATTAGTCAAGTTTTGCCCAGCCGTTTGCAGGGGTCGAGCATTAGGGAGAGGGTCGATGATCAGGGACCCTAACGCTAGATCTATATACAGTGGATTTTTAATTGTTCCTCTTGACTCTTGCTGTGTTGTGTATTCTGAAGAATCAAAGTTATTTAGGTTTCCAAATTTATTCAGTCCCATTCGTTTCTTAGGAAGTTTTGATATTTCAATCTTCAGCTCGAATTGGCCCATCACTTAAATAACCAAAATCCAAAGAACTATAGTGAAAACACTAAAGTGAAACTGTTTCCAAAATTCGTGGTTGTGAATGGGAACAAATTGAGCTGTTTAACGTAGTCCGCTACAAACAGGGAGGTAATGAAAAATCAAAATTTAAAAGTTATATCTTGAATATTTTCTCTTCAAAATAACATATTTTATAGAGTAACTGATCAGAATTCTAATACTGAAAAGAAAATAGAGGGTCACCGTGCTGGTTTCTCCGACATATTCGATCAAAAATCACAAACATGTACTAAAATGAATTAATTTATGGTATTTTTACACATTTTTTTACCCATATTCACAACTTGCATCTTGTTTTCCAAGAGAACGGATACGGTGACCCCCTTTTTTCTTTTCAGTTTTAGGATGCTGATCAGTTACTCTATAAAATATGTCATTTTGAAGCTCTAGATTTTATATATACAGTCATTTATTTTGAAAAACTCTTTGACCCCCTCCCCTCACTGTTTGGAGCGGACTACCTTAATCATCATGCCGCTGATGCACCAACTACTGAACTGTTCATGTTAATCTATGTTCGGTTTTCTGTTAGGTTGTAAATCTTGCGCCTGTTTGCTGATTATTGTAATTGCTATTTAGTTTCAGGAACAGGCGGAGTTAACTAGTTGCCCTTGTACACAGAGCAACGTTTTTCCCAGAAACTGATTAAGACCAATTACTTCTTTCCCCTGCACACATAAACATAATGATTACGTTGTATTACCATGATATATTATTACATGTTATTATTTTAATCTTGCCTGTTTACATGGTGTCTCAGTGGTAGGTCATTCAGCTCACAAACGGGTGGTCCTGGTTTCGAATCATCTTTTGCTCATCGATGAACTTAGCACCTAATATCATCCTTCAGCCCAGAAGACTTGTTGTTTGGTGATGATTACGGTTGCTGCACCGGGATTCTCAGTGATATGGTGAAGGGGAAGCCAATAGATGTACCCTAGTCTGTTTCAGGATGCTATAGAAATTCTGACAATGCAATAACCACATGACACAACCAACTAGGATCCCGAAGGAAATAAGTATGTATACTATCAAATCCAAGTTGTTTATGGTATTCATTTCACTCTAATGAATGCATAATAAAGCGATTTACCCTTAGCAATAGCTTAAGATATTTTCTGTTAATCATGTTGTGGTGCCAGCAGTGCAGTATTGACGCTTTCAACGTATTGAAATGGAAGTATGTTCATAGATTTCCATGCAGACTAAGAAATTATGGTAATATTAGATATATTTAATCGACTGTTGCACGGAATAAGGGCGTAAGTGTAGATACACCCTTATTACGGGAAATAACTTTAATCAATATTTTGATGATCTTTTGTAGACATTACAAACATTTCTTTGAATCTTCAACCTGCATGTTGATATCACTGATAACAACTATCAGTGTAATAAGGGCGTATCTCAAAATGTGAAGAGTGGTATTCAGTATTTTTATCGGAAAATTTTATTCTTTTTTATTTTTAAAAGTAAGTTAAACCTCACTATATTCAATGTAATATTTGTATGAAATAGGAAAAATATCTTTCAAACAAATTTGCACATCATAAGGGCGTATGTACACTTACGCCTTTTTTCCGTGCAACAGTCGTTTTATAGAACCGTATTCAAATGTCTTTATTCCAGGTATATAAAACGCTATATATATGCACTCAAGACAGTATACTAAAAGACATGAAAATCGAAGATATCGAATGGCTATGGCGGTAGTCTGTATAGAGTGTACACTCTCAACTCATCAAAAATGAATTTTCAGCTGTCTGCTTACCCACCGTGGGTTTAATTGCTCTAGAATTCTACAAAGCGTCATCAAGCGTCTAGCAGCAGGTGCGCGTTTTTTTGTTTACCGAGAGTTCAACGAGAAATGACAAGATGACGTCAGTTCGGGAATTCCACATGAAACTCACGGATGAGTCACCAGAGAAATGACTACCACAAGTTGAATGCGTTTCGCTCGCACATGATAACTCGGACAAGTCAATCTTTGGTGGTTCACCAATACTCTTGCGTATTATTGACGCAGGAAAACACTCAAGGCACCCGTTGTGGGGCAAATCAAATCCTCACTTTTCTTGTCATCTTCCAAGATGGCGGCTAATGGAAATCCTTCCGACGGTAAAATAATTTCTTGTGGTCTCAAATATCAACTTCAGAATGAAATATGATACATTTTCATCTATTGTATTTCTGTTTGTCAATGTGTTTTTCAAAATCTATGAATGACATTTGTCCTGCGTCGTGTACTTATCATTGGATCCAGAACATATTACGCCCTACTCCATATTCCGGATCATATGTCTACAGCTGTAGTGAAGTAGAACTATAATCTGATTTTTCTAACTAGTTTACACCTGTTTTGGACGATATTTTTGCAATGCCAAATTTCATCATTCCATAACTAGGATACTTCACCTGGGAGTCAAATAGACAAAGTACGTCTTTCAGGAATACCTGCTGAGGACCGCAGGTCCGAAAGACGAAGTTCCATGCATGATAAAAAGTGTACCTCGATGCCAATGAAATCTTTTCGCCGTTTGACACTTCAAAACACGGTGAAAACTAACGAAAATTACAGCTAAACCTACCAAAATGGCTAGGATAATCATTTACAAGTTGTTATCTGCACTAAAATCGCTGATTCATTATGTTTTACAAACATCTTGAATCGTTTGAACCAAAAGTGCAGAATCTGGCAAGTTTCTCGCTTCGATTCAATGGCGGGTTTATACGATGTTGAATCAAATCGAAACTGGCCTAGTGTTGCGTACATGTTGTTCAGCATTACGCAACACATTCTCCGTTTCGATTTGATTCTACACCATATTTCTGTGTCACGGAGTTTATCGAGGCAATGGTGAAACCGCCATTGAATCGAAGCGAGAAACTTGCCTGATTTTGCCGGTTTAGTTCAAATGATTGAAAATGTTTGTAAAACACAATGAATCAACGATTTTAACACAGATAACAACTTTGAAATGATTATGCTTGCCATTTTGGTAAGTTTAGCTGCAATTTTCGTTAGTTTTCACCAAGTTTTGAACTCTCAAACAGCGAATAGATTTCGTTCGCATCGAAGTACACTTTTCAACACGCATGGCACTTCGTCTTTCGGACCTGCGGTCCTCAGCAGGTATCCCCGAAAGACGTACTTTGTCTAGGAGTCAAACAGCAATTTTCTACCAAATTTCAGACTTCTAATAGCATGACAATCCTCCACCCTCCCAGAAAACAAGTTAAAACTTCTTGTCGCCAATCAGACATGGTTTAGTTTGTGAATTATTATTATCATAAACCCCCGTACTGCTTGAGAAACTGCTTCTAAATGAGGGCCCTGTCATGTTTCATCTGCCCTATCGCTACCTTTCTAGTATCATGAGTATTGGTTGGCGCTCGAAGCCCCTATTAATGCCCATGTGAATAAGTTTGGCAATCGTTTTTTGGAGACACAGAGAAAAAACATCTTCTTTGGGCATATTTAAAAAAAAAATATTGAACAGGAAAGGAGTACCTTGGGCATTGTGCTGCAAATAAAATGATTTTTAGGTTACCGGACCTTTGGTCCGATAACCTATTGGCATGGCGTTGCGTCCGTCGTCCGTCCGTCCGTCCGTCTAGCCGTCCTCCCGCCAGGGGATTGTGAGGTACTTTGTCAGTAGAAAAAATCCTTCCGAGGTACCAATTCCTTATGAAGTATCCTCACAAGGAAATTGTACCCACAGTGCCCCTATGAGGTACTGAGCCCGTTTGGCACAGCGCCTGATTGAACCTTGTGAGGTACCGTCCATTCACATGTCCGTTTCAATGGACATCGTCTCTTTTGTCCGAAATCAGGTGGAGCCACTGTTTGTGACTGTCCTTGGTGTAGGCACAGTCTTGAGAGGTCTTGAGGTGACATTCCCGCCAATTAAATCGCACCCCCCCCCCCCCTCTCCCGCGTGACGTCATTTTGCGGGAATCATAGCAGCCTCGTTGGAGTGTTGCGCATGCGCAGTCACACACCACAGCAAAGCACCTGGGAGACATGCCCAGAGATGGCGAACATTCTTGGGTAAGTTGTCAAAAGTTTTTAGTATTTATGGCGTATATCTAGCTATCCGGAAGTTATATTACCAGGTACTATATATTTATTGTTCCCAGTAATCAATATCGATGAAATATACCTGACGATAGACATGACACACCCTGGCAGAGAGCCAATTCGAATGAGGAAAAATTTGCCACGCCCGCACTGTCAATGTGACAAAAATTCAGCTAGGCGACAGTTTTTTTTTTCATATTCTCCTTGACAAATCCACCGGCAAGTGCAAAAATCTCCGCCAAAAATAAAATCTATGGGATTAATAATATATTCCCAAGACAAAGACATCTTTCGGGAATACCTGTCGAGGACTGCAGGTCCGAAAGACGAAGTTCCATCATGCATGGTCTTGTGTTCCTCGATGCGAACGAAATCTACGCCGTTTGACGGCTCAAAACTTGGTGAAAACTAACGGAAATTACAGCTAAACCTACCAAAATGGCAAGCATAATCATTTCAAAGTTGTTATCTGTGTTAAAATCGTTGATCCAATGTGTTCTACAAACATTTTGAATCGTTTGAACTAAAACCGAGAAAGTTTGTCGCTTCGTTTCAATGGCGGTTTCACCATTGCCTCGACAAACTCCGTCACATAGAACTGCGATGTAGCATCAAATCGAAACGGAAAACGTGGTGTGTGATGCTAAACAACATGCACGCAACACTAAGCCAGTTTCGATTTGATTCAACATCGTATAAAACCTCCATTGATTCGAAGCGAGAAAGTTGCCAGATTTTGCATCTTTGGTTCAAACGATTCAAGATGTTTGTAAAACATAATAAGTCAGCGATTTTAGTGCAGATAACAACTTATAAATGATTATCATAGCCATTTTGGCAGGTTTAGCTGTAATTCTCCTCAGTTCTCACCATGTTTTGAGTTCTCAAATGGCGAATAGATTTCATTCGCATCCAGGTACAAATTTTATCATGCATGGCACTTCGTCTTTCGGACCTGCGGTACTCAGCAGGTAACCCCGATAGACGTGCTTTGTCTATTATTTCTCCTGACAATTATCCAGGTGATGAAGGTTCAGTTACATGGTGTTTTATCCTTAGACACGACAGGGACAGCATAGTGATTGTGTACTCGTCTGATATCACAAGGCACATGTAATAGTTTGATATGAACTTGATTAGTGAATTTTGTAGGACAAGAAAAACGGAAAGTTTCTGATGAGGTCACAAGAGAGAACAAGAGAGCAAAATCACCACCGTCAAAATACCTCAAATTGACAGGTATTTTCAAATTTGGGTGTTTTGAAGTGTTGCCATGTGAAGGATCTCATCTAGTGCTTTTCATGTAATGGGTTTGAATAATATATTCTACCAAAATCCCTAACTTGTGTGTGTCTGATTCTATGCATTTTTTTTGCAGGAGGAAAGCATGGAATACCCAAACGTGACGATGACGTTGACCCGGACTGGGTTCCAGATACTGGTGTCCAGGCTAGACCACATCTGCCGAAACCATCAGGTATTTCAATACAACAGTGTCGAATTGTGCCAAAATGAGGCTCAAATGTTATAGTATTGATACTGTTTAGGCAGTTTTCACCACATGGGTTATATTGTTCTAGTTTTCATTCCTATAGTTTGAAAATGGTTTCATATGTTGTAGGAAGTAGAACGTCAACTAAACGGCTTCATGTGAATTGGAGTGAAGAAGAAGTTCGTGAAGTCAAGACATTCTTTGGGGACCATTTGAGGCAAAAGACAGTACCTGGGAAGAAAGATTGTCTCTCCGCCATGCGGCAAAGTCAAATAAGTGGCGGTCTACTCCATATGAGACCCTATGCCAATATTGTCAAAAAAATATCCAATATGAATAAGAAATAAACGTGGCCATTCATGCTGTTTGAATCACATTTTTGGGTTGTCTTTGTTTTTGGTTACCGGACCTTCAATTCGATAACCTATTGCCATGGCATTGCGTCTGTCGTCGTCGTATGTCTACATTTCTATCTTAAAAGTTTTCAATCGTATCTTTCTGAAGTTTTGCACAAAAATGCATAAAACTATTTCGGGAGGGAGGTAATTTTTTTTTTTTTTTCAGCAAATTTTTTTCAGAATGGCAGGCAATTTTGGACATTGACGGTCGTTTCCTCAAAATCTGTTCAGTAACTCTTTTCCTTATTGTATCCCCCGAACAAAGTTCGGCGGATACTATGGATTTACGATCGTCGCGCCGCCGCCGCCGCGTCCGCGTCCGCGTCCGCGTCCGCAGACACTTTCTTGTGAACGCGCTGCAGGTTGCAAATATGAACCGATTTTGATAATATTTTATATGGACATGTCTTATGGTGAGATCTGGACACCTATCGATTTTGGTTGCCATAGCAACCAAAATAGCCGATTGGCGTAACATTTTGTGCTCAAATTAGCCTGTTTAACACACATGGGTTGTGAACGCTCTACGGGTGGGAGTTTTCAATGAATGATGATGAAATCGCACAGGCTCAATGAGAAAGACCATCACACGAAACCTATTGTTTTTCAGAATGATCGAATAAATATTAATAAGTTTGAGAGGTTAACTTATTACGACAATTAAAATACCTACTTTGACATGTGTGATCACTCCAATAACCTGTACTATGAAAGCAAATTGCACTGGATTCTTGTTCAGAATACAGAACTGATGTTTTTGGTGAAAAAAGAACAATATTACTGAATAAGTTAACATTGGTTTTACTAGTTAAGTCTATTATTGACCACAATAAAAATAGTTAAGACGAGAAACATTTATTATTGAGCTCAACAAGGTAAAGGTTTTGTCCAGTAGAGACTTCACAGGTGTAACCGAATAAGTTAACATTATTTTTTACAAGTTAAGTCTATTATTGGCCACAATAAAAATAGTTAAGACAAGAAACATTTATTATTGGGCTCAACAAGGTAAAGCTTCTGTGCAGTAGAGATTTCATGGCTGTAGCCGAATAAGTTAACATCAGTTTTACTAGTTAAGTCTATTATTGACCTCAAGAAAAATAGTTAAGACAAGAAACATTTATTATTGAACTCAACAATTTAAAAGTTTTGTCCAGTAGAGATTTCATGGGTGTAACCGGATAAGTTAACATTATTTTTACCAGTAAAGTCAATTTTTACTTCGAAAATGGCGTAACATTTTGTGCTCAAATTAGCCTGTTTAACACACATGGGTTGTGAACGCTCTACGTGTGGGAGTTTTCAATGAATGATGATGAAATCGCACAGGCTCAATGAGAAAGACCATCACACGAAACCTATTGTTTTTCAGAATGATCGAATAAATATTAATAAGTTTGAGAGGTTAACTTATTACGACAATTAAAATACCTACTTTGACATGTGTGATCACTCCAATAACCTGTACTATGAAAGCAAATTGCACTGGATTCTTGTTCAGAATACAGAACTGATGTTTTTGGTGAAAAAAGAACAAT
Source organism: Terebella lapidaria (assembly GCA_949152475.1). Classification (NCBI taxonomy): domain Eukaryota; kingdom Metazoa; phylum Annelida; class Polychaeta; order Terebellida; family Terebellidae; genus Terebella; species Terebella lapidaria. Next base: position 99,325,890 of record OX424555.1, read on the forward strand.
ATTACTGAATAAGTTAACATTGGTTTTACCAGTTAAGTCTATTATTGACCACAATAAAAATAGTTAAGACGAGAAACATTTATTATTGAGCTCAACAAGGTAAAGGTTTTGTCCAGTAGAGACTTCACAGGTGTAACCGAATAAGTTAACATTATTTTTACAAGTTAAGTCTATTATTGGCCACAATAAAAATAGTTAAGACAAGAAACATTTATTATTGGGCTCAACAAGGTAAAGCTTCTGTGCAGTAGAGATTTCATGGCTGTAGCCGAATAAGTTAACATCAGTTTTACTAGTTAAGTCTATTATTGACCTCAAGAAAAATAGTTAAGACAAGAAACATTTATTATTGAACTCAACAATTTAAAAGTTTTGTCCAGTAGAGATTTCATGGGTGTAACCGGATAAGTTAACATTATTTTTACCAGTAAAGTCAATTTTTACTTCGAATTTCAACTTGGAACCAAGTTTGGCACATATTATGAATTAAAATATAATTTATGGTGAAAAGATCGATCTGGCTCCAATTTCGTCATCTTGAAATGCAATTTTGGTAAACTTTTACTTGAATTTCAGCTTGAAACCAAGTTTAGCACATATTATGAATTAAAATTTAAATTATGGTGAAAAGTTGATCTGGCTCCAATTTCGTCATCTTGAAATGTAGTTTTGGTCAACTTTTACTTTGAATTTCAACTTGGAACATAGTATGAGTTGTTTGGCACATAGTATGAGTTGAAATATAACTTACAGTGAAAAGTTCGATCTGGCTCCAATTTATTCATCTCACAACTTAGTTGCGAACCAAGTTTGTCAAATATTCTGAGTTGAAATATAGCTTTAGGTGAAAAGTTTTATCTGGCTGTAATTTCGTTATTTTTTTCGAACATGTAGAAATGGAAATTCGAATGCAGTGATTTTAGTGGTGATCTTGAATTCGACCTTCAATAAGTCTGAAAGGTTTCACACTCATAATGTACATCAGCGATATATTTGGGGCAACAGAGATGATAGGGCTACGGGGGATACACCCAAGCGGTCGTAGGCGACCGGAAGCGTCTAGTTGATACATACCACTTCTCATATGTACCTGTGTATAAGTTTCGTTGCCCTTGAATCACTCCAAGTGGGTTTGGGTCCAAACTCGCCCAAATGGGACTTTCCCATGTTAAATTCTCCTGAGCTTTATATTGGGATTAGAGATTAGGAATCAATTGTGGACATGTAGGAAATGATACATGATGAATATTTCCATGACCTTGGATTTGACCAGGGACCTTATATTAAAAATAAACAGGATAAAGTGGCTAAAATATAAAACATGTCCGGTGACCGGTCTTAGCCTTTAGGCCAATTTTGTTATCATATATGCCTTAAGTATAATGAATAAAAATCATTTACTGTCACAAGATTCAATAAACACATGCTACTATCCCATTTCAATTTCTGCTGTTGGAATAATAACCCCCAAGAACCTGTCAAATATGGAAATCTTGAATTTTGTATACAGCTATAAAAAAACATTCACATATCACTGATTTTTAAAAATCAATAATCTCCGTATGACCCTGCAATGATGGCACCCAACTGTAGGTCTGGTGTACTCCCTGTGAGGTAGTGTCCAACTGTAGATTTGGTGTAGTCCCTGTGAGGTAGTGTCCAACTGTAGGTCTGGTGTAGTCCCTCTGAGGTAGTGTCCAACTATAGATCTAGTGTAGTCCCTGTGAGGTAGTGTCCAACTGTAGGTCTGGTGTAGTCCCTCTGAGGTAGTGTCCAACTATAGATCTAGTGTAGTCCCTGTGAGGTAGTGTCCAACTGTAGGTCTGGTGTAGTCCCTGTGAGGTAGTGTCCAACTGTAGGTCTGGTGTAGTCCCTCTGAGGTAGTGTCCAACTATAGATCTAGTGTAGGCCCTGTGAGGTAGTGTCCAACTGTAGGTCTGGTGTAGGCCCTTTGAGGTATTGTCCAACTGTAGGACTGGTGTAGTCCCTGTGAGGTAGTGTCCAACTGCAGGTCTGGTGTAGTCCCTGTGAGGTAGTGTCCAACTGCAGGTCTGGTGTATGCCCTGTGAGGTAGTGTCCAAATGTAGGTCTGGTGTAGTCCCTGTGAGGTAGTGTCCAACTGTAGGTCTGGTGTAGGCCCTGTGAGGTATTGTCCAACTGTAGGACTAGTGTAGTCCCTGTGAGGTAGTGTCCAACTGTAGGTCTGGTGTAGTCCCTGTGAGGTAGTGTCCCATTGCAGGTCTGGTTTAGGCCTGTGAGGTAGTGTCCAAATGTAGGTCTGGTGTAGTCCCTGTGAAGTAGTGTCCAACTGTAGGTCTGATGTAGGCCCTGTGAGGTATTGTCCAACTGTAGGTCTGGTGTAGTCCCTGTGAGGTATTGTCCAACTGTAGATCTGGTGTATGCCCTGTGAGGTAGTGTCCAACTGCAGGTCTGGTGTAGTCCCTGTGAGGTAGTGTCCAACTGTAGATCTGGTGTATGCCCTGTGAGGTAGTGTCCAACTGCAGGTCTGGTGTAGTCCCTGTGAGGTAGTGTCCAACTGTAGGTCTGGTGTATGCCCTGTGAGGTAGTGTCCAACTGTAGGTCTGATGTAGGCCCTGTGAGGTAGTGTCCAACTGTAGGTCTGGTGTAGTCCCTGTGAGGTAGTGTCCGACTGTAGGTCTGGTGTAGTCCCTGTGAGGTAGTGTCCAACTGTAGGTCTGGTGTAGTCCCTGTGAGGTAGTGTCCAACTGCAGGTCTGGTGTATGCCCTGTGAGGTAGTGTCCAACTGTAGGTCTGGTGTAGTCCCTGTGAGGTAGTGTCCAACTGTAGGTCTGGTGTAGTCCCTGTGAGGTAGTGTCCAACTGTAGGTCTGGTGTAGTCCCTGTGAGGTAGTGTCCAACTGTAGGTCTGGTGTAGTCCCTGTGAGGTAGTGTCCAACTATAGATCTAGTGTAGTCCCTGTGAGGTAGTGTCCAACTGTAGGTCTGGTGTAGTCCCTGTGAGGTAGTGTCCAACTGTAGGTCTGGTGTAGTCCCTCTGAGGTAGTGTCCAACTATAGATCTAGTGTAGGCCCTGTGAGGTAGTGTCCAACTGTAGGTCTGGTGTAGGCCCTTTGAGGTATTGTCCAACTGTAGGTCTGGTGTAGGCCCTGTGAGGTAGTGTCCAACGGTAGGACTAGTGTAGTCCCTGTGAGGTAGTGTCCAACTGTAGGTCTGGTGTAGTCCCTGTGAGGTAGTGTCCCATTGTAGGTCTGGTTTAGGCCTGTGAGGTAGTGTCCAAATGTAGGTCTGGTGTAGTCCCTGTGAAGTAGTGTCCAACTGTAGGTCTGGTGTAGTCCCTGTGAGGTAGTGTCCCATTGTAGGTCTGGTTTAGGCCTGTGAGGCAGTGTCCAAATGTAGGTCTGGTGTAGTCCCTGTGAGGTAGTGTCCAACTGTAGGTCTGGTGTAGTCCCTGTGAGGTAGTGTCCAACTGTAGGTCTGGTGTAGTCCCTGTGAGGTAGTGTCCAACTGTAGGTCTGGTGTAGGCCCTTTGAGGTATTGTCCAACTGTAGGTCTGGTGTAGTCCCTGTGAGGTAGTGTCCAACTGCAGGTCTCGTGTAGTCCCTGTGAGGTAGTGTCCAACTGCAGGTCTGGTGTATGCCCTGTGAGGTAGTGTCCAAATGTAGGTCTGGTGTAGTCCCTGTGAGGTAGTGTCCAACTGTAGGTCTGGTGTAGGCCCTGTGAGGTATTGTCCAACTGTAGGACTAGTGTAGTCCCTGTGAGGTAGTGTCCAACTGTAGGTCTGGTGTAGTCCCTGTGAGGTAGTGTCCCATTGTAGGTCTGGTTTAGGCCTGTGAGGTAGTGTCCAAATGTAGGTCTGGTGTAGTCCCTGTGAAGTAGTGTCCAACTGTAGGTCTGATGTAGGCCGTGTGAGGTATTGTCCAACTGTAGGTCTGGTGTAATCCCTGTGAGGTATTGTCCAACTGTAGATCTGGTGTATGCCCTGTGAGGTAGTGTCCAACTGCAGGTCTGGTGTAGTCCCTGTGAGGTAGTGTCCAACTGTAGATCTGGTGTATGCCCTGTGAGGTAGTGTCCAACTGCAGGTCTGGTGTAGTCTCTGTGAGGTAGTGTCCAACTGTAGGTCAGGTGTATGCCCTGTGAGGTAGTGTTCAACTGTAGGTCTGATGTAGGCCCTGTGAGGTAGTGTCCATACAACTGTAGGTCTGGTGTAGTCCCTGTGAGGTAGTGTCCGACTGTAGGTCTGGTGTAGTCCCTGTGAGGTAGTGTCCAACTGTAGGTCTGGTGTAGTCCCTGTGAGGTAGTGTCCAACTGTAGGTCTGGTGTATGCCCTGTGAGGTAGTGTCCAACTGTAGGTCTGGTGTAGTCCCTGTGAGGTAGTGTCCAACTGTAGGTCTGGTGTAGTCCCTGTGAGGTAGTGTCCAACTGCAGGTCTGGTGTAGTCCCTGTGAGGTAGTGTCCAACTGTAGGTCTTGTGTAGTCCCTGTGAGGTAGTGTCCAACTGTAGGTCTGGTGTAGGCCCTGTGAGGTATTGTCCAACTGTAGGTCTGGTGTAGTCCTTGTGAAGTAGTGTCCAACTGCAGGCCTGGTGTAGTCCCTGTGAGGTAGTGTCCAACTGTAGGTCTGGTGTAGTCCCTGTGAGGTAGTGTCCAACTGTAGGTCTGGTGTAGTCCCTGTGAGGTAGTGTCCAACTGTAGGTCTGGTGTATGCCCTGTGAGGTAGTGTCCAACTGTAGGTCAGGTGTAGTCCCTGTGAGGTAGTGTCCAACTGTAGGTCTGGTGTATGCCCTGTGAGGTAGTGTCCAACTGCAGGTCTGGTGTAGTCCCTGTGAGGTAGTGTCCAACTGTAGGTCTGATGTAGGCCCTGTGAGGTAGTGTCCAACTGTAGGTCTGATGTAGGCCCTGTGAGGCAGTGTCCAACTGTAGGTCTGGTGTAGTCCCTGTGAGGTAGTGTCCAACTGTAGGTCTGGTGTAGTCCCTGTGAGGTAGTGTCCAACTGTAGGTCTGGTGTAGTCCCTGTGAGGTAGTGTCCAACTGTAGGTCTGGTGTAGTCCCTGTGAGGTAGTGTCCAACTGTAGGTCTGGTGTAGTCCCTGTGAGGTAGTGTCCAACTGTAGGTCAGGTGTAGTCCCTGTGAGGTAGTGTCCAACTGTAGGTCTGGTGTATGCCCTGTGAGGTAGTGTCCAACTGTAGGTCTGGTGTAGTCCCTGTGAGGTAGTTTCCAACTGTAGGTCTGGTGTAGTCCCTGTGAGGTAGTGTCCAACTGCAGGTCTGTTGTAGTCCCTGTGAGGTAGTTTTCATCTGTAGCTCTGAAGTAGGCTCTGTGAGGTAGTGTCCAAATATAAGTACTTTTAAGACCCTGTGAGATAGTTGTCCGACTGTAGGTCTGATGTAGCCCTGTGAGGTACTCCTAATTTCCCTTGTGAGGTAGAATATGGCTGTCCTTGTCAAGTATTTTCATTGTCCTTATCAGGTGTCTTCACAAGGACGAACATGACGCCAAAAAGTACGTCATAAGGACAATACCTCATAATCCCTTGGCGGGAGTATAGCCGTCCGTCCGTCCGTCCGTCCGTCCGTCCGTCCGTCCGTCCGGCGTTAACATTTTTATCTTTAAAGTCAACGATCGAATCTTTCTGAAATTTTGCACAAAAATGCCTAAAAATATTTTGAGAAGGAGGTATTTTTTTGTTTTTTGATTTTCACATTTTTTTCAAAATGGCGGCCGTTTTTGTCGAAAAACGCTCAATTTTGGACTTTGATGGCCATTTTCTCAAAAACTGTCTGATCAGTTTTGAGTTTTTGGTTTCAAAAGATTCCCCTCATATACCTCTGTGATATGTATAAGTTTGGTTGCCCTAAATTCGCCGGTTTCCGTGTGGCGGCCATTTTGAATTTTTGGCGGGTCGGCGAAAAAAAATTTCTTCGCCCCAAATCGCATTACTATCCATTTTGGGCCATTTCTAGGCAAAAAAAATTTTTCACCCTTTGAAAAAAATATTGGACTTAGAAAATTTTCGGCACTTTTTTCCTTGATAATGGGAGCTGTCCGGACTGTACTCATAGAACACTTGATGATAGAGCTTAGAAATTGGCACTTTCAAATGGGAAGTCATATATGGCGACTTGTGTGGTGACCTTGAATTTGACCTTGGATGACCTTGAAAGGTCAGAACAGCCATTTTTGGGTCGAAAAATGCCCAAATTTACACCTGGTCTGTATTTTCTTGGAAACTGTCTGATCAGTTTTGAGATTTTTGTTTAAAAAGATTCCTCTTATATATACCTCTGTGACGTGTATAAGTTTTGTTGCCCTTGTATCGCCGATCTCCGTGTGGCGGCCATTTTGAATTTTTGACGAGTAGGCGAAAAAAAAATTTTTCGCCCCAAATCGCATTACTATCCATTTTGGGCCATTTCTAGGCAAAAAAAAATGTTCACCCTTTGAAAAAAATTTTGGACTGGGAGCTGTCCGGACTGTACTCATAGAACACTTGAAGATAGAGCTTAGAAATTGGCACTTTCAAATGGGAAGTCATATATGGCGACTTGTGTGGTGACCTTGAATTTGACCTTGGATGACCTTGAAAGGTCAGAACAGCCATTTTGGGGTCAAAAAATGCCCAGATTTGCCTCTATAGATGAAATGCTTGCAGATAGAGCTCATGTTTGCATTATCATGATTATGAACATATTGGAAGACATATATGGCACAACTAATGATGACCTTGAACTTGACGTCAGATGACCTTGAGTGCCAAATGTCTGACTCGGAATGTGTAAATTGACCTGAATGGCCTAAACTATTCCACCCAGATATATCTTTGTATTACGAACATATAGAATATCAAATGCCGCACACATACATGTAATGGTGACATCGAAGTTCACACGGATGACCTTGATTGGTAAATCTCAAGGTCTGTTACCTGCCAATGCTGCCATGGCCAAACCAAAATTGTCCGGTAACCTATCTTAGCCTTTGGGCTAATTTTTAGGTTACCGGACCTTTGGTCCGATAACCTATTGGCATGGCGTTGCGTCCGTCGTCCGTCCGTCCGGCGTTAACATTTTTATCTTTAAAGTTAGCGATCGAATCTTTCTGAAATTTTGCACAAAAATGCCTAAAAATATTTTGAGAAGGAGGTATTTTTTTGTTTTTTGATTTTCGCATTTTTTTCAAAATGGCGGCCGTTTTTGTCGAAAAACGCTCAATTTTGGACTTTGACGGCCATTTTCTCAAAAACTGTCTGATCAGTTTTGAGTTTTTGGTTTCAAAAGATTCCCCTCATATACCTCTGTGATATGTATAAGTTTGGTTGCCCTAAATTCGCCGGTTTCCGTGTGGCGGCCATTTTGAATTTTTGTCGGGTCGGCGAAAAAAAATTTTTTCGCCCCAAATCGCATTACTATCCATTTTGGGCCATTTCTAGGCAAAAAATTTTTTTCACCCTTTGAAAAAAATTTTGGACTTGGAAAATTTTCGGCACTTTTTTCCTTCATAATGGGAGCTGTCAGGACTGTACTCATAGAACGCTTGAAGATAGAGCTTAGAAATTGGCACTTTCAAATGGAAAGTCATATATGGCGACTTGTGTGGTGACCTTGAATTTGACCTTGGATGACCTTGAAAGGTCAAAACAGCCATTTTTGGGTCGAAAAATGCTCAAATTTGCATTTGGTCTGTATTTTCTCAAAAACTGTCTGGTCAGTTTTGAGAATTTTTTTTAAAAAAATTCCTCTTATATACTTCTGTGATGTGTATAAGTTTTGTTGCCCTTGCTTCGCCGATCTCCGTGTGGCGGCCATTTTGAATTTTTGGCGAGTCGGCCGAAAAAAATTTTTCCGCCCCAAATCTCATTACTATCCATTTTGGGCCATTTCTAGGGGAAAAAAAATTTTCACCCTTTGAAAAAAATTTTGGACTTAAAAAATTTTCGGCACTTTTTTCCTTCATAATGGGAGCTGTCAAGACTGTACACATGGAACGCTTGAAGATAAGAGCTTAGAAATTGGCATTTTCAAATGGGAAGTCATATATGGCGACTTGGTTGGTGACCTCGAATTTGAACTTGGATGACCTTGAAAGGTCAAAACAGCCATTTTGGGGTAAAAAAATGCCCAGATTTGCCTCTATAGATGAAATGCTTGCAGATAGAGCTCATGTTTGCATTATGAACATATAGGAAGACATATATGACACAACTAATGATGACCTTGAACTTGACGTCAGATGACCTTGAGTGCCAAATGTCTGACTTGGAATGTGTAAATTGACCTGAGCGGCCTAAACGATTCCACTCAACATATAGAATATCAAATGCCGCACACATACATGTAATGGTAACATCGAAGTTCATACGGATGACCTTGATTGGTAAATCCCAAGGTCATATGTTTACACTGCGAACCTTGATCGGTAAAAGGTCTTTTACCTGCCAATGCTGCCATGGTCAAACCATAATTGTCCGGTAACCTATCTTAGCCTTTGGGCTAATTTTTTGTCTTCAGAAGGACCTGGCGGTACCCCTCTTTGAAAAACTCTAGCACCTCTTTATCAATACCTACAGTCAACTTTGTTTCTTTTTGTCCTGAAGCTCCAAGCTTTCTACTGATGTATTGTATGACCGAGTAGACCAAATATTTAGGAAAGGTGGCATGCAACTTCTAACACAAAAGTTGGCAATCAAATTTTCTCAGGAGCCTGGTGGAGCATCGCGAACCTCCAGACCGGGAGAAGTTGCGCTCACTCGTGTTTCTCCATAAAAATCAAAATATCCTAACTACACCACCCTATAGCAAATACCTGGATCCACCCCTGTATATGATGCACCCCTTTATAGGTATTGCCCTTAAAATAAGGACAGTTATACATGACATGACATTTTTTTTGCAAAAACGGGGGGTGCTCTTCTATTTGGGCATGTGCATCTATTAGGACCAATAGGGTATATGCTATAACATATTGATTGCACATTGTACTCCCATGAATTCAGCAAATAAGTGATCGCGTTTGGTAGCCATCACACCACCAGTACCCTGACCAGTAACGAGATTTCTGTTGTTCATTTGATATTTGTTTCTGTTTGTGATAGCTCTGAGCCGTAAGATGTTACGATTAGAGTTCGGTGCTGGTAACTTTGGAGGGAAAACTGGTCCATCACATTTAGCAAGTTTGGGTCATCTAACGCAAATGTGAGTATACAACGTTATTCACTTAGAGAATACTGCTCAGTTTCATGATACAGTGATCAGATAAGTTCTGCTAACTTACCATCCGAGTGTTTCTTGAGTAGAGAAAGACGGATAAAGTTACGAGGCTTGGACCACGAATCAGCAGGAAAACTCAAGATTTCTCCTGAACAGGTGACTAAAAATATTTGAATAGTGAAAGGTCGTAACTGAAATATTATTGGTAAGACTAAAACAGTATCAGCAGTGAGTTGATGACTTTATTCGACAGTGACGCTGTGTTTTCTGGTTACAGGTCTATGACTTCACAGCAGACGATCTCACGGACCAGGGAGAGATCGGTCGTGGCAACTACGGAACAGTCAATAAAATGTACCACGAGAAGAGCAACACAGTTATGGCAACAAAGGTAAATCCACGACAGTCACGGCAACAAAGGTAAATCCACGACAGTCACGGCAACAAAGGTAAATCCACGACAGTCACGGCAACAAAGGTAAATCCACGACAGTTATGGCAACAAAGGTAAATCCATGACAGTCATAGCAACAAAAGTAAATCCACGACAGTCATGGGAACAAAGGTAAATCCACGACAGTCATGGCAACAAAGGTAAATCCACGACAGTCATGGCGACAAACGTAAATCCACGACAGTCATAGCAACAAAAGTAAATCCACGACAGTCATGGGAACAAAGGTAAATCCACAACAGTCATGGCAACAAAGGTAAATCCACGACAGTCACGGCAACAAAGGTAAATCCACGACAGTCATAGCAACAAAGGTAAATCCACGACAGTCATGGCAACAAAGGTAAATCCACGACAGTCATAGCAACAAAGGTAAATCCACGACAGTCATGGCGACAAACGTAAATCCACGACAGTCATAGCAACAAAGGTAAATCCACGACAGTCATGGCGACAAAGGTAAATCCACGACAGTCATGGCGACAAACGTAAATCCACGACAGTCATAGCAACAAAGGTAAATCCACGACAGTCATGGCGACAAAGGTAAATCCACGACAGTCACGGCAACAAAGGTAAATCCACGACAGTCATAGCAACAAAGGTAAATCCACGACAGTCATGGCGACAAACGTAAATCCACGACAGTCATAGCAACAAAAGTAAATCCACGACAGTCATGGGAACAAAGGTAAATCCACGACAGTCATGGCAACAAAGGTAAATCCACGACAGTCACGGCAACAAAGGTAAATCCACGACAGTCATAGCAACAAAGGTAAATCCACGACAGTCACGGCAACAAAGGTAAATCCACGACAGTCATAGCAACAAAGGTAAATCCACGACAGTCATGGCGACAAACGTAAATCCACGACAGTCATAGCAACAAAAGTAAATCCACGACAGTCATGGGAACAAAGGTAAATCCACGACAGTCATGGCAACAAAGGTAAATCCACGACAGTCACGGCAACAAAGGTAAATCCACGACAGTCATAGCAACAAAGGTAAATCCACGACAGTCACGGCAACAAAGGTAAATCCACGACAGTCACGGCAACAAAGGTAAATCCACGACAGTCACGGCAACAAAGGTAAATCCACGACAGTCACGGCAACAAAGGTAAATCCACGACAGTCATAGCAACAAAGGTAAATCCACGACAGTCATGGCAACAAAGGTAAATCCACGACAGTCATAGCAACAAAGGTAAATCCACGACAGTTATGGCAACAAAGGTAAATCCACGACAGTCATGGCAACAAAGGTAAATCCATGACAGTCACACTTGACTTACAATCCTCCGACGCGAGATTTAGAAGTATGTCATTCCGCTGCAACTTATTCCACTATCTCTACAATTTACCATGAAAACACTTGTTTTGGTCTGCAGCGCATTCGCTCTACGGTGGATGAGAAGGAGCAGAAGCAACTTCTGATGGATTTGGATGTGGTCATGCGGAGTAACGATTGCCCGTTCATCGTACGCTTCTATGGGGCACTTTTCAAGGAGGTGAGTATCGTAACAACAGTTCATCTTATCAAGTTATGCCCTGCGAAATTTGCCTACACATACAGGCCTCCAAGATTTGTATGTCTTATATTTGACTCAAACCCCTTCTATCTGTTGACAGGGTGACTGTTGGATCTGTATGGAGCTAATGTCTATATCACTAGATAAATTCTACAAATTTGTACATGGAGTACTTCATTCAAGAATTCCAGAAACAATCCTGGGAAAAGTCGCGGTAGCTGTGAGTACAATCAGCTGTTGCCAATGGACAGAATTTTCCGAATGAAGTGGGATCACATATGAAATATTATGCATTTGTACATTTGTTAGGTTACCGGACCTTTGGTCCGATAACCTATTGCCATGGCGTTGCGTCCGGCGTCCGTCGTCCGTCCGTTCACATTTTTATCTTTAAAGTTTATGATGGAATATTCCTGAAATTTTGCACAAAAATACCTAAAAATATTTCCAGGAAAGGTTTTTTTTAGTTTTCTGATTTTCGAATTTTTTTCAAAATGGCGGCCGCTTTCGTCAAAAAATGGCCAATTTTGGACTTTGACGGTCGTTTTCTCAAAATCTGTTCAGTAACTTTTTTTCTTATCGATGCATAACACTCCTCATAGGTACCCCTGTGACATGTATAAATTTCGTTGCCCCTGAATCGCTCGAAGTGGGCCATTTTGGGCCCAAACTCGGCCCAGATGGGACTTTCCCATGTTAAATTCTCCTATGCTTTATAATGGGACACATTAAGCCTAATATCTCACTTAATATTGAGATTAGAGACTAGGGATCAATTGTGGAGATATAGGAAATGATATATCCTGAATATTCTGGTGACCTTGAATTTGACCTCTGACCTCGGTTTCAAGGTCAGAGGGCCATTTTCGTCGAAAAATGGCCAATTTTGGACTTTGACGGTCGTTTTCTCAGAATCTGTTCAGTAACTTTTTAGGTTACCGGACCTATGGTCCGATAACCTATTGGCATGGCGTTGCGTCCGTCGTCCGTCGTCGTCCGTCGTCGTCGTCGTCCACATTTTTATCTTTTTAGGTTACCGGACCTTTGGTCCGATAACCTATTGGCATGGCGTTGCGTCCGTCGTCCGTCCGTCCGTCCGTCCGTCCGTCCGGCGTTAACATTTTTATCTTTAAAGTTAACGATCGAATCTTTCTGAAATTTTGCACAAAAATGCCTAAAAATATTTTGAGAAGGAGGTATTTTTTTGTTTTTTGATTTTCACATTTTTTTCAAAATGGCGGCCGTTTTTGTCGAAAAACGCTCAATTTTGGACTTTGACGGCCATTTTCTCAAAAACTGTCTGATCAGTTTTGAGTTTTTGGTTTCAAAAAATTCCCCTCATATACCTCTGTGATATGTATAAGTTTGGTTGCCCTAAATCTGCCGGTTTTCGTGTGGCGGCCATTTTGAATTTTTGGCGGGTCGGCGAAAAAAAATTTTTTCGCCCCAGATCGCATTACTATCCATTTTGGGCCATTTCTAGAGCAAAAAAAAATTTTCACCCTTTGAAAAAAATTTTGGACTTGGAAAATTTTCGGCACTTTTTCCCTTCATAATGGGAGCTGTCAGGACTGTACTCATAGAACGCTTGAAGATAGAGCTTAGAAATTGGCACTTTCAAATCGGAAGTCATATATGGCGACTTGTGTGGTGACCTTGAATTTGACCTTGGATGACCTTGAAAGGTCAAAACAGCCATTTTGGGGTCAAAAAATGCCCAGATTTGCCCTTGTAGATGAAATGCTTGCAGATAGAGCTCCTGTTTGCATTATGAACATATAGGAAGACATATATGGCACAACTAATGATGACCTTGAACTTGACTTCAGATGACCTTGAGTGCCAAATGTCTGACTTGGAATGTGTAAATTGACCTGAGCGGCCTAAACGATTCCACCCAACATATAGAATATCAAATGCCGCACACATACATGTAATGGTTACATCGAAGTTCATACGGATGACCTTGATTGGTAAATCCCAAGGTCATATGTTTACACTGCGAACCTTGATTGGTAAATCTCAAGGTCTGTTACCTGCCAATGCTGCCATGGCCAAACCAAAATTGTCCGGTAACCTATCTTAGCCTTTGGGCTAATTTTTGTTTACAGGCGAATATTTCTGAAATTTTGCACAAAAATACTTAAAAATAATTCAAGAAGGAGGTATTTTTTAGTTTTTTGATTTTCGCATTTTTTTCAAAATGGCGGCCGTTTTCGACGAAAAATGCCTGATTTTGGACTTTGGCGGCCATTTTCTCAAAATCTGTTCAGTAACTTTTTTTCTTTTTGATAAATAACACTCCTCATATGTACTCCTATGATGTCTATAAATTTCGTTGCGCTTGAATCGCTCGAAGTGGGCCATTTTGGCCCAAACTCGGCTCAAATGGGACTTTCCCATGTTAAATTCTCCTATGCTTTATAATGGGACACATTATGCCTAATATCTCACTTGATATTGAGATTAGAGACTAGGAGTCAATTGTGGACCTATAGGAAATGATATATGCTGAATATTCTCGTGACCTTGAATTTGACCTCTGACCTCACTTTCAAGGTCAGAGCACAAAATGGCTTATATCTCGCTTATTATCGACTCTACAGCTTAGGAATCAATTGTGGACATATAGGAAATGATATATTCTGAATATTCTCGTGACCTTGAATTTGACCTCTGACCTCAGTTTCAAGGTCAGAGCACAAAATGGCTTATATCTCGCTTATTATCGACTCTACAGCTTAGGAATCAATTGTGGACATATAGGAAATGATATATGCTGAATATTCTGATGACCTTGAATTTGACCTTCGACCTCATTTTCAAGGTCACAGGACAAAATGGCTAATACCTTGCTTGTTATCGACTTTACAGCTTAGCAATCAATTATGAACATATAGGAAATGATATATGCAGATTATTGTCATGACCTTGAATTTGACCTTTGACCTCATTTTCAAGGTCACAGGACAAAATGGCTAATATCTCACTTATTATCGATTTTACAGCTTAGGAATCAATTGTGGACATATAGGAAATGATATATGCTGAATATTCTCGTGACCTTGAATTTGACCTCTGACCTCATTTCTAAGGTCCAAGGACAAACTGGCTGATATCTTGCTCCTCTATTGACTGTATGGCTTGGGAATCAATTGTGGACATGATATACATGATAAAGAAAATGATATACACTGAATATTTTGATGACCTTGAATTTGACCTTTGCCCCTTCATTTTCAAGGCTACAGCATAAAATTGCTAATCTCTCTCTGATTATTGAACTTACAGCTTAGCAATCAACTGTGGACATGATATATGCTTAATGTTATATATGCTGAATATTCTCTTGACCTTGAATTCAACCAGTGACCTGGCTAATACCTAAAATATTAAACATTGTCCGGTAACCTATCTTTGGCCCTTGGCCTAATTTTTAGGTTACCGGACCTATGGTCCGATAACCTATTGGCATGGCGTTGCGTCCGTCGTCCGTCGTCCGTCGTCGTCCGTCGTCGTCCACATTTTTATCTTTTTTGTTTACGGGCGAATTTTTCTGAAATTTTGCACAAAAATACTTAAAAATAATTCAAGAAGGAGGTATTTTTTAGTTTTTTGATTTTCGCATTTTTTTCAAAATGGCGACCGTTTTCGACGAAAAATGCCTGATTTTGGACTTTGGCGGCCATTTTCTCAAAATCTGTTCAGTAACTTTTTAGGTTACCGGACCTATGGTCCGATAACCTATTGGCATGGCGTTGCGTCCGTCGTCTGTCGTCCGTCGTCTGTCGTCGTCGTCGTCCACATTTTTATCTTTTTTGTTTACGGGCGAATTCTTCTGAAATTTTGCACAAAAATACTTAAAAATAATTCAGGAAGGAGGTATTTTTTAGTTTTTTGATTTTCGCATTTTTTTCAAAATGGCGGCCGTTTTCGACGAAAAATGCCTGATTTTGGACTTTAGTGGCCATTTTCTCAAAATCTGTTCAGTAACTTTTTTTCTTTTTGATACATAACACTCCTCATATGTACCCCTATGATGTCTATAAATTTCGTTGCGCTTGAATCACTCGAAGTGGGCCATTTTGGCCCAAACTCGGCCCAAATGGGACTTTCCCATCTTAAATTCTCCTATGCTTTATAATGGGACACATTATGCCTAATATCTCACTTAATATTGAGATTAGAGACTAGGAATCAATTGTGGACATATAGGAAATGATATATGCTGAATATCCTCGTGACCTTGAATTTGACCTCTGACCTCAATTCAAGGTCAGAGCTTAAAATGGCTGATATCTCGCTTATTATCGACTCTACAGCTTAGCAATCAATTGTGGACATATAGGAAATGATATATGCTGAATATTCTGATGACCTTGAATTTGACCTTTGACCCCATTTTCAAGGTCATAGGACAAAATGGCTAATATCTCGCTTGTTATCGACTTTACAGCTTAGGAATCAGTTATGAACATATAGGAAATGATATATGCAGATTATTGTCATGACCTTGAAGTTGACCTTTGACCTCATTTTCAAGGTCACAGGACAAAATGGCTGATATCTCACTTATTATCGACTCTGCAGCTTAGGAATCAATTGTGGACATATAGGAAATGATATATGCTGAATATTCTGATGACCTTGAATTTGACCTTTGACCGCATTTTCAAGGTCATAGGACAAAATGGCTAATATCTCGCTTGTTATCGACTTTACAGCTTAGGAATCAGTTATGAACATATAGGAAATGATATATGCAGATTATTGTCATGACCTTGAATTTGACCTTTGACCTCATTTTCAAGGTCACAGGACAAAATGTCTAATATCTCACTTATTATCGATTTTACAGCTTAGGAATCAATTGTGGACATGTAGGAAATGATATATGCTGAATATTCTCGGACCTTGAATTTGACCTCTGACCTCATTTTCAAGGTCCAAGGACAAACTGGCTCATATCTTGCTCCTCTATTGACTGTATGGCTTGGGAATCTCATTTGACCTTTGAATCAATTGTGGACATATAGGAAATGATATATGCTGAATATTCTCGTGACCTTGAATTTGACCTCTGACCTCATTTCCAAGGTCCAAGGACAAACTGGCTCATATCTTGCTCCTCTAATGACTGTATGGCTTGGGAATCAATTGTGGACATCATATAGAAAATGATATACACTGAATATTTTGATGACCTTGAATTTGACTTTTGCCCCTTCATTTTCAAGGCCACAGCACAAAATTGCTAATATCTCTCTGATTATTGAATTTACAGCTTAGCAATCAACTGTGGACATGATATATGCTTAATGTTATATATGCTGAATATTCTTTTGACCTTGAATTCAACCAGTGACCTGGCTAACTTCTAAAATATTAAACATTGTCCGGTAACCTATCTTTGGCCCTTGTTTCTTATCAATGCATAACACTCCTCATATGTACCCCTGTGACACGTATAAATTTCGTTGCCCTTGAATCGCTCGAAGTGGCCCTTTTTGGGCCCAAACTCGGCCCAAATGGGACTTTCCCATGTTAAATTCTCCTATGGTCTATAATGGGGCACATTAAGCCTAATATCTCACTTAATCTTGAGATTAGAGACTAGGAATCAATTGTGGACATATAGGATATGATATATGCTGAATATTCTCAGGGTCTTGAATTTGACCTCTGACCTCGGTTTCAAGGTCAGAGCATAAAATGTCTAATATCTTGCTTATTATCGACTTTACAGCTTAGGAATCAATTGTGGACATATAGGAAATGATATATGCCGAATATTCTGATGACCTTGAATTTGACCTTTGACCTCATTTTCAAGGTCACACCACAAAATGGTTAATATCTCACTTATTATCGATTTTACAGCTTAGGGATCAATTGTGGACATATAGGAAATGATATATGCTGAATATTCTCGTGACCTTGAATTTGACTTCTGACCTCAGTTTCAAGGTCAGAGCACAAAATGGGTAATATCTCGCTTATTATTGACTTTACAGTGTAGGAGTCAATTATGAACTTATAGGAAATGATATATGCAGATTGTTGTCATGACCTTGAATTTGACCTTTGACCTCATTTTCAAGGTCAGATCACAAAATGGATAATATCTCACTTAATATTGACTTTACAGCTTAGGAATCAATTGTGGACATGCTAGAAATGATATGGGCAGAATATTCTCGTGACCTAGAATTGACCAACTACCTTAATTTAAAGGTCATGGGACAAAAGGCTAATATCTAAAATATACATTGTCTGGTAACCTTTCTTAGCCCTTGGGCTAATTTTCACTTTACCATGGAACATGTAAAATGTGAATGTTTTGTTTCCAGACTGTTAAGGCACTTAACTATCTGAAGGAGGAATTGAAAATCATTCACAGAGGTATGTCTAGCATCAGGTGGCCTTTGATCAAATCTTGCGGTGTACGTATAGGCCTGTATTATCCAAATATAGAACTTTGTGGACTGTGGTGGTCTCTGTGACAGTGTTGGTGTAAGTATAGGCCTATATGATCCAGACAGAACTTTGTGGACTGTGGTGGTCTCTGTGACAGTGTTGGTGTACGTATAGGCCTAAATGATCCAGACAGAACTTTGTGGACTGTGGTGGTCTCTGTGACAGTGTTGGTGTACGTATAGGCCTATATGATCCAGATATAAAACTTTGTGGACTGTGGTGGTCTCTGTGACAGTGTTGGTGTACGTATAGGCCTATATGATCCAGACATAGAACTTTGTGGACTGTGGTGGTTTCTGTGACAGTGTTGGTGTACGTATAGGCCTATATGATCTAGATATAGAACTTTGTGGACTGTGGTGGTTTCTGTGACAGTGTTGGTGTACGTATAGGCCTATATGATCCAGATATAGAACTTTGTGGACTGTGGTGGTCTCTGTGACAGTGTTGGTGTACGTATAGGCCTATATGATCCAGATATAGAACTTTGTGGACTGTGGTGGTCTCTGTGACAGTGTTGGTGTACGTATAGGCCTATATGATCCAGACATAGAACTTTGTGGACTGTGGTGGTCTCTGTGACAGTGTTGGTGTACGTATAGGCCTATATGATCCAGACATAGAACTTTGTGGACTGTGGTGGTCTCTGTGACGGTGTTGGTGTACGTATAGGCCTATATGATCCATAGAACTTTGTGGACTGTGGTGGTCTCTGTGACGGTGTTGGTGTACGTATAGGCCTATATGATCCATAGAACTTTGTGGACTGTGGTGGTCTCTGTGACAGTGTTGGTGTACGTATAGGCCTATATGATCCATAGAACTTTGTGGACTGTGGAGGTCTCTGTGACAGTGTTGGTGTACGTATAGGCCTATATGATCCAGATATAGAACTTTGTGGACTGTGGTGGTCTCTGTGACAGTGTTGGTGTACGTATAGGCCTATATGATCCAGACATAGAACTTTGTGGACTGTGGTGGTCTCTGTGACAGTGTTGGTGTACGTATAGGCCTATATGATCCATAGAACTTTGTGGACTGTGGAGGTCTCTGTGACAGTGTTGGTGTACGTATAGGCCTATATGATCCATAGAACTTTGTGGACTGTGGTGGTCTCTGTGACAGTGTTGGTGTACGTATAGGCCTATATGATCCAGACATAGAACTTTGTGGACTGTGGAGGTCTCTGTGACAGTGTTGGTGTACGTATAGGCCTATATGATCCATAGAACTTTGTGGACTGTGGAGGTCTCTGTGACAGTGTTGGTGTACGTATAGGCCTATATGATCCATAGAACTTTGTGGACTGTGGTGGTCTCTGTGACAGTGTTGGTGTACGTATAGGCCTATATGATCCAGACATAGAACTTTGTGGACTGTGGAGGTCTCTGTGACAGTGTTGGTGTACGTATAGGCCTATATGATCCATAGAACTTTGTGGACTGTGGTGGTCTCTGTGACAGTGTTGGTGTACGTATAGGCCTATATGATCCAGACATAGAACTTTGTGGACTGTGGAGGTCTCTGTGACAGTGTTGGTGTACGTATAGGCCTATATGATCCAGACATAGAACTTTGTGGACTGTGGTGGTCTCTGTGACAGTGTTGGTGTACGTATAGGCCTATATGATCCATAGAACTTTGTGGACTGTGGAGGTCTCTGTGACAGTGTTGGTGTACGTATAGGCCTATATGATCCAGACATAGAACTTTGTGGACTGTGGTGGTCTCTGTGACAGTGTTGGTGTACGTATAGGCCTATATGATCCATAGAACTTTGTGGACTGTGGTGGTCTCTGTGACAGTGTTGGTGTACGTATAGGCCTATATGATCCATAGAACTTTGTGGACTGTGGTGGTCTCTGTGACAGTGTTGGTGTAAGTATAGGCCTATATGATCCATAGAACTTTGTGGACTGTGGTGGTCTCTGTGACAGTGTTGGTGTACGTATAGGCCTATATGATCCAGATATAGAACTTTGTGGACTGTGGTGGTCTCTGTGACAGTGTTGGTGTACGTATAGGCCTATATGATCCAGATATAGAACTTTGTGGACTGTGGTGGTCTCTGTGACAGTGTTGGTGTACGTATAGGCCTATATGATCCAGATATAGAACTTTGTGGACTGTGGAGGTCTCTGTGACAGTGTTGGTGTACGTATAGGCCTATATGATCCAGATATAGAACTTTGTGGACTGTGGTGGTCTCTGTGACGGTGTTGGTGTACGTATAGGCCTATATGATCCATAGAACTTTGTGGACTGTGGTGGTCTCTGTGACAGTGTTGGTGTACGTATAGGCCTATATGATCCATAGAACTTTGTGGACTGTGGTGGTCTCTGTGACAGTGTTGGTGTACGTATAGGCCTATATGATCCAGACATAGAACTTTGTGGACTGTGGTGGTCTCTGTGACAGTGTTGGTGTACGTATAGGCCTATATGATCTAGATATAGAACTTTGTGGACTGTGGAGGTCTCTGTGACAGTGTTGGTGTACGTATAGGCCTATATGATCTAGATATAGAACTTTGTGGACTGTGGAGGTCTCTGTGACAGTGTTGGTGTACGTATAGGCCTATATGATCCAGACATAGAACTTTGTGGACTGTGGTGGTCTCTGTGACAGTGTTGGTGTACGTATAGGCCTATATGATCCATAGAACTTTGTGGACTGTGGAGGTCTCTGTGACAGTGTTGGTGTACGTATAGGCCTATATGATCCAGAGATAGAACTTTGTGGACTGTGGTGGTCTCTGTGACAGTGTTGGTGTACGTATAGGCCTATATGATCCAGACAGAACTTTGTGGACTGTGGTGGTCTCTGTGACAGTGTTGGTGTACATATAGGCCTATATGATCCATAGAACTTTGTGGACTGTGGTGGTCTCTGTGACAGTGTTGGTGTACGTATAGGCCTATATGATCCAGACAGAACTTTGTGGACTGTGGTGGTCTCTGTGACAGTGTTGGTGTACGTATAGGCCTATATGATCCATAGAACTTTGTGGACTGTGGAGGTCTCTGTGACAGTGTTGGTGTACGTATAGGCCTATATGATCCATAGAACTTTGTGGACTGTGGTGGTCTCTGTGACAGTGTTGGTGTACGTATAGGCCTATATGATCCAGATATAGAACTTTGTGGACTGTGGTGGTCTCTGTGACAGTGTTGGTGTACGTATAGGCCTATATGATCCAGACATAGAACTTTGTGGACTGTGGTGGTCTCTGTGACAGTGTTGGTGTACGTATAGGCCTATATGATCCAGATATAGAACTTTGTGGACTGTGGTGGTTTCTGTGACAGTGTTGGTGTACGTATAGGCCTATATGATCCAGACAGAACTTTGTGGACTGTGGTGGTCTCTGTGACAGTGTTGGTGTACGTATAGGCCTATATGATCCAGACATAGAACTTTGTGGACTGTGGTGGTCTCTGTGACAGTGTTGGTGTACGTATAGGCCTATATGATCCATAGAACTTTGTGGACTGTGGTGGTCTCTGTGACAGTGTTGGTGTACGTATAGGCCTATATGATCCAGACAGAACTTTGTGGACTGTGGTGGTCTCTGTGACAGTGTTGGTGTACGTATAGGCCTATATGATCCAGATATAGAACTTTGTGGACTGTGGTGGTCTCTGTGACAGTGTTGGTGTACGTATAGGCCTATATGATCCATAGAACTTTGTGGACTGTGGTGGTCTCTGTGACAGTGTTGGTGTACGTATAGGCCTATATGATCCAGATATAGAACTTTGTGGACTGTGGTGGTCTCTGTGACAGTGTTGGTGTACGTATAGGCCTATATGATCCAGATATAGAACTTTGTGGACTGTGGTGGTCTCTGTGACAGTGTTGGTGTACGTATAGGCCTATATGATCCAGACATAGAACTTTGTGGACTGTGGTGGTCTCTGTGACAGTGTTGGTGTACGTATAGGCCTATATGATCCAGATATAGAACTTTGTGGACTGTGGTGGTCTCTGTGACAGTGTTGGTGTACGTATAGGCCTATATGATCCAGACATAGAACTTTGTGGACTGTTGTGGTCTCTGTGACGGTGTTGGTGTACGTATAGGCCTATATGATCCATAGAACTTTGTGGACTGTGGTGGTCTCTGTGACAGTGTTGGTGTACGTATAGGCCTATATGATCCAGACATAGAACTTTGTGGACTGTGGTGGTCTCTGTGACAGTGTTGGTGTACGTATAGGCCTATATGATCCAGATATAGAACTTTGTGGACTGTGGTGGTCTCTGTGACAGTGTTGGTGTACGTATAGGCCTATATGATCCAGATATAGAACTTTGTGGACTGTGGTGGTTTCTGTGACGGTGTTGGTGTACGTATAGGCCTATATGATCCAGAGATAGAACTTTGTGGACTGTGGTGGTCTCTGTGACGGTGTTGGTGTACGTATAGGCCTATATGATCCAGATATAGAACTTTGTGGACTGTGGTGGTCTCTGTGACAGTGTTGGTGTACGTATAGGCCTATATGATCCAGATATAGAACTTTGTGGACTGTGGTGGTCTCTGTGACAGTGTTGGTGTACGTATAGGCCTATATGATCCAGATATAGAACTTTGTGGACTGTGGTGGTTTCTGTGACGGTGTTGGTGTACGTATAGGCCTATATGATCCAGAGATAGAACTTTGTGGACTGTGGTGGTCTCTGTGACAGTGTTGGTGTACGTATAGGCCTATATGATCCATAGAACTTTGTGGACTGTGGTGGTCTCTGTGACGGTGTTGGTGTACGTATAGGCCTATATGATCCAGATATAGAACTTTGTGGACTGTGGTGGTTTCTGTGACGGTGTTGGTGTACGTATAGGCCTATATGATCCATAGAACTTTGTGGACTGTGGAGGTCTCTGTGACAGTGTTGGTGTACGTATAGGCCTATATGATCCAGATATAGAACTTTGTGGACTGTGGTGGTTTCTGTGACGGTGTTGGTGTACGTATAGGCCTATATGATCCATAGAACTTTGTGGACTGTGGTGGTCTCTGTGACAGTGTTGGTGTACGTATAGGCCTATATGATCCAGATATAGAACTTTGTGGACTGTGGTGGTCTCTGTGACAGTGTTGGTGTACGTATAGGCCTATATGATCCAGATATAGAACTTTGTGGACTGTGGTGGTTTCTGTGACGGTGTTGGTGTACGTATAGGCCTATATGATCCATAGAACTTTGTGGACTGTGGTGGTCTCTGTGACAGTGTTGGTGTACGTATAGGCCTATATGATCCAGAGATAGAACTTTGTGGACTGTGGTGGTCTCTGTGACAGTGTTGGTGTACGTATAGGCCTATATGATCCATAGAACTTTGTGGACTGTGGTGGTCTCTGTGACAGTGTTGGTGTACGTATAGGCCTATATGATCCAGAGATAGAACTTTGTGGACTGTGGTGGTCTCTGTGACAGTGTTGGTGTACGTATAGGCCTATATGATCCATAGAACTTTGTGGACTGTGGTGGTCTCTGTGACAGTGTTGGTGTACGTATAGGCCTATATGATCTAGATATAGAACTTTGTGGACTGTGGTGGTCTCTGTGACAGTGTTGGTGTACGTATAGGCCTATATGATCCATAGAACTTTGTGGACTGTGGTGGTCTCTGTGACAGTGTTGGTGTACGTATAGGCCTATATGATCCAGACATAGAACTTTGTGGACTGTGGTGGTCTCTGTGACAGTGTTGGTGTACGTATAGGCCTATATGATCCATAGAACTTTGTGGACTGTGGTGGTCTCTGTGACAGTGTTGGTGTACGTATAGGCCTATATGATCCATAGAACTTTGTGGACTGTGGAGGTCTCTGTGACAGTGTTGGTGTACGTATAGGCCTATATGATCCATAGAACTTTGTGGACTGTGGTGGTCTCTGTGACAGTGTTGGTGTACGTATAGGCCTATATGATCCATAGAACTTTGTGGACTGTGGTGGTCTCTGTGACAGTGTTGGTGTACGTATAGGCCTATATGATCCAGAGATAGAACTTTGTGGACTGTGGTGGTCTCTGTGACAGTGTTGGTGTACGTATAGGCCTATATGATCCATAGAACTTTGTGGACTGTGGAGGTCTCTGTGACAGTGTTGGTGTACGTATAGGCCTATATGATCCAGACATAGAACTTTGTGGACTGTGGTGGTCTCTGTGACAGTGTTGGTGTACGTATAGGCCTATATGATCCATAGAACTTTGTGGACTGTGGTGGTCTCTGTGACAGTGTTGGTGTACGTATAGGCCTATATGATCCAGAGATAGAACTTTGTGGACTGTGGTGGTCTCTGTGACGGTGTTGGTGTACGTAGAAGCAATTCATCTAACTCAAATTAGTAATTTGCGAAGAAGCAAGTGTGTACATAATCACCTTTAGCTCCAGCAACGCCACAAACGTTCTGGAACATTCGCTAAATTATAACATATCTATGACTAGAGTCAGTGGGGATGACTCCGCAAACGTTCACCTAGAAGGCAGTCTTGGAATGCACTACTGTAAGAGGCAGTCTTAGAATGCGCTACTGTAACAGGCAATAGCTTGAGTATTTTTGTCTTCTCTCGTAGATGTGAAGCCGTCCAACATCCTCCTTGACAGGTCGGGAAACATAAAGCTCTGTGATTTTGGGATCAGCGGCCAGCTGGTGGACTCCATCGCCAAAACTCGAGATGCTGGTTGCCGGCCGTACATGGCAGTGAGTTCAGTCCTAGTCTCTTTACTCAGCAAGTGTTTTTATGTGGCATTGGTAATTCCGACCAAACTCACTGATTTGACGTCGTTTTCAGCCTGAACGAATTGATCCACACAAGTCCAGTAAAGGTTATGATATTCGCTCAGATGTTTGGAGTCTCGGTATTACTTTGGTGAGTGCCCCCAAGCGTGCAGTGATGACATTCTGAAATTTCATTGAAAGTAGACAAGTCAGTGTATCCCCCTCCCCCCCTTCTGTGTGCAGGTTGAGATCGCCACGGGGCGCTTTCCATACCCAAAGTGGAACACAGTTTTTGAGCAGCTCACTCAGGTTGTCCAGGGCGACCCACCTCGTCTCCATGACGATGACGATAGATTCTCACCAGAATTCAAAAACTTCATCAACCGATGGTCAGTTAGTCCGCTTCAGTGTGTTTTTGTACATTACACTGTCAGAGAAGTTTGGTGTGTCAGTGTACTGTAAAAATACCAATTTTGGCAGGACATTTATTTGGCAGATTTGACGAGAAGAAAAGCTGCCAAGTTGAACATTGTGTCATACAAAATAGACATATACATATTGAAAAAGATGTGGTTCTGAAATTGCCAAATCGAATCTACCCCAAATAATTTGAAGTTCACAACCGGTAGATTAATTAGCTGTCAGTATTAGTCTTTTTACAATATGACCTGATATGTTTATTGTGCATCTGATTGTGACAAATTTTCCTTCTTCTCCAGCCTAATCAAAAAACGTGAAAATAGGCCAAAGTATGATCAGCTATTGGTAAGTTACTATTATCAGTGATTGAACTGTGAGATTGATCTTGGATGAGGATGCTGATGATTTAACATTCTCCCTGACAGCACGATCCGTTTATCACGAGTTCTCTGGACGCAGAGGTGGACGTAGCGACATACACAAGCAGCATCATTGACCAAATGCCTCAGGACAAGCTGGTGACAACAGACTCGAGCAGCAGTGGGGGTAACTCGGGCCCTTGATGTATACCCACTGCCCCACCCAGCGAGCTCCAGGCACTCTGACACGACAGAGCCACCTAGGAAGCCGTGCTTTAGAACTGTGTGGTCAGAGAGCCCCAGACCCGAATGTTTGTGTTCACCGTGACACCAGACAATCTATATCATACTGTTAAAGCTGTGATCATCCACATTGAGGCAACATTTTTAGTGTATCTGTTCGTCATTTTGTGTTAGAGTGGTGAGATTTTTTATGGATTGAGTTTCACCATCAGTCATGTATAAACCCTCACTGGCTTCAGCTGTGTGTGTGTGTGTGTGTGTGTATAGGGGGGTGTGTGTGTATAGGTATGTGTGTGTATGTGTGTATAGGTGTGTGTGTGTGTATATACAAATGTGCCACATGTGGGGGAAATGAACGCTGTTGTGTGTATTAGCAGTTGAATGGTTCTGAATGACAACTTTGATGTATGTCTATCCTCTGTATTGTTGATTGTTTGTAAATATATATATTGGGCAGTTGTTACAAACCACCAAGCATAACCCACTCAGAATGTATGAGAACTTGTATAGTGGACAACTTTCTAGCAATGTATTATCTCACTGCTTTCTTTTCTATTTTAAATTTGTTGCTGGTGTTTGTCATATTTTTTAGACTCAAAGTTTAACCAGACAGCACGCAATCAGCTGATGAGTATGACTGGTTTTTGCCCTGTGTCAATTATCTCTATCGGTTCAAAAGCTACAGCTTTTTGAAATTGCCATTTTCGCAAGCATGTCGCTTAATTCTGTTGAAAAGATCTTGAAATTTCGAGCAGGTCATTAGTATTTAAAATGATATAATTAAGATTGATGACGTCATGGGGAATATTTTATAGTTAGATAATTATTAGCTTGGCTATGTCCTCTCTTGCTGGAGCTGCAGGTGAATAATGTTTATCCTATCGTTATACAATCTTCGAAAGTCAAATGTTTGTACACATTATATTGGGTTGCTATGGTTACTGGTCAAGTCCTGGAGGCCTAGTAAGGCCACTCCTGATTTTTGCTTCTCGTCTTTCAGAAAATTAAAAGCTGGGAGGGTGGAAAAAACTAAGGAGCCCTCAAGAAAAACATTTTACCTGGCAATGAATCACTGAATGTTAACAATTTTGGGGCATGTCTTCAAGCGTGTAATAATGCCCCATAGTTCTGTATTAAATTTTAGAATCTTATTTGTGGTAAGAACTGTTTATTTAAAATGTAATGCTTAGAGCAAGCTGAGGATGCACCTTGACTGGTGATGTGACACCTCGATGGGTAAGCGTTACGGAGATTGGCGGATTTTCCTGTGTGAAAATCGCAGTCATTTCCACAATATTACATATTTATTTTGAGAAGCTAGGCGCGCAGGCACAAGAAACAGGAAAATAAACCGGAATGGCCTAACCTCTGGTTACTATGACCTCTAACTTTAAAATCATGGTCCCTACAGAGATTTGGGCTGCACATTACAGAATATACTGTCCTTGCCGTCACTTATACATTATTAGTGTGGTTATGGCGGGGTTCTTGGTATAGCAACCATTGCTAAGGACCAGATGAGACCATTCGTTACCTTAATTTGATAAACATTTGCTCTGCTAATATCTTGCAATTATAAGGACATAATTGAATAGATTTCCCTTGATGACGTCACAAATATCGCTTTGCATACTAATATAAGCAAACTGATTTTGAAGGAAAGGATTCCTGCCACTCAAACTTCAAACTGCTGTAACTGTTGAACAAATCATGATATTCTATAAAGACCATTCTGCTCAGCTCACTGAGTGCTTCCATATCAGCCTACATCCTATCCTCACTTTACCAGTACTTTAGGCTACGAGACAGTTTTGAAAGTGACATGTTTCTGAAGTAGGTCGATTTCATTCCGGAAGCTCGTGTTCAGTACGGTAAGACATTCCACAGAGCCAAGTTTCTGGTGCCAATCTCTGTATTTGAGCGTTATGACATGACCTGTCCTCAATCACACACGAATAGTGCCATTTTCCTACTAAACTATCCCCACCTCTGTCCAGACTCCAGACTTGCAATGTTACAACCATTTTAAATGTTGAGGCAAAGAAGCATGGTGGAATTACAGGTTATATGATACATTATATGCTTACGGAAATTCTATGGATTGCACTGAGTGCAGTCGGGCCGATATATCGCTGCACTGACATCAGTTATGATGACCTGCATCGCGCATAGAACCTACAATCTTTTGACGTTTACGTATGCATGCGCTGATGAATGACATTTGTTTTGTTGTACATGTACATACAAATTTCCAGTATCACATCAGACTAAAATAAATATTATTTATTTTTTACTGAATCTAAATGCACAGTAGACCATTTGTTTCAGTGCAAAACCATGAATGGTGATTCATATGAACAATAGAAAAAGTTTTAAAATATAGGGCCTCAAACAGAAAGCAGCATGTACAATGTACCAAAAGATACCTGAAGAATGAAGATGCTTTGGTATCTGGGTGATGTCCTGTCAGAAAACTGAAAGTTTGTTTGCTCAGTACTATTTTACTTTCCTTCTTGCATGTTTCACTGCATCGTGTGACTGAGAAGTCTTCAGCTATCATCTCATTCAACCTCATAGAATGCATTGTAATGTTAACATTTACAAATTGAATGAAATAAATCAAGTATAAAACATTAGTCTCCATTTATATTATTAACACTGAAGTCTGCGGTCAAGTTCAAAGTTGCCAACAGATCCACTATATATGATCACCATATGCCCGATATAAACCATGACATCTAAATAATTAGGTTACCGGACCTATGGTCCGATAACCTATTGGCATGGCGTTGCGTCCGTCTTCTGTCGTCCGTCGTCGTCGTCGTCCACATTTTTAGCTTACTGGCCCTTTGGGCCGATAAGCTATTGTCGTGGTATTTCGTCCGGCGTCCGTCCGTCCGTCGTCCGTCCGGGTCTGTAACTTTTTTTTGACATGATGAATTTCCCCATAAATTTGTCAGAACATACCTTGGGCCAGTATCTAAAGATGTTTTTTGAATTTCTTTGATTGAATCGTTTTTACCCATTTGGCGGCCATTTTTGACGAAAAATTGCCAATTTTGGACTTTGGAGGCCATTTTCTCAAAAACTGTCTGATCAGTTTTGAGATTTTTGTTTCAAAACATTCCTCTCATGTACCTTCATGACGTGTATAAGTTTCGTTGCCCTTGAATTGTCGGTCTGCGTGTGGCGGCCATTTTGATTTTTTGACGGGTCGGCCAAAAAAAAATTTTTTGTCCCAAATCAAGTCACTATTATTTTGAGCCATTTCCAGCAAAAAAAAATAAAAAATTTTTTGGCCATTGAAAAATTTTTTGGACTTAGAAAATTTCACCCAATTTTCCTTCAAAATGGGAGCTGTGCGGAGTAAACTCATAGAACACTTGAAGATAGAGCCTAAGTATTGGCACATTCAAATGGGAAATCATATATTGCGGTTTGAGTGATGACCTTGAATTTGACCTTCAATGACCTTGGAAGGTCAAAACGACCTTTTTTGTCGAAAAATGGCCAAATTGGATTTTTGATGGCCATTTTCTCAAAAACTGTATGATCAATTTAGAGATTTTTGTTTTAAAACATTCCCCTCATGTACCTCTATGATGTGTATAAGTTTTGTTGCCCTTGAATCGCCGGTCTGCGTGTGGCGGCCATTTTGATTTTTTGACGGGTTGGCAAAAAAAATTTGTTTTTTCCAAAATCAAGTCACTATTTGTTTTGAGCCATTTCCAGCAGAAAAAAAACAAATTTTTTTTTTTGGTCATTGAAACATTTTTTGGACTTAGAAAATTTCATCAATTTTTCCTTCATAATGGGAGCTGTGCAGAGTAAACTCATAGAAGACTTCAAAATAGAGCCTAAGTATTGGCACATTTAAATGAGAAATCATATATTGCGGTTTGAGTGATGACCTTGAATTTGACCTTCAATGACCTTGGAAGGTCAAAAACGATGAATTTTGTCTTTGGTGGCCATTTTGTCTAAATCTATTCAGACAGTTTTTCTCAAAATCATGTATGAGATTATCTTTATGTACCTTTGTGATGTGTAATTTGATTTCGTATTATAGTCCATACAGATAATATGTTTCCAGCAACATTTACGAACATCTTTTGACAATTAGAGTTCAAGATCAGTGTAACAAATTATATGTTGGAAAATCAATACTCTGCGTTTCGCATGATTGCCGGTAAGCTACAGCACCCTTGGTGCTATGTTTATCTTTTTTGTTTACGGGCGAATTCTTCTGAAATTTTGCACAAAAATACTTAAAAATAATTCAGGAAGGAGGTATTTTTTAGTTTTTAGGTTACCGGACCTATGGTCCGATAACCTATTGGCATGGCGTTGCGTCCGTCGTCCGTCGTCCGTCGTCGTCCGTCGTCGTCGTCGTCGTCGTCGTCGTCGTCGTCGTCGTCGTCCACATTTTTATCTTTTTTGTTTACGGGCGAATTTTTCTGAAATTTTGCAGAAAAATACTTAAAAATAATTCAAGAAGGACGTATTTTTTAGTTTTTAGGTTACCGGACCTATGGTCCGATAACCTATTGGCATGGCGTTGCGTCCGTCGTCTGTCGTCCGTCGTCCGTCGTCGTCCGTCGTCGTCGTCGTCCACATTTTTATCTTTTTTGTTTACAGGCGAATTCTTCTGAAATTTTGCACAAAAATACTTAAAAATAATTCAAGAAGGAGGTATTTTTTAGTTTTTTGATTTTCGCATTTTTTTCAAAATGGCGGCCGTTTTCGACGAAAAATGCCTGATTTTGGACTTTGGTGGCCATTTTCTCAAAATCTGTTCAGTAACTTTTTTTCTTTTTGATACATAACACTCCTCATATGTACTCCTATGATGTCTATAAATTTCGTTGCGCTTGAATCGCTCGAAGTGGGCCATTTTGCTCGCAACTCGGCCCAAATGGGACTTTCCCATGTTAAATTCTCCTATGCTTTATAATGGGACACATTATGCCTAATATCTCACTTAATATTGAGATTAGAGACTAGGAATCAATTGTGGACATATAGGAAATGATATATGCTGAATATTCTCGTGACCTTGAATTTGACCTCTGACCTCAATTTCAAGGTCAGAGCACAAAATGGCTGATATCTCGCGTATTATCGACTCTACAGCTTAGGAATCAATTGTGGACATATAGGAAATGATATATGCTGAATATTCTGATGACCTTGAATTTGACCTTTGACGACATTTTCAAGGTCATAGGACAAAATGGCTAATATCTCGCTTGTTATCGACTTTACAGCTTAGGAATCAGTTATGAACATTAGGAAATGATATGCAGATTATTGTCATGACCTTGAATTTTGACAAAATGGCTAATATCTCACTTATTATCGATTTTACAGCTTAGGAATCAATTGTGGACATGTAGGAAATGATATATGCTGAATATTCTCGGACCTTGCATTCGACCTCTGACCTCATTTTCAAGGTCCAAGGACAAACTGGCGCATACCTTGGTCCTCTATTGACTGTATGGCTTGGGAATCAATTGTGGACATGATATAGAAAATGGTATACACTTAGTATTTTGATGACCTTGAATTCGACCTTTGCTCCTTCATTTAAGGCCACAGCACAAAATTGCTGATATCTCGCTGATTATTGAATTTACAGCTT
This sequence comes from Terebella lapidaria, assembly GCA_949152475.1. NCBI lineage: Eukaryota > Metazoa > Annelida > Polychaeta > Terebellida > Terebellidae > Terebella > Terebella lapidaria. Next base: position 99,356,942 of record OX424555.1, read on the forward strand.
AGCAATCAACTGTGGACATGATATATGCTTGATGTTATATATGCTGAATATTCTCTTGACCTTGAATTCAACCAGTGACCTGGCTAACATCTAAAATATTAAACATCGTCCGGTAACCTATCTTTGGCCCTTGGCCTAATTTTTGATTTTCTCTTTTTCTTCAAAATGGCGGCCGTTTTCGACCAAAAATGCCTGATTTTGGACTTTGGTGGCCATTTTCTCAAAATCTGTTCAGTAACTTTTTTTCTTTTTGATACATAACACTCCTCATATGTACTTCTATGATGTCTATGAATTTCGTTGCGCTTGAATCGCTCGAAGTGGGCCATTTTGGCCCAAACTCGGCCCAAATGGGACTTTCCCATGGTAAATTCTCCTATGCTTTATAATGGGACACATTATGCCTAATATCTCACTTGATATTGAGATTAGAGACTAGGAATCAATTGTGGACATATAGGAAATGATATATGCTGAATATTCTCGTGACCTTGAATTTGACCTCTGACCTCAGTTTCAAGGTCAGAGCACAAAATGGCTTATATCTCGCTTATTATCGACTCTACAGCTTAGGAATCAATTGTGGACATATAGGAAATAATATATGCTGAATATTCTCGTGACCTTGAATTTGACCTCTGACCTCATTTTCAAGGTCAGAGCACAAAATGGCTTATATCTCGCTTATTATCGACTCTACAGCTTAGGAATCAATTGTGGACATATAGGAAATAATATATGCTGAATATTCTGATGACCTTGAATTTGACCTTCGAACTCATTTTCAAGGTCATAGGACAAAATGGCTAATATCTCGCTTGTTATCGACTTTACAGCTTAGCAATCAATTATGAACATATAGGAAATGATATATGCAGATTATTGTCATGACCTTGAATTTGACCTTTGACCTCATTTTCAAGGTCACAGGACAAAATGGCTAATATCTCACTTATTATCGATTTTACAGCTTAGGAATCAATTGTGGACATATAGGAAATGATATATGCTGAATATTCTCGTGACCTTGAATTTGACCTCTGACCTCATTTTCAAGGTCCAAGGACAAACTGGCTCATATCTAGCTCCTCTATTGACTGTATGGCTTGGGAATCAATTGTGGACATGATATAGAAAATGATATACACTGAATATTTTGATGATCTTGAATTTGACCTTTGCCCCTTCATTTTCAAGGCCACAGCACAAAATTGCTAATATCTCTCTGATTATTGAATTTACAGCTTAGCAATCAACTGTGGACATGATATATGCTTAATGTTATATATGCTGAATATTCTCTTGACCTTGAATTCAACCGGTGGCCTGGCTAACATCTAAAATATTAAACATTGTCCGGTAACCTATCTTCGGCCCTTGGCCTAATTTTTTGATTTTCGCATTTTTTTCAAAATGGCGGCCGTTTTCGACGAAAAATGCCTGATTTTGGACTTTGGTGGCCATTTTCTCAAAATCTGTTCAGTAACTTTTTTTCTTTTTGATACATAACACTCCTCATATGTACCCCTATGATGTCTATAAATTTCGTTGCGCTTGAATCGCTCGAAGTGGGCCATTTTGGCCCAAACTCGGCCCAAATGGGACTTTCCCATGTTAAATTCTCCTATGCTTTATAACGGGACACATTATGCCTAATATCTCACTTAATATTGAGATTAGAGACTAGGAATCAATTGTGGACATATAGGAAATGATATATGCTGAATATCCTCGTGACCTTGAATTTGACCTCTGACCTCAATTCAAGGTCAGAGCTTAAAATGGCTGATATCTCGCTTATTATCGACTCTACATTTTAGCAATCAATTGTGGACATATAGGAAATGATATATGCTGAATATTCTGATGACCTTGAATTTGACCTTTGACCCCATTTTCAAGGTCATAGGACAAAATGGCTAATATCTCGCTTGTTATCGACTTTACAGCTTAGGAATCAGTTATGAACATATAGGAAATGATATATGCAGATTATTGTCATGACCTTGAAGTTGACCTTTGACCTCATTTTCAAGGTCACAGGACAAAATGGCTAATATCTCACTTATTATCCAACACTACTAGTCAATACGGTCTAGTCTTTACGGTGCTTATCATCTAGTCAACTATTTCACTGTCTTTCTCATTATATTATTATTAGTAGTATTTTTAGGTTACCGGACCTATGGTCCGATAACCTATTGGCATGGCGTTGCGTCCGTCGTTCGTCGTCGTCGTCGTCCGTCGTCGTCGTCGTCGTCCACATTTTTATCTTTTTTGTTTACGGGCGAATTTTTCTGAAATTTTGCACAAAAATACTTAAAAATAATTCAAGAAGGAGGTATTTTTTAGTTTTTTGATTTTCGCATTTTTTTCAAAATGGCGGCCGTTTTCGACGAAAAATGCCTGATTTTGCACTTTGGCGGCCATTTTCTCAAAATCTGTTCAGTAACTTTTTTTCTTTTTGATACATAAGACTCCTCATATGTACTCCTATGATGTCTATAAATTTTGTTGCGCTTGAATCGCTCGAAGTGGGCCATTTTGGCCCAAATGGGACTTTCCCATGTTAAATTCTCCTATGCTTTATAATGGGACACATTATGCCTGATATCTCACTTAATATTAAGATTAGAGACTAGGAATCAATTGTGGACATATAGGAAATGATATATGCTGAATATTCTCGTGACCTTGAATTTGACCTCTGACCTCAGTTTCAAGGTCAGAGCACAAAATGGCTTATATCTCGCTTATTATCGACTCTACAACTTAGGAATCAATTGTGGACATATAGGAAATAATATATGCTGAATATTCTCGTGATCTTGAATTTGATCTCTGACCTCAGTTTCAAGGTCAGAGCACAAAATGGCTTATATCTCGCTTATTATCGACTCTACAGCTTAGGAATCAATTGTGGACATATAGGAAATGATATATGCTGAATATTCTGATGACCTTGAATTTGACCTTCGACCTCATTTTCAAGGTCACAGGACAAAATGGCTAATATCTCGCTTGTTATCGACTTTACAGCTTAGCAATCAATTATGAACATATAGGAAATGATATATGCAGATTATTGTCATGACCTTGAATTTGACCTTTGACCTCATTTTCAAGGTCACAGGACAAAATGGCTAATAGCTCACTTATTATCGATTTTACAGCTTTGGAATCAATTGTGGACATATAGGAGATGATATATGCTGAATATTCTCGGGACATTGAATTTGACCTCTGACCTCATTTTCAAGATCACAGGACAAACTGGCTCATATCTTGCTCCTCTATTGACTGTATGGCTTGGGAATCAATTGTGAACATGATATAGAAAATGATATACATTGAATATTTTGATGACCTTGAATTCGACCTTTGCCCCTTCATTCTCAAGGCCACAGCAAAAAATTGCTAATATCTCTCTGATTATTGAATTTACAGCTTAGCAATCAACTGTGGACATGATATATGCTTAATGTTATATATGCTGAATATTCTCTTGACCTTGAATTCAACCAGTGACCTGGCTAATATCTAAAATATTAAATATTGTCCGGTAACCTATCTTCGGCCCTTGGCCTAATTTTAGGTTACCGGACCTATGGTCCGATAACCTATTGGCATGGCGTTGCGTCCGTCGTCTGTCGTCCGTCGTCCGTCGTCGTCCGTCGTCGTCGTCGTCGTCGTCGTCGTCGTCGTCGTCGTCGTCCACATTTTTATCTTTTTTTTTTACGGGCGAATTCTTCTGAAATTTTGCACAAAAATACTTAAAAATAATTCAGGAAGGAGGTATTTTTTAGTTTTTTGATTTTTGCATTTTTTTCAAAATGGCGGCCGTTTTCGACGAAATATGCCTGATTTTGGACTTTGGTGGCCATTTTCTCAAAATCTGTTCAGTAACTTTTTTTCTTTTTGATACATAACACTCCTCATATGTATCCCTATGATGTCTATAAATTTCGTTGCGCTTGAATCGCTCGAAGTGGGCCATTTTGGCCCAAACTCGGCCCAAATGGGACTTGTTAAATTCTCCTATGCTTTATAATGGGACACATTATGCCTAATATCTCACTTAATATTGAGATTAGAGACTAGGAATCAATTGTGGACAGATAGGAAATGATATATGCTGAATATCCTCGTGACCTTGAATTTGACCTCTGACCTCAATTCAAGGTCAGAGCCTAAAATGGCTGATATCTCGCTTATTATCGACTCTACAGCTTAGCAATCAATTGTGGACATATAGGAAATGATATATGCTGAATATTCTGATGACCTTGATTTTGACCTTTGACCCCATTTTCAAGGTCATAGGACAAAATGGCTAATATCTCGCTTGTTATCGACTTTACAGCTTAGGAATCAGTTATGAACATATAGGAAATGATATGCAGATTATTGTCATGACCTTGAAGTTGATCTTTGACCTCATTTTCAAGGTCACAGGACAAAATGGCTAATATCTCACTTATTATCGACTCTACAGCTTAGGAATCAATTGTGGACATATAGGAAATGATATATGCTGAATATTCTGATGACCTTGAATTTGACCTTTGACCGCATTTTCAAGGTCATAGGACAAAATGGCTAATATCTCGCTTGTTATCGACTTTACAGCTTAGGAATCAGTTATGAACATATAGGAAATGATATATGCAGATTATTGTCATGACCTTGAATTTGACCTTTGACCTCATTTTCAAGGTCACAGGACAAAATGTCTAATATCTCACTTATTATCGAATTTCACAGCTTAGGAATCAATTGTGGACATGTAGGAAATGATATACATGTATGCTGAATATTCTTTTACCTTGAATTTGACCTCTGACCTCATTTTCAAGGTCCAAGGACAAACTGGCTCATATCTTGCTCCTCTATTGACTGTATGGCTTGGGAATCAATTGTGGACATGATATAGAAAATGATATACACTGAATATTTTGATGACCTTGAATTTGACCTTTGCCCCTTCATTTTCAAGGCCACAGCACAGAATTGCTAATATCTCGCTGATTATTGAATTTACAGCTTAGCAATCAACTGTGGACATGATATATGCTTAATGATATATATGCTGAATATTCTCTTGACCTTGAATTCAACCAGTGACCTGGCTAACATCTAAAATATTAAACATTGTCCGGTAACCTATCTTCGGCCCTTGGCCTAATTTTTTTTTTTTAAATTATTATTACTATTATTATTATTATTTTCTGTATTATTATTATTATTATTATTTGTAATATTAACGCAATATTATTATTCATCACCATATTAACATTTTACTTTTTACTTCAGTGCTTCAATATTTACCACCCATTCAATGTTCCGCTCTGTATCTGTGGTTCTGTTGTGTATGTACTGTATGTGTTGATGTTCATTCTGTCCTATTTTATGTATGTGTTTTTATTTATCCGAGAATGTTTTTAGTCGTAAGACAAGTTTCCGATTGGACATAATAAAGTATCTATCTATCTATTATCGACTCTACAGCTTAGGAATCAATTGTGGACATATAGGAAATGATATATGCTGAATATTCTGATGACCTTGAATTTGACCTTTGACCCCATTTTCAAGGTCATAGGACAAAATGGCTAATATCTCGCTTGTTATCGACTTTACAGCTTAGGAATCAGTTATGAACATATAGGAAATGATATATGCAGATTATTGTCATGACCTTGAATTTGACCTTTGACCTCATTTTCAAGGTCACAGGACAAAATGTCTAATATCTCACTTATTATCGATTTTACAGCTTAGGAATCAATTGTGGACATGTAGGAAATGATATATGCTGAATATTCTCGGACCTTGAATTTGACCTTTGACCTCATTTTCAAGGTCCAAGGACAAACTGGCTCATATCAATTGTGGACATGATATAGAAAATGATATACACTGAATATTTTGATGACCTTGAATTTGACCTTTGCCCCTTCATTTCAAGGCCACAGCACAAAATTGCTAATATCTCGCTGATTATTGAATTTACAGCTTAGCAATCAAGTGTGGACATGATATATGCTTAATGTTATATATGCTGAATATTCTCTTGACCTTGAATTCAACCAGTGACCTGGCTAACATCTAAAATATTAAACATTGTCCGGTAACCTATCTGCATCTGTCCAATTTACATACCCGGTAGTTCATGGCAAACGCGACCTTGAGACTTACCACTAAAGGTCATCAATTTCAAGGTCACTAAAAATCTGACATCCTATATGTTCATAATACTAACCTAAGCCCTAGCTACATGTTTTTTGTCTGCAGAGGGGCCAATTGACCTATTTCAGATCAAACATGACCTTAAGATTTGTCTTCTGAGGTCAACGTCATAGCCATCAAAAGATCCAACATATATGCCATCCGATATGGTCACAATACAGGCCTAAGCTCTATCTACAAGCTTTTTGTCTGCACAGGCCAATTTACACAGTTTGGATTGTATGTGACCTTGAGACTTCAGGTCAAGTTCAAGGTCACCAATAGATCTATCATACATGAGTTCATATACACTCCTAATACATTCCTAAGCTCTATCTACAAGATTAATATCTGCACAAGCCAATTTACACATTTCAGGTCAGAGGTGACCTTGATCCTACTGTTCAGTCATCTAAGGTCGACTTCAAGGTCACCAAAATATCCACCATATATGATCTCCTATATGCTCATAATACCAAAGAAGAAAAAAAAATTCACCTTACGCTTATTTGCATAAACCACGCCCACTTTTCGACGTTTTACGTAATCCTGAAAACTCGGACAAAAATCGATATATATTGACGCAATGTCTTTCCCGCGTTTTTTTTAGAACAAGATGGCAACACTGTCAGACATTTCTGATTCGTTTTCTTTATCGTTTTTGAAAGATATAGTTATTTCTCAGAAGGGCAGAGAGTTGGGGTATAAATATTTTTGTGAGTGTTATGTTCATGACTTCAAATTCTCCCGTGAGGGCGAATTGGTAGCCGTGGATGCGAGATGCCACCGGTCAATGCGAAAAAACAAGACCCCACATATGATCGTTCTGAAAGTTGGAAAGGATTCGATATCTGATGCCCAATGCACGTGCCAAGCTGGGTAAGTTGGTGACACTGAATGTAGGCCTACATAAATTTACTAGAGTCTAGATCTATCATCACAGCCGCATGAGATGTATACAGCAGTGCCATGGGTTCTTGCACCTCGGACAAACCAAACAGACAATCATCATGTATCACGGAAGACAATGCAATAAAAAAAATCATAATGAAAAAAATTATAATCCTATGTTTTGCAAGGTTTCGAACCAGGGTCCTCTCGCACTCAAAACACCACACATACTCATTGCACCATCCTGCCTGATTAGAATTGGGTATCTTGTTAGTAGCTATATTGTGGGGATCCTGTAACATGGACCCAAAAATCTGGATTCATGTGGATAAATAATGAAAGATATGCCGAATTTGGCGATTTTTTTGTTAATTACTTATTATAACAATCTCACTTGACAAACCCATTTTTGTTAATGGGTCAGTCACAACCAGTAACACATTCACTAGATGGCACCACCTTTTGAAAAATCATAACGTTTCAAAAGTATGGAAACCCCCGTGCAACCTGTGAAATGCGAAACATTGAAATCATTGTATTTGTGATGAGAAGTAAATTTGTATTCATGCTATTACACGTGCATAGCGTGAAAATATCTGATTTATCTCTAAACTATACGGTGAGGAGAGGTAGAAATCACATTACATTGAATATACACGATTTTCAGAGGTGGAGGACACTGCTCCCATGTAGTCGGATGCATTTATGCTATCCAGAATTACAAAATGATGGGACTATCGGAGCCACCGGCTGCAACATCATGCACCAGCCTTCCCCAGCAGTGGAGCATCCCTCGGACTGGCAAAATAAGCAGCAAGCCGGTCACCAACATGACAATGGCAAACCCGGTCCCACCAGACACAAGGAAACGAAAACCCGTGCTCTCCAAGCTGACTGATAACAGGTTATTTATTCTTATGGTTTCTTGTTGTTTCTATAATAAATTTGATGAAAGTCAAAGGTAGTATATGAAGAGTTAACATGTATGTGCTAGTGGCTACTACAGTGCACCACCATAAATTTTATTGATATTACAGAAAAACACATGTCACTGAAGAAGACATAACGGCACTGCGGTCTTTAGGAAGATATCCCGTGTCATATATAGTCAACGCTAATATGATGACTGGCACCCCTGCTAGAGCTACCCCACACGGTCCTGTCGGCTGTGGTCTCAGCTACCATGTGAGTGTATATAATTTAGTTTGTGAATAATTTGGAACGAAAGAACATGTGTCAATCATCAGAGGAATGGTTATTTTGGTAGTTCAGAACATATACCTAGAAACAATAACAAAACAAGAAGGAAAGAATTTGAAGTTACAGATCTTTATTTGGCAGACACACAAATAACAACGATATTAATAACACTACCAGCATTTACCATGTACAGTCAATTTACCCTACATCAATACTCTGGCGATGAAAGACATTTACATGTACATTCAATGACAATGTCATGCACACAAATGGTTTCAGATTAAACTAGATCATTACAAAATCGTAACAGACAATTCACCATTCATGTAGCACAAACGAGGACACAATCTCATTTTTTTCCCCTCCATTTCTTAGTTTTACATAAAACTAAAAAATGGACATATGCGTAAACATACTTTTCTTAACGCACCACCAGTGGAAATGAAATGCCCTATGACATCTTTGGGCCTTGACTAGTTATTGTGTTGCACCATGTGTGGAAATAGACAAAAATGTCTGTTTACGATTATGTCCATTTCACTGTACGGCGCACCTTGTCCGATAAGATGTGCCTAAAAATTGTTTGCATTATGACAAAAACATATTTAAAAGGATTCCAATAATTCCAACATATACAGTTTCATAGCACAAACCTGCTGGTAATCAGCTGGCACTGGTATGCTTATACATGAGCAATGATTGGAGGCTGGAATAAAGTGAGAACATTACATATGAACCAGATCTGGTTCAGTGAACCAAATAGTGAGAGTGGAAATTTACCAGCCATAATCTTGAATTTCTTGACCGCTGCAATATGTCTTTCGACATGAACTCGCCATTTTGCAATAATCTCAGTTTCTGCAACTTGAGCAGAACTCATCTGTGTGTTACACTTTGCAAATGGTGGAATGTTTAATGTTAGACCTATTTCTTCAACCAACGGCTTTATGTTAAATCCTTTATCTGCCATGATAGCATCACCTTTCTCCAAGACACCACATTCCACTAACTTACTTAACAAATCTGTGAAATTACTTTGAACAAAAATGTCTTTGTCAGAAATGGAACCACCAAACAGCATGCTGGCAAACATCAGTGACCCTCTTGGGTCTACAGCTACTAAACCTTTCACTGTGTTTGAACTTTTATATTCACTATATGTTCCTGACTGGCTCACGAGTGATGATGGCTTCTGAATCTTTATTTCCGTGCAGTCTATGATGCAGAAGGTGGTTGGATACTTCTGCTTGAAATCCTTGGGCATTTTTGACTGCAGCACATCACGTTCAGGCCATAACGGTAGCTCTCCCATGCGATGAAACATGTAATTTGTCCAGTCACTGAATATGACGCTGACATCCTGCTGACTGATATGGAACCTGTATGCTAGGTCAACTTGATCGAAGTTATTCCTTAGTTTGCACAGTACCATGAAGAGTTGTGTTGACAGTGAAAGGGTTCTAGATGCTTTAATTCTGCGAGAGAAACTGAAGGGTGGATTAGCAGTACTGTATTGATTGGGAACGAGAAACTTGAACAATTTTGAGAACTCTGGAAATATGAAGCCAGTGTAATATTTGATGTTATCCACAGCCTCTGGGGTGAACACATTTTGACTGTTGATTTGCTGTTCATCACTGAGTTCCTGCTGCAGGTGGGTGATGTATTTGTCCTGCTTCCTGATCTTGTCCTCAGCTGTCTTGAGCTTGTTCACCAGTTTGCTGTTCTTCAGGGACAAACCCTCTATCACCGACTTCAGCCTCTCATTCTCGGCTGCCAGTTTGCTAATATCTGTAAATACATGTAATGATTTGAAACAGGTACATGTTCATATACAGATACAGGTATGCATATAATATAATCATACATTGACCTACACACATGCTACCATAATAACTATACATGTATACTTATACCAAATATAGTCACTTGTAAAACAGGTTCATCTATACAGCTATATTTTACAATGTACATTGGGACACGGGACTCAATTACAAGTGTCCTTTTTGTAATGAACAATACAATTGTCTGCTGAAACAACGCAATGTAAAAAAAAATTTAGTATGAGTCATCACAAAAATTGAGTCAATTCCAGTGAATATCGACTTTGGGCAAGTATTCATTAACTATTTTATTGCATACTTTTTCAGTTACCACTAGTGGAAAAGCCCAGCACCCCTCAGTCCATCTCTGTCACATGTGGGAACCTACAACTGCCGAAATCCGAAACGTATGTCACATGCAACCTACAAAGCTCCACATCACTCTCAATGGAAGAGGCTGCAGAACTGGAGGCTTCCACACGTAAACAAGCAAACAGCGAGAGATGGTTTCAGGAGAGAAAATCCCGCCTAACAGCGTCCAATTTCCACAAAATTGTAACGAGGCGCAAGGAGGTCACCGATTCTTTTTTGCGATCTATCACTGCCCCTACCAGTTTCTCAAGTCTGAGTACCACATATGGAAAAAACACTGAAAATGAGGCAAAATCGGCCTATCTGAGAGAACACCGTAACTTGCACATTCATGAATGTGGCCTGGTGGTCAACCCAGTGTTTCCATTCCTAGGAGCTTCTCCCGATGCGAAGGTTTGTGAAGGAGGTACTGTTGGTCTACTGGAGATCAAGTGCCCATATGGGGCCAGGGATCTATCCATATCTGAAGCAGTCTCCACCATCAAGGGATTCTGTTTAGAAGTGAACAATGGGGTGTACAGACTCAGGAGAGCACATAGCTACTATTGTCAAGTACAGGGGCAACTGATGGTCACAGGGACACCGTTCTGTGATGTGTTCATCTACACGAAGAAAGATTCCTTCACTGAGCGAATTGTTCCAGACAGAGACTTTATGTCACACATGATGGACAAACTATCCGATTTCTACCGAAAACACATTGCAAAAAGTTAGTTGGTTTAGATAATCAACAATGATCATACAGCACTGATCAAAGGCAGAAAATAATCTGCAGGATTCTCATTCCTTAGGGGATCATATATGGGAAATTCAAACTTGTAAATACATGTAATTGTAATACAGTATACAGTTTTGGTTGACAGTACACAGTGTTGTTGACATATGTTTCTATGTGTACATACCATTCTCCTGTGCATGATCAGGAATCTCCTGTTGTAGCATTGGGACATCTGACCTTGTCACTGGCTGCCCTCTGTCATGTCAATTGCAAATCACTTCATGAACATATTATTATAATAATATGAAAAACCTGTACCGGTAAATGTGTTATCTAGCACTGCTTGTCATTACTGTCAGTATATGTACTACACATATTTAGCCTTGTACTGTATATTGATTACCAAATAGTTTTTAGGTTATTGTAGTTCACAACAGTGTCAGTTTGGTAAGTGCACAGGAAAAATGTGAACTGGCATTGTGCCTAGTTCCTAATTTATTCAATACATTGTACCTCATTCAATACTTACACTGAGCAACTAGGTGCTTCTGTTGCTTCATCAGGTGCAGGGACTCTGACAACCTGGATCTGTGTCTTTGGGGCCTTCCTGTTGCCATGACAATAAAGGATATGTCAATTTTATATTTCAGCATGTATGAGTGTTATGGTTATACATTACATATTATATACCGGTAGACATATAGCTCCTGGCAGACTCATGTTAAGACTTTTAAATACTCAACACATGCTAAATAAACAAACTTATATATTCATTCATTTGCATTCATAGAAAATTGACTCAAAAGTCAAAACATATCTTCAAACAGAGTAGGTACAAATGCTACAAATCACAGATAAAATGGAAATTTAATGACAACTCTGGGCAAAATATTTGAATAAAGCATATATCTTCTGTGCATTCCCACTACTGATTATTTTGTGAATGACAAGCACTGAGTGCTCCAATTCTTTAGATAGAAGGCTCGGCCTAGATCGCAGAGACTTGTGCCAAGATGAACCCATCTGGCACTCGAAACAATGCCATATGCATATATACATTCAAACCCGAAAAAAAAGCACTTTCTACAAAAATCAATTTTTTTTTTGAAAGTATGGAATACTGACACTGAGCAACTAACTGGTTCCGTTGCTTCATCCGCTGCATGGACTGTCAGAGATTGAACATCAGGTGTCTCTGGGGCCTTCCTGTTGCCATGACAATGTTACTCAAATCAGTGCTCATTTTGAACAGATATCGATATTGATATTATTTTCAAAAAATTCACGTGAACTCTTTCCAAAATAGAGGTCATTTACCGCTGATCTACTTTGTGTGTATGTTCAATTACATAAAATTCCCCTAAATTTTTGGCCAAGTTATGCAGCTGTCAGGCAATAATCCATGCACAAAATCCAGGACTAGATTCAGAATCTATAAGTTGAGTCTATAATGTCATCTTTATCAGTTTAGATGTAAATCAATATTTTATACATTGAATGAGAATCTTTAGTCATAATATTTGATATTTCTCTAGGCCTAGAAATATACCTTTTTCTGTTATGATGACTGGATTTAACTTTGGGGTTTTGGCGCTTGTCGAGTCGGGTGGGAGCTGCTTTAACTTCTCCGAATGATCCATGCTTGATGGCTGGGAGCGGGTCGGGATAGGCTGCTGTTGGGCATCCTTGTATAAAGTGCTGAATTATATATAGATATATGTCTATATATACATATATAGTCATAGGATAATATGTACTAGTATTATATAAACGAAAATCACTAGATCTACATGTGGGACAAAGTGGTCAATATCGCTATTCATATTTATATCTACAGATTTACAACAACACAATAAAAATGACCGTGTAACTCTTATCTTATTCGCATAATGTATGATTGGGTACATTATGATTTGGCTGTCCAGACTGAGTACGTGTCATCATACATCATGTCATACCGGCTTACCACAATCAAACAAAAATACCCACTGACATCAGGACATGTGTCCTCGCAGAAAACATGCACGATCTAGATTAGCCTACAATATATATTCACACAGACAAACCTTACCTACCTTCGAACAGATATATTTCTCCTTGTTGATTATTTTTACGTTGAGGTGTTTGTGCGGCCGACCACACAACTTGATCCACCGCCGGCAACGTTCGAGATCCTTTGTGGGCTTCACAAACGGAATAAATGTTATTTCTTTCCCGACATTACTGGGATAACGTGACTTACACGTCCCCCATTGACAAACTTTAACCATTTCTAGCAAAATACCAGAATACACCGGCAAAGAAAAAGTTGTAACTGTCAACGTTGTAGCCCGACCAAATCTGGCTGATCCAGATCCGAACGTTCGGATCTGGATCAGCCAGATTTGGTCGGGCTATCAACGTTGGTGCCAAACGACATCTGTTTTGTAAACATTGCTAACACGTGGTGAACTTTGTCCGAGTTTTGCCGGCGGATGTGTCAGAGGAACACTCCCCCAAATAACGTTTTCCCATTGGTTAAAAAATATGCATATTCAACGAGTGGGCGGAGTCGTCGTAAGGTGAATTGCTGAACAGATTTTGAGAAAATGGCTGCCGAAGTCCAAAATTGGCCGTTTTTTGTCAAAAACGGTCACCATTTTGAAAAAATGTGAAAATCAAAAACCTAAAAAATACCTCCCTCTAGAAACAGTGAGAAAAACTTTCAGGCATTTTTGTGCAAAATTCCCGGAAGATTTGATCGTTAACATGTAGACGGAAGATGGCCCATTGTGATGAGACATAAAACGTATTACCTACATCAGAGAACATCAAGCTAAACAATACCTCAAGCGCAGTTCGAGCTTTACAACCATAGATGCCAGTGTGAAAATAAACAATCCGTCGATGATTTAGCCTGCTGGGTTTCACCACACCGTCCAAGATTCTAACCGGAAGTGAGATGCCACAAAGTTGGAAATGAAAATAAAGTGTGTTTGAGTCTTATTGATGTGAAATACGGCCTAAACTTCGAAATCGTGTTGAATTTCAGGCACAATGAATAAGTTGAAATAATCATTATTCAAATTCAGACTCGAGCGCTCAGAATTTTGGAAATAACGAGCGAGCACTAGATTATTCGAGCGTTTGACCGAACACTACCTCTACATGCTTAAAACCGAAATTGTCCGGTAACCTATCTTAGCCCTTAGGCTAATTTGTAACCAAAGAACCGGATTTTTTCTGGAAAATTTCTGTGAACCAAACAATCAAATAACTATGGCCTACTGCAGCACAGAAATGACCATGCATATGTGTATGTAATTCGCTACCTATTTGAGAAATATTTATTCAGAATCTGATACAATGCAGACAATATACAGCATTATGATAACCGAAACATGCATAAGGTTTCTCCACATTTTACACGAGTTCATACGAAGAAAAGTTCAGTTATTCGGATTCGTCTCTATTAAAGTAAATCAGTTCCTGACTCGGATACTTTATAATTTGACAAACATGATTTTCATAAATATACAGACTTTACATGTACAGAAATGTCACGATTGCCGTGTTATGTTTTTCTGCGGGTGATGTGATCATAAACAACGGCTTGTGTGTATTTGGATGTGACCACAGTCATTCTGGTGGAGTTATCACCAGGAGTTTGGGCTTTAGGATCAACATTGAGGATTTTTCTGTCACGTTTGTTCTTAAAGAGCAGTCCGGAGGCATTCTCTGCGATGACCTGATAGTTTGGGGTTGGGTTGGAGGTCGAGGTCTGTGTTTCCCAGTTATAGAAGCTGAGGTCAGATGGTCGAGGCAACAGTCTCTTCTTGCCAGTGAAATATGGTTCAAAGTCCTCTGTCTTGAGGCGATGGGCGAAGTCGATGTAGCCAGAGATCTCCTGGCCCCGAGGGTTTTTGTCACGTATGAAGATGATCGAGGTCATCTTGCCACTCCTATTGGCCTCCTCTCGTTGAGCTAGAGCCTTCAGAAACGGGTCCTTGAAGTCCTTGCCACAGCTTGCCAGTGTCCTGTAAAACAACAAACCAAGTAATAAACAAGTCACGACTCGCAGATGTAAATAATAGGCAGCTCGTTGACAGTAAGGCGTACTGACTTTTGCTGACTGCGTTTAGACAGTCTACTGGCCTCCGCTGCTTGTTTTCGGGCCTCAAACTCCTCACGTTTAAGAACCTCGCCACTCCCACGGTACCCAAGTTCCACCAACTGTCGTGCCAACTCCTCATCCTGTACAACCATCAACAGAAGTTTTCATTATCAGCTGGCACCAGTGGCATAGACACCACTCCGGCCATGGCCGGAACAATAACTGTATCCCCCGAACAAAGTTCAGCGGATACTATGGATTCGCGAGTTTTCGATGAATGATGATGAAATCGCACAGGCTTGATGAGAAAGACAGTCACACGAAAACCTATTGTTTTTCAGAATGATCAAGTAAATATTGTTTAGTTGACAGGCTAACTTATTACGACCATTAAAATTCCCACTTTGACATGTATGATCACTCCAATGACCTGTAATATGAAAGCAAATAATAATACCGGTAGTACTGAATTCTTGTTCAGAATAGATAACTGATGTTTTTGGTGAAAACAGAACAATAATACCAATAAGTTAAGATTAGTTTAATAGTTTTAAAAGACTATTACTGACCACAATAAAAATAGTTAAGACAAGAAACATTTATTGTTGGGCTCTACAAGGTATAGGTTTTGTCCAGTGGAGATTTCATGGCTGTAACTAGTTTTGGGAATTGAAATGTGCAGACATGTTTGATGAAAGATATTTTCAATCAATCATCGATTAATAATTGAAATAATATACATGCAACACCCATAAAATATGACACCATTTATGACGTATTTTTTTATGTAACCATATAAATGTACTTTGCAATTACAGTGGTCCCCCTCAGATAAGACCTACCCTTCTGCCACAAAATTAAGGTCTTATCTAAGGGGATGTCTTATTAGAAGGGTTCATTTACATGTTAAAGTCATTCTAGCGCCACAAGAAAGAGTCTTTACAGAGGGGGAAGTCTTTCTTGAGGGGGGTCTTATCCTCTGAGGGGGACCACTGTAGTACAAATCAAACTTTTGCTGTAAAATTTTATTATTCTTTATATTTTGTGTGCCATTCTTCTTTCCCATAGGTTTTCTATCAAGTTGTACTCAAACTTTGCACTTTTACAGTGGTACAATAACTCGAGTAACAGATTTTCTTAGATATTTTGGGGAATGTGAAGAATATTCATACAATTGAAATAATCGATTATGTGAAAGCATAATCAAACGTTTGATTGAAAATCTGTTCAATCAATCATCGATTATAATCGATGATTGTCTCAACACTAGCTGTAACTGAATAAGTTAACATTAGTTCACTAGTTTAGTCTATTATTGATCACAATAAAAATCTACGAACACTAGAAACATTTATTATTGAGCTCATAATAGGTAAAGGTTCTGGTCAGTAGAATTGTGATGGTTTGGAGGCGACAGGGATGATAGCACTAAGGGGGTTACACCCCAGCGGGGGGAGAGCCTCTAGTTTTACTACATACTAGTATTTCATGAATTTGTGATAAATACACTGGAACTCTCCGGAATATTGACAATATTGAAGTAGCATTACTTATCTGGGGGCGCAAGAGAAGCACCCCCCCCCCCCTCCCCTTAAATTTCAGGAAAAGACCCTGATGATAACGTCTAGATTGGATTTTGTGTGTGCGTGTTTTGTAAGGGGGTACTAAGGGGGTTACACCCCAGCGGGGGGAGAGCCTCTAGTTTTACTACATACTAGTATTTCATGAATTTGTGATAAATACACTGGAACTCTCCGGAATATTGACAATATTGAAGTAGCATTACTTATCTGAATATTGACAATATTGAAGTAGCATTACTTATCTGGGGGCGCAAGAGAAGCACCCCCCCCCCCCCCCCTCCCCTTAAATTTCAGGAAAAGACCCTGATGATAACGTCTAGATTGGATTTTGTGTGTGCGTGTTTTGTAAACTATTGTTCCAGTTTTCCCCTGAAATATATTACATTGTATAGACTCTGCATCATTTATTTCCTATGTGCATGTGACAAAATCATCTAATAGTTTGATGTTTGCCCCTCTTGTATGTTGCAAAAGCTATATTTTGCCGAATCCGTATTTAGCACTTTCATGGAAGGTTTTCTGCTCATTTCCAGTTCTGAAAGCCTCAAAAATCGATACCGAGCAATAATCCAGAGGTCGTTGATGTGCTAGGTTCCTATTCGGGCCCCAGATCCCGCGTCTGCTTGATTCGTTAAGTATGAAATCAAGTTGGAAATAATACAGGCTGGAACATACTGTCTTATTGGAGATAAATGTGTTGTGTATATGCATTTATCATATAAAACTATGGGCCAAACGGTTTTTCAAGCCCTCGCTCCTGATCAGTCGAGACATGTTCACATTTTAGACGAAAATATTTGGCAGGAGTCTTTTTGAGATGGACCGTTAACATGGTTAAGGCACATGTACAACATTTCGGTGGATACACAGGTAAAGCTTGTCCCCTGTAATATATATTGAGCAGTTTATGAATGCTGATTCACAGGCAAAACATGCATATGGTGAGTTTATTGACACCATATTGCTCTCAAATTCGCATGGAATCCGCAGATGTAACTCGTATATATATAGCCATGAATTAGAGTGAGGGCATAGGTTTTGTGAGAACATAACACTGTCAATACCGTCAAGCTATGAAACGGGGCAGCCATCCTTCTCGTGGGTGATAACTCGAAATATGATATTTTATTCTCGACACATCAAATCCACCTTACATTTGTCAGATTTGAAATATGTGATATGCCCAGCTAAAAAGAATACTGTTGCATGTAGTACTCATTGGAGCGACTGTTTTATGGTGATAAGTGTAGGAATATTGATACAGTCTGACCACATGTATCATTGATTGGACACAACATATCATACCAGGTCAGGTATCTTTTACACATTAACATTCCTGACTATGCCTACGAAGACTAGGCCTATAAAATAAATATGACAACAGTTAAATCGGAATTTCATACGAGCGCGTGCACGAGTACTGATAGCTTTCGCACATTGTACAATCAACGACGATGATTACCTGGGGGGTGCTCGGGTTTGAGTCCCGGAAAAGGCACGTCCCCTCAAGCAACTAAAATATAGCTCTAAATCGAGCCTAAACTCTGCTGGTCAGCAAAACTGGGACATTTTGAATGACAATGAATGGTTTGCTATGCAGTTTTGGACTAACCTCCAGATAGTAAAGATCCAAGGAAGTAATTTGAGAATCCAGAAAGTCCTCATAAGTGTTGTATTCGGTGACAATGTTGTCACTGCCACTCTGGACTTCTTCCTCCACTGACATTGTTAGACTGTTCAACTTGGCGTAGATCTACAGAGACTCTGAGCACAAACCCGGTACGGCGGTATCAGCTAGTCAAAGCAACGTACCAGTATGAACAGTCACACGTGGTATTCGTGTGTCAGTGACAACAGCAGTATCTGCTGAATGAACGGTGTCTGTTAATTCACTGGGTTTAGATTTACACCAAGACTGAAGTTGATAACCTGATAACCATAGGCATAAGTCATAACCATCTGATAACCAGTGATAACAGTCAATGCTATGCAGCAGTGAACACTGGTGAATCACTGAACAGCTGAATGAGTTGGTGAGTCTCAGTCTTCAGGTGCAGGTCCTGTTCACGTCGACAGCAATCAGCTGTGGTATAGGAGATAGGCCCCTAACTAGGATCGTATTGGTACCTCATTCATCGGATAGGCCTAGATCAACTGACATTGGTATAAAAAATAAAACGTCCAATAATGGACAAATGGTACTTTGAAATAGCACTAAATGTGCTAGATGAGTAGATTCCTACAAAAAATGTAAGCAATGGTGTCGTAATTTCCATAGGAACATCGACTTCCTGTTCTCGCGATTTCACGTGGTGATTTCGAACCCCTTGGGCATCGCGGACAGCCGCTTTCGTACCCACGGCATTTCTCGCGTAATCCTGACTGCGCTCTCACAATTTCTCAATCTCAAATCAGTTTATTCAATATTCAAGATTCATACAATGTTTTAGCATAGCCTACATTACAATAGCATACATAGCATGCAAGAGCATACAATACAATTGTGGCGAGATCGCGGCAGGTGATTATTTTTAAACACACTTGTTTTCGGCCTTTGTTTTGGACCCTGGACGCTTCTGTTCGAAGCACGAGCTGCTTAGTGTAGGGTTCGGCGACCCCACGATAAAGAGGTATACCCCATTACTGGAGTGTCGCCGAATGTCTTATAAACCTGTCCGCACGTTCACGCTATAACCGTGGTGTCACTACTAGGTAGCCACCACGTCATAACGCTACATTGCTTCCCTCTTTCGGAGAGACCTCGTCCCCGAGGTCAGCTATATCCCACTGCCCAGTCACATCACAGCACTGAAGATCAAGGGCGCCGCAGCTACCCGATTATGTATACATACTTGGCTGCGATGTGAATCTCAGTGAGGGGCTGACCCCAGGAACGAAGCCGAGAGAACCCAGTGGTTCGAAAGGTACAGCACCAATGTAGGGTTCGGCGACCCCACGATAAAGAGGTATACCCCATTACTGGAGTGTTGCCGAATGTCTTATAAACCTGTCCGCACGATCACGCTATAACCGTGGTGTCACTCCATGGTCACGGCACCAATGTAGGGTTCGGCGATCCCACGATAAAGAGGTATACTCCATTACTGGAGTGTCGCCAAATGTCTTATAAACCTGTCCACACGTTCACGCTATAACCGTGGTGTCACTACTAGGTAGCCACCACGTCATAACGCTACATTAGCAATGCCCTCCAACTCTCTCGCCCAGTATGCTGTAACAATGGTCTTACGTCACTTCCCTCGTTTCACGTGCTTCAGGGACTATAAATACTCTGGAAGCCGTTTTGTTCGGTGAAGTTGTCTCAAAGCTGAACAAGGCAAGAGGACGACGGAGGGCTCGTCCATGAGCTCTACTTCCTCGCTCCGTGGCTAAGGCCTTCGCGGGCCCCGGGGACAATTTCCATAGGGGGCCCGGGTGGGGAAGACCTTGATGACTCGGGGGCGTACGCCCTCTGGATCACCGGTCTCCCACCTGGGATGGTGCGACACAGGCTCTGGCGGACTGTCCGGGGTTCCATCCCTGGCGGACTGTCGGGCTGTCCGGGGTTCCATCCCTCGCGGCGGACCGGGGCAAGACGGCCTCACAGTTAACACCACGGTGATGATCATGTATCTGAGTAGTGTCCGTATATTTGCTCGCTGGGCGGGCTGCTACCTGGTTAACGTTCTGATGATAAAGTAGGCACTTCGCCCGCAGTGACCCTCGGTGAGCGGACTACCCGCGAGGATCTGAGGATAGTGGGCGTGCGTCCACCGTGACCCGCGGTGAGAGGATTATCCTCGAGGATCCCGGATAGCGGACGACGTTAAAACTTTATACAATGATAATAGCATTTGAATGAATGTCAATGAAAAGAAAATTGTTTGAACCTTAGGCTATAGGCCCTAAAGCTTAGATTTATAGCATACACAAACTGATAAAGTTAGTACAAATAGGCCTAACAATTCCCAAATTATTATGTGGCGATTTTGCCTAAAGATTGCGATAGGAGTTTGGCTTTGTCACACACTATTCTTGTTTTGGCCACTTTGAGTTCCATGCCCGTGCCCCGCTTAGCAACGCACTGCTAATCCTCTTTCAACTACCGTATTGACGCGCATATAAGGCCATGGCCTTATATCTGTGTGTGGCCTTGTATTGGAATACAAGGCCATGGCCTTATATTCGAAAAAAAAAAGCAATGACTCGCATAGGCCTATAAGGCTACATAAACACATTTTCGAAAACAGTGATATCAAAACAGCTTTACAAATGGAAATGGAAGAGCATCTTCCTGGTTTTTCCATTGCAAATCTACATAGCACTGTGCGTGGTGTTCATTTTTATCGGATATTTCCAATAGTAGAAACCCAGTTAACAATAAAGCATGATGAACAGTCTAAATGGAAGAACTCTGTTGGTGTATTTTTTATGCCATGCTAATATACAAACAAGTGTATTGCACCACGATTACCCTACTATGTTTTAGCAGCACATCAAATCTAGTTTAATAAGGTCATTTGAGATTAACAGTTGGGTGTCCTTATATGTGAATATTGGGATGGCTTTATATTCGAATAGGCCTACAAGGCCATGGCCTTATAAATGAAAAAACAAATTTTTGACGACCCTGCCAAAATGCATAAATCCGTATACAAGACCATGGCCTTATATGAGCGTCAATACGGTATACTGTAACAATAGTCTGACGTCAGCCCTCGCTCTCGCGTGCTGGCAGCTACTATATGCTGCCAGCCCGCCGTGATTACTTGGAGTTGTCTCAGAGCAGTCAAGGCGAGAGGATGACGGTGAGCATAGCCATGTGCTCCACGTCCCCTTTCTCTGGCTAAGCGGCTCGCTAGGGCCCCTGGGCAATTTCCAATTGGGGCCCAGGAGGGGGATACCTAATTAGAACCGGGGGCGCACGCCCCCTGGAACAGCAGTCTCTCGCCCTGGGATGGTGCGGCACAGGCTCTGGCAGACCATCGGGCTGTCTGGGGTTCTATCACGGCGGCAGTGTCGTCGGCGAGGCCGGCCAGCAATACACCCATCGCCAGTACGTACGAGCAGAGATATTATCACTTTCCAAACTCGACAATTCAACACAAATTGTTTATTCCGAAACACGCTATGGAAAACAAAACAACACATGTATGAGAAGCATTAAACGAAATGTGAACGGAGTGGCGCAACCACTTCTCTATCTACCATGTCATTTACTGTGACAATTATCAAGGGAATACATGTCAAGACACATACTGAAAGAAAGGCATGTAAACATTAGTAACACCAATGAAACAAAGCATACTGCATTCAAGACAAACTAAAAGTCATATGTAAATGTAACAATGTTCAGTGTTATGCAGAGTGGTCTATCCTGTCTCCCACTCTCCGGATTCCATCCATCCGGGTCGACGTCTTGGTCTTAGGGCTCGAGGCGCCAGTGGAGCATCTGCAACTGGCAGATCATCGGACAAGTCCTGGTCACTTGCAGGCAGGATAGGTTGAGCAGGAATGTCGGAGGTTTCGTTGTCATCCGAGGACGTATCACTGGCATATGGGTCGACATGGTGATGACTGTGTGTTGATGATGCACATGACATGGATACTGGGAAAACCTCTGATGGTTTTACTTTGTACTTTCGGGAACGGAATTGTGAACCTCTCAGTTTTTGGATGTTGAGGAAGCCAGCTTCCACCTGAGTTACAATGTAGCGCTCTCGAGCTTCATGTTTTGATCCTTCAGACTTGAGATACACCAGCTGTCCAAGGGCGATTTTGGGTTTTGTTGCTGGTATCATCTTGGGTGCTTTGGAGCGAGCACTGGGATCATGGTTATGCGTTCGGTTCTGATACTGTCTAGTGGCTAGTGTCTCATCGTGCAGGTTCAGCTTTTCACCAGTGACGCCATCCCTTTGAGTGAGGATTTCTTTGGCACTCAAGCCACGGTTCCTGATTCTGTTATTCAGCGTGGCCACAGTGAGAGCCAGCTGAGTGGAGGTGACCGGTCCACCCTCAGGAAAGGCCTTTTTCAGTTCCTGTTCCAATTCTTGGATGGCCTTTTCATTCGTCCAACTTCAATGTGTATACCATGTTGGGTGAGTAATGGGTGGTTCACGAGAGCCTGCATGCTTGTGCCGGCATCAACACGGATGGAAGCACCATTGGGGTGTTTCATATCTGCAGTGCATTGTAGCAGTGCATTCCGGATTGTGGCACTTTGCTCATCCGGGATGATCAAGGCACTGGTGAAAGAAGAGAATGTGTCACGGACGACCAGTACTCGCTGACGAGATCTGCACATTACATCACAAGCAAAGCTTTTGCCGGGACCATCACTGGGGGTGCCTGATGAGAACTCTGGTAGTTCTGCCGGTAATTGTTTGAGGGCCTCACACTGGGCACATGATGAGGTGACATCTTTTACTTCTTTTTCCACGTCTAAGGCAAAGAAGTATCTGCTGAAGAGTCTCTGCAATTGGCTTGCAGACGGATGACTCAGCTGGAGATGTAGTGCAGTCAGTAGTCCATGAATGAGGTGTCGAGGAACAATGATACACTCCCGTGTGGGCACGAAAGGGAGGCTCTGTTTGACAACCAGCAACCCATCTCGACTCAGAGTGGCAAAACGAAGATATCGCTTGACATCTTTAATGCGATTTGCCTTCTTGTTTGGTCTGGTGCCTTGGTAAAGGTGAGCGTACGTTCGACGGAGGGCTCCGCAATCTTGTTGTGACGTTTTCCAAGACACTCTGTTGGTGAATGGCATAGGACATTTCCCATCGACTACATCGCTGACAGTGACGGCCATAACAACAGAGGACTGGGATTCTGACACAAACTTGCAGATCTGACAACTGTGTAGTCTGCATTCCATTGGATCTCGTGACAAGTAGTCAGCTGGTGAGTTTGTGGAGCCTGAAATGTGTTGGAGTCGGATGTGGTATCAGCTCAAGGTTGACAAGAAAGTTGATACTCTGGCGCTTGTTGAGAATTCCCCCCTGGACAACTTTGTGTAGGCTTGTACACATGGTTGGGAATCAGTGAGCACTTGAGCTGAGTGTTCCGTCTGTAGGATATATGGACCCCAGTGGTTGACTGCAGACGAAATGGCAAGGGCCTCAATCTCACATGGTAACCAGTTAGCTTGGTGAGATTTCAACTTGGCTGAGAAGTATCCACCGAGGTGCATGCGACCTTGTCGCAAGATGTACAGCACAGAACCGATTCCACCGTTTCGTACAGCACCATCATTCGTTATGATCAAATGGTCACTTTTCCTTGGAGTTGTGATGGTTTTTGGGTTGCTGATACTTTGTTGAGCATGGCGGAATACTTCCAACTGAGGATCCGACCACTTGATGCGATCACGTGACTCTTGGCCAGCAGTGATTTTCTCAAGCTCAGCTAACAGTCGGGAATACTGAGGTAAACAAGCCTTGATGTGTTTCACTGCACCACACCAGGCTCGCAGACCTTTCACCGTGGTGGGGGGCTGGCATGTTGTGAGAGGATTTATTTTGTGCTGTGACACACTGATGGTACCTTGTGACCAAATCCATCCCAGTATCGTCGTTGTAACAGGACACACAACAGTTTTGGTTGGGGAGAGTCGGAGGTTGGTTTTCTCAAACTGTTGGAGAACTCGCTCCCAGTGATACAGAAGCATTGGGAGATCGTCTCCTCCAACATACAGATCATCTGCGATTTTCATGACGACACCTGCATGTATGAGATCTCCGAGGACCCTAGACATCAGCTCTTCTAGGTGCTCTGAGGAACCTGGCATACCCATGGCAGCACGAGTATGGACTCTGGTTCCCTTGAACGGGGGGATGATTCCAAGATACTTCAGGGATCCTTCAGTCATTGGTAGTTGGAAAAACTGACTAGTCATGTCACTCTTGATTATGAACTTCCACTGGGCCAGGAACTGGAGTACTTCATCCGACGTTGTTATACGGGATGGGCTTGGTTTAGTGTAGGCGCCAATGTTGTTGAATGCTGTGACGAGACGATGGCCACCTCCTTGCTTTTTCACTAAGAAGCTAGGTGACACGTGCTCAACAACCACGCCTAGGACTTCAGGTTTGGCAAGTACACCTTCCTTCTCCAACTCGTCCATCTTGTCTTGGAGGAGGCTCAGGTTGTCTCTGTTGTAAAACGGTATACGTCCTTTAGCGTGTGGAGGTTCCACAGGACCCATGTTGATGTGGCCTCGAACTTTTCCAAGAGCGTCATTGTACTTCCCAATGCTTGGGTGAAATACATGGCTGTATTTCTGGTGAAGGCTTGCAAATGACGCACGCTCAGAGGGCAGGAGTTGCTTGTCTGGATCCACAGAGATGAGAATGGTTTGGTCAAGTGCTGGAGTCTGGTCACTATGTGCAGGAGGAGTGAGATGTTGTGGCTTGTCTCCGGCATTTGGCAAGTACGTGGAGTGTACTTGTGCTATGTGCTGGTGTTTCGATACCTGAACAGGGGTCTCAGACATGTTTGCCAGGCGAATGATTCCTCCAACAGATTTCGTGATAACTGGTTCTGGCCAAGCAAATTTGGGCCCATCACAGCGTGGTTCTACGGCAAGAGAAACATCTTCAGCTAAGTTTTCAGGAGTGTTCACGTCCATGAAATCACCAGGTAACAGAACACGGCTGGACTCAGATTTCACCAGATAGGACTGTGATCGGTAGATTTTAGATGGTTGTGGCTGTGAGGACTTGCCAGAGAGGTATGGGATCACCAGTTGGTCATTGATGACAATAGTATTAGACGGTATGTCCAGAACAATGTTGTTGGTCTGCATGAAGGGCATACCAACCAATACATCACAGTCCAGGTTTTCTACGACAACAGCCTCAAGAGGTAAGTTTAGAGAACCTCTGGATAGGTTAATGTGAACCTCTCCTTTGATGCTAAGTGATGATCGACCGTCCGCTTGACTTGCAGTGTGGCTAGTCTTGGAAATAGGAGCTCGTATCTTGACAGCACATGATTCCCGAATAAGTGAAGATGTTGCCCCGGAATCACATGTCAAAGTCACAGGATGGTGATTGTAGAATACGTTGAACGATGGTGAACTGGCAGTTTGCACTCTCTTGATGGCTTGTGGGTGATGATCATGTTTTGATGCTGAGCCGCCTAGTCATTCCTGCTCATTGTCATTGATGTCTAGGCTATCGATGTGATCAGGGAGGGCTTCACTATGGTCACATTGCAATAAATCTGGGTCTTCAATATCAACTCGGAATGACTGTATGATCTCTTGCTTTTCAGCACGGGACAGGTAGTCACATGTGGCCATTGAATGGCTGTGTGGTCGGCCTTCTGCTTGACATATTCGACAAGTCTTGTTGGCATATCGTGGGGCCGTTCGTCTGGTAGTCTGTGACCGGTAAGGTCGTCTGGGGAATGGTTTTGAGGCTGATTGAGGGTTGAATCTTCCTTGTCCACCATTTGAGTAAGTCCGGGACGCTGAACATGTGACATGCTTGCTGCGAATTTCATCCAAGAAGGTGTCTAGGGCATCAACTATTTGAGGCTGGAGATCTTTGAGAGTCATTGTTTGTAGATCATGAGCAAATGTGCGGGCTACATGGGCAGGCAAATCTGGATCAAGGACTTCCAGCCACCTTAACACAGCCAGGCGTTCTACTGTTGGGCTGATATCTTCATCCTGCGTGATTCTCTCACCATCGTGTCTTAATTTGCCATCTTTTCTCAGCAGGTTGTCTTGAAGGTGTGCCAAGATTCGCTGATACAACCGTTCTGGACGCTCATTTTCCTCCAGTTTTATCGTGGACAGTTTCATGAATTGAGCCTCAGATTGTTGGAAACTGTAATACTTGCGGATTGAATGCCACACAGAGTCAATGGATGTTGATTGTTTTTCGACCTCAGTTGCCAGGTAATGAGGAATCCACTGTGTGATGTACCGGAGCATGGCATTCAGATCAGCAACCTTGTCTTCCTTGGTTTTGCCCCCTACGGCAGGATCATCCGTCAAACCACGGCAAACATTTGTTGATGTTAGCTTTCCCCAGGTGACGCCATCTTTCAGGAAGGGGACGAATGCTGCATCTTGTTTCAACGTATACATGTTGTGTTGCCAGGCAGTGTACGATGAGAATGACTCATCTTCTGTAAGCTTCCAGGGCTTGGCGATTTTAGACATATTGGCCGGGTTTATGTTTCACGTTGTCAGAGTTTCACGATTGGTTTTGGCACGCATGGGTTTCCGTACTAGGTTGCGGCATTTGTGTGGCGACGAAAGTTCGAGTGTTAGTGGACGATAATAACACCAATACGTACTGTTTTGTGCAAATATTCAGTCCTAAGTGTTCTTGAAGCTCTCAGGTTCCTAAATATCACCGCTGCCACCACGCCAGTACGTACGAGCAGAGATATTATCACTTTCCAAACTCGACAATTCAACACAAATTGTTTATTCCGAAACACGCTATGGAAAACAAAACAACACATGTATGAGAAGCATTAAACGAAATGTGAACGGAGTGGCGCATGTGTGCGGGTTATGGGCGCCACGCCCTTGGAGTTCTGGGCTCGTCACAGCGGGCTGCATTACAACTTATAGCTGCCTTTCAGAAATTCTATGGACGTCATCATGATCTGGTTGATAAATACACTAAATCCATATCTGTCATGCAAATAGATCTATTATCATGTTAATTTTGGGGAATTCATGACGGGTGCGGCATGAACCCCCGAAAATGGCCATTAGGAGGTGAAATCAGGTGTTCCGGAAAGAGTGAGCATTTCCTGCCCCACTAGTGGCACGGTGTGATATGACCTGATATGACTTTTTGTCCCCGGACTAGGAGATTGGATAACAGACCCTGTTTTGTTTGCTCGGAATACTTAATGCTGGGTATTGAGTATGTCTGAGTAATGTAGGACAGCCTGACTTGTTCGGCGGACTGTTTACCTGGTTATAGTTCTAAAGTAATTACCTACCCCCTGCTGTGACCCTAGGAGCGTAGCTTCTTCACAAGGACCCTAGATAGCGGGCGTCAAACTTCACATATTACATCCCACTCATCCATATAAACAAAGCATAAAATAGGATAATAATAAAAAATAAAACAACAAGAGTAAACAATATTGCCAAAAAGACGAATAAAAAGTGAATAAATGTAACGTTTGAAGCCAACTACCTAGGGGGCAAGCACCCCGCATCTGAGCACAGTCACGGCGGGCGTCGTGATTACTTAACAATAACCAGTTAATAATCCGCTGAACAAAACCGGCCTCAATATATCACTCAGATATTGCATTATCATAATCAATGTAGCCTGGTGTGACGAGCCCGAGAGCCATAGGATCGGCTTCCGGAACCGGTGCACGTGGGCGTGTTGCTGGCTGGCCTGCCGATCTTTCACCACGATGATAGATCCGCAGATAGCCAGATGGTCTGCCAGAGCCTGTACGTACCATCACAGGGCGAGAGACTACCAATCCATGGGCACCTTCCATGGGCACCTGAGCAGTGAAACAGTATTACCAATCCATGGGCACCTGAGCAATGAAGCAGTACTACCGTTCCATGGGCACCTGAGCAGTGAATCAGTACTACCAATCCATGGGCACCTGAGCAGTGAAACACTACTACCAATACATGGGCACTTGAGCAGTGAAACAGTACTACCAATCCATGGGCACCTGAGCAGTGAAACAGTACTACCAATCCATGGGCACCTGAGCAGTGAAACAGTACTACCAATGCATGGGCACCTGAGCAGTGAAACTGTACTACCAATGCATGGGCACCTGAGCAGTGAAACAGTACTACCAATCCATGGGCACCTGAGAAGTGAAACAGTACTACCAATCCATGGGCACCTGAGCAGTGAAACAGTACTACCAATCCATGGGCACCTGAGCAGTGAAACAGTACTACCAATCCATGGGCACCTGAGCAGTGAACTAGGACTACCAATCCATGGGCACCTGAGCAGTGAAGCAGTACTACCAATCCATGGGCACCTGAGCAGTGAAGCAGTACTACCAATCCATGGACACCTGAGCAGTGAAACAGAACTACAAATCCATGGGCACCTGAGCAGTGAATCAGTACTACCAATCCATGGGCACCTGAGCAGTGAAGCAGTACTACCAATCCATGGGCACCTGAGCAGTGAAGCAGTACTACCAATCCATGGGCACCTGAGCAGTGAAGCAGTACTACCAATCCATGGGCACCTGAGCAGTGAAACAGTACTACCAATCCATGGGCACCTGAGCAGTGAATCAGTACTACCAATGCATGGGCACCTGAGCAGTGAAGCAGTACTACCAATCCATGGGCACCTGAGCAGTGAAACAGTACTACCAATGCATGGGCACCTGAGCAGTGAAACAGTACTACCAATCCATGGGCACCTGAGCAGTGAAACAGTACTACCAATCCATGGGCACCTGAGCAGTGAAACAGTACTACCAATCCATGGGCACTTGAGCAGTGAAGCAGTACTACCAATCCATGGGCACCTGAGCAGTGAAGCAGTACTACCAATCCATGGGCACCTGAGCAGTGAAACAGTACTACCAATGCATGGGCACCTGAGCAGTGAAACAGTACTACCAATCCATGGGCACCTGAGCAGTGAAACAGTACTACCAATCCATGGGCACCTGAGCAGTGAAACAGTACTACCAATCCATGGGCACTTGAGCAGTGAAGCAGTACTTCCAATCCATGGTATAGTGTATGGAAAAGGCCAAACTCCTAGCTATCGCAATCTTTGGGCAAAATCATCACGTAGACAACACGAATTACGCAATGCCTTGTCAATAGGAAGGTCTGGTAACCAACAAACTCTGAAAACCATTCAAACTCACCAATCTTGCGTCATTTGACTGGGCTGGAGTCAAATCAAAACTGGAGCCAAAGCAGAGCAGGGTACACTGAGGCAGTCGTTGGGCTGGAGCCGAATTGGAGCCAGGAGACCCCATGGTATAGATGGAGCATATAAAAGAAAACAGGTGGCTTTCCTGGGGCAGAGAGTGCCGGAGGGGCCTGCAATGACACTTGGAGAAGAATGGAGGTACCAACAAGCACTGACCCTGGAAAAAGTAATAGGCGCCGACTGGAGGAGGAATGGCGAGAACTCAAAGAGTGGTTAGGGGCACTCCCAGATCCCATGGGTGGGGTGGCCCTAAAAGCAGTGGTCATCTTAGAAGCATGGGTCGAGAAGGCCAAGCACAAGAGGGTCATGACGGACATGACAGATAAAGCAGATAGAGACCAAATCTGACAATGGTCCCATCATCTCGGACAAGTTCAGGGGGAAATGGAGGAGCCCAGGTGGCGAGAAGTACCAATCTTCAATCAGGAGGAGCCACTGGAGCTACAGGAAACGTCATCAGCATGGGGAGTGCAAACCCAAAGCTGAAATAGGCCCCTACGTCAAGCCCCTTATGTTTGATGGGGAAATTGACTGGACTAAGTATCTGAAACAATTTGATGATCAGAGCAAGGCGCCTCATCTGGTTAACAGCCTGACGGGAGCAGCCCGATGTGTGCTGAATGCCTTGTTGCTGACACAAATGGCAGATTGGACGATAGTAGTTCAGCAGATTGAGTGGAAGTATTACGGGGTGGGTGGGAATCTGCATTCAAGACACAGCTGAAGAGTGCAAAGAAGAAACATGCACAAATCTCACAGGACTGGGCAGCTGAAGTGTCAAGAATGGTCCACCAGGCTTACCCATACGTGACTAGAACAGAACGAGATGATCTCATAAAGGACAATTTTTTTAGGGGGCTACCGGAAGGACCTATGTGAGTATTTGAGGGGAGTCAGCCGAAGACGTTGGCTGATGCGGTGAACCATGTGCTGTTTTATGAATGTGCTAGTAACCGAGGGTTGATGCCAGTGGCCAAGAAGCCCACAGGCGAGGGCCAAGCAAGGACGGCAGAAGACCCTCATATGGAGGCAGATGAGCTGAAGAAATGAAGTTGTTTGCTGGAGGTGTCAAGGGAGGGGACACTTTAGCAGAGAGTGTCCCATGCCTCACGGTCAAGCAATGGAAAGTAGCGGTTCTAGCAACGAACTGAGAATGCTAACGGGAGGTACAGATCATGCTAAGAGAGCCGACGGTCCTCGTTGGCCACTGTCGGCACCCTCAGGGATGCTCCGGGGGTAGAGACTCCTGAAAAAGAGAATATAGACAAAAAAAGTTCTTCCTGCGGAGGCGTATCCTACAGAGAAGGAAGAAATGCTAGAACCATATCTAGTCCCGACAGCTCAAGTGGGGGAGCCTCGGGTTGGACGGGTGGCACCATGAGATGCTAATGGACACAGGCTGCTCGTTCAGCATGGTGAAGACGAAAGAATTCTTAGAAAGAGGAGACTGCAGTCTGCAGGATATGGAGCCAAGAGCCAGAGCCTTCAATGGCGTCAGTGGGACTGGGCTGTTGACACAGGCTCCAGGAGATAGAAATGAAACTAGGAGGAGGAGCCCTGTGGATCAAAGTTGTATTGGCCGACCTGGTGGTTCCCTGGATCCTGGGGCTGGATGCAGTTTGAGCTGGCGTTCCACCAGTCGGAGCTGCGGAAAAGGGACGAAGTCACCTTGAGAAGGGTCGTGATCAGGCCACAGGGGTCGTGATGGAGGAAGACCTGGAGCTGCAATCCTGCATGGAGGATGTGGTAGAGGAGCGGATTCAAACCCCACTGGAAGGGACAGACTGTACCCTGAAGAGAACGACTACGGAAAAAGGAACCACTTTAATGCAAGTGGGATGCAGCATATCGGCAGTACTGAGAGGTCTGGTATGGGTACGTCTGCTCAACCCGGAACCTTATCCACAAACTATAGTGCGAGGAAGTGTTATCACGTAGGTTGAGACTGTGGACGGGTTTGTGGGGAGTCCAGGCTGGAAAAACCCACACGGCCCTTACGTGGAGGGAGACTTAAAGGGGCACTATATGGGATTCTGTTTTTAGGGGATTTCCAAGATTTTTCTGCCGATGCTTCAGGACTGTTCTGTTCATAGAGCAAAACGTAAGGTTACGTTGTTGACCCAGGATCTCTGCCGAGTCGACCTGAGGTTATCTGACCAGCGGCTCACCAGAGATCTTGGATCAAAAACTTAATCCGACGTTTTGTTCAATAAATAGAACAGTCCTGAAGCGTTGGCCAGAAAATCATGGAAATCCCCTAAAAACAGAATCCCAAATAGTGCCCGTTCAATTATGTGGGCAGATATATATATAGGTCAATTGTCCTAGAATATCCTGGTCTGAGAATATGATATAAATGTCGGCATTTTGTATTGTATTGAAATATCGCAATCTCGACTTGTCATATATCGCTTTGTCGGATAGTAACCGCTTTGTCAGGTTTATATTGGCCATATAAGAGGCCTACCATAGCTATATCGGTTTGTCAGATTATCGTATCGATTTATTAGCTATTCGATCTATCTAGGCCTACCTATACCCACCAACAGAGGCCTAACACCATTCTACATTTACTCATTTCCAGCATTAAATGTGACATTGGTGATTGGTAAGATTGGTACGAATTAGAGATGGTACGAATAAGGTTTATGTAATACTAGTACATGTACTTATTGAACAAACCAGGGGTACGAAATGACTGTGGTCCAAAACGAGACTTCAGACGTGAACATCTCCAAGACGACGTTTACATCCGGTTCTGTGAATTTTGAGGGAAAAAATGGTTTTCCAAACACGCCTGATAAATTGAAATACTCCAACAGCTGTCCAACCATGATAGAGATCTATCGAGCAGTGTAATGAATTAATACATCCACGTCATTATAAAACATTCAAGGTGACACTGAAATTATTTGGTAAAAGTATAGTATAGCGGGCCAGCTTCAATTCATTATTGGGACCACATTTTCGCCCTATATAGGGGAAAATGTTGTCCCAAATGAAAGAAAACATTCTTGTCTTCAATTTGGATATGTTTTTGGTCTTCTATGAGGACAAAAAAATGAAATTCAATGCCTTTTTTCACTCGATGTTCAATGAAAAGTTTACAAGTCTTTTTGCAGACATTTTTGTGTGTGCACGCACATTGATGACGTCACTTTTGTGTTGACTGTCCAGATCGCTCCCTGGCGGCAAAATTAGGAAAAAAGGGATACCCCAGAGATTTCCCCTCACGAGAATGTGGCTTGAAACTATAATTTGGACCACATTTTTGGGGATATGAAAAATGTGGTCCAAGAGCAATTGTCTTTTGGAGATTACCTTCACTCAGTATTGAAATTAATTACTGGGACCACACTTTTCCCCTCTATCTAAAAAATGTGGTCCCATTACTTTCTTCCAATAAAATTAATGGGACCACATTTTGGATATATGCAAAAATGTGGTCCAACATTGACCAACAGCTATTGTCTTTTGGAGATAACATGTATATTCATTCAGTATTGGGATTGATTACTGGGACCACATTTTTCCCTATAACTAAAAATGTATAGTCCCATTACTTTTTATTTCAAATTAATGGGACCACAATTTTAGCATTAAATAGGTGAAAAATGTGGGCCAAATGCAATTTTCAACATCACATTTCTAGCCTAAAATAGGCAAAAAATGTTGTACAACTGAATAATATTATATTCATTCAGTATCGAAAAAACAGTGGGACCACATTTTTTGCCTATAGCCAAAAATGTGGTCCCAATAATATATATTCCAATATAAGTTTACAATGGGACCACATTTTTGCCTATAGCCAAAAATGTGGTCCAACATGAATTGTCTTTATATATTACTTTCATTCAGTATTGAAAAAAAATAATGGGACCACATTTTTTGCCTATAGTAAAAAAATGTGGTCCCAATACATTATATCCCAATAACAGTTTTCAATGGGACCACATTTTTGCCTAAAGCCAAAAATGTGGTCCAACATAAAACATAATATTTCTCCACAACATTATTGCTTATAGACAAAAATGTGGTCCCATTAATTTTTATTCAAATAAAATAAATGGGACCACATTTTTTTACTATAACTGAAAATGTGGTCCAACATAAAAATGAACTAGAACACATATTTTAGGCTGAATAAAAGGCTGGGAATTGTCTCAATTTTGGCAGATACACAGAATGAATAACATTTATTATCCTACATTGGACATAAAACAATTGTCTTGAATATTGTGTTCATTCCTTTCTTTCACATGACATAGACTCTATTTCTGAATGTGGTCCAGTTCAAAGCAGATACACAGAATGAATCACATCAAAGAATTATGTCTTACAGCGTATAAATATTAGATTCATTCCGTTTTATTTCATGTCACAACAATCAATATGAAGAATCCAGGGGCATTCCCTGTGACGTCATATGAATGATGTCATGATATGCCTCTTTCTGAAATAATTCTGCACAAGTTTTGATGACGTCACATCAAAATGGAGGGAAGTTTGGACTCAGAACAATTGATGGAAATGCTTGCAGAAAACGGAGTGAATTGCATACTTTTAATAAATCCTCATTGATGTATGCCTGTTTTTATGGTAGAAGAGACTCTTCTTATTCAGTGGGACCACATTTTTGCCCTATATAGCAAAAAATGTGGTCCCATTAAAGAATTGAATCTGGCCCGCTATAGTATACTTTTACCAATTATTTCAGCTAAAGTCAACCATAGCGTCAGGGTACCTAATCATCTACCCTGTCCTTAATCATCGACCCCTGCAAACAGTGCCAAACAGCTGTGCAAAACAGACATCTGACAATAACCACACTGAAAGTACTTCTAATACACATCTCAGCACATTTCACATTTTAGTTTACTGAAGTTTTGCCCAGCCTTTTGCAGGGGTCGAGCATTAGGGAGGGGGTCGATGATTAGGTACTCTGACGCTACAGGTAGATCTGGGGGACTAAATATCGAACAGCACCAAATCATGTCGAACACAATTTTTAATTTTAGCAGTACATCTACTCAAAAAGCATTAAATTAGCATTGTGTGACCAAAGTTCGGGATACTAAGCTGTTTCAATCTAATTCTAAAGAATATGACTAAAATATTTGATGAATGTCAGATGAAAATCAAAACTACAATTGTTTACGCTGACAGTGATGTGTTTCATGGAAATCTTCCACGAGATTTCGAATAGCAGCAAGTTTGTTTACTGACGATGTATGCAGTGCCCCTAGCGAGTGAAAGTGTGCCTAAGTTCGGGATATGGCAAGCCATCATTCTAATATGTCTATTCAACCATACAATTCATTCGAAAGATTGTGAACAATTTAAGCTTCATAAGGTAGGTGATCAAATCCGATATTAATAACTTTCGCGATATCAGACATAATGGCGTGCCATACCAAATAATGGGTGTGGCTTATGCCCAGCTAATTATCATAATCAAGATGGCGACGGAAATTTCCTAGCAGAGGCTGCTGGTGTTATTATTAAGTATTGTGTGCTGTACAGGCAATATTTTCAATTTTGCATTTGACTGTTTTCTTCTATGGAACTTGAGTCAGGTGTCAACAACAACATGTAAACAAACAATGATGGTAATGGCGTCAAAACGGCATGCGAAGCCAAGCATTAGCCTCACTCCCGAACTTAGGGCTATCCCGAACTTTGGTCACCCGACGATAAATGAAAATTTTATGAGTAAGATTTGCTTATATCTAACATTTGTATGCTCATGTGCCATAAGTTGTGATTTACGTTCATTCTTTTCTGAGCACTGACAACATTAAAAACTGTGTTCGACATTTGGTGCTGTTCGACATTTAGTCCTCTACCTGTAGTACCTGTACAGTTTTCGGACACTTAAGGTGAAATCTCAAAAATGACTGTAGAGAAAAATACCAGATGATTTATTTTACATGCCACGGCATATATGCACGTAAATATAATAAAAATTATAAAGTTTAATTGTAAATTTGCCGTTTATTGTTATTACTCACCTCTAAACTACTACAGTAAAGGCCCTCCCATCCATCCCCGCCAGTTTTGCGCTAGGGGCTTCCTTTTGTCGTTTTTGGACAGAAAAGTGAAGCTTCAGCGCAGCTGCATGCGCATATGCGCGGCGGTTTTGGCGGCAAAAGGAGCGCTCGAGTCATGCAGGCAGAGGATCGATAGTATCTCATACGTATGAGTATGTCATAGTATCTCCTACGTATGACTTAGTATCTCCTACGTATGACTTAGTATTTCATACGTATGTGTTAGTATCTCCTACGTATGACATAGTATCTCCTACGTATGACTTAGTATTTCATACGTATGTGTTAGTATCTCCTACGTATGACTTGTTATATCATACATATGTGTTAGTATCTCTGACGTATGACTTTTTATTTCATACGTATGAGATAAATAAAAAAAATAACTTCCCTTTTTGGTGGCACGAACGGGGTGCCATACTGAGCTGACCGTGACCGTGTTGACATTGACAGTGAGCTGACAATTTACCGTATTGGTCCTAATAGTAGCACGGCGAGCCAAAGCAAGACCTCCTGCAGCAGCGCGCGAAAATTTGAGGTCAAACTTGAGGTCAAATTTAAGAAAATCACTGAATAGTGTACCTATAGCCTTCAATCCCCTTTAATATAATTCAAATAACATAAATATGTGGATTGGAACACTCTAAGATCTTATCAGAAAGATATGAAGTGAATTATAAGATTGCAAAAATCGAACATTTTGGGGGAAAAGAGGGGGGCGCTCTACTATTAGGGCGCGTGCCACTATTAGGACCAATACGGTACTCATCACACCAGATACATTCAGCCATGATTTTAGGACAGAGATAGATAATATAGACCTTGCATCAACAAACAGAAGCAGGTTACAGTTCTTCTCTTTTTATTACCACTTCCGATCAGTCACAAACTTCCAATGATTTTATCATTTTACGTTTAAATGTATCGTGATATGTATCGTATCGTGAGTACCGTATCGCGATTCGTGGCATAGGCGTATCGTTTCATCCCTATTGAAAGGTCAAAACAGTCATTTTTGGGTAAAAAAAAAATCCCAGAATTCCCTTTATAGATGAAATGCTTGTAAATAGAGCCTATGTTCGCATTATGAACAAATAGGGAGACATATATGGCACAACTAATGATGACCTTGAACTTGAGTGCCAAATGTCTGACTCGGAATGTGTAAATGGCCTGAGCGGCCTAAACGCTTGCACCCAGATATATCTTTGTGTTATGAATTTATGAACATATAGAAAATCAAATGCCGTACACGTAATAGTGACATTGAAGTTCACACAGATGACCCTGATTGGTGAATCTCAAGGTCTGTTACCTGCCATTATCCAAACCAAAATTGTCTGGTAACCTATAGTCTTGGCCTTCGGGCTAATTTTCACTGATGAAAAAACATTTTTTTGGCCGTCTAGATCAATGCCAAAAAATAACAAGTACAAAGAAGAAACAACATCGATGTAGATCTACAAATATAGTTTGGCAGACATAATTTACTGAACTTTAGGCAAAAAGCGATGTAAGCAAACTAGAAAAATCAGAGTTTAGTTGGACTAGTAGTAGACAGTATTCAAAAATAGATCTACTGTAGAGGGGAGTGCTTAGATAGATCTTAGTGTTTGGGCATATATAGTATGGCATACACAGTGTGTTATGCATATGATATGGTGATGTTTTGTGCGCGGTATTGTTGAGGGCGGTTCATGGTTGATGATGTGTATAGCGTTTGGAAAACATTCTCATACTCACAACAATATAGTACTATTGCATGAAATACAGTTTGAAAACTGTACAAAATCCCAGACATATTTGGCTGTTGATGAAACTTTGAAGAATATCGTATTGATCCTAATAGTGGCACGTGCCTTAATAGTAGAGCGCCCTCCTCTTTTCCCCAAAAATTTTTGTAACCTTGTAATTCACTTCATATTTTTCTAATAAAATCTTGGGAGTGTTCCAATCCACATATTTATGTTAGGTATAATATTCAGTGATTTTCCTGGATTTGGCCGTGCCACTATTAGAGCCAATACGGTATATGGTGCAGAAACCGGTGAAATATCACCACAAAATGTCATACAGTAAATGTTAGTCTTTGTTGGTCTCAATTTGAGCATAGTCATACCAGTATAAGAGGTTGTATGGTGCATCTTTTGGTTCCTTGAATTTCACCTTTAAAAGATCACATCAAGTGTGGAGGAAAGAGCTTAGGTTTGTACTACCGGGTATGAACAATATAGGATAGCATGTAATATACAGGGCATCATTTAGCAGTTCAGCTACTGGACCTTTGGTCTTAGTTTTTTTTTTTCAATTGTCTGTATTCTACATGTTGTAAGTTTAAATGTATGATATAAGGATATAATCAATGTTGCTCTAGTATTCCATAGGCTGAGTCCTTTGAGTGCCTGTGTTTGCAGATGATGGAGAATCGATACTCTTACCTCCTCAAACCTGGAGCAATCTATGACTCTTCCGACGACGAAGACGGCAAAGTGAGGGAAAGTCAGCAGTATGCCGCCTTTCTCAGGTCAGCCATAGACTGAGTGTCGTCTGTTGTTGATGTGGCCAATGCTCTGTTTCGATGCTGTAATATGGTTCTTTGTTCTGCATTCAGGGACAAAGAGCGAAAGTGTGCTCGTGATGGATTTGTCGACTCGCAGAAACTTCAAAACAATTATGGTTCAAGCTCCAAAGACAAAAAAGAGAAGAGCGACAAAGACAAATCTCAGCGCTTCACGGTCGTAGATCTCCTCGCTAAAAAAGACAAGGATAAGAAAGACTACGAGGCTAGGCTCAAGGTCATTGAGGTCAGTCCACAGAGGTCAATGACTGTTCATAGTCAGTGTGTAGAGATTTTATTCAGGTTGGCTACATCACGGGGTCGCACTGTCACAGTCATTTATGTAGCTTTTCATTATGTATGTTTCCACGGTTACATGACCACTTGTCTGTATTAACCAAATACTGCATTGTACTGGGATTTATTTCGCACAAGTCCTTTCACAGAGCACGAGTTTACAAGTGCTCTGTGGAAGGAGCAAATGAGAAATTCCAGTACAATGTATACTCTGATTTTTCCAACTTGTTTACACTGGTTTTTGACGATATTTTTGTGATTCTAAATGTTATCGTTCTACAATTTGGCACACTCCATCTGGGTGCCAAACGGCAATTTCCTACCAAATTTCAGACTTCTATCGCAAAAAGTTGGCAATCTAACCCAATGTTAAATTTCAGTCCAAAACGGGATCTCGAGAATCTGAGCATATTCGGGGATTTGGTCCTGCTTACATCCATCAGGATTCAAAAATTGTGTGCGGACCCAGAATTTGAATGACAGGGCTAAATTTAACATTTGGGTAGATTGCCAACTTTTCCAATTTTCGAGATAGAAACCTGTAATTCGGTAGAATATTACCGTTTGACTCCCGGGTGAAGTATGCCAAGTTATAGAACGATACCGTTTAGCATCGCAAAAATAGCGAAAAACAATGTAAACGAGTTAGAAAAATCAAAGTATAGTATTGTACTATGTATAACGTTCTCAGCACAAGAGAGTCAATGAGTGCGTGACGTCACAATGAGTGACATCTTAGTAACGAGTTCTGACCAGTACAGTAAAAACAATGCAACATGGATATTTCAAATGCACTTGCCAAACTACATTGAATAAGTTGGCAACGCACTGATGAGACATATAATAAATATCCATATTCACGGTATATCCATATTTCCCTGGTTACAGGACCACATTTATCTATGTTTCCATGGTTACAGTATCACACTTATCTATGTTACCATGGTTACAGGACTACATTTATCTTTGTTTTCATGGTTGAAGTACCACGTTTAGCTATGTTTCCATGTTTACAGGACCACATTTATGATTCCATGGTTACAATACCACGTTTATCTATGTTTCCATCTTTACAGGACCACATTTATCTATGTTTCCATGGTTACAGGACCACATTTATCTATGTTTCCATGGTTACAGTACCACATTTATCTATGTTTCCATGGTTACAGTACCACATTTAGCTATGTTTCCATGTTTACAGGACCACATTTATGTTTCCATGGTTACAGTACCACATTTATCTATGTTTCCATGTTTACAGGACCACATTTATCTATGTTTCCATGGTTACAGGACCACATTTATCTATGTTTCCATGGTTACAGTACCACATTTATCTATGTTTCCATGTTTACAGGACCACATTTATGTTTCCATGGTTACAGTACCACGTTTATCTATGTTTCCATGTTTACAGGACCACATTTATCTATGTTTCCATGGCTACAGGACCACATTTATCTATGTTTCCATGGTTACAGGACCACATTTATCTATGTTTCCATGGTTAGAGTACCACATTTATCTATGTTTCCATGTTTACAGGACCACATTTATCTATGTTTCCATGGTTACAGGACCACATTTATCTATGTTTCCATGGTTACAGGACCACATTTATCAATGTTTCCATGGTTACAGGACCACATTTATCTATGTTTCCATGTTTACAGGACCACATTTATCTATGTTTCCATGGTTACAGGACCACATTTATCTATATTTCCATGGTTACAATACCACATTTATCTATGTTTCCATGTTTACAGGACCACATTTATGTTTCCATGGTTACAGTACCACGTTTATCTCTGTTTCCATGTTTACAGGACCACATTTATCTATGTTTCCATGGTTACAGGACCACATTTATCTATGTTTCCATGGTTACAGTACCACATTTATCTATGTTTCCATGTTTACAGGACCACGTTTATGTTTCCATGGTTACAGTACCACGTTTATCTATGTTTCCATGTTTACAGGACCACATTTATCTATGTTTCCATCTTTACAGGACCACATTTATCTGTTTCCATATTTACAGGACCACATTTATCTATGTTTCCATGGTTACAGTACCACGTTTATGTTTCCATGGTTACAGTACCACGTTTATCTATGTTTCCATGTTTACAGGACCACATTTATCTATGTTTCCATCTTTACAGGACCACATTTATCTGTTTCCATATTTACAGGACCACATTTATCTATGTTTCCATGGTTACAGTACCACGTTTATCTATGTTTCCATTTTTACAGGACCACATTTATCTATGTTTCCATGGTTACAGGACCACATTTATCTATGTTTCCATGGTTACAGTACCACATTTATCTATGTTTCCATGGTTACAGTACCACATTTATCTGTTTCCATGGTTACAGGACCACATTTATCTATGTTTCCATGTTTACAGGACCACATTTATCTTTGTTCTCATGGTTATAGTACCACGTTTAGATATTTTTCCATGGTTACAGGACCACATTTATCTATGTTTCCATGTTTACAGTACCACATTTATCTATGTTTCCATGGTTAAAGTACCACGTTTAGCTATGTTTCCATTGTTACAGGACCACATTTATCTTTGTTTTCATGGTTAAAGTACCACGTTTAGCTATGTTTCCATGGTTAGAGTACCACGTTTATCTATGTTTCCATGTTTACAGTACCACATTTATCTATGTTTCCATGGTTAAAGTGCCACGTTTAGCTATGTTTCCATGGTTTCAGGACCACATTGATCTATGTTTCCATGGTTAAAGTGCCACGTTTAGCTATGTTTCCATGGTTACAGGACCACATTGATCTATGTTTCCATGGTAAAGTACCACGTTTAGCTATGTTTCCAAGGTTAAAGTACCACGTTTAGCTATGTTTCCATGGTTACAGTACCACATTTATCTATGTTTCCATGGTTAAGGTACCACGTTTAGCTATGTTTCCATGGTTACAGGACCACATTTATCTATGTTTCCATGGTTACAGTACGACATTTATCTATGTTTCCATGGTTAAAGTACCACGTTTAGCTATGTTTCCATGGTTACAGGACCACATTTATCTATGTTTCCATGGTTACAGTACCACTTTTAGATATGTTTCCATGGTTATAGTACCACATTTATCTATGTTTCCATGGTTAATGTACCACGTTTAGCTATGTTTCCATGGTTACAGGACCACATTTATCTATGTTTCCATGGTTACAGTACCACATTTATCTATGTTTCCATTTTTAAAGTAACACGTTTAGCTATGTTTCCATGGTTACAGGACCACATTTATCTATGTTTCCATGGTTACAGGACCACATTTAGCTATGTTTCCATGGTTACAGTACCACATTTATCTATGTTTCCATGGTTAAAGTACCACGTTTAGCTATGTTTCCATGGTTACAGGACCACATGTATCTATGTTTCCATGGTTACAGAACCACATTTATCTATGTTTCCATGGTAAAGTACCACGTTTAGCTATGTTTCCATGGTTACAGGACCACATTTATCTATGTTTCCATGGTTACAGTACCACATTTATCTATGTTTCCATGGTTACAGGACCACATGTGGCAGCACAAGCAGGAAGAGCGAGAGTTGAAGCGGACTGAGGGTGACATCATCAAGAACCAGCGACTGTTGCGTCGGTCACTGCGAGACTACGAGAATGGTTAGTCACTGACCGTGTCAGTTGACTCCTTCAAACAACTTGTCACCTGTGAAATTGTACTCCTAATAGCTTATAAAAGTGGGATATCCCTTTAGCTTATCTGGTAGACCGCATGGCTGATGTGTGAGAGGTCCCGTATTCGAATCCCAGTCTGGCCGAGACATTCCTTGCTCGGTTACATAATGATGGCCAGTACATCAAATCGTCAACTGTACCCAGTCGCATCCATTGACATAGAGAAGAGATGGACTGCCAACTCTGATATTACTGGCTCTGTTTATAGTTATTGAGCTTGAGGTCACAAAAGGTCAGAGGAAGAGGGGTGTTTCCCTTCCATTGTCAACGTCTTGCCATTGTTCAATCTTGACTATCCTCTGAGTGATGATGACACGTACAATATTTGACACATTTTAACAATTCAGTTTTCCACAAAAACGCCAAACCGGAAGTGAAATACCCCTCTTCTACTGGATGCAAGCTCAGGGTCACTGAGGACGAGTTGGCAGTCTATCAGACTCTGTGTCTATGATAGACACAGAGTCTATCAGACTCTGTGTCTATCAGACTCAGTCTATCAGATTCTGTGTCTATGGTTGCAAATATGGTTGCAAACTATGTCTATGGTTGCAATATCCAGACAGTAAATTGGTACATAACCAAGTGACGAGAAGTGTTATTGTAAGTTTCTCTTGAATAGAATGTGACGTTGTCTGACCTCAATAGGCCGGGTCCAGTCTGATTATGGGACTAGAAACCCCAGACTCCCAAGACTCGCCACTCGGTGTTCAAACGTCGTTTGTCCTTTGTTGTTGATTAGTCAGAGAGTGTAGAACAGAGAGGTTTCACTCTGCAAATTTATATTGTCTGCCATTTTGTCTCATGGAGTCCTGCAATCCTGGCGGCTGGATGTGGTGTTGTAGTCTGTCGTCCTAGGGGACGATTGTAAATTATGTCATTTAGTTCTTTTTACATTTTCTTTCAGTCATGAATTCATGTCGTAGTAATAGTAGTAAACAAATTCATTCATAAAGCACATCCATCCGCCAGGAGTGCCACCAGTTCAAACTACAAAATGGTGCCGGTGGAGTGAACCTCTCTGTTCTACACTCTCTGGATAAGTCCTCTGCTTCTGGTAGTCAGGTCCTGGATAGTGACCATCACTCTTTCTTGAGGTTTGGTTGTGTACACTCCCGGAGTGGTTCCTTACCATATATGTAATGGAATAGATATTTTGCTGTAGATTATTGCTGTCTTCTCACACCTATAGACAAATGTGCCTGAAGCCGCTTTTTTTTTGGACATGGTTGTGCTTAGAAGTATCCCACTTGACACATGCACTTTGATTGATTGCATATACCTACAGGTGTGATACTACAGGTGTGATACTACAGTGGCACGTATGTGACAATATCCAACAGTTGTGTATCTCTGTTACAGGAATCCAGAGAAAGCGGCTCGCAGAAGAGAAGCGACAGAATCAGGAGCTTGAGAAGTATTCA
Source organism: Terebella lapidaria (assembly GCA_949152475.1). NCBI lineage: Eukaryota > Metazoa > Annelida > Polychaeta > Terebellida > Terebellidae > Terebella > Terebella lapidaria. Next base: position 99,400,867 of record OX424555.1, read on the forward strand.
ACTCTCCAACAACAGCACATCCACGGCAAGGAAGACGTGAGTCTGTGTGCTTGTCTGGTCATCACTTACACCCTTTGATCCCTGTGGTCTGAAACTTGTACTTTTGTCCTACAGCTGACAAAGCAAAGAATTGAAGCCAACCAGACGTCAGAACAGAATAGCAAAGAGACGGGGCGCAAAACTCAGCTTGTCACGTGAGTCTCCTCTGTGCAAAACTCAGCTTGTCACGTGAGTCTCTTCTGTGAATCAGTGAGGGGTGTCCTTGGATTTTCTGTCAAAATTATATTTTGAATTCTTAAATGTTAGATCCAAAAAGGTAAATACTTTTTTTAAGGAGGACAAAAAAGGATCGGCGATGTGGTTGACTGGAAGATTATGCCTTGACTAGTTGATGCACAGTGTGTTATTTTAAGTATTCATGGTGGCAGTGACCAAGTTCTGACCATTCATGTCCCTGCCAGGTCCAAGTTATCGCGAGAGTACCAAACCAAGATGGGGGAACTTGAGGTCAAACGTATCGAATTAGAGCGTCTGAGTCAAGAATTTGAGTCTCGACTGCGCCGTAAAGAGGTACCACTGGTTCTCGAGTCATTTATTTGCAGTGTATTTTACTATACGATATATAATACGATGTATTTTTTATCACGATGACAGTTTTAGTGCCCTGATGAGTTTGGGACGTTTGTGTGGCATGTTGACCAGTATTGTCTAATGTCCCCAGGAGGAGCAGTACAGACTGAAGCAGGAGCTCGCCGACCTTTCCATTTCCCTCAATATGGAGGCTCAGAAAGGTCGCTCCACACAGCTGGCCCTCGACAAGTAAGTGTGTCATGTGATCCTCAGTATGTCTGGTTCCTGGCCACAGTCACTCAAACACTCAGTACACAATGTTTTTTGTTGGCAGGGACAAGAAAAAACAGAGTCACCAGAAATTGGAGGACGATCGGAAAACTCAGGAGAGACTGGAAGCTAAACTACAGTCAGTAATGTGTCAATAAAGCAGACAGGGAAAGTAAAATTACAGGTAGTAATGTGTCAATAAAGATGTCAGGGAAAGTAAAACTACAGTCAGTAATGTGTCAATAATGCAGATCTTGGTGGCATTATGACAGACTCAGACTGAAACTCACAATGACATTATGATGTTAACAAGTTTTGCTTACATCACTATGCTTAATAAAGTTCATTATGACCTCGCACTATTACAGTCGTGGTGAAGGTGACGCAAAGGATGCGGAACAAAACCGGCGCCGAATGAGCGCAGATTTAACAACAACACGCTCTCAGCTACAGCTCAAACAGAGAGAGGGTAAGGAACTGTTATTCTGTACCAACAAGCCAACAACCACTAAGTAAACAGACTGCAATAACTGTGATAACTTACACTACTCAAACACAAAACGTGTATTTCAGAACAACGACATCGAAAGGATACGGACAACAGACTACGTGAAAACAACATGATACAGAAGCAGCTGAATGACGCTGCACTTCATGCAGAGATGGACCTCAAGAACAGGCAGATTGAACAGAAAATACAGGTCAGTGTCTGGCGCATTGTAGCATTTGTACTGTTTGATACTTTATTAAGGCATTTCGGCAGAAATGCCTTTATGGTTTTAGCAGAATTTTTTTTTTTTTTTTTTTTTTTCTTCTTCCGCTACTTTTGGTTTCCGGACGATAACTTTAGATTGCCTTGACGGATTCTAGTCAAATTTTCACCACAAGTCAGAAATGATATGTGGAAGAACCCTATTCTTTTTGAGCCGGATCCGAGGTCCGTGAGGTCCGTGAGGATGAAATCAAGGCTAATTTTGAGACTTGGTTTCCGGACGATAACTGGAAAAATATTTACGCAATAGTTGCAGAACTCTGCATGGAGGTTCATATGCCACCAGGGAAGAACCCTATTGATTTTGGGATCGATCCTTCAAACGACCTTTGACCTAGAGGTCGAAATAATTTTTTGCTGATTCATCCTTGAGGCTTCCTGCATATCTCAGAAACCGTGCATCGTAGAGCGAAACGGACGTTATTTTCGGACTCGTCGCCCTAGACAAACATCTCTAGGGTGTATTATTTTTTTTGATCCGGCTCCGAGGTCCGTGAGGTCCTTGAGGATGAAATCGAGGCTGATCTTGAAACTTGGTTTCCGGACGATAACTCAAAAAATATTCAGGCAATAGTTGCAGAATTTTGCACGGAGGTTTATATATCAACAGGGAAGAACCCTATTGATTTTGGGATCGATACGTCAAACGACCTTTGACCTAGAGGTCGAAATAATTTTTTGCTGAGTCATCCTTGAGGCATCCTGCATATCTCGGAAACGGTGTGTCGTAGAGCGAAACGGACGTTATTTTCGGACTCGTCGCCCTAGACAAACATGTCTAAGGGGTATTATGGATGAACTTTGACCTTGACCCCAAATTTTTTTGCCGAGTCGGCATTTTTCGTTTTCGTCGATATCTCGGGAACGGTGTGTCGTAGAGCGAAACGGACGTTATTTTCGGACTCGTCGCCCTAGACAAACATGTCTAAGGGGTGTTATTGATAAACTTTGACCTTGACCCGAAATTTTTTTGCCGAGTCGGCATATTTCGTTTTCGTCGATATCTCGGAAACGGTGCTTCGTAGAGCGAAACGGACGTTATTTTCGGACTCGTCGCCCTAGACAAACATGTCTAAGGGGTATTATGGATGAACTTTGACCTTGACTCGAAATTTTTTTGCCGAGTCGGCATTTTTCGTTTTCGTCGATATCTCGGAAACGGTGCTTCGTAGAGCGAAACGGACGTTATTTTCGGACTCGTCGCCCTAGACAAACATGCCTAAGGGGTATTATGGATGAACTTGACCTTGACCCGAAATTTTTTTCCCGAGTCGGCATTTTTCGTTTTCGTCGATATCTCGGAAACGGTCCTTCGTAGAGCGAAACGGACGTTATTTTCGGACTCGTCGCCTTAGACAAACATGCCTAAGGGGTATTATGGATGAACTTTGACCTTGACCCCAAATTTTTTTGCCGAGTCGGCATTTTTCGTTTTCGTCGATATCTCGGAAACGGTGCGTCGTAGAGCATGGATGAACTTTGACCTTGACCCCAAATTTTTTTGCTGAGTCGGCATTTTTCGTTTTCGTCGATATCTCGGAAACGGTGCGTCGTAGAGCGAAACGGACGTTATTTTCGGACTCGTCGCCCTAGACAAACATGCCTAAGGGGTATTATTGATGAACTTTGACCTTGACCCGAAATTTTTTTGCCGAGTCGGCATTTTTCGTTTTCGTCGATATCTCGGAAACGGTGCGTCGTAGAGCGAAACGGACGTTATTTTCGGACTCGGCGCCCTAGACAAACATGTCTAAGGGGTATTATGGATGAACTTTGACCTTGACCCGAAATTTTTTTGCCGAGTCGGCATTTCTCGTTTTTGTCGATATCTCGGAAACGGTGAGTCGTAGAGCGAAACGGACTTTTTTCGGACTCGTCGCCCTAGACAAACATGTCTAAGGGGTATTATTTTAACGGTAATTTTTTTTGCGGAGTCGACATTTTTCATTTTCGTCGATATCTAGTATATATTATAAATTAATCATCACATCGAAATGCCTCCAAGGCATCTTTAGGCCTTGACGTCTAGTTCAGATTGTCATACGTAGGATGTGTTTATTGATACTGACCACAAGGCTCAATGTGTTCTCATTTGGCAGGAGCATAATCAGAGGCGCCACATGCTGGCAAGTCAGACACATCGACAGCGGCGAGAGTCCACCGAGCAGCACAACACTCAGTTCTCTCAGCGCTTCCAGCGACGGTTTGCCGACCAACAGCGCAGGGAACATGAAGACCACCTCAAGCACTTCCAGGTGACCGCCTCTACCACCTCCAGCATACCTACGTCAGCCTGTACCGCCTCCAGCATCCTTACCACCGCCCGTACTGCCTCCAGCATCCCTACCACCGCCCGTACCGCCTCCAGCAACCCTACCACCACCCGTACCGCCTCTAGCATCCCTACCACCGCCCGTACCACCTCCAGCATCGCTACCACCGCTTGTACCGCCTCCAGCATCCCTACCACCGCTTGTACCGCCTCCAGCATCCCTACCACCGCCTGTACTGCCTCCAGCATCCCTATCACTGCCCGTACCGCCTCCAGCAACCCTACCACCGCCCGTACCGCCTCCAGCATCCCTAACACCGCTCGTACCGCCTCCAGCAACCCTACCACCGCTTGTACCGCCTCCAGCAACCCTACCACCGCTTGTACCGCCTCCAGCATCCCTACCACCGCCTGTACTGCCCCAGCATCCCTATCACTGCCCGTACCGCCTCCAGCAACCCTACCACCGCCCGTACCGCCTCCAGCATCCCTACCACCGCTCGTACCGCCTCCAGCATCCCTACCACCGCCCGTACCGCCTCCAGCATCCCTACCACCGCTCGTACCGCCTCCAGCAACCCTACCACCGCCCGTACCGCCTCCAGCATCCCTACCACCGCCCGTACCGCCTCCAGCAACCCTACCACCGCCCGTACCGCCTCCAGCATCCCTACCACCGCTTGTACCACCTCCAGCATCCCTACCACCGCCCATACCGCCTCCAGCAACGCTACCACCGCTCGTTCCGCCTCCAGCATCCCTACCACCGCGTGTACTGCCTCCAGCATCCCTACCACCACCCGTACCGCCTCCAGCATCCCTACCATCGCTTGTACCGCCTTCAGCATCCCTACCACCGCCCGTACTGCCTCCAGCAACCCTACCACCGCTTGTACCGCCTCCAGCAACCCTACCACCGCATGTACCGCCTCCAGACAGTGGTAGGGATGCTGGAGGCGGTACAGGCGTTGGTAGGGATGCTGGAGGCGGTACGATGGTGGTAGGGATGCTGGAGGCGGTACAGGCAGTGGTAGGGATGCTGGAGGTGGTACAGGGGTTGGTAGGGACATCCTACCCTACCACCACTACCACCTACCAATGGTTCGAAACCAGTCAATAGTTTTTAAAAACTATATTTCATATTAAACATGCTAAACTGAATGAGACATACACACATCAAATGTAATGACTATAACCAGTCCTCTGAGAAAATTTTGCTCATTTGAACAGGCGAATCACATGTATCTGTAAACAATCTGTAAACAAATCCATCACATGTAGATGTAAACAAAGCATAGAAGTGCACATTTCACGTACATCATGGTATCACTGTTGTTTTCTCATAACTACACCATTTAATGCACATACGAACTGGAAAATGTACTCGATGTGGACTTTCAAGCGCGATTTGGGCATTTGTTTACATTCAGGTTTGATGGATGAACTTTTGATTGTTTATATACAAAACCAGTACAAAATGTGTAATAAAATGGATGAAAAGACAACTCGGACAATTTGGATGGTCAAAATCATTGTGCACACCTTTTGTTATCTTGCATTAGATGTGTCGCACAAAAATTTAGTTTTGAAAAAAATATTGCATACATTCGAAGGCAGTAGCTTTAAGGTATACAAGACACTTGCTATGATTGCGAACAGTTTTGTTGAAATGAATCACAAGAACACAGCACTGTCTGCCCTTATATACAATCTGTGTAAAGCCATTAAGCTGACCTTGTCCCAGACTGTAACGCTGCTGGTACTCCCAAGGTCACCGTGTGGAACCCTCAGAGTGTTTTGTACTTGTGTACTCAGCAATAACCTCAACAACAATCATACAACAGTGTGCCTCATGTTGTTATCTTATGTCATTAATAATGCACACACTTGTCTAGGGTAGTAATTAGGGCATTTCGGCCCGAAATGCCCTTATGGTTTTGTCTGGTTTTTTTTTTTTTTTTTTTTTCTTTTTTTTTTTTTTTTTTTTTCTTCTTTTTTAGGTTACCGGACCTTTGGTCCGATAACCTATTGGCATGGCATTGCGTCCGTCGTCCGTCCGTCCGGCGTTAACATTTTTATCTTTCGAATCTTTCTGAAATTTTGCACAAAAATGCCTGAAAATATTTTGAGAAGGAGGTATTTTTTTGTTTTTACGTTACCGGACCTTTGGTCCGATAACCTATTGGCATGGCGTTGCGTCCGTCGTCCGTCCGTCCGTCCGGCGTTAACATTTTTATCTTTAAAGTTAACGATCGAATCTTTCTGAAATTTTGCACAAAAATGCCTAAAAATATTTTGAGAAGGAGGTATTTTTTTGTTTTTTGATTTTCGCATTTTTTTCAAAATGGCGGCCGTTTTTGTCGAAAAACGCTCAATTTTGGACTTTGACAGCCATTTTCTCAAAAACTGTCTGATCAGTTTTGAGTTTTTTTTTTCAAAAGATTCCCCTCATATACCTCTGTGATATGTATAAGTTTGGTTGCCCTAAATTCGACGGTTTCCGTGTGGCGGCCATTTTGAATTTTTGACGAGTCGGCGAAAACATTTTTTTTCGCCCGAAATCACATTACTATCCATTTTGGGCCATTTCTAGGCAAAAAAAAATTTTCACCCTTTGAAAAAATTTTGGACTTGGAAAATTTTCGGCACTTTTTTCCTTCATAATGGGAGCTGTCCGGACTGTACTCGTAGAACGCTTGAAGATAGAGCTTAGAAATTGGCACTTTCAAATGGGAAGTCATATATGGCGACTTGTGTGGTGACCTTGAATCTGACCTTGGATGACCTTGAAAGGTCAAAACAGCCATTTTGGGGTAAAAAAATGCCCAGATTTGCCTCTGTAGATGGAATGCTTGCAGAGAGCTCATGTTATGAACAGGAAGACATAAATGGCACAACTAATGATGACCTTGAACTTGACGTCAGATGACCTTGAGTACCAAATGTCTGACTTGGAATGTGTAAATTGACCTGAGCGGCCTAAACGATTCCACCCAACATATAGAATATCAAATGCCGCACACATACATGTAATGGTAACATCGAAGTTCATACGGATGACCTTGATTGGGATTTACACTGCGAACCTTGATTGGTAAATCTCAAGGTCTGTAACCTGCCAATGTTGCCATGGCCAAACCAAAATTGTCCGGTAACCTATCTTAGCCTTTGGGCTAATTTTTTTACTTTCCGTCATTTTGGTTTCCGATCAATAACTCGGGAACGCCTGAACGGATCTTGTCCAAATTTACACCACTGGTCAGAAATATTACATGGAAGACCCCTATTGTTTTGGAGGCGGCTCCGGGGTCCGTGAGGATGAAATCAAGGTTGATTTTGAGACTTGGTTTCCGATACATGTAGATGTAAACAAAGCATAGAAGTGCACATTTCACGTACATCATGGTATCACTGTTGTTTTCTCATAACTACACCATTTAATGCACATACGAACTGGAAAATGTACTCGATGTGGACTTTCAAGCGCAATTTGGGCATTTGTTTACATTCAGGTTTGATGGATGAACTTTTGATTGTTTATATACAAAACCAGTACAAAATGTGTAATAAAATGGATGAAAAGACAACTCGGACAATTTGGATGGTCAAAATCATTGTGCACACCTTTTGTTATCTTGCATTAGATGTGTCGCACAAAAATTTAGTTTTGAAAAAAATATTGCATACATTCGAAGGCAGTAGCTTTAAGGTATACAAGACACTTGCTATGATTGCGAACAGTTTTGTTGAAATGAATCACAAGAACACAGCACTGTCTGCCCTTATATACAATCTGTGTAAAGCCATTAAGCTGACCTTGTCCCAGACTGTAACGCTGCTGGTACTCCCAAGGTCACCGTGTGGAACCCTCAGAGTGTTTTGTACTTGTGTACTCAGCAATAACCTCAACAACAATCATACAACAGTGTGCCTCATGTTGTTATCTTATGTCATTAATAATGCACACACTTGTCTAGGGTAGTAATTAGGGCATTTCGGCCCGAAATGCCCTTATGGTTTTGTCTGGTTTTTTTTTTCTTTCTTTTTTCTTTCTTTTTTTTTTTTTTTCTTCTTTTTTTTTTACTTTCCGTCGTTTTGGTTTCCGATCAATAACTCGGGAACGCCTGAACGGATCTTGTCCAAATTTACACCACTGGTCAGAAATATTACATGGAAGACCCCTATTGTTTTGGAGGCGGCTCCGGGGTCCGTGAGGTCCGTGAGGATGAAATCAAGGTTGATTTTGAGACTTGGTTTCCGATCGATAACTCAAAAAGTATTCATGCAATGGCAAGTATTCTCTGCATGGGAGTTCATATACCACCAAGGAAGAACCCTATTGATTTTGGGATCACTCCGTCGAACGACCTTTGACCTAGAGCTCGGAATAATTTTTGCTGATTCATCCTTGAGGCTTTCTTGCATATCTCGGAAACGGTGTGTCGTAGAGCGAAACGGAGCTCAATTTCGGCCTCCTGGCACTAGACAAACTAGTCTAGGGGATATCTTGGGTCGAAACGACCCCTGGTGTCGATTTTTTTTTTCGCCGACTCGGCACTTCCTGTTTGGCCGTATCTCGGAAACGGTATGTCGTAGAGCGAAACGGAGCTCAATTTCGGCCTCCTGGCACTAGACAAACTAGTCTAGTGTGTATCTTGGGTCGAAACGACCCCTGGTGTCGATTTTTTTTTTCGCAGACTCGGCACTTCCTGTTTGGCCGTATCTCGGAAACAGTATGTCGTAGAGCGAAACGGAGCTCAATTTCGGCTTCCTGGTACTAGACAAACTAGTCTAGTGTGTATCTTCGGTCGAGACGTCCCCTGGTGTCAAATTTTTTTTCCGCCGACTCGGCACTTCCTGTTTGGCCGTATCTCGGAAACGGTGCGTCGTAGAGCGAAACAGAGCTCAATTTCGGCCTTTTGGCACTAGACAAACTAGTCTAGTGTGTATCTTGGGTCGAAACGACCCCTGGTGTCGATTTTTTTTTTTCGCCGACTCGGCACTTCCTGTTTGGCCGTATCTCGGAAATGGTGCGACGTAGAGCGAAACGGAGCTCAATTCCGGCCTCCTGGCACTAGACTAACTAGTCTAGAGGGTATCTTGCGTCGAGACGACTTCTGGTGTCGAATTTTTTTTTGCCGACTCAGCACTTCCTGTTTGCCATATCTCAGAAACGGTCCGTCGTAAAGCGAAACGCAAAAATGCCTAAGGACGGGGTATGTCACTTAAACTTTGACCACGGACAGATTCAGAGTCATTATGGTTCTACGCGGTCTCTTAGGTAAATGTTAGGTTGGAATAGAACTCACACGAAATGCCCCAAGGCATCTTCAGGCCTTGACGTCTAGTTCATTTTAAAAGTATGGACAATGAAACAGGTCGAAATATTGTACAAAAAAATCCATGATATAAAATAGTGTTCTGAATGTATCGCCAACCTCGATGTAATATAAATGTGAGGTGTACATGTAATAGTTAGTAGATTTGAATGTTTATTTGTATTCAGTATGTGACATATATCGTCCGTCTGTCTTACAGAAGTCTGTAACGCGGGGGGGGGACGTGGAGTACAACTTGTACAACACTGTCAAGAACATGGAGTACACTCGTCAGAAAAAGGAGCAAGCCGTGCGTAAGACAAGACAGGACCTACAGGAGCTCCAGCGCCAGAACGCTCAGCGCATCAAGGCCGAGATGCTGGAGGCAGCAAAACGTGAACAGGATCTGCAGCAGAAACTGGCGCGCGAGCAGGCCATGCTAGCTAAGGTACGAGCTGGATTGTGATTGTCGTCATGGTAACAAACTGGCGCGTGAGCAGGCCATGCTAGCTAAGGTACGAGCTGGATCGTGATTGTTGTCATGGTAACAAACAGTTGATAAATGCAGACCGTCCTGGTCGAGATGGTCATAAAAAGTGCCTGATCAGGTGACGGGGACACGAGCTATACACTTGGAGCTGTTTGTCGTGTTGACGCTGTAAGTCCGTAACACGAGACCTGATGACAACGTGCTTGGCGATGATAAAGTGATGTATTCTTGTGGCAGGCATTGTCCACGGAGTAAGGTTAGAAGCCGTGTCGTATTACATGGTGTACCTGCTACAACAGCCCCCCCCCCCCCTCCCCCTTCCACGTATCCAGCCGCCTGGTAGTCACCATTGACACATGTATTGTTATATCCCTGGAAACACGTTAGAGGGACTATCAAACTTTTGTGTCAACTGTCTTCAGAATTCATAGTGCAACAAAAGTGCAATGCTTTTATACAGTACATATATATGTAAAGGCAAACAATGCATTGATCAGAGATTCAGCTCTCAGTGTTAACATGTGAATTTGGACACAATTTATGTTAGTTGTCGCACTTACACATGTAGTACATGTGCAGTAAGTAGGTGACACATTGTTACATCACAAAGCTGACACAATCCCCAGCTATCTCCAGATCAAGTCACCTTTGTTTGTGAACAAAGAGGCGGGGTTACTTGGATCTAATGACCCCCAGACCTGTAATTGTGGGGGCTTGTTTCCATGACAACTAGATGAGAGATACACGAGATAGAGCTGCCATCAGTACATCAGAGCGAGTGCAGCCGACCTGTCAAACTCTGGCCGCTGGCTGTAATTGTCAGTCTTCTGTCACTCTCAGTCGTCATTAGAGAGAAGTTCACTCTAGATATCTGCAATCAAAATCTGTCAAACGTCCTCAGCACTCATAAAACCCCAGCAGCCCAAACATCAGAAGCTTTACGTAATGATTGTGTATGAGGACGCAGGCTTTACGAGGTTTGTTTCCGGTGATTCGGGCCTCATGGACAGCTCCGTGACCAGGATGTTCCCGTCAACACGTGTTCTAGGTAACATTCTTGTCCCTGACGCTCGGAACCCCACTCGGCCCCACACCGAGACCGTCACTCGTCTAAATTCGGAGATTTTTTATTTTAAATTGATTGCAACAAGTGGCTATTACAGTGAGCTCCTTGTGGTCTGATTTCGACTCTGAGCAACCACCAAACTTCACATCCCCAGCCCCAGCCACGTACTGAATACTAGTTTGAGTGCATACCGGTATATATGTGCACAAAATATTGACAATCTTGTAATGGGAACAATTTACACATCATATATAATTTTGTGAAACACCAGAATACTACAATTGCTATATGTAGGTCACATTTGTTATGTGACTTGCAATTCATCACTTAAGCTTTCACCAAATGAGGAACAGATTTTCACCTTCTATACGATCCTTCTTCGTGTTTACTGGCAGACGAGGAGTCCGAATATTTTGGATTAGTTGATATACAGACCACTTGACATCCCTCGTCTGACCGGCCACTTTGTGATTTGTCTGACTCAGTTACTAGCCATTTAATGTGCCACACATCAGGTGTCCTCCCTGTGATGACCAGAGCCTACCTCACTGGATAAACGGGCTCAGTCACTGCACAAACTGTCAGCCAGTAATTAGTCAGATCAGCTCGCTCTTTCGACACATCAAGGGGTGACATTTTGTGTGTTGATGACAAATATTCTAAGGTTTCTCCCACATGCCACAGTTATGCAAACATTTGTTTCAAGACAGTTAATCTCTTAGAGTGTTTGTTTGTGGTCTGGTTGTGACGGTGTACAGAGAAGATTTGCCGGAGCTGACCCCTGTGACTGCAGAATGATCGTGAAATCTTACAATGTAATGTGTTTGGAGATAGGAATTATAAACAGGTACGCAAACATTGCCCAAAAACCTGCCTGAATTCTATTTTTTGCCTTGGTAAATTCACAACCAGCCAGTTGTATGATCTACTTTGTGATTTACATAGGAGCTGCACTGTTACAAATCCAGGCTACCTCTACTTCTTTTCCCTGGGAGACCTGAAGGTTTCCCACAGGCCATCACCTAGTTTGTCTGTCCTGGGAGTCCATCACTGGAGGTTTCCCATCACCTAGCTTGTCTGTCCTGGGAGTCCATCACTGGAGGTTTCCCATCACCTAGCTTGTCTGTCCTGGGAGTCCATCACTGGAGGTTTCCCATCACCTAGCTTGTCTGTCCTGGGAGTCCATCACTGGAGGTTTCCCATCACCTAGTTTGTCTGCCCTTGGAGTCCATCACTGGAGGTTTTCCATCACCTAGCTTGTCTGCCCTGGGAGTCCATCACTGAAGGTTTTCCATCACCTAGCTTGTCTGCCCTGGGAGTCCATCACTGGAGGTTTTCCATCACCTAGCTTGTCTGCCCTGGGAGTCCATCACTGAAGGTTTCCCATCACCTAGCTTGTCTGCCCTGGGAGTCCATCACTGAAGGTTTCCCATCACCTGGCTTGTCTGCCCTGGGAGTCCATCACTGGAGGTTTCCCATCACCTAGCTTGTCTGTCCTGGGAGTCCATCACTGAAGGTTTTCCATCACCTAGCTTGTCTGCCCTGGGAGTCCATCACTGGAGGTTTTCCATCACCTAGCTTGTCTGTCCTGGGAGTCCATCACTGAAGGTTTCCCATCACCTAGCTTGTCTGCCCTGGGAGTCCATCACTGAAGGTTTCCCATCACCTAGCTTGTCTGCCCTGGGAGTCCATCACTGGAGGTTTCCCATCACCTGGCTTGTCTGCCCTGGGAGACCATCACTGGAGGTTTCCCATCACCTAGCTTGTCTGCCCTGGGAGTCCATGACTGGAGGTTTTCCATCACCTAGCTTGTCTGCCCTGGGAGTCCATCACTGGAGGTTTCCCATCACCTAGCTTGTCTGCCCTGGGAGTCCATCACTGGAGGTTTCCCATCACCTGGCTTGTCTGCCCTGGGAGACCATCACTGGAGGTTTCCCATCACCTAGCTTGTCTGCCCTGGGAGTCCATCACTGAAGGTTTCCCATCACCTAGCTCGTCTGCCCTGGGAGTCCATCACTGAAGGTTTCCCATCACCTAGCTTGTCTGCCCTGGGAGTCCATCACTGGAGGTTTCCCATCACCTGGCTTGTCTGCCCTGGGAGTCCATCACTGGAGGTTTCCCATCACCTGGCTTGTCTGCCGTGGGAGTCCATCACTGAAGGTTTCCCATCACCTAGCTTGTCTGCCCCAGTTGTAGAAGACTGTCTGAGTGTCATCCTTGATTGAGTGCGGTTCTGAGGACCGATTGACAGCGAGTTGCTGTGTACTTGACACTTGTACGACACTGATTCACTGACAAGTGTGACACTCGGCTGTTACATGAGAGACTTCATTTTGCCTCTCCTCTTTCGGCTCCGCTCGTGTCGAGTGTGAAGATGAACCGAACCTTTGATTGTCCGGGTGTAAATCTACACAGAGAGCACATCACAGACAGACTGTCGACGGTTGCCAGGTAACAATCGCCGCAGTTACCAGGTGACGGTGGAGAGTGGGCTAGCCTCAGGTCACCTCCCTCACACCTTGCGGGATAATCACTTAGCCAAGTGTCAACACCGTCCCCATGGTGAAAAACAGTCCACAGATCTTCTCAACGCATAAATCTCTCGACATTATGCAACTAGTTAATAAGATCTCAATGTGCCAAAGTGAGCCACTGGATTGTACTTGATGTGCAAGTATATGATCATATATATGTATGAGAGGACATTAGCAAGTATTAGATACAATACCACCATGGGCTGTGAGGGTTGTTCAGTTGTATAGACAAGGAATGTATCTGGCCTGGTTGTAGCTAAGTCGCCTGAAGGACTCCTGCACACTGTCGATTGTCTTGTCCTGTGTGAGCCGGGACTGTTTAGTCTCTGAAGTGAGATGCCACAACAACAGTAGCGATGTCAAGAGCGTGGTTCTGGGTACAGCGGCGTCCAAACCCCACAGATCAAAGGTCTCCACACCGGCCATGTCACGACCAACTCACTGTCAGTAAACCAATCAAATGTAGCTACACACAGCACTATAATAGTCAGTCATTTATCTCAACAACTCCACATGTGAGCATCCATTGATACAAGTCCATTACATCGCTTAGCAAAGCTGCTTAAAGTCGTCACTGACACTCAGACTCTTGGCTTTGATCTGCCGACAAATGCCTCCAAGTTGTCAAATACCCACATACTACTTTCTAAACAAAACATTTATCTGTCTACTGTATGTTTTTTAATCATGTTTATTCGACTGATTCCAGAAATTTTATAAGTTACCTGACAGCTACACTTCCACCACTAAGGCACATTTCTACATGTTCATGGTTGCTGTCTTCTAACCCCCTGTGTTGCTATGGTTACAGGTTCATGCCAACCGTGAGGAGTCGTATCTGATGTTACAGAAGCAGCGAGACCAGCTACGTAAGGACAAATATCTGCTGTCCGAACATGAGAGAGAGCACGACAGACTGGTCCGTGTCAGCCAGAAGACTGAGAACCTCTCTGCCTAGCATCACTATGGTTACCCCCCAAGCATCACCATAGTTACCCCCCTAGCATCACCATGGTTACCCCCTAATAATGCCATGGTTACCCCTACGACAGACTGGTGCGTGTCAGCCAGAGGACTGAGAACCTCTCTGCCTAGCATCACTATGGTTACCCCCCAAGCATCATCATAGTTACCCCCCTAGCATCACCATGGTTACCCCCTAATAACGCCATGGTTACCCCTACGATAGACTGGTCCGTGTCAGCCAGAGGACTGAGAACCTCTCGGCCTACCTTCACCATGGTTATCCCTCTAGCATCACCATGGTTACATCCCTAATATCACCATGGTTACCCCTACGACAGACTCCGTGTCAGCCAGAGGACCGAGAACCTCTCGGCCTACCTTCACCATGGTTATCCCTCTAGCATCACCATGGTTACCTCCCTAATATCACCATGGTTACCCCTACGACAGACTGGTCCGTGTCAGCCAGAGGACTGAGAACCTCTCTGCCTAGCATCACTATGGTTACCCCCCAAGCATCACCATAGTTACCCCCCTAGCATCACCATGGTTACCCCCTAGCATCACCATGGTTACCTCCCTAATATCACCATGGTTATCCTCATGACAGACAGGTCCATCACCATGGTTACCCCCTAGCATCACCATGGTTACCCCCTAGCATCTCCATGGTTACTCCCCTAATATCACCATGGTTACCCCCTAGCATCACTATTTTAACCCTCTAGCATCACCATGGTTACTCCCCTAATATCGCCATGCTTACCCCCACGACAGACTGGTCCGTGTCAGCCATAGGACCGAGAACTTCTCTGCCTACCATCACCATGGTTACCCCCCCCCCCCCCCCCCTCTCCCCTAGCACCACCATGGTTACCCCCTAGCATCACTATTTTAACCCTCTAGCATCACCATGGTTACTCCCCTAATATCGGCATGGTTAACTCCACGACAGACTGGTCCGTGTCAGCCATAGGACCAAGAACATCACCTACCATCACCATGGTTACCCCTCTAGCATCACCATGGTTACCCCCCTAGCATTATCATGGTTACCCCCTTAGCATCACCATGGTAACCCCCACGACAGATACAGGACTGCTGTGGGACATGTTAGAGTGTGATGTGTGCACCATATCAATACATCATATAATTAACAATCAGTAAGCATAAAAAACTATGACATTTTAGTAAATCTAATATTCTGACAATCTTGACTGGAGGAAGACTCTTGACAAGCTGAAACATTACTTGATTCGTGTATGATGTAATCATGTGACCTTTCCTGTGCCTTTCGTCAGAGATACGTAAGGAGGCTGTTGTATTCTCCTTGCATACCTGTCCTTTCGAGTGTTGGGAACTGTGATATTACTCACAAGTCACGGGTTGTTGATGGATTGAGTATCCATACGATGTTTGTACAAACCAGTATTCAATTCACTCCTGACAATTATGTTTGATTGTTTGCCCGTCAGTTGATGATGTGTGATAAGTTCTGTATAAATGGCAATCATGATGTACACACGGGGGTATACATGGAATCTATATTTATCTTTGACATGTCAACATTTTATACTGTGATGTTTCGTGTGTCAAGCTGCAGTCTGTAAGCAGGCCCTGTTGATCATGATATTGCTGTAAAGTGCCAAACATTCAGGTCTCACGTGTTGTAGGAGTCTGAAGCACCTTGCTATGGTTTGTGTGGTATTACTACTTGTGATATTATTCTCTGATATTAATCACTGTGCCAAACTGTATAAGTTTTATTTATGTCTTG
The DNA here is from genome assembly GCA_949152475.1 of Terebella lapidaria. Lineage (NCBI taxonomy): Eukaryota > Metazoa > Annelida > Polychaeta > Terebellida > Terebellidae > Terebella > Terebella lapidaria. The sequence goes on from OX424555.1 coordinate 99,416,902, forward strand.
TTTTAAAATTGTTGCATATATACATATATTCACAAATGATCAGTTGAAAGCAAATGGCTTAATTGCTGATTATAGTTTGAACATTTTATTCCTTGATAAAAGAAAAAGTGGCTGAAATGTTCCCCTTCAACTGGACCTCTCCTGTCTCTTCTGCTGCCCACCAGCCAGTGTCACTGTGTGGAGGTGAAGAGAAGTGTCTGTGGTGTTTTCATCCCAGTAACTAATGCTGTCATGATATCAAAAATATCCTGACCGAGTATTGATTATGACTGTGCTACAGATGGTCTCAATAAAGTTTGTTATCCAACTGTTGACTTGTATTCTTGCGCTGTACGGTATACTGTGTTGTCATTATTGGAGTTAAACCATCACGTTACAACTGGTTGATAAAGCTGTCGTGTTTTTGATTATATGAATTGCAATTAGTAAAAAGTCTTCTAAAAAAAACATTATTGGAATTAACTGAAAAAAAATGATTGTTGTATATAACACTATATATAGGCAGGCTTCTATATCAATTGAGGATCTGTATATCAGTTCCTCATATATTGAATTTTGCCAGACGGTACTGAGTAAAATCAGACACTGCGCAATACCCATCAAGCCCGGTGTCGCCTTATGCTACTTGTGAGTCGGGATTTCAGCACCTAAGACAGGTGTTTGGGTCAGCTAACGCCCCTCCTAAACACTATTACCCCCGGTGGAGTGTTATATACCCCCTGTCTGTGTTACGTCTGTACAGGATGGGTTGTTTACAAACATCTTTGTTTGTTTCCTTTGTACCAATCACAAACAATCAGGTGTTCAGTATTTTTCATTTGTTCAAATCATTTTCAAACAGATTTGATAGCCCGACCCCCGCTGTTCCCAGTCTGTCACCCCGTGACACGCCCTCACGTCCGTGCTAACTAACACGGACACTGGACGCTTGATAATATCTCTTCCTAAAAGGCATACTTCGTATATCCCCCTAAAATTGGCCCGAGATAACTTTGTTGTAAAAAGCACAATTAAATAATTATCTGGTATAATTTTGGGATTGTTGGATGATGGAGTGAATGGACAAAAGAAAAATCCCACATAATTGGTCTGAAGTGGACACTTGATACGGTCCAACTGACAACATCAGCCGTATAGTGACCGACACTGTCATCTGCGATTGTGTCCTTAGATCAAGTCCGAGATAACATTTTAGCACCTTTGGGTGAAAAGTGACTGTTGCGTCACCAACTTTTTGATCTTCTTTCGGTTTATTGTTGCAAATTACTAACAAAACATCACAAGAATATTTTCATCATTTTCTGGAATGCGTGATCTTCAGTTACTGATTTTGGAATATTTTTATGATTTCTCCATGCAAATTTTTCTGTATACTAAAGGAATGTATAGCATAGTATCCGGCTATTGGATATGTAGAATTGTTCACCCGTATTGATCTCATAAAACCCCAAGCTGTGGTGTACAGATATATTAAATGAGTCTTGTAAAGTTTATTTTATACATCACCAATCTAAACTACTACATGCTCCTTTTCGATCCTTATAAACTGCAAATTTACAATTAAATTTGGGAATTTTACGTGATAGGTAAGGTTTAATACAACAGAAGTATATATCGAGGCCTATAGGCTGACCACAAATACATAAGGGTTGTGTGTTATGGCTATACTTAGCGGAATATGAATGTTGAGCAGCATCTTATTTTAAACGACAAAATATATGCGAGGGACATAACTGGTGCAGAGCGCCGTGTGGTCAACTAATGTGTAATACTATAAAATGTGAATAAATTAAATACAATTCCACCAGTTCGATCTTCATTTGCCACAGATATATTTATGTGCATAAATGACAGTGGACATACACAAATCTACATACATTCTGGGGTTTTTACTTTGAGAGTTTTGATCTGTTCAGAAGCCTATCACTTGGAAGCGGCACCCTTGAAGGGTTGGTGTTCCACCCTGATTCCCTCGTGTAGTGAGTGCACTTCAGAGATAAGACTAAAACATCCCCACAAAACAAACTCCTTCCCAGAAATCAAGCTTCTCTCCGCGTATTTACATATCACCCACACAAGGCTCGCTTTAGTCCTGTATTGCTGAGATTGGATGTTGTTTGGTGGTTTTAGATCCCAGTCACTTCAGTGTCATCGAAATCGGCCGCGAACAAAAAAAAACTTAGCACAAGTGAGGAACCAGAGATATTCAAACATACGTCTCACTTTTGCGTTTGAACTAAACGTAGAACATAATATTAGTCGGTGTTCTTCAAACTTCTTTTGAAGATCCTTTTAAATTAACTACAATCATCAATTAAGTACATGCTTCCCAAAAAAAGGTTTCAAACGTAAATATATCTGACGTTTTGTTGCAGAAATTGGAACGTCCAAACCAGTTGTTTGAGTTTGCCTTGACTTCAAACTACTGTAAATAAAGTTGCTTTCCCGATATATATCTGCCCCCAAATGAAGTTTGTTGGACATTATACATTTTGTTTCCATAACATCACATCATTAAGAAGTTGAGAGAAGAAACAATCGCCAGGGGAGGATTTACAGATATCAAAGCACAATCTGAAGTAAAGTGTTGAAGTTATGTCTGAGAGCTGAACAAGGCGGGCGGGTTAGCCAATTGGTCCGTCTGCTCGAGCGAGGTGGCTGGTGTGGGGGCTGGAGTGACGGGCCGGGGTAGTGGGGGCCGGGGTGATGTGGGCGGAGTCAGGGCCACATGTCTGACAGGGCTGGGGACATATATACCCCGGGTCCGACCCCTCTCTCCAGTCACGACACTGCCTCTCACTTGTACTTGGATAAAGCTCGTGCTGCGAGTTTGCTTATCAAATATTACAGGGATCTACAACTTGATGAGCAACTTTGTGTCAGTCGTGGAAACTTATAGTTTGTCAGTTGTTACAATAGTCAGTATAAAATGGACAACCGACAAATACCTTGACATCTGGATCAATAGGTCGAACACATCCTGGATATGTTCACCTGGAATCTGACTTTCACCTGGAGGATTTCATTAGCGCTAAAAGCCTGATTGCGTCTGATACCTCTCAGAAATTAGCCGCTGACCGAGAGTTTGGGGCGTCTGGTTGATCACTGGACGGAGTTTTGACACAGCAACAGTTGTGGGAGCTGTTCTGGATTGAGTTGTGGCCGGGAAGTGGCGGGTTTTGACGTGGGCACGTGGTCGGCGATCGTCTGCTTTCTGTCAGCGAGGTCGTCTGCTGGGAGAGCGCGCGCTCCGGCCTCTAGCGGACGGGAGCTGGCTTTATTGGTCTACTGGCCGTCAGAGCGCCGTAACATTATCATCTAACATCCCCACCACTCACACCGAGCTCACCTAAGAGGTTTTAGTCCGTGTTTACATTTCCAAGTTGTTTTTTCTACGATGGGACAAGATGAACAGAACTAATGTTTAAGGCGGCAGTCGATTTGCCCGTCACTCAAGCACACCCTGCCATAAACCCAGAGTCGGACAGGCAGCGAGCACAAATAACGTGTCACATGCTCAGGACGTACCTCTTACCTGGTCCGCATACATCAGAGATTTATCGCTTTGATCTGCTCACTAAGGTGCCGGTAGTATTCATGCAGATATAGAGCCTAACTTATGTGAGAGAGGCAAGCCGTGGATTTTGGACATCTCAGGATACCGACGACCGACAATATGGATCTCTGGCGGTCTGTTGCCATGGTGACATGCCTGGGGGTGTGGTGCATCCATAGAGTGACAAGTGACACTCGAGTACCGTTGTCTAGCAACGATCCAGAACAGTCATTTGGAGACAGTGTTAAAGATGCACTTGGACTTTACAACACACCCAATACTCGACCGTCACAACAGAGAGACAACGAGTTTGATATCAAAATGGCTCCGAAATACATGCTGGATTTATACGAGAAATATCGGTCTGGAGACATTCAGAAAGACAGACAAATGGCTAACACAGTCCGGAGTATTCAAGCACAGATAGGTAGGTATCCCACAGCTAGTATATACTATATGTCTGCCTTATAATCGTAATTCACCATATTGTCTGAAATTTATTGGCCGAAGTAAATTTGTTTATAAAACAGTACGAGCTGAAAGCAGCATTGATATCATCAGGCAACAGTTGTTTTACACCCTGACGCGAAACAAACTCTAAAGACGGTCTTACATTACGGATGTGTTGTCTGTAAACACTTATCAGCTCCCAAGTTTTACTGCTTTTATTTTCCCGCGAGTAGGTAAAGACCAGGAAGATAAGCCAATAGTATTTAAGGGACCAGTTTACCTCAATAATCCGCATTCCCGTGTTTCGGTCGGTACCTGCCTTGAGATAACTAACCTTGACTTGGACCGGCTTACAGTGTCAGAGATCGTGTTGTTCCCCAACTACAAAAAGTATTTAAGATATCCAACAACAAATACTGCAGGTAAAGCAAAGATAAATTCCTATCGTCACACAAACACTCCAGTGTTACCATAAACTCTTCACTAACGCAGGCAGAGATGTTATACAAACAAACTTAACTAAAATATTCCACTAATTATACAAGAATTATATCAGGAATTCCACAAGTCTGCAGAGAATGTAATTTCGCCCGGAATATATAGTTGAATAAAAATTTCTTTAGTTTTCTTCAGTACCGGTAGCCTATACATGTACGTCTTTATTTCCCGACACCCAACAACAATAGGAACTATAGGCCTACATTAGCAGCATACCCGTGATGTCCTAAAATGTGCAATTTAAAAGCACACATTTTTCAATGAAAAATTTAGCCTATTTTGTCGAGTATCGAAATCTATCCAAAATGACGTCGGTTTCAATTAGACCCACGCTTCAGCCAGCCGAAAACAGCTCTCTATGCGGAGTTTGTGTTGCAATTTTCCGCACCCCAAGTTTGACAAGTCTTCCCCCGCCCCCGGGGGCTATGGATACTTTATGTATGTCCTTTTAAAGTAAAATTTCACTCTTTGCCGTGCGCCTTCTGATGTGGAGTTGTCATTTTAACAAGACAAAAGTGATGTGTTGGGTGGAATATATAAACCAGGTCTTGTCAGAGCCTCTCACTGCTGGGGACAAACTGGTCGTCATGACAACAGTGTGACTGGACGGTCGGGTCGACGATTAGTTCACATTATCTCGTCAGACATCTCTTCACAAACAGTGTCAGGTAAAAAGGTGCCAACCTATACTCGTCAACACGAGACTTGTAGTACATTAATTTCTTGACTTGGTCACAAGCAAAACAATGCTCGTTAATAAACAATAAAGGACCTGAATAACGCACCGAGCGATACCGGTCGAACGACAGTGTGGAGTCAAGTTACTCTCGTTGTATCCTTCCTTTCAAACAAGACATTCCACACACCGGCTTGAATGCATTTTGTCACCAAGTTCAAATATAGTACTTTGTTGAGATATTTGCACAAAAGCGCAAATTTGTAAGAAGAATCGAATGAAAACAAACGAAAACAGGGCTATAAGATTGACGTGACGGAGATCGGGCTGCCGGTCTGCATGGGTTGTACGACCGTCACAGCTACATCGTGAGCCCGGGCTCGGGTTTCCGCGTCCGTCAAGACCCTTAAATCCACGGGCCGAGGTCACCGTCAATAGGCTCGGTACACACGGGTCGGGTGTCCGGAGTCGGGGTTTTGTGCCAGGACAATGGGGGTGGAGACGTGAAGGCTGACCGAGGGTGTCGCACCCCCAACAGACGACCCATGGGAAAGGTGGCCCTCATGCAGGTCGGGACCCGAGATGCCGTCCAAAGTCTTAGCGACGGTATGGGCCGCTCCCGGATACGTACGGGGGACGCCGCTACCGGATACGTACGGGGGACATCGCTGAACATGACCCGGGGAACTTGTCACTGTCTGTGACACGTCGACGTTTGCTTCAGAATGTAGTTTTTGTCTTCACAATATTTTATCATGATTCCTTTAGCCTATATTTTCTGACGATACATGACCACATGTGTGCGAATGGGATTTACTAGGTCTCGGTCTTTTTAATTTCATAAAATTAAGGCTAGGATCATATGAAAATAACATGTTAAAGCTATATAATTGATGTTTGCGCATGCACTTGAAGTATGTACTCCGCTATAGGCGGGGAAGTAGCCTATAGGCTATACTCGGACTGATCTTATTAGGCTTTTGTTTGTGCTGTTGATTTGCTAGAGCAAATTTTATTACAAAATTTCATCAAAGTTGTCGTCATGAATATTATTTGTGAATGAAATGGGTTCTAAGAGTTTTCGCGCATGCCTCATTCACTAGAGGTAAAATGTGGCCCGTGTTGATGAATATTGGGTTACACGTATCCACAGGTTGTAGGTCTAATACTACATAGGTGTAGGACCATGCGGTGACGATCTATGGCAGCCCCTCCGACATCCTGGCTCCTGCCCTGTGTACAAAAAATAGCATAAAGATAAAGGCATTTGAGTGCACATAAATTACAGACCGGTCACGTTAAATACTTGAGTTTGATGAGCAGATAATGTGGACTCGTGCGACCTCGGGTCATCTTGTCAACCAGTTTATAACTTTTTGTAGATACTTTATCAAAGCGTTTATTGGACAATATGGAACTCCTAGCACAGCTACACAGCGGTATTATTCGGCTCATATAACAAGATAACTTTCCTCATAAATAAAGCGACCTTCATATCGGTAAAATGTAATTCTTAATTAAAGCTGCGATATATAAAAGTTAAATTACATCAACACGTGCAACACCAACAAAACGTTAACCTTATGAGAATTAAAGTAAAATTCGTTTTATGGAGTTTATCTACGTAATATGTAGATTTATATATTGTTTCCATGATCATGTATAGGCTTATATATTGACACACGGTGTACACGACACACCAGTCACCACACACACGGGCTCAGTGATTGTGATTGTGGTCATTTACACTCAATTTACACCTTTATACATTTGTATAACGACGGTTGTCCATATAAAGTAGGCTAGTACATCTGTCAGGTGTATGTCCATCACCCCCTGTCGTGTGTCCTAGACAACACCGGACACGGAATAATTACCGTTCATTTTATGGTTCCATTGTTGTGGCACCTCTCTGGACAAAGACATGACAGGAGGAGACAGCGCGCGGTGATAGGCGCCACTTAGCTTTCCGCTCCCGCAATTGTGTGTGTGTGTGTGGGGGGGGGGGGGGGGGGGTGGAAATATATAGAATCGTACTCTCTAAATCTCTATCTGAACATAGGCCTTTATTCCGAGGGGTTAAATTGTCCCCTGCTTTCAATATTATGGAGTTTACAAGCAAACGAATGTAAATTATATTTGTTATAATAGATGTGTTTGTCTTGCTCTCGACGATATAAAAAATCTTTTCATTTTTACTTTGCAGGTGTTGTGAACTCTGAGAACAAGTTTGTGTTCAACTTGTCGGCGGTGATGTGGTCGGAGAAGGTTTTGCGCGCTGAGGTGCACGTGTACAAGCGACGGGGGCGGAGCCAGGGGGACGTCATCATGGACATCCAGGAGCTGGGCCCCACCTTCATACGACGCCTGGACCACAGGCGGATCCCGGGAGCGGCCTATGGCTGGCAGGCCGCAGACGTGACGACGGCTGTCCAAGCCGTCAGACATCGTACAGACGGTGTGCCCAGGATGTTGGCCCTGACCTTCTCCGCGCCCCATCGGCCTGGTGCCACCCCTCGCATCGTCCCACTAAAAACCCTCGTGCGCCGGATCTCACGACCCTACCTCGTCATCTACTCCAACGACACCCAGAACATCACTGTAGATCACATCCAGCCACATCTCGGCGCCCGGGAGATGACGTCATCATACGTGGAGCCGAGCACCGGGCTGCTCCGGCGGTTCTCGACCTTCACGGGGGACAAGCAGAGCAGCGCGGGCTCTGACAGCACGACGGGTGAGCATAACACCCTGACGATGAAGCCTCACCAATCTCCTGACTCCACGGTGGGCGAACAGTCTGCCGGTGTCTTACCTGCTGCCGACGAGTGGTACGGAGATCACAAGTTGACTGACTCCACGGTGGGCAAACAGTCTGCCGGTGTCTTACCTGCTCCCGACAAGTGGTACGGAGACCACAAGTTCTTCAAGATCTTCATGTCCCCGAGCCACAAGAGGGGAGACGGGTTCGGTTCGTTACCAGTGCTGCAGAAAAACAAAAAACACGCCGCTCATAACGAAGTGTACGATACCAGGAATCGTCGCTCTGTGTTGGATAATGAAATCCCAGGAACTAGCAACAAAGAATCTTACTCAGACGAACTCTTGTTACCTGGCGATGTTGACTCGAATAGAGTGCGAGGACAAAAGAAACCAAGACGCAAACACAAGAAGCCGGAGGGTCGGTTGCTAGACAATGTGCACGAGGCTGTTCAGGATACAGTGACGTCACACGAGGTCATGATAGACCCCGAGACGGGCCGAGACGTGGATGAGACCTCAGTACCCCGGACACATCTGGGCATCCTACAAGGGCGGGACCACAGGCGGAAGGCGGGGCGTCACCAGGGGCAACTGATTCCCTACCCAGAGGGTTACAGGCGGAGACGGGGGCGGGGCAGGAAGAGCCGGCGGCGGGGGAGGGGTCGCGGACCCCAAAAGCCGGTCTGGGACCTCGAGGGCCTGACACTCAGCAGCCAGGAGCTCAAACAGCGATGTGGCCGTCGGACTATGACCGTGGATTTCGCGGATATCGGCTGGAGCGAGTGGATCATCTCTCCGCGCTCGTTCGAGGCCAATTACTGCTCGGGGACCTGTCCTTTCCCTCTCACCCAGGTAAAGTTTCAGTGACAAATACACGTAAAGTAACATAGATAGAAGCTGGTAATATGATATTGTCATCGTCATCGCTGATCTAAGTTTTAATCGGTCATTGATGGATCCACATGGATCCAGCTTCCGTCTTTTATGCCTAAGGATAGTAGGCCTTTATATAGCGCGAACCCTAAACATTCGGATCAATAATCTTGTAACTAAACCAGTTAGCCCTATGATAGACCCATACGTAGGTGCGTGCATGCCTGTTTGCAACTACCGTTGAGGCAATCAGCAGTTTAACATGAACCGACATATGTAGCCTAATCTCCGTGGACACTGTCCAGAACTCAGTTGTTCAAAGCTTGGCGGAGTAATATCCCAGCGGTATATCGGTCATGGATAGTATCCCGGCCTCCGCGCCAGATGTAGACCACCAACAGATAGCACTGACGGTGTGTGTAACTGCTCAGGCAGCAGCTCAACAAATTGTCTGCTGACGGCGGCACTCGAACAATGTTCGGATATTAGCAAACAGACGTCTTAATGAACACCAGATCACCCACCTCCATTGACTTCTCTCGTGTCATAAATCGTAAAAGTCATTTACGAACTCAAACATTTGCTCTAATGTTCGTGTTATGGAAAAGTAAATCACTCGCTCTACACATATCCCATATTCCCCTGATATGTCTCAGTGTTTGTTTTGAATACACGGAATACCTCAGCCGATATTTTGTTCTTTAATTGATGTGCTGTTTCTGTCTCCCATATACAGAGACTGAAGCCGTCGAACCACGCCACGATCCAGAGCCTCGTACGCGCTATTGGCCTTCAGGAGGACGTGCCCAGTCCTTGCTGTATACCAGAGAAGCTCTCATCGGTCACCCTCCTCTTCTTCGACGACAGCAAAAACGTCGTGCTCAAAAACTATCCGGATATGTCAGTAGAGTCGTGTGCCTGTCGGTAGAGGGTGCTTTCCGGCACGCGCCTCGGACTTACCTCAAACCTCACCAGGGGGCAGCACTTGTCTTGCCGCGTGATCAGGGTGACGAGTGACCCCCTCGAATGTAGTACCACCCTCGTGTTTCCCGCCTCTGTGGCTTCACTGTGGATTGTATGACGTCACCATATCGCACTGCCACTGCTGTGGTTGTGTTTCGATCAGGATCTTCACCATGTCTTGTGTCCAATCTGAACTGACTATATGTTTGTGATAACGCTATGTACACTTTCGTTCACGAACACGGACACAGAATATGTCACCGCAAGCCTTGCCTCACTATGACGTCAGCAGAACTGGTGTGACGTCATCAATATTATGAGCCGTATGCAGTCAGTGACGTCACTCCTCGTAACCTTGACCTGTTATTGCCAAAGCTTGCATTTCTGACCGTCTCCTCTTGTGTCATGTGACATTAGTCACCATGGTAACTAGTGACTAAAACTCAGGGTTTGGTCTCTGATGCCGGAGGCCCCGTTACCATGACACTAAGGAGATGGGACACATATTTCTTGGAGAGCCTCCGACATCTTAAACGTCTTTGTTGTCTGAATGAACGAAGACACATTCGTGTTATAAAAATGTTATTGTTTGAGTTATCTAAAATTTATTTCAAGTTTTTTTATATTTACTTATTACTGTATATACTGTTGGATGTTCTTCTCCCCGAATTTCATGATCTGTACAGTATTTGTTTAATATAAACGATTTTATAAAACCCCATTTTTTACGTTGAGTTTGTGAATTTAAATGACTAATCTAATATGAGTTCGATGATAAAGAACAACTGATGGCCACAATCTCACCAATGGTACTTACCACGTGTAGACACCGCCTGAGGTAGCTATAGCATCCAGACATTGTAGATACCACCTGAGGTAGCTATAGCGTCCAGACATTGTAGATACCACCTGAGGTAGCTATGGCGTCCAGACATTGTAGATACCACCTGAGGTAGCTATAGCGTCCAGACATTGTAGATACCACCTGAGGTAGCTATGGCGTCCAGACATTGTAGATACCACCTGAGGTAGCTATAGCGTCCAGACATTGTAGATACCACCTGAGGTAGCTATAGCGTCCAGACATTGTAGATACCACCTGAGGTAGCTATAGCATCCAGACATTGTATATACCACCTGAGGTAGCTATAGCATCCAGACATTGTATATACCACCTGAGGTAGCTATGGCGTCCAGACATTGTAGATACCACCTGAGGTAGCTATAGCGTCCAGACATTGTAAATACCACCCGAGGTAGCTATAGCGTCCAGACATTGTAGATACCACCTGAGGTAGCTATAGCATCCAGACATTGTAGATACCACCTGAGGTAGCTATAGCGTCCGGACATTGTAGATACCACCTGAGGTAGCTATAGCGTCCAGACATTGTAGATACCACCTGAGGTAGCTATAGCGTCCAGACATTGTAGATACCACCCGAGGTAGCTATAGCGTCCAGACATTGTAGATACCACCTGAGGTAGCTATAGCGTCCAGACATTGTAGATACCACCTGAGGTAGCTATAGCGTCCAGACATTGTAGATACCACCTGAGGTAGCTATGGCGTCCAGACATTGTAGATACCACCTGAGGTAGCTATAGCGTCCAGACATTGTAGATACCACCTGAGGTAGCTATGGCGTCCAGACATTGTAGATACCACCTGAGGTAGCTAAAGCGTCCAGACATTGTAGATACCACCTGAGGTAGCATCCAGACATTGTATATACCACCTGAGGTAGCTATAGCGTCCAGACATTGTAGATACCACCTGAGGTAGCTATAGCGTCCAGGCATTGTAGATACCACCTGAGGTAGCTATAGCGTCCAGACATTGTAGATACCACCCGATGTAGCTATAGCGTTCAGACATTGTAGATACCACCTGAGGTAGCCATAGCGTCCAGACATTGTAGACACCACCTGAGGTAGCTATAGCGTCCAGACATTGTAGATACCACCTGAGGTAGCTATAGCGTTCAGACATTGTAGATACCACCTGAGGTAGCTATAGCGTCCAGACATTGTAGATACCACCTGAGGTAGCTATAGCGTCCAGACATTGTAGATACCACCTGAGGTAGCTATAGCGTCCAGACATTGTAGATACCACCTGAGGTAGCTATAGCGTCCAGACATTGTAGATACCACCTGAGGTAGCTATAGCGTTCAGACATTGTAGATACCACCTGAGGTAGCTATAGCGTCCAGACATTGTAGATACCACCTGAGGTAGCTATAGCGTCCAGACATTGTAGATACCACCTGAGGTAGCTATAGCGTCCAGACATTGTAGATACCACCTGAGGTAGCTATAGCATCCAGACATTGTATATACCACCTGAGGTAGCTATAGCGTCCAGACATTGTAAATACCACCTGAGGTAGCTATAGCGTCCAGACATTGTAGATACCAACTGAGGTAGCCATAGCGTCCAGACATTGTAGACACCACCTGAGGTAGCCATAGCGTCCAGACATTGTAGATACCACCCGAGGTAGCTATAGCGTCCAGACATTGTAGACACCACCTGAGGTAGCTATAGCGTCCAGACATTGTAGATACCACCTGAGGTAGCTATAGCGTTCAGACATTGTAGATACCACCTGAGGTAGCCATAGCGTCCAGACATTGTAGATACCACCTGAGGTAGCCATAGCGTCCAGACATTGTAGATACCACCCGAGGTAGCTATAGCGTCCAGACATTGTAGATACCACCTGAGGTAGCTATAGCGTCCAGACATTGTAGATACCACCTGAGGTACAGACATTGTAGATACCACCTGAGGTAGCTATAGCGTCCAGACATTGTAGATACCACCTGAGGTAGCTATAGCGTTCAGACATTGTAGATACCACCTGAGGTAGCCATAGCGTCCAGACATTGTAGATACCACCCGAGGTAGCTATAGCATCCAGACATTGTAGATACCACCTGAGGTAGCTATAGCGTTCAGACATTGTAGATACCACCTGAGGTAGCCATAGCGTCCAGACATTGTAGATACCACCTGAGGTAGCCATAGCGTCCAGACATTGTAGACACCACCTGAGGTAGCTATAGCGTCCAGATATTGTAGATACCACCTGAGGTAGCCATAGCGTCCAGACATTGTAGATACCACCCGAGGTAGCTATAGCGTCCAGACATTGTAGATACCACCTGAGGTAGCCATAGCGTCCAGACATTGTAGATACCACCCGAGGTAGCTATAGCGTCCAGACATTGTAGATACCACCTGAGGTAGCCAAAGCGTCCAGACATTGTAGATACCACCTGAGGTAGCTATAGCGTCCAGACATTGTAAATACCACCTGAGGTAGCTATAGCGTCCAGACATTGTAGACACCACCTGAGGTAGCTATAGCATCCAGACATTGTAGATACCACCTGAGGTAGCCATAGCGTCCAGACATTGTAGATACCACCTGAGGTAGCCATAGCGTCCAGACATTGTAGATACCACCTGAGGTAGCCATAGCGTCCAGACATTGTAGATACCACCTGAGGTAGCCATAGCGTCCAGACATTGTAGATACCACCTGAGGTAGCCATAGCGTCCAGACATTGTAGATACCACCTGAGGTAGCCATAGCGTTCAGACATTGTAGATACCACCTGAGGTAGCTAAAGCGTCCAGACATTGTAGATACCACCTGAGGTAGCCATAGCGTCCAGACATTGTAGATACCCCCTGAGGTAGCCATAGCGTCCAGACATTGTAGATACCACCTGAGGTAGCCATAGCGTCCAGACATTGTAGATACCACCTGAGGTAGCTATAGCATCCAGACATTGTAGACACCACCTGAGGTAGCTATAGCGTCCAGACATTGTAGATACCACCTGAGGTAGCTATAGCGTCCAGACATTGTAGATACCACCTGAGGTAGCTAAAGCGTCCAGACATTGTAGACACCACCTGAGGTAGCTATAGCGTCCAGACATTGTAGATACCACCTGAGGTAGCTATAGCGTCCAGACATTGTAGATACCACCTGAGGTAGTAATATCGTCCAGACATTGTAGATACCACCTGAGGTAGCGTCCAGACATTGTAGATACCACCTGAGGTAGCTATAGCGTCCAGACATTGTAGATACCACCTGAGGTAGCCATAGCGTCCAGACATTGTAGATACCACCTGAGGTAGCTATAGCGTCCAGACATTGTAAATCACATTGGTGTCTTGACCAGGATCATTACAAGTTTCCATGCTTGCTCTCAATACTCCGTCTTTCTAATAGTAACCCAACATTATTGTTTTTGGTTTATTGCGAATATCATATCTGTCACAAAATGATTCAGATATATATATATATATATTATTACATTTGGCTCACAGTGCAATCACAACTGGTATGATGGGCGTGATTGTGACGCATAATTATTGCACAGTAAACAATAAATTCAGTGAGTGTGACACATTACATCTCAAGACCCAAGAGCTGGTCCACGTGCAAACCGCATATACAGAGATCGGAGCATATAGAGAGTGCACTAAATAAAACCCACTTCAGTAACATATAGATAGCTACATGGTGACGAATCCTTGTGCAAGTATCCGATATATTTACAAATGTACATCAATAATCATACCAATGTACATCATAGTACTACATCTACATGTAAAATATAATCTCAAAGTTTGCTTGACAAGTTTTACATCAAGGTTTGTCTGGCAAGGTTGACTAGATCTGCGTATTTACTCCCCCTCCCTCCCCTCCCCCACCCATCCACTGTCAAAGACACCAGGCGTCAGGAGATCTTGCTTTCCCGATATTACCCGAGCTCCCATAGAACTTCAAGTCCACCCCACACCACCCCCTCCCCTGCTAATGACCATGCCTGGGTCACTTCCGAGTGGGGCCGCGGACGTCGTTCCACTTGAAGCGTTTGTCTCGTAGCAGCTTGGCCAGCATCTTGTTGTAAGGCCGGAAGAAGTCATCCAAAAGACGCTGAGTCTCGGGCAGAATGGGCTCCAGGGATCGGTCCAGGTGGTCGGCCCGTGTGTTGACCGATCGCTGTCCGGAGATGGCGGCCAGTCGCTCAGCCGGGAGCGGAGACAGCCCCAGGAAGTCAAAGATGACCTGCAGGGTGCCCGCTGTGTTGTTGTGGTAATCCTCAGAGCGCACAACCATCACCTGCTCACGTGGGAACACCTCCAGCCAGTCCTTAACGAACACATAATACAGCGAGGCCCGCAGAAACACACCACCCTGTCAAATCAATACAGGACATGAGTTCGAGTGCAGTGTGCATGGAATAAACATAACAGAACACTAGTTTGACTTGTATTCCAAAGTCGCTTGAATACACTTGCCCCCCACAGTTGCCTCAGTACACGTGTCCCACCATCACCCGAGTGCACTTGTCCCCACAATCACCCGAGTACACATGTCTCTGCAGTCGACTGAGTACACATGTCCCCACTGTTGCCCGAGTACACATGTCCCCACAGTCACCTAAGTACACATGTCCCCACAATCACTTGAGTACACATGTCCCTACAATCACTTGAGTATACATGTACTCAAAATCACCTGAGTACACATGTTCCCCAGTCACCTGAGTACACATGTCTCCACAGTCGCTCGAGTACACATGTCCTCACAATCACATGAATGCACATGTCCTCACAGTCACCTGAGTACACATGTCCCCCACAGTCGTTCGAGTACACCTGTCCCCACCGTCACCGAGTGCACATGTCCCCACAATCACCTGAGTACACATGTCCCCAACACCTGAGTACACATGTCCCCATATTCGCTCGAGTACACCTGTCTCCACAGTCCCGGGTCCACATGTCCCCACAGTGGTATCAGACCCATCCCACCCATCCACTCGCAGGTACGCATATCCTTACTGGGGAACCAAATTCGTGTGTGGCGATGTCGTGGTCGTAAGCACAGCTGCGCAGGGTTCTGTTCTGGAGGCACTGATTGAAGTTGAAGATGGTCTCGAGAACTTGACGGTGGAAGGTGTAAGAAGGCTCCTGGTGGCTCTTCATGCGATATTGTGAGTACAGCCTGGTGGAAAGAGACGTTGCAAACATGATATTCGAGCATACATAACTGCACTACAGACAGGTGGTTTGGTTTTTGTACCTGTCCGTGGGTTCTCTGAGGATAAGCAAGATCCGGGCGTTCGGCACCAGTTTGCGAATGGAGTGAGCAAGAGTGTATTTGGGCTCGGCAAGGCCTCGATTACCCGGAATGTCCGTCCAACAGTCATAATCCCACAAATTGGCGGGCGTGGCATCCACTGGAAGAATACAGGTGAGTGTGATATCTCAATCATCAGAGAAAATATTACGGGTTAGATTCTGTGGTAGAATTGTGTGCACCACTGGTATAATCTTACTCCTATATCATTCATCACATGTATGAATTCAAGTATTTACCTGTTATTCCTGGATGATAGGGTTTTCCATTTTTCAGCACGACCTTTCGGCGCATCAGTTCAGCAGCTTCGTCAAAGAAATCCACGTAATAACGGAAATGCTTCCGGAGAGACTGAGCCATTCCTGGCAAAACAATGAAAGTATACTTAGCTGAAATTAATACATTTATTTTATATACACTGTACCGAGTGTGAGTTGGTTTTATCACATAGATGTCTTTTGAGCCGACCACTGACCTCGAATTGGCGTTCTTACAGAGTGTGAGGCGGTTCCATCACATACGTCCCTTGTGAACTGGCCGCATGACCTCAGGGTGGCTGACTTACATGTACCGAGTGTGAGGCGGTTCCATCACATAGGTCCCTTGTGAGCTGGCCGCATGACCTCAGGGTGGCCGACTTACCGAGTGTGAGGTGGTTCCATCACATAGGTCCCTTGTGAGCTGGCCGCATGACCTCAGGGTGGCTGACTTACCGAGTGTGAGGCGGTTCCACCACGAAGGTTCCTTGTGAGCTGGCCACATGACCTCAGGGTGGCCGACTTACCGAGTGTGAGGCAGTTCCACCACATAGGTTCCTTGTGAGCTGGCCGCATGACCTCAGGGTGGCCGACTTACCGAGTGTGAGGCAGTTCCCCACATAGGTTCCTTGTGAGCTGGCCGCATGACCTCGGGCTGGCTGACTTACCAAGTGTGAGGCGGTTCCATCACATAGGTTCCTTGTGAGCTGGCCGCATGACCTCAGGGTGGCCGACTTACCGAGTGTGAGGCGGTTCCACCACATAGGTTCCTTGTGAGCTGGCCGCATGACCTCGGGGTGGCTGACTTACCCAGTGTGAGGCGGTTCCACCACAAAGGTTCCTTGTGAGCTGGCCGCATGACCTCAAAGTGGCTGACTTACCGAGTGTGAGGCGGTTCCACCATGAAGGTTCCTTGTGAGCTGGCCGCATGACCTCAGGGTGGCCGACTTACCGAGTGTGAGGCGGTTCCACCACATAGGTTCCTTGTGAGCTGGCCGCATGACCTCGGGGTGGCTGACTTACCCAGTGTGAGGCGGTTCCACCACAAAGGTTCCTTGTGAGCTCCCGCATGACCTCAGGGTGGCCGACTTACCGAGTGTGAGGCGGTTCCACTACATAGGTTCCTTGTGAGCTGGCCGCATGACCTCAGGGTGGCCGACTTACCGAGTGTGAGGCGGTTCCACCACATAGGTTCCTTGTGAGCTGGCCGCATGACCTCAGGGTGGCCGACTTACCGAATGTGAGGCGGTTCCACCACAGAGGTTCCTTGTGAGCTGGCCGCATGACCTCAGGGTGGCCGACTTACCGAGTGTGAGGCGGTTCCATCACATAGATTCCTTGTGAGCTGGCCGCATGACCTCAGGGTGGCCGACTTACCGAGTGTGAGGCATTTCCACCACGAAGGTTCCTTGTGAGCTGGCCGCATGACCTCAGGGTGGCCGACTTACCGAGTGTGAGGCGGTTCCATCACATAGGTTCCTTGTGAGCTGGCCGCATGACCTCAGGGTGGCCGACTTACCGAGTGTGAGGCAGTTCCACCACAAAGGTTCCTTGTGAGCTGACCGCATGACCTCGGGGTGGCCGACTTACCAAGTGTGAGGCGGTTCCATCACATAGGTTCCTTGTGAGCTGGCCGCATGACCTCAGGGTGGCCGACTTACCGAGTGTGAGGCGGTTCCACCACATAGGTTCCTTGTGAGCTGGCCGCATGACCTCAGGGTGGCCGACTTACCGAGTGTGAGCAGTTCCACCACAAAGGTTCCTTGTGAGCTGGCCGCATGACCTCAGGGTGGCCGACTTATCGAGTGTGAGGTGGTTCCACCACGTAGGTTCCTTGTGAGCTGGCCGCATGACCTCAGGGTGGCCGACTTACCGAGTGTGAGCAGTTCCACCACAAAGGTTCCTTGTGAGCTGGCCGCATGACCTCAGGGTGGCCGACTTACCGAGTGTGAGGCGGTTCCACCACATAGGTTCCTTGTGAGCTGGCCGCATGACCTCAGGGTGGCCCATCAGTCGTGTGTACAAGTCTGTTGTTCCGCTTTTTGTCACGCCCACAAAGAACAACAGCGGCAGACAGCGCATGCGCCAGTTACTGTCCTTACTCAGTCGCATCTCGTAGAGGAATGACATGCGCTTGTATGTGAGTCCGGATTCTGTATAGTCATACCAGAGGGAACCACGGTTGTCCGTGATCTGGGACAGCCAGCATGGGTTTTTGTAGTCCTCCAAATAGTCCATCGGAGCCTGTCAACGTCATCACGGTCATATAAGTACTATCTCAGGTAGTTCAGTTATAACTTGTATCAAAATACCTTATTGAGTGAGTAGACCCAAGCCAACCACTAATACTAGTGAAAATAATGCCAGTTTGCTATCAGTGAAATGTTGAAAAATGTTACATGCCTCCAATGAAATGACAGCAAAATCTACCATACAAGTCTCGTGTCTATATATCGAGCACAGTATGTATCATACATCCATTCCTATGAGTTAATGAACGAATTCCGTGGAAAAAAATGAGTGTTGCATACATGTACGTATTTAAGAAAATATGTTGTGAATAGATAAGTTGAAACAAAATGAATGAAAAACAGTTCTGTACTCACACACATACATGTACGGTTTTTGTCTTCATGTATGCACGCACATGTATGTATGTCTATATGTGTGTGTGTGTATACATGTATGTATAGGTGTGTGTGTGGGTATGTATATATGTGTGTATATATCATGGTAACAATGACGCATATTATATATGTATATACGCCGAAGTGCAAACTGAAAAACAACAACAAAAAACCATCAACAACAACAACAACAAAACTTATCTTGTAGAATGTGGATGCATGGATACGCTGAGAATTATATGGTAACAATGACGCACCTTACTCTTTTCATTAGTCTACGAGCGTAGATGTATAAGATTTGTTATGCTGTTTGCTATTATTACTTCTTTCAATATGTATTCAGGCCTGAATACATGTATTCAGCGGATACATGAAACAAGACTGAATGTTGTAAACACTAGTGATCATGGTTTAAAAAGTCATGCATGAGCAGATAAGTTGAAAGAAACAAAAAATGTTGTAGATGAACACCTACAGTATATGCAACAATAAGGACAACATAATGCAAAAGTTTGTTTATGTTTATATTTTTCACCTGAGAAGCGGGCCAGTAATACAATCCTTTGGCGCTGGATGAGCCCAAGACTCAAAATTTCACGCTTACATTGAGACACCACGTGTTTATATGGTTTACATGACTCACTCAGGCACACACACTGCTACTCCCGGACACGTCCATGTGCTTTGATGACCTTAGAATAAGACTTGTGTTCTAAAAGTGAGCCTTTTGACATAGCTCAATTAATATCATAGCTCACACTTTTCTACTCAGATCCGTCGCTGCAGTTTTGTAGGACCTTCATTTCACGCGTCTTTTTTTCTCACGTGAGAAGTGGGCCAATTAACATAACGCAAAATGAACGCCCAATATAAGAATATCACATTGTCATGGACTCGCATATACACTATGAGCACAGTACCTAATGTCACTAGCAATCCTCTCTATATTGACTTAGAATAGACACACTATTTAGTGGAAACCCGCATCGTTAAACACACAAGTTTATACCTTGCAACACCTCACACATCGACGGCAACAGACACATAACAATTATATGTCACAACCAGCCGTTGGCTCATACTTACCTCTGGTCCTCCAATAGTAGTTATATAGTCATGACACATGCACAGTTTATTCCGCACCAACATCATCAGTATCATAATGCAAAAACAAGGATAAGGTCAACACACAAAACAAAGAAACACAATGAATACACGTATACATCAACGTATTTTAACGATAAAGGTACATCAATTCCAACAATAATAACATTATGGCGTCTACACTAAACATATATTCCCTGAATGTAAGAGGATTGAGATCGGACGTGAAGAAGCGGAGAAAAGTTTTCAATATTCTTCGGTCCAAAGATCGAAGTATCGGCCTACTCCAAGAAACACATAGTACCTGTGAAATTGAAGGTGAGTGGAATAATGATTGGTCAGGAAATATCGTCTATAGTCACGGAAGTTCGAAAAGTCGCGGGATTCTCATTTTGCTACAACCTGATACGGATCACTCCGTAATACTACGTGATCCAAATGGACGTTATATACTGATATCCGTACGTTATGATGATCAAGAATATATAATCTTAAATATATATGCACCCACACAACAGAGTGAAAACGACCAAATCCAGTTTGCAACGGAACTTAAATCGATCGTTGATAATTATGAGACTGAGAATCTGGTGATCGGCGGAGACTTTAACGTGGTATTGGATCCACATAGTGACAAAAAGGGTGGGAGCATAAATAATAAAATATGCAATAGATACAGAACGGATATACAGGCAATGATAGAAACCTGTAATCTGAGCGACATATGGCGTCAAAACAACGATGAACGTTTTATGTTTACATGGCATTGTAAAAAAAAGAAAATTTACTGCCGTTTGGACTATTTTCTGATAAAAGACCATATGTGCAATATTGTAGAAAAAGTCGATATTATTCCGACAACTGTGTCTGACCATAATATCATATATTTATCATTGAGAATAAGGGGTCTGGAAGCGCGGGGTCCTGCATATTGGAAGTTTAATGCATCTCTATTACAAAATGCTGAGTACCCAACTTATATAAGAAATATTATTTCTGAAAGTAACTCCTACCATAAAACAACGAACAATAGTATAAAATGGGAACTAATTAAAATGGATATCCGACTAGCAACAATTCGTTTCAGCTCAAAATTAAAGAGCGAACGCGAAGGCCAGGAGAGGTTACTCAATGTGCAACTTCGAGAACTTCAGACGAAAATAGCAGATGGTGATGATTCAGACCATACTGTAGAACAACTAAAATCAGCAGAATTGGACCTACAACGTTTACAGAATGAAAAAATTGCCGGCTCAATATTAAGATCTAAAGCGATACATACTGAAGAATGGGAGAAAAACTCCAAATATTTTTTCAATTTAGAAAGACGAAATTATTGCAACAAACATATTACAAGGCTAAACGTGGACGGTCAAATCATAACGGACCCCCAACAAGTTTTATCCGAGGAAATGAAATTTTACCAACGTCTATATACTGATGATAACATTCTAAATAGCTCAGTTCGAAATGAATTATATGAAACAGTCTTGTCCCACCCTATCTGTGAATTGAATGACGAACAACGAGACAGTTGTGAATTGAATATAAACGAATATGAATGTGCAAAAGCTTTAAAAGAATTAAAAAATGGGAAAACTCCAGGCATTGATGGTTTATCTCCCGACTTCTACAAATTTTTCTGGCCCGACATCAAACACTTCGTAGTTAATTCACTCTATCAGAGCCTTCATGATAAAAAACTTTCAGTAACACAGAGGTTAGGAGTTATCACTTTAATACCTAAAAAAGATAAGGACAGGACACTGCTCAAGAACTGGAGGCCCATTAGCCTCCTCACTACGGACTACAAGATACTTTCGAAAATGTTAGCCCTGAAAATTAGAGACGTTTTACCCGGTATTATACATAGTGATCAGAACGCATATATAAAAGGCCGATTTATCGGTGCAAATATAAGAACTATAACTGATATTATACACTATTGCAAATTAAGAAATATGGATGCTATAATTTTACTTATAGATTTTGAAAAAGCATTCGATACCGTCAAATGGGACTTCCTAGAGGTTATATTGGAAACCTTTAAATTTGGTCCAAAGTTCCGAAACTTAGTGAAAATCTTATATTCAAGCATACGGAGTACTATAATAAATAACGGGCATTTCACCAATTATTTTAATTTAGAACGTGGTGTAAGGCAGGGCTGCCCACTTTCGGCTTACCTGTTTCTACTCATAGTAGAAATTATGGCAATAAACATAAGATCAAATAAAGATATCAAGGGCATACCATTAAAGCAAAATGAACTGAAAATTAGTCAGTTAGCTGACGACACAACCATCTTTCTTAGAGACACAACTTCAATTAAAGAACTTTTCTCCTTTTTAGATATTTTCTACAAATGCTCTGGTCTCAGAACAAACATCGATAAAACACAAGCATTCTTACTGGGAAAACACATGAAACGATTCAAAGACGAGTCATTAGGGATTAAATGGATGAACGGACCGATTCACTGCTTAGGAATCTACATATGTGACAACGAAAAAGATAATTACTCTTATAATTTTCTACCAAAAATTAAGAAAATCAGAAATATTTTCAATATTTGGAAACAGCGAAATCTATCCATTCGCGGGAAAATCGCAATCATCAATACGTTAGCAGCATCACTTTTAGTATACCCATGTACGTCTATTTCTACGCCCCATAAGGTCATTAAAGAAATTGACACTCTTTTCTGTGAGTTTCTCTGGAACAGTAACATTAATAAAATCTCGAGAAAAACCCTTATCCAAAATATAGAAAACGGTGGACTCAAACTTATCGACATGGAATGTAAAATAAAGTCCCTACAATTCTCCTGGATCAAGCGCGCGACCTCCGATGGTAATGACACATGGCGCTCCATCTTAGATAGCATATTGCACCCTTTATCTTTAGACTATTTGATACAAACCAAAGCGATCTGCCCTGAGCTATACCCTGATCTACCTGAATTTTATAAAAATGCTCTACGCATCTGGAGCGAGGTTAACTCTGTTGAGGTCGATCCCACACCACCCTCTGTATATAACTTGCCTATATGGTGTAACGCCCAGATTCAAATCGATAAGCGACCTGTCCTTTGGAGACACTGGGCCCAGAAAGGCGTTCTATATATCCGTGACTTACTGGAAAATAACAAGTTCATGTCACACGCACAAATTGTCCGAAAATACAACATCAAATGTAACTTCTTAGATCTAATTAGTATCCAACTATTATCGAATCGCCCATGATAGCCTGTTCAGAAACACCTCTCCAATCATTCCAATACCGAATAATCCACCGTATATTGCCATGTAATGAATGGCTATATATAAGGAAAATATGTGATAATGATTTATGCTCCTATGTCTACTGTTCTAACCCAATTAGAGACACGTTGATGCATTATCTAGTATCTTGCGGACCCGTCGAAACATTTTGGAATACCTTCACCCAATGGTGGAACACTCTGAACTACCGAAATATAAACGTACTGATGCCCCAAAAAATTATATTGGGTATTCCCTGCCGATCACCTTGCTCCATAGCTCTAAACTACTGTCTCATTGTTGGCAAATACTATATTTACACTTGTAAAAGGAAAAATAATCTTATATTTTTCTTACAATTTCTGAAAATTCTCAAAACTAACTTAGAATATAAGGCCTTCTATGCCAAAGAAAACGCAACGTTCAAACACTTTGAGGAAAAATGGGGATTTTTATACTTTAATCTATAACTTTCATTGTATACTTGCACTGAAGAGACCTCCTATACATTGAAGTAGATCATACGCAAAAAACGCTTCGCACTTCTTCACGTCCGATCTCTGCCCTCAAATGAAAAAAATGCATCTTGTATATAGCCTATGCTTATTACGCATCTTATGTACCGATACTAGCCCATATTTGTGTATGTACGTGTTCCAAATTAGTGCTCCTATGAATGTACCTCTCCTGAAATGTATTTCTGTATTGGTTACGATGTTTTGTGGAAATAAACTTTATTTAAAAAAAAAAAAAAAAAAAAAAAAAAAAAAAAAAATACTAGTGTACTCACCCCCTCCAACGCATTGTCAAACTCCGGCTGTAAATCCACTCGGTAAAACAAACTGTCTGCTTCCTTCATTTCTTCCTCTGGCGGCCGGTATCGCTTCATGTTCGCTTGCACGGAGCACCGCTCTGGGGGTGGAGCTAGGATGTTGCCATGGATACGACCTGACACGACCTGATTGAAGATCATGTTCTCATGCCCAGTTCTTCCTAACAGCCGGTCTCGAGTCACTTTTATCTCATCAAGTCTTGCTTGATGAACATCATCAACCTCAGACCTCTCCACGGTTGTTTCCAGATCTGCCTGTGTGTCGTCAACAATCTCTGATTCACTGATCGCATCTAGGACCCGCTCTTCACTGTTTTCCTTATCCTCGAAAATTCGCTCCTCACTGACCAGGTCCCCTTCCAAGATCCGCCCCTCACTGGTCTCCTCACCTCCCAGGATCCGCCCCTCACTGGTCTTTTCACCTCCCAGGATGACCATCTCCTCGCCTATCATGCTGTTCTCGAATTGGAGCGCGTCCTTGAGGAGATGCGGCTCTACCACATCCTCCCCCCTCTTGTCCCAGAACGCCTCATTCTTCTTCAGGTTTTGGACGTCCACGCGCGACCGGAGTGTGTCGCTTATGTTCTTGGCCAGGAGGTGCTGCGGTTTCTGTCCGGGAATTTTTTCTGGCTTCGTGTGGTTGTCCAGGTGTCGCTTGGGGTTCAGAATGTCACTGACCTTCTCTCGAACTGTGTGCGTGTATTCTGTGACTAGCTTTCTGTTGGCGGCGTGTTGCACAGTTAGATTCTTCAGGACCTCCATGTAAGATTTGAGCTTGAGTTTGTGGGTTCGTAAAGTCTTCTGGATGGCGTCAGCTTGTTCTGTGGCATTGCGTAACAGGACCAGGTTCTGTTTGTTTTTCTCGTGTACATGAGAAAATCGGTCCAAACGCTTCGTTTTCGAGTGTTCACTGCTATTAACATTCTGGTCCATCATAACGTCACTGTACTGAACAAAATTCAGGGGAGACTCAGCTATTTCATGCGAACTCCGAGTCGAGTTGCGATTCTTGTGCTTGAGTTGTTTGCCGGATTTCCCAATTGATTCGCTGGTCTCTGATGGTTTCATCCTGGTCGTGGAGGTATGTTTCTGTGGCGTGTATTGCCGTGTTTCTGTGCTGGTGACCTTAGACTCTGTTTCTATGTCACTACTATCCACGACACCGGTTGTATCTGTTCCTGAATCATTTCCCACTTGTCCATAGAAATGTAATACGGGACTCGTCCCTGACACCTCCTTTGCTTCATCCTCTACGGTAGAATATTCCATGTCCTTGGATTGTTTCTGAGCTGAGAGTGGAGTCTCGGTCCGTGACAGCTCCGATTTCGGCTGTCCTGTGTCCAGGGGCGGGCTCGTGTTCGACCCCGTCTCCACGGTAACAGTCAATCTGGGGGGCTTGACCTTATGACCTCTGTGTCTGGTTGTATTCGCTAACATCGGGACGGTCTCTAGAGGCTCAGGCACGTTGTCTCGGACCCCTGAGTCCAGGGGCTTGGGGACGTGGTGCCCGAGATCTATTTCTGCCCCCGAGGACTCAAGGGCTGATGGGACACCCCGGCCTTGTGCCACTGATCCACTGCCTGCTGCCTCTCTCTCGGTCTGGTCGTTGGGAGCCGGATTGTGTTTTGTGGGTTGTCTGGATTTAGTTTGTGGAGGGTCACGCTCGTGGTCGGCGACGTTGTCCTCCCTCATAACATGTTCTGTCGGACTGTCCCCGTGTGACCGCCTGGACCTTCAAAACAACCAATATCGTAACTAGATTCCATTTTCCATGTACAAATTACAACAGGTCGTTGCAATATATGAAGGATTTCAAAATATAGCCACAACTCGTGCATATTTTTCGTCACTTCCTCGACAATACTGTCAAATTATCGCAAATTGCTACTCCCAGAACAACTGAATGCAGTTTTCAGGCATACCCTGTGTGAGGCTGGGTGGATACCCTGTGTGTATACCCTGCGTGCATACCCTGTGCCTTTGTTTAAAACAGTCCAATTTTAATCCTACATAGAATTTTATGACCATATATATATTCTATGACCATATAAATATTCTACGTTGTTGTCACTCAGATACCTGGTGTGTAGATGGGTGGCTCCCTGGACACATACAGCTCTCCAGACGAGTATGAAGATCCAGATGTAAAGGATCCAGACTCCGTTGCTCCCACTCATCCTGTGACCTTGTTATACTCCAGGACTTCTGACACTTTCAGATTATCAGTTATAGACAATAAGTAGATGATGTATTTGTTTTTGTACCACACTGTGATGGGAAGACGATTTAGCGGCGTATGTCCCACGCCGTGTTTATTGCCGTGTGCGTGATATGTCTGTTGAAGTCCCTACGGTTTGAGGATAACGCAGCACGATATCGATTTCAGATAGTTCGATCAGGTATCGGAGTTTCGCGGGAGAGTAGTGACGTACGTGCCGCTGACATTTGGCTGGCGGACTGCGGTGGACTGTGGTACCAGCCGTGGATCAATCATCAACAATGATTCAGCAGTCATGTGTCATGATTCCCGAGTCAATTCACAGTTGGCACAAAGCCAGTGAACATGAGTACCCATCATCATCCACTCTTCAAATAGATCTGACCCGTACCAACGTATCACTTCAAATTTCAAAGATTCATTCACATGAACAATTATAATTGTATATTGATTAATCTTTCCGAATAATTCATGTGCCTACATGTACATAGTTTCAAAATGTTAATCAGAATGACGGCTTGTAATAGTTTGTAATGGCACACCCCACACTTCACCATATGTCCAGAATCCGTACAATGTCCCGTATCCAGTCAGGTCCCAAATCCATGCATGTGATAAATCCATTCTTGTCCTGTACCCATATTTTTCCAGAACCCATATCATGTCCTGAACCCATTCATGTCCTGAACCCATTCATGTCCTAAACCCATCCATGCCCTAAAGCCGTTCATGTCACAAGCCAATGTCGTTGATACTGTAAACAATTTGAGCTATTAAGGGGCCGGTCATTATTTATCAGGTGGGGGAGTTGGGTAAAAACTGGGGGGGGGGGGGGGGGTTGGGGTCACACTTTCATTTTCAACATTATTGGGGGGGGGGGGGGGGCATTCTTTTATTTTCAATGGAACTGGGGGGGGGGGGGGTCGGAGTTCGAATTTTAGTTAATTTGAGGAAAATTTTATATTGAAATAGTGAATTGGGTGAAAACAATCCACTCAAACTGGACTGATGGTTCACTGGAGTATACAGCATTTGGAAACCATCCTTTTGTCACATTATCAGTGAAAAACTATAGTTCCGCCAAAATTTGATCCTAGAAAGGACCATCCAGGAACACCCAAAATCAGGAGATGTCGTGAATCGATAACCGCTCATCACCCACAGACTGAAACATTGTCAACTATGGACCTCAGTAGAACACAGCAGCACTGAAACTGAATAGAGTGCCAGTCAGGATGATCAACATGCAGGGCACTGTCACAGACTAACAATGGATCACCCGGCCCATACCATGCTGACCAACATGCCATAACATCCAATGACCCCGAACCAGCATGTCAAAATCACACTGAGACCGATTTTCCACTCAACACGATGCCAACTCAGGAACCTAGGCCACTGAGGATAATCCTCGATGAGCTCAGGACTGTCCTGGACCACCGTGAACAAAATAAGGACATTTCCATCCAGGATTGCAAAATAGTCCTGGATCGTCCCGGATGACGATATAGTGAATCTGATTAACCTGACTATCTTGGTGGCGAGGACATTGCTAGACAATCGCGGATCATCACGGAACATTATGAACCCATCATGGAGCAAACACAGATTTGATTCAAAGTCGGGAGAGTACCAGTCCAGGATGGCCTGATTCATCAATGATATGTGGAAGAGTCATAATTTTCCGAGTTCACTCGGAGGCTGTCATTACCATACCGATATAATATGCCCACAAATAATAACTAAATCAGTTGTAATGGCACAAATTCATAATATCCACTTACTATAGTGGTAAAGAATTGATGACTAGATCTAGATTGAAAGGAATTGACTAGATTTTATATGCCTAAAAATAGAAATATACCCCAATTTAGATATCATACTGACTCCTTATAATTGTCATCAATTGCGTATTATGGCCTTGTATATGTACTTGGGGATTGGGGGGGTCACACTTTTATTTTTGATATTGGTGGGGGGGGGGGGGGGTCATACATTGTTTTTCAATATCGATGGGGGTGGGGAGGGGGTCAAACTTTGAAAACTCATTTCTCGGAAAATCCATCCAACCCCCCCACCCGATAAATAATGACCGGCCCCTAACATATGGCTTTTTTGTTACTTAACAAACAAATGTGATGAGTTGCACCATGTATTTGATTCACAGATCCACAGTCTCATTAATTTAATATCTGATTTTTATTCAGTAATTTTATAATTCCGTCTAATTGAATGCCTGTATATTAATAACATTAAGTCAGACAAACTAAACTGTAGCTTACACCTTGACATTGGCATACAAGGTTGTACTGGGCAGTGTAGTTTCGATTCTATTCCGTTGGGAATATTTACAATATATGACTACCTTTAATTTATTCCATTTCGTGTGTTATTGACACATACTCACAAATCATTGCATGGGTAAATAAAGCTCATTTACATATATGAATTATAAACAGAAAATATTTGAATATTGGCCATTAAAACACAGAACCATATACATCTAATATATGTATTGGTAAGTGGACTGGCTTCTCCATTATGAATGCTAATGAGCAGTCACCACGCATAATGTTGAATATTTCAAACCCGTCATTAGATGTGGTCAGAAGTAGGCACACACACACACACACACACACTGACCACTGTTGGCTGGATTATGGAGTTGTGCGCCAAGTCTTGTTTCTGGATATTACAGGCGGGGGTATTGTTCTGGGTCGTACGGAGTGTTTCAATGGATATCTTCAGCTCCACGGCCGATCTGGCAGCTATGTTTGATTTCGAGAACGAGTTATTGTCGCACATGGACAAATATATCGCCACGTCATTGAAACGCCTCGATATTCTCGAGAGGTGAGCGTTAGCTGATTCCAACCTTATCAAATCTCCAGGTTTTAGGTAATCTAAGTAGACGATGTATGCTCATTCTTTTTGTAACTGTAGACGTGAACCTCACAGGAAGCTCACGTGTGAATTAGAATGCATTTTAGAGTGCAAGTCTTGCGTAAAAAATCAGGGTACCCATAGTTATAATGCAAATGATGCCCAGTTTTCATTATCTAGTGAATCCGCCATGATGAAATATCCCTTTGTGTACTACAGAATATCATCCGATTTTGACAACTTCTGGAATGAAACAATGAACACCACGGGCACATTTAAATCTGGAGTGGATTCCGAGCCCCAGAATACCCCTGAAGAGGTATCTGACGGCTCCAACACCGCCACACCCCGCCCCTCTCCCTCAGACCAGTGGCGCCGTCTGGCAGACAGCGTGCAGTGGAACCCATTCCAGGGTAAGGTCGCGATCACAAAGTCACGAGTAACACGTCAATGTACACACATGTGAAAGTTAATCATTCAACTGGCGCAATAATATGTCTTCTTTCTGATAAAAGAGCCAGTAAATTAGTTCTATACATTTCCTATTCGCAATCGGGACATATCTTAGGCTTATTAGCGCATCTGATTGGCCATGTTATGTGCGTAATAATCAATTGGACATATCACATCTCTCACTTCTTCCAACTAAATACTTTCTAAGTCACGACTCAAGAGTTTCCGACAATTAGGTTGGCGATTTTGCCCTTACACCAAGACAGGTATTTCCGGTCAGATTTAGGCTCCATACCTTGGCTGCTTCACATTGAGATTATGTGAAGCATGGACGTTGAGACTAGAGGACAAACTTGTCCCCAGAGACTCGTATATATTTGGGGTCAGGGGAGACTCTGAATATGACTGCTTGGCTGTCTTCCCTCAAGGTACGCGAACAGTCTCTGATAGACATTCGGGCTACTCGCACATGTAGTTTTATCTCTGTGTCTGGAACCGGAACGTCAGCGAGACTGGGCGAATAACACGCCTACGTCTCCTTCTGCTTGTAGCCTTCTTTGTGGCTCTTGGTCTTTGAGGAAATGGGCAACATATGTGACCATATGTGCACTACTAACCATGTAAGTAACCGGTAACCTCCATGTGCGGCATACCAACTCCTGGTCCAGGTGCGGGCGATGAGCATACCGCCTGGGAGCGGGGCTGCAATGCCTTAGGGAATTGGCGTCAATTACAATGGTGCCGTGACCAGTTGAGTCCAAATTTAAGTCTACCTCATACTTTGCATAACCCCGCATCCCTGAGAGCCACTTCATTACAGGAACCAAGGACCCACGAACACATCAGCATACTGCGGAGCAGTCTACACAATGCCAATTATTGCATGTCACTTTTTTTTTTATTCTAGCCATGTGGCAGATCACTGGGGAGGTCTTTTTAGCATATCAAAGTCGAACAGCGAGTCCTATGTACGGATGAATGTGCTCACTAGTTGTACTAGACAAGCGTGTCCATTGAGGAGTATGCGCATGTATCTGGGCCCGTCCTGTAGAGAAAATGAGCCACCCCTCAACACGGAGTTCCCCATGTACTAAAATTGTTTAGATTTTCCTAGTGTTTCTAGAATAAGCTCATACCTATTTTCCTGGCCGTGACAATATCAACGACTATAGCTTCTGTCAAATATACTTGACGTTAAGAGAGCAGTCCTCTGATAGGGAGACAATTCTTGCCGATGACGAAGTTTGTACTGGCTATTACACAAAATTTGACCATGCGGAAGGGAAGTTCACGCTTGAAAGTACCAGTCGCCACGTGGCTAACTTCCGACCCAGCGTCTACCCCAGAAATCGTACATGATCGCTGCCAAATTGCAGGGGCAAGTACTAGCACGAATCCTTGACTCCTTGCAGATCAGTTCAAACTCAGTGGGCTTATTGACGTTGTGCAGCTCCATGGCCGATTGCTCGTTATCTGCCTCAGCGGTGGAGATGCTTGACTATTCCGTGGGAACCACTCCTTAAGAAGTGTATTGACTCCAAACCAGACATGTTGCTCGGCGGGTACTGAGTGACAGTCCTTGCATGCTGTTCCGGTCTTCTTCACGGCGTCCAAGATAAGTTTCCCTTCGGTGGTTGTTGTCCAGCAAGAATCGGAGGACCTGGTTACTAGGGGGAGCGTGGACCACCCGGCCGGGTTTGTGCATGTTGCCTGTAACCTCTGGCCTACAGCTTCGAGTAGGTGAAAATTCTCCAAAAGGACCGACAACTCCTCAAAAGGACGATGTCGGATCGAGGACATTGAACGCTGTCTTTCAGGGTAAGTTCACTTCATCAGTTCCAAGCAACTCGCACTCACAGCGACGCGATGCAGAGCGTGTTGTCCACAGCGGAGCTGTCAAGTTGTGTGGGATTGGCGCTTGGCTCATGGCAGAGATCGACAGCTGTGGGATTTGGTCCAGAGGGCCACTATTGATGCTGGGCACAAGTCCAGGCTGTGAGACTTGGCCCACGGTAGAGATCGACGGCAGTGGGACTTGGTCCAGGGAGCCACTATTGATGCTGAGCACAAGTCCAGGCTGTGACACTTGGCCCAAGGCAGAGATCGACGGCAGTCGAACTTGGTCCAGGGGGGCACTATTGATGCTGGGCACAAGTCCAGGCTGTGAGACTTGGGCCAAGGCAGAGATCGACCGCAGTAGGACTTGGTCTAGGGGGGCACTATTGATGCTGAACACAAGTCCAGGCTGTGACACTTGGCCCTCGGCAGAGATCGACGGCAGTGGGATTTGGTCCAGGGGGTCGCTATTGATGCTGGACACAAGTCCAGGCTGTGACACTTGGCCCACGGCCCACTTGGTCCAGGCGGCCACTATTGATGCTGGGCACAAGTCCAGGCTGTGACACTTGGCCCTCGGCAGAGAGCGACGGCAGTGGGACTTGGTCCAGGGGGTCGCTATTGATGCTGGACACAAGTCCAGGCTGTGACACTTGGCCCACGGCCCACTTGGTCCAGGGGGCCGCTATTGATGCTGGACACAAGTCCAGGCTGTGACACTTGGTCCACAGCGGAGATCAACGGCAGCTAGGCGCTTTTGAAGTCCAGATTGTGGCGCTTGGCCCGCTGCATCCTACTGCGGCAAAGAGGGCTTTGGTGAATGCCCATGACCTCATGTGAGCATGCTTGAATAAATCAGATATCTGACAGGAGAGTGGCTATGATGCCATGGCCATGCCAAGGGCTGGCCAGATTTCGCGGAAGACGATGAAGTGCACTACTCTATGTACTAAAGGTGTTTTGACACCGTGATATCGGTACTGTCACTCATAAACGACATCTCAACACTGCTGGTTCTCCCACTGGCTAAACGGGGCTCTATATTTGGAATCCGTCAATAAAGACTTTCACCATGTTAACAAAGGCGATTGATGTGAACTACTGGATCTGTTGGGAATCCGATCCTATCCAGGTTCTGGTTATATATGTTGACAACCTGAAGCAGTGTGATGGGCCGTTCCACTGATGGAGAGACGGATGATGTCCTCATCTTGAAGATTTCTGCTCAGTGTTCGCCCACTGCAGATAAGCGCATCCGCCAGATGGTTTGTCTGCCTGAGCCCACTGACTCGTCAGGTAGCATCTGACTCGTCTGGTCAGTGTTCGCCTACTGCAGATAAGCACATCCGCCAGATGGTTGGTCTGCCTGAGCCCACTGACTCGTCAGGTAGCAGCTGACTCGTCTGGTCAGTGTTCGCCTACTGCAGATAAGCACATACGCCAGATGGTTTGTCTGCCTGAGCCCACTGACTCGTCAGGTATCAGCTGACTCATCTGGTCAGTGTTCGCCTACTGCAGATAAGCACATCCGCCAGATGGTTGGTCTGCCTGAGCCCACTGACTCGTCAGGTAGCATCTGACTCATCAGGGCAGTGTTCGCCTACTGCAGATAAGCACATCCGCCAGATGGTTGGTCTGCCTGAGCCCACTGACTCGTCAGGTAGCATCTGACTCATCTGGTCAATGTTCGCCTACTGCAGATAAGCACATCCGCCAGATGGTTGGTCAGCCTGAGCCCACTGACTCGTCAGGTAGCATCTGACTCATCAGGTCAGTGTTCGCCTACTGCAGATAAGCACATCCGCCAGATGGTTGGTCTGCCTGAGCCCACTGACTCGTCAGGTAGCAGCTGACTCATCTGGTCAGTGTTCGCCTACTGCAGATAAGCGCATCCGCCAGATGGTTTGTCTGCCTGAGCCCACTGACTCGTCAGGTAGCAGCTGACTCGTCTGGTCAGTGTTCGCCTACTGCAGATAAGCACATCCACCAGATGGTTGGTCAGCCTGAGCCCACTGACTCGTCAGGTAGCAGCTGACTCGTCTGGTCAGTGTTCGCCTACTGCAGATAAGCACATCCGCCAGATGGTTGGTCTGCCTGAGCCCACTGACTCGTCAGGTAGCAGCTGACTCGTCTGGTCAGTGTTCGCCTACTGCAGATAAGCACATCCGCCAGATGGTTGGTCTGCCTGAGCCCACTGACTCGTCAGGTAGCATCTGACTCGTCTGGGCAGTGTTCGCCTACTGCAGATGAGCACATCCGCCAGATGGTTGGTCTGCCTGAGCCCACTGACTCGTCAGGTAGCATCTGACTCATCTGGTCAATGTTCGCCTACTGCAGATAAGCACATCCGCCAGATGGTTGGTCAGCCTGAGCCCACTGACTCGTCAGGTAGCATCTGACTCATCAGGTCAGTGTTCGCCTACTGCAGATAAGCACATCCGCCAGATGGTTGGTCTGCCTGAGCCCACTGACTCGTCAGGTAGCAGCTGACTCATCTGGTCAGTGTTCGCCTACTGCAGATAAGCGCATCCGCCAGATGGTTTGTCTGCCTGAGCCCACTGACTCGTCAGGTAGCAGCTGACTCGTCTGGTCAGTGTTCGCCTACTGCAGATAAGCACATCCACCAGATGGTTGGTCAGCCTGAGCCCACTGACTCGTCAGGTAGCAGCTGACTCGTCTGGTCAGTGTTCGCCTACTGCAGATCAGCACATCCGCCAGATGGTTGGTCTGCCTGAGCCCACTGACTCGTCAGGTAGCAGCTGACTCGTCTGGTCAGTGTTCGCCTACTGCAGATAAGCACATCCGCCAGATGGTTGGTCTGCCTGAGCCCACTGACTCGTCAGGTAGCATCTGACTCGTCTGGTCAATGTTCGCCTACTGCAGATAAGCGCATCCGCCAGATGGTTGGTCTGCCTGAGCCCACTGACTCGTCAGGTAGCATCTGACTCGTCTGGTCAGTGTTCGCCTACTGCAGATAAGCGCATCCGCCAGATGGTTGGTCTGCCTGAGCCCACTGACTCGTCAGGTAGCAGCAGACTCGTCTGGTCAGTGTTCGCCCACTGCAGATAAGCACATCCGCCAGATGGTTGGTCTGCCAGAGCCCACTGACTTGTCAGGTAGCAGCTGACTCGTCTGGTCAGTGTTTGCCTACTGCAGATAAGCACGCCCACCAGATGGATGGTCTGCCTGAGCCCACTGACTTGTCAGGTAGCAGCTGACTCGTCTGGTCAGTGTTCGCCTACTGCAGATAAGCACATCCGCCAGATGGTTGGTCTGCCTGAGCCCACTGACTCGTCAGGTAGCAGCTGACTCGTCTGGTCAGTGTTCGCCTACTGCAGATAAGCACATCCGCCAGATGGTTGGTCTGCCTGAGCCCACTGACTCGTCAGGTAGCAGCTGACTCGTCTGGTCAGTGTTCGCCTACTGCAGATAAGCACATCCGCCAGATGGTTGGTCTGCCTGAGCCCACTGACTTGTCAGGTAGCAGCTGACTCGTCTGGTCAGTGTTTGCCTACTGCAGATAAGCACGCCCACCAGATGGTTGGTCTGCCTGAGCCCACTGACTCGTCAGGTAGCAGCTGACTCGTCTGGTCAGTGTTCGCCTACTGCAGATAAGCGCATCCGCCAGAAGGTTGGTCTGCCTGAGCCCACTGACTCGTCAAGTAGCAGCTGACTCGTCTGCTCAGTGTTCGCCTACTGCAGATAAGCACATCCGCCAGATGGTTGGTCTGCCTGAGCCCACTGACTCGTCAGGTAGCAGCTGACTCGTCTGGTCAGTGTTCGCCTACTGCAGATAAGCACATCCGCCAGATGGTTGGTCTGCCTGAGCCCACTGACTTGTCAGGTAGCAGCTGACTCGTCTGGTCAGTGTTCGCCTACTGCAGATAAGCACATCCGCCAGATGGTTTGTCTGCCTGAGCCCACTGACTCGTCATGTAGCATCTGACTCGTCAGGTCAGTGTTCGCCTACTGCAGATAAGCACATCCGCCAGATGGTTGGTCAGTCTGAGCCCACTGACTCGTCAGGTAGCAGCTGACTCGTCTGGTCAGTGTTCGCCTACTGCAGATAAGCACATCCGCCAGATGGTTTGTCTGCCTGAGGCCAC
This sequence comes from Terebella lapidaria, assembly GCA_949152475.1. Taxonomy (NCBI): domain Eukaryota; kingdom Metazoa; phylum Annelida; class Polychaeta; order Terebellida; family Terebellidae; genus Terebella; species Terebella lapidaria. The sequence goes on from OX424555.1 coordinate 99,452,437, forward strand.
TGACTCGTCAGGTAGCAGCTGACTCGTCTGGTCCGTGTTCGCCTACTGCAGATAAGCACATCCGCCAGATGGTTGGTCTGCCAGAGCCCACTGACTCGTCAGGTAGCAGCTGACTCATCTGGTCAGTGTTCGCCTACTGCAGATAAGCACATCCGCCAGATGGTTTGTCTGCCTGAGCCCACTGACTCGTCAGGTAGCAGCTGACTTGTCTGGTCAGTGTTCGCCTACTGCAGATACGCACATCCGCCAGATGGTTGGTTTGCCTGAGCCAACTGACTCGTCAGGTAGCAGCTGACTCGTCTGGTCAGTGTTCGCCTACTGCAGATAAGCGCATCCGCCAGATGGTTAGTCTGCCTGAGCCCACTGACTCGTCAGGTAGCAGCTGACTCGTCTGGTCAGTGTTCGCCCACTGCAGATAAGCGCATCCGCCAGAAGGTTGGTCTGCCTGAGCCCACTGACTCGTCAGGTAGCATCTGACTCGTCAGGTCAGTGTTCGCCTACTGCAGATAAGCGCATCCGCCAGATGGTTGGTCTGTCTGAGCCCAGACTCGTCAGGTACCAGCTGACTCGTCTGGTCAGTGTTCGCCTACTGCAGATAAGCACATCCGCCAGATGGTTGGTCTGCCTGAGCCCACTGACTCGTCAGGTAGCAGCTGACTCGTCTGGTCAGTGTTCGCCTACTGCAGATAAGCACATCCGCCAGATGGTTGGTCTGCCAGAGCCCACTGACTCGTCAGGTAGCAGCTGACTCGTCTGGTCAGTGTTCGCCTACTGCAGATAAGCACATCCGCCAGATGGTTGGTCTGCCTGAGCCCACTGACTCGTCAGGTAGTTGTCCGTTGTTGTGTTGTGTAGCCACCTTTCCATTGTTGTGTTGTGTAGTCGCCTTTCTGTTGTTGTGTTGTGTAGTCGCCTTTCTGTTGTTGTGTTGTGTAGTCGCCTTTCCGTTGTTGTGTTGTGTAGTCACCTTTCCATTGTTGTGTTGTGTTGTCGCCTTTCTGTTGTTGTGTTGTGTAGCCGCCTTTCCTGTGTTGTGTTGTGTAGTCGCCTTTCCGTTGTTGTGTTGTGTAGTCGCCTTTCCGTTGTTGTGTTGTGTAGTCGCCTTTCCGTTGTTGTGTTGTGTAGCCACCTTTCTGTTGTTGTGCTGTGTAGTCACCTTTCCTTTGTTGTGTTGTGTAGTCGCCTTTCCGTTGTTGTGTTGTGTAGCCTCCTTTCTGTTGTTGTGTTGTGTAGTCACCTTTCCGTTGTTGTGTTGTGTAGTCGCCTTTCCGGTGTTGTGTTGTGTAGTCGCCTTTCCGTTGTTGTGTTGTGTAGTCACCTTTCCATTGTTGTGTTGTGTAGTCACCTTTCCGGTGTTGTGTTGTGTAGTCACCTTTCCATTGTTGTGTTGTGTAGTCACCTTTCCTTTGTTGTGTTGTGTAGTCACCTTTCCTTTGTTGTGTTGTGTAGTCACCTTTCCATTGTTGTGTTGTGTAGTCCCCTTTCCGTTGTTGTGTTGTGTAGTCGCCTTTCCGTTGTTGTGCTGTGTAGTCACCTTTCCATTGTTGTGTTGTGTAGTCGCCTTTCTGTTGTTGTGTTGTGTAGCCGCCTTTCTGTTGTTGTGTTGTGTAGTCGCATTTCCGGTGTTGTGTTGTGGAGTCGCCCTTCCTGTGTTGTATTTTGTATTCGCCTTCCAGTGTTGTGTTTTGTATTTGCCTTTAGGTGTTCATCAAATTATTTGGATTGTTAGGTTGAGCAGTCCATCTTTGAGCTAATTTATTTTGAAGTCGTATTTTTCATATAATCCAAAGCAAATATAGAAATATTCCAACAAGTTCAGACCTACACCAAGCGACCTGGACGCATAACTGGAAGGCGTTAGAGTTGTACAACACTCAGTGTTCTTAGTTATTTTTTTATGACAACATTATGTGTGTGTTTTGGAATGCATGTTGAGGAGATACTTGAATGCTATATATGACGCTGGTTATTTGGTTATGCAGACCTCTCAATTGGAGTTTGCCAGTCCATTATGACTTCACAACTGTTGTTTACAGACCTGGTACGTGAGGTCGGTTCTCGCTGGTTGTCCTACATCCCAACCACAGAGTCTGTGACTGGCAGCCTCAACTCAGTCGTGCGACTACTGGACATGTACCAGGTGGACGTGCAAGACCTCATCAAGGACGGCAGGATCCGGGACCACCTGGCACACACTCCACTCCGACCTGCAGACCTCCGCAACCTCGCGATTACAGCCATCAACTGTGGCAAATTCGACCTGGCGGCCAGGCTGGTGGACCTCGCCATGGAAACTAACCCTGTGGACAGCTGGCTGGATGAGATGTCCAAGCTCCGGAGACTTGTGGAGTATGGGAAGGCGGAATTGAACGGCCCTGAGTCTGATGTGTTTGTAGATGACCTTGGCCAACCTCTCAATGAAGACGGTATGTAACGTCGAGCAAGTTTACTATCTAGTTGTGTGGGATTTAAAGTGTCTCAGGTTAGCCCAGTACTAAAGAATGTGTGCGTGTTGCAGACCTAGAACGGGAGGTTGATGACGTGTCTCAGGTTAGCCCAGTACTAAAGAATGTGTGCGTGTTGCAGACCTAGAACGGGAGGTTGATAACGTGCAGATGAGTGACTTGGAGTTTCGGTTCTCCTGGGATCTGGACCAAAATCCGGAGCTGTCCTGGAAGGAGACGATCCAGACATACGACCCAGAGGAAGGCTTCCAGGTTCCAGATGAAAGCTCGGAGAAAACTCGTCTGTATGAGGCTTTGTGCCGCGGTGAACATGTGAGTGCATCAGAAACCTCTTGTAATCTAATAAACTGAGTTATCAGGTGTTACAAAATAACCGTGTCTCCTGCTGCAGGTTAAGGACGATGACACCCTGACGTGTTATTACCAGACCGGGGCTCACTCGCCACCATACAACAGGTGGAAAACGGAAGTCCTGCAGAGGTCGCCACCAGTACTCATGATCTATGACGTCATCACTGACCGCGAAGCAAACTCACTGATACAGACTGCAACTCCAATGGTCCGCTCAACTCAGAATTTGACTTTAGTTTCTCTACACACCCATTGATTTTGCATCACAAATCATGTCTTGTGTTTTTCAGATGAGCCGAGCACAAGTAATCCGCCAGACAGGGCCAGGTCTGTCCAACGTCAGACTCGGGAAGACGTAAGTGTGTGTTCCATTGACTCATATCACTCCCGGCTCCTATAGTAGTTGCCGTGCTACATGAGACCTGACACGGTAACTTCTCCAGGTCATGGCTAGGCGAAGTTGAAGTGGAGAGCTCTGCTCACAGTCTGAACACTCGCATGTCGGAGATCACAGGGCTGGACTGTCGGGAGTTTGCCGAGTATCTACAGATGTCTGTGTATGGACTCGGGGGCATGTATGAACCTCACTATGACTACAACAGGGCAAGTAGTAAACACATGGACGGCTCACAGGGGCTGGCCATAACAGGTCAATCTCTAAAACACTCTTCACAGTTAACAAATCTTGTAGTACATATTAATTACGAAATTTTGAATCACCCTGGATAGGTGCGGTTTAAATACGGAGAGACAGATGGAAAGCGAATGGGAGACAGACTGGCCACTCTCATTTTATATGTAAGCAAGTCCCTTCTTTGTTCAATTACTTCCATAACTTTTGTAGTGTCTATAGGACAGTAACAGCCGCAACCACCCCCCACATGTACTCTCGCTTACATACTACATAGAATCAATACACACACTTACATCAGCATCTATAAATAACACTGGTCCCTGAGGGTGCCGCGCGCTTCTCAGAACCACACGTGCCAACACTAACACACAGTCCATATAACCACACCACAAGCCCACGTGCGTATATACAAGTACATGAATTCCAAGAAACTCAGCAAGACACGCACCGAGACAGAGACAACATCATGCGTTCCACCATTCATGACACAATTCAGATTTGATACCACATTCCCAGACCAATCAGACATCACGTACACAGACATGTTCAGACACGCCACCATGTTTGGCAGGACGGCTTGTCCCTTGTGGAGAAGAGAGTTGGACGTCCATGTGGACAGACGTGAAAACATGGAGTTAATGCCATCTAAAATTCGTGCCAAGTTACTGTTGTCCAGCAAATAAAGGACTTTGTGAAAACTACACAGCCATTTTGTGACTATACGACGAGCAATAGTTCTGGTGAAATCCATCTCATCACATTTTTGTATTACAGCAAGTTTTTGATGTGTATATTGTGTAGGCCTAAGCTGTGACGTGACTTGTTGCAGTTGACTGATGTCACAGAAGGAGGTGCTACAGTGTTCCCACAATGGCGGATTGCAGCATTTCCTGTCAAAGTAGGTGGTATAATCTGGATGTTGTTTGACTCAGCACGTTATGACAATTGGCCACTGCTTGCTGACTAGATTATTTGCAGAATGCGGCCCTGTTCTGGTATAACTTGTACGAGGATGGAGTCTCAAACCCCACGAGTCTGCACGCTGGCTGCCCAGTCCTAGTCGGACACAAGTGGGGTAAGGCTCAACACAAACTCAATGTACCAGTAACGAACTCATCACAGAATAACAATCACAGAAACCTCACCACAACAAAATCTGATTGTAATCAAAATTCAAAGATCAATATCAATTAAGACTCCCAGGTGGAGGTCAAGTTTGCTGTTAAAGTTCTGTAAGAGCCAGACTTCCTGTAAAAGCATCTAAATAGTAAACAAAATTGGAAATCAACAGTGGCCAATAAATGGATTCACGAGTATGGCCAGGAGTTGCTGAGACCATGCCCACTGGACCCAGACTCACTCCCAGAACACCATCCCCCACCCGGGGAGGAGGAATACTATGCCAGCCACCAGGAAGACTCACTCCCAGAACACCATCCCCCACCCGGGGAGGAGGAATACTACGCCAGCCAGCAGGAAGACTCACTACCAGAACACCATCCATCGCCCAGGGAGAATTAATACTACGCCAGCCAGCAGCCATACCACGTCATTGTGTAGTGCAGACAATCTGGCAGGGTGATGAACCAAACAAAGTAAATGTTTCATACTCTATTATCCTAGTTTGTCTTTTGCATCAGAATTTGTAATAAATATATGAAATTTCATATATCCTGTATGTTGATTTTATTCGAAAATGAACCCCACACCCATTTCAAGTTGGGTGAACCCACTCACACAAACCTCCTCCAAAATATTGTAGCGATTTTAGGCCGAAGAGTTGTGTTCGGCCGGGTTTAGTTTATTAAATGATATATGTGGTTACCCGATGTTGTTCGGTCATTAAAAACGGTTTACAAATGATTTTATAAGTGTACATAAATTCGGTTACTTTTCGGTGGCTTTGGTTGCTCTTCGGCTGAACTCAGATCAAAATACGCGATTATGACAAGTGCTCCGCAGCAGATTTAGAACAATGCACATTGTTACGTGGCGGTTCCTGATTGGTTATCAATCATAAAAAAAGTTCGGTAAAATAGTCAGTTTTGATTGGCTGGGGTTAGTCACGTGACACCTACACCGAAAGTACCGCTGAATCACAGGAGAGCAGAGAAGCAACCGGAAGTGTCACCTCTAGATGAATTCTCGACTATTTCAACCGACTGTATGATTCACCAATAAACCTTGATGTTTAGATGATAATCGATCTTTGAGTCGACCCAGTCGACTCCGTGTTCGGGTAAACAGATGGAATGAAACCGAAATTGAACTTAGAAAAAGAAGTAAAGTCAGCCGAAGTAATAAGAAAGAGACTGGAAGACCAGTCGGGTTGAAATCAAAGCTGATAACCTCTGGGATAGCTGAGAACCCAAGCTATCAACCGAACATACAGTCAAAGAAGAGTGGTCGAATGAAGAAGACTCCAGACTTCATGTTCGGTGATCCCTACTCCGGGCACACGAGGAGCAGCAGCCTGAACACGCTACCACCGACGTGGTCTGCAGCCGAAACACCACAGTTGCCTGAAGTACCTCACCAGCCGAAGTGCCGGAGTCGACCGAGACAGCCTGTAGCCGAAGTACCGATGCCTCCCGAAGCACCCCTGCAGCCAGAGTCAACCGAGATGGCTTGCAGCCGGAGTACCTGAGTCTCCCTACTACTTTAGCCGAAATAACTAAGCTTCCCGAAGCATCCCTACAGCCAGAATATCAAAGTCGGCGAACCAAAGACTGACTTCCAGATATTCGGTTGACCAAGAAAATCTGAAGTAGAAATCGACCCTAGAACCGTTACAATATTAATAATGTCCAGCTCAATGTCATGTGGGCCATTTAATCTTAAAAACCCAGACAGGCGATCTTCCTGTCACATAACACCAGCTACTCTCAGGACTGACCAGCAACAGTAGATCATCCTCTTCATAGTCTTTTCACAGGTTGTGCACCAGCTCCAAGTAATCCGGATCCTTCTGAAATTGTATTGCGTCTTACTACTTGTCAGACTGTCAAGTCCAGGCCAATTTTCATTTCTTTGTTTCCCTGGATCTAAACTAAATGTAAGTATCAATCTATTACCACCAATACAGCCAAATTTCGATGATTCCAATAACAAACGTAAAATACAACACTTTGCAATAGAAACAAAGCCCGACCAAATGCATTATCAAAAACAAACTGGCGTCATCAGGGGCAGACAGAGTGTTAGATGTAGTTGTTTCTACTGAACACCTGATGGAATTAGTATGTAACTGCCCAACAACCTATGAAAATAATAGAAATCCGAAACAAACCCCATGGAATAGATATATGACAAGTACATAAGTACCTAATCACAAGCCAAAAGGCTACTGAGTGGATGGTATCCTCGGGACGTCCACAAGCAGTGATACCGGCCCAGTGGTATGAATGTAAGTATCAATCTATTACCACCAGTTATGTGTAATATATAGCAAACATAAGCGATGTCTTCTAAACGCTGGTACGCTGGTATACTGGTACAAGCATTGTGAGGCTTATTGAGGCATACATGAAATGAGCAGTATTGTTGAGTTCATGCACCTTGCAATGCTTGTACCAGCATACCAGTGTACCAGCGTTTAGAAGACATCGAAACATAAGTGGCGCTATTGGAACCATATACTAGTATGATATTAGATTACGTATTACAGATGGGAGATATGTTGCTATGAGAGCTTGGACGCAAAATAAGAAAAATGTGTTTACATTGTATGACATGGTCCACCCCTCACAATGGGACAGCCACATCTGACCAGACCTGTGACGCTGTGATATCTCCAATCATCAGACGTTCCTACTATTGGCCTCGGATTTGCTCCCAAACAGGTATCAACCCTGACAGTCTCATTCATGTCAAAACAACTCAAAATGTTATCAGATCTCAGAACAATCTGAGGGCCTGTTTGTTCAACGTTCAATCTCTCAAGAACAAAGCCATCACCATTAATGACTATATTAGTGACAATAAACTGGACATAGTGATTCTGGTCGAAACCTGGCTCAGACCCGGTAACATGGACCAAGTTGTTATAGGTGAAGTGTGCCCTCCGGGATACAAGTTTTCCCACCTTCCCCGACAAAATGGGTCCGGTTATGGCGGCCTTGGTGTGGTCTACAAGAAAAGTCTCAAGGTCAAAGTAGACTTATCTTACCCAAGCTCCAGTATTCCTTTTGAGCTCATGCCCATTACATTGCTGTCGGATAAAGCATGTGTCAAATTCATGACGATGTACAGACCACCTCCCTCTAAGAAGAATGGCTTCACTACGAGTGAATTCTTCACGCACTTTTCTGAACTGATCGATTCTCTCACCGTGCAAACTGGCAGAACTGTCATTCTTGGTGACCTCAACTTTCATTTGGATAATGATCTGGATCGTGATGCTAAATCATTCCATGACCTCCTCTACTCAGCTGGACTAGTGCAACATGTGTATGGCCCTACTCACCGGACAGGTCATACATTAGACGTGATTATTTCCAGGGACTCTGATAAATTTGTCCAGAATGTGTCAGTTCAAGATCCACAGATTTCGGACCATTCTGCTGTTCATTTTGAGCTTGCCATAGATCCACCTCCCCGTGTGGAAAAAGACTTAGTATATCGAAAACTGGCTGGTGTTGATACTGGAAAATGGAGGTCGGATGTCCAATCAGCATTCTCGAACATGCTCCATGGCAGTCAGTCTTGTGAAGACCTGGTCTCACGTTATAACGACACCCTCACTGACTTAGTTAACGCTCATGCCCCAGAGCAGAAAAAATGCATCACCATCAAGGCGTACTCTCCATGGATTGACGAGAATATCCGTCGTCATATTCGCCTCCGTCGAGCCGCAGAGCGGAAGTGGAGAACAAGTGGTCTTGTTGTTCATCGCGAGATTTACAAGTATAACCGCACCCTGGTCACCAAACTCATTATCCAATCCAAGTGTGGTTTCTACAGTCGCAAATTGCTTAATGCTGGCAACGATTCGAAGGTTCTCTTCAAAACAATGAACGAACTTTTGAATAACCAGAAAGTTGATCATTTTCCATCAGGAACTACATGTGACAATCTGGCCACAAAATTCTTGAACTTCTTCGAACATAAAATTATCAAAATACGTGACAACTTTGAACCACACCCAACTCCCACACTTCCACTATCACCTGAAGGGGACGTCGATATTAGCACGTTGTCTTCACTACGGTGTGTCTCTGAAAACGAAGTATTACAAATCATAAAAAAGGCACCCAAGAAGTCATGCTCTCTAGACCCTGTTCCGGCATGCCTGTTCATGGAGTGTTTGCATGAAATCATCCCTGTACTTACTCGGATCATCAACTCATCTTTGGCGGAATCGGTGGTTCCTTCGTGCCTGAAGCAGGCGGTGGTCAGGCCTCTCCTTAAGAAACCTTCTTTGGATCCTGAGGAGCTAAAAAAATTCAGGCCAGTGTCAAATTTGACATACGTTTCGAAGCTAACTGAACGCGTTGTGGCTTCACAGTTGAACCAACACATGTTCGATAACCAGCTTCATGAAACATTTCAATCAGCTTACAGGCAAATGCATAGCACGGAAACAGCTCTTGTCCGTGTCCAGGATGATATACTACGAGCCCTGGACCAGAAAAAATGTGTTCTCCTAATACTGTTGGACTTAAGCGCAGCATTTGATACTGTGGATCACTCCCTGCTTCTTTCCCGCCTATCATCATGTATTGGTCTCCGTGACAATGCTCTTGCATGTGTGGCGATTTTGCCCTAAGCACGCGGCAGGTGATTGTAAACATAAATGCCATTTATGTGGCCTTTTCGTACTTGGCCTTGTTTTGACATGCTCCGTTCGAGCGTGCGTTGCCACGGCGACGTATTGTAATTTACGCTCCAGTAAACTATAACAATGGATCGATTAAACCTCGCGTGCGTCCTACAGCTTGTGGTGTATTATATATACACTGGAAGCGACTCGATCGAGGAGATTGTCCGAGAGAGAGTAACTGGGACGCACACGAGGCTCGCCATGAGCTTTGTGTTCCCTAGTTGCGAGTAGTGGGCTCCTAGAGCCCTGGGGACGATTTCCATGGGGAGGCCCGGGCTGGGAGAGACAAGTTGCTGACTCGAGGGCGCAAGCCCTGTGGATCGCCAGTTCTCTCCCTTCCCGGGACGTGTGACATAGGCTCTGGCCAGCATGTCGGACTGTACGGGGTTCCGTCCCCGAGGCAGACCGCGGCTCGCCAGGCCCCTCCAGTTAACACCGTGGTGATGAACCAGTTTCTGAACGGTGTCCGTAGGCCTGGGAGTGTCGGGTGGGCTGTTACCTGGTTACCGTTAATGCTAGAGTGGTTACCGTGTCCGCAGCGACCTCCGGTGAGCGGCGCCGCCGCAAGGATCCGGAATAGCGGATGCGCGTCCGCAAGGACTCGGATGAGAGAGGACTATCCTCGAGGATCCCGAAGAGCGGACGGTAGTCAATAACTTTACATTGGTGCCGTGACCAGGATCAGTCCGACAGTGTTCCATCGCAGCCTACCGTCACAGTGTTGTAGCCTCCTTAGTCCCTGGGGATCGCCCGCTCCTCAAGGACATCTCAAAGGAATGACTAAAGAGAAAGATAAGGCCAAAGATAAGGCCGATGAACCCAAGGGGAGGGATAAGGGTGGAAATGTCGCGGACCACACCCGGTCGTGCGACAGCCACCGTGAGACGTCTCCGGACGACTCCGGCGGCCGGAAGGAACGCGCGAAAACCTCCGTGGACAAGACACCGTCCGCGGAGACGACTCCGGCGTCCCTGGCTCCGTCTTCGGACGTAGAGTCGGGCCCTGCAAGGCCGCAGCAGGAGTTGCCGTCAAGGCCGGACCTTGACGTGTTAGGCGCGGTGGGTGGAGCTGGCAACGGCTCTACGCCGCGCCCGCCCGTGCCCAGAACAGATCCGTGGCAAATGGCACCCTTCCATAAGACGCCTTCGAGCGTCCGGAATCGAGCGCCAATGCATGCGGGTCCTTCTGGACGAGCGGACCAGTCATACCAGATGCCGCACCCGGCCGGGTGGACTCCCTCGCGAGCCTCCGGCATGGGTTCTGGTCGGTCCGCACCGGGCAGTGTGGTGGATCAGCTCACCGACGCACTTGGCGAGCTGGCCCCCCTCGGGCGCTATGACCGCGCCCGGTCGCCCCATCAGGGACGATCAGACCGGCGGAACCGCTCCCCTTCTCCGCTGTCACAAGGCAACTCGGGGCCTTTGACGGAGAGGGAGAGGTGGCTGATATCCGAGGCGCTTGTACTGTTCAAGCGGAATCAGCTGCATTCGAGCGTTGACCCGTCGGTCACCCTAAGTCCGGGGATGTCTGGGCCAGTAGCCCCTCCCCAAGTCCTGCCGAGTCCGCAGGCGCCAGTGGCCCCCGCAATGGGACCCGCGCCTGCCCCGCGGCTCGGAGGCACCACGTTGGCGACCGCGTCGACCGTTCCGACGGTTGGAGCGCAAGCCGCGTGGTCGACTTACCCTGGCACGTACAGTGTGTCGGACGGGCAGTGGCAACAGGCGGCTTCGGCCCCAAGCTTTGCCGCCCCTTCTGGAGCCTACCCAGTAGGTTCGATGGGAGCCCCGCCCGCACCTAGCCAGAGTGGGTTTTCAGCGGGAATGATCCCGGCGGCAAACGTGAGCTACCCTGCTCCTATGTCCGCGGCGTCGATGTTCGCTCCGGCAGACTCCGCCGCAGGCGCAGGAAGCGCGCGGAACTTGCCGCAGTACACGGACGACCCCGGAGCCGGGACCGCACGTCGGGCGCGTAGCAAACGCGATGACGGGCCCGACCACTCTTCGTGGCGGAAACGGTTCAACGGGGATAACGCCGACTTGGAGGACTACTTGCTCCAGGTATGGCGTACCGCCGTGTACGAAGGATGGTCCCAGCCTGAAGCTGGACACGTCCTCGCGGGGAGCCTGGAAGGGAAAGCTCTCCGCGTGATGCCGTGTCTGCCGGTGGGAACAGTGACGTTCGGCGAGGTTGCTCGTCAACTTCGCCTGCTGTTCCCGCCGACGACCAATCGGCGGCAGTCTGAACGAGAGTTCAAGGCGCGATGACGGGCCCGACCACTCTTCGTGGCGGAAACGGTTCAACGGGGATAACGCCGACTTGGAGGACTACTTGCTCCAGGTATGGCGTACCGCCGTGTACGAAGGATGGTCCCAGCCTGAAGCTGGACACGTCCTCGCGGGGAGCCTGGAAGGGAAAGCTCTCCGCGTGATGCCGTGTCTGCCGGTGGGAACAGTGACGTTCGGCGAGGTTGCTCGTCAACTTCGCCTGCTGTTCCCGCCGACGACCAATCGGCGGCAGTCTGAACGAGAGTTCAAGGCGCGTATCCGCCAGCCGACTGAGTCCGTGACAGACTATGCGTACAGCTTACGCATACTCGGCCGGAGAGCTTTTCCGGACATGGACTCCAGACGGTTTGAGACGATGCTGATCGATCAGTTCATCGATGGCCAGCCTTACCACCTAGCGTACGGGCTGGCCACCCATGAAAAGCGATCGATGGAGGAGGCGATAGACTCCGCGCTTGCGCTTGAGATGGCTGTCCGTCCTAGACAGTTGCCTCCAGCCTCGGCTCCGGCCTCGGCTGTACCCGCGCAGGTGGCGACTCCTCCTCCGGTCAAGGCATCGCAGGTAACCCCGTGGCAGGACCCGGTCGTCCGGGAACCCGCCAGGGAACCTACCCAGCAGTGGGTTAGTGCGCCGGCACCCTCTACAGGGGCGCCCGCACATGCGGCACCGGTCGCCGCGCCGCGCTCGCCTTTGGACGAGTGCGACATAGAGGAATACGACCTCGGCGCCGCGCAGATGATTGCGCACTGCGCCGGGCTCGAAGCTCCGGGAGCCGCAGAATGTTGCGCGTTCACCTCCGGACCAGCTCAGAACCGTCCCTGCTACTTCTGCGGAAAGCAGGGACACTTTTGGCTGAAGTGTCCGGAGTTGTTGGAACGCCTGCGGTCGCGCGGATACCAGGGAGCTCTCCCTGGCCCGCAACGGAGGAATTCCTTCCGGTCTGGTCCTCCGGGACAGCAGAATCGGAACCCGCGGCCGGGAAACTAGATCCGGACGTGGTGGCGACCAACACTGCGTCCGGGGATAGTTGTTCGGTGGCAAACGATGCCGCCCCACCCGCTGATGAGCAGGACGGACCCCAAGTAGATATGACTTCTCCGGAAGTAGTCCTTGGAGACCAGTCTGGCTCCTCCGCGGCTGAGGCGGATGGCGAGGACTCCGTAGATGAGCCCAGCGCGTGCGAAAGGTATCGCCCGACCTGCGCGCTGGTGAGGGACCCCTGCTGGTACCTGCCCCTGTCCTTCGGACGGGAGCCGCTCCGGTTCCTCATAGACTCAGGTTCGGAGGTGACCCTCGTGGCCGCCGGAACGTTTAGGAAGGAGCCCGCACTCCGCAACCTCGAGTTGCGAGATCCCGGACCGTACAAGCTCTACGGAGCGGGAGACAACCGCATCCGTATCCATGGCATCATCGATCTGCCTATTACCCTTGGGGACAAGGTGTATCTGACAGAGGCGATCGTGGCGGATATCGGAGCGGCCGGGATAATTGGGATGAATTTCCTACGGGTCCACCGGGTGATTGCCAACTTTAGCGCTGGCGAGTTCCGGATGGGAGAGGACACACACTTCCTCTTCCGCTCGGGCCCGATGCATTCATTCCAGATGCGGACATCGCGCACTGTAGTAGTGCCGCCGATGAGTGAGATGATCATCGAGACGAGGCCGCGGCGTCCCCGCATGCCCCTCGATGGTCGACCGTGTATAGTGCAACCCGTGAGCAGTTTCGCCGCAGGAACTGGGCTCGTGCTGGGTGGGGCCCTGGTCATGTCCAACCCCCGCGCGATGCCCATCCTCGTGGTGAATCCTACGGATGCTCCGATTGTACTGAAGCGCGGATGCATAGCAGCTACTGCTATTCCCGCGGCTTCGAGTCGTGTCATCCCCGACGATCCTGTCTGCCGCGCTGCGTGCGCGGCGGCGGCCGCCGGAGATGACCCGTTCACCCTGCCGGACCATTTGGAATCTCGGGTTCCGAAGGACCGGTTGGATGAAGAGCAGCGCCAAGCGCTCCGCAGACTGCTGCGGCAGTATGCGGATGTGTTCATGGGTCCTGATGGTGCGGTTGGCAAGACTGACGTCGCCAAACACCGCATCGACCTCGTGGACGAGCGTCCTCTCAAGCAGCGTCTTCGTCGGGCAGCAATAGTGCACCAAGAGGTCATAGACCAGGAGGTGCAAAAGATGCTCGACTTGGACATCATCGAACCCAGTGACAGCCCTTGGGCCAGTCCGGTGGTTATGGTGAAGAAGAAGGACGGCTCGTGGAGGTTCTGCGTGGACTATCGGAAACTCAACGATGCCACGCGGAAGGACTCATATCCTCTCCCGCACATTGAAGATACCTTCGATGCCCTGGCCGGGTCGCACTATTTCTGTGCTCTGGATCTGGCCTCCGGGTATTGGCAGGTGGAGATGGAGGAGAGTGATCGGGCGAAGACTGCCTTCGTTACCAAGAACGGGCTCTACCAATTTAAGGTAATGCCGTTCGGGCTCTGTAACGCACCAGCGACGTTCGAGCGCCTCATGGAGATGGTACTTAAAGGGTTCCTCTGGAAGCGATGTATGGTCTACATCGACGATGTCGTCGTGTATGGCCGGTCGTTCGAGGAAACCCTCACCAACCTCCAGATGGTGCTCCATCGCATCCGCGGAGCAGGTCTTAAATTGAAGCCAAGTAAGTGCGAGCTATTCGCGCAGGAAATCCTGTACTTGGGCTTCATGGTAACGGGCACCGGAGTGAGACCAGACCCCGCAAAGGTGGCGGCCGTGCAGAAATGGCCTCCGCCATGTAACGTGGCGGACGTGAGGTCCTTCTTGGGCTTCGCGAGCTACCACCGCAGGTTTATTCGCGGCTTTGCGGAGATCGCGCGTCCCCTTACTATCCTCACGGAAAAGGGCGCCGATTTTGTTTGGTCCGCCGAGCAGGCTAACGCCTTCTCGGGACTCCGGCAGGCCTTGGTAGTGGCCCCGGTGCTGCGGCACCCTCGTCCGGACTGCGAGTTCATCCTGGACACTGACGCGAGTAACTTCGCACTCGGCGGTGTCCTCTCGCAGATCGTGGACGGGCAAGAGCGGGTAGTAGCTTATGCGAGTGTGGCCTTGAGCCGCTCTCAAATGAACTACTGTACCACTCATCGCGAGTTGCTCGCGGTGGTTACGATGACCAAGCGCTTCCGGCACTATTTGTTGGGACGCCATTTCCGCTTGCGGACTGATCATAGTTCGCTGAGATGGCTCCTCAACTATAGTGAGGCCGATGGCTTGGTGGCGCGGTGGCTCGTCAAACTCCAGGAGTATGACATGCAGATAGAGCATCGCGCTGGTAAGTTGCACGGCAACGCGGACGGCCTGTCCCGTTGTCATAAGTGCAAGAATCCGGGTTGTGCAGGGATGGCGCCATTCCAGCAAGCCGCGGATTCGTCCTCAGACTCGGAATTGGACGTTCCGGGGAGACCGCAGGCCGCCGCCCCCTCTAACAACACGGCGGCCGGAGCGTCTAGGGCTCATCTCCGCGCGCGGACCCGCCGATATCGGCGAGGGCGTCCCGCATATGAAGCGGAGGTGCGGCTCAGCTCCAGCGAGTCTTCCTCGAGTCCGGCGGTGTACTCCTCGTGGGTACCCTCGTCCTCTGGAGAGTCTGAGTATGAGCGGTCCTTGCCCCCTGTGGTGATGGCCGCTGCGGCGCAGCCGGACGCGACGGATGAGGAGCCTAATTACTTGGGTGGCTACTCTCCGGCGCAGATAGCTGCGACGCAAAGAGCTGATGGAGCTCTGGCACCGGTAATCACAGCCCTTGAGGCCGGCCAGAAGCCCTCGAAGGATGAGCGGAAGACCTACAGGGAGGAGACCTTGTCTCTAGTATCTCAGTGGGAACGACTCTCCTTGAGGGATGGCCTCTTATACCGGCGCTATGAGCCACCGACCCCACTGCCTCCAATATGGCAGTTGGTGCTTCCGGCGGAGCTGCGGAAAGAAGTACTCCACCAGTTGCATGACCTCCGGGTGACCGGTCACTTGGGAATCCGGAGGACCGTCCATAGGCTACAACAGCGCTTTCATTGGCCTGGTAGCAGCTTGGACGTGCAACGGTGGTGCGCAGCCTGCCCTCGGTGTCAAGCTCGTAAAGGAGTTCCGACTCCTGGCCGCATCCCAAGCGCCGCCTCAGGAACAGGAGTCTGGCTCGAAGGAGACCGAGAACCGAGACGACGGGTTTACATCGCCCGTCTCTAAGCGTACTCGCCGTCGAGCCCGGGAGATTGCTCAAAAGCAGTGGAGAGCCCAGCAAGAGCTGGAAGCCGCTGAGCGTGGGCAATCTGAGGCCGGATCCGACCCGGACCCGGCCTCCTCGCCTCCGAAGAAGAAGAAGAAGCGGCCGCACCGGAAAAAGAAGTCCGGCGGCCCCTCGCCTCAAGCCGGATCGAAGTCCGGAGGACCTAAGCCACTGGCGCCTAAGCCGGGCGGCCAGAAAGGGTCCTCCGCCAAACCCGGAGTCGCCAAGACGCCTAATCCCTCGGGATCTGGTGCGGGCGGCGCCTCCGCGGGATCCGGCCCAGGCGCGGGAGGTTCCTGTAAGCGGGTGCCTATCCAGGCACCGAAAGGAACCTCCTCTTCCTCTTCCTCCGGTACTAAGAAACCTACCGGAGCTGCGGAGGTGGGGTCAAGTCCAGTGGACAGAGGGCGTCCCGTGCCGAAGGAGGGAGATCTTCGTTTAGAACTCCTCCGGAAGCGCGCGGAGCAAGACGGGGTCCACCTGTCTGACGCCGCACTGGAAGCGGGAGCGCGGGCCTTCGTTGCGCAGCAACAGAGGGCCGCGCCCCCACGCGGGAAGAGTGTGCCCCGACAAACCAGGTCGGAGAATCGTTCGGGGGCGGCCAAAAAGAAGAAACGGTCGTCCTCGGAGCAGCCCTCTATCCAGAGGCTGCGGGCCGAAATGGGCCCCGAACTCCCTGGAGTCCGTCAGGGACACATGTTCCTCCCGCGATATGGCAGGGATCCGCAGGGACGCCGCACCGCGGCGGCCGGCGCGGCGGCCAACACGCCTTTCACACGGCCTCGTCCACTCACGGACGAGGAGCGTGTCGGGTTGCCGCCCGAGATAGAGGCGGGTGTGATATGCCAACTCTGTCCGGAATCCCTGGACGGGTATGAGGACCCGCACCGTGCGCTCAATCGGGATCGTAGGTATCCTACCTACGACCACTTGAGTCGACATATTGCGGGGTACCACTACCCCTGGATGCAAATGTTCGTTTGCAAGAGGTGCTACTCCGGCACCCCTCAGCAACGATATTTCGCCAGTTTAGAGGCCCTAAATGATCACCGCTCGGGTGCACACCGCGGTGAGGGACTTCATATCGTTGGAAATGAAGTGGGGCCTGTATTCAATTATGGATACATACCACCGAGGGTGGCGTCGTTCATGACTACGTCAGGGACGGCGAATCACCGATTCTTTCACTGGGGTCCATGGCGCTTTGCACAGCGCATCATGGACGATGCCTGGAAGGAGTCTGGCGTTGTGTCCGCGGGCTCGAGCTACACCGCTCGCCTGACGGCGACAATGGGCCAGACCCCGGCGGAGTTCCAGGCGGCGGAAGCCGCCCGGACAGCAGCAGAGGCTGTCCGTGAACCGCCGGTGATCCAGGCCGGTGAAGAACGGCACCGGGTGACCATGATCGTGTCGGAGATGCCGCAGATCGCGGCCAAGACACGAGTGGCTACTCCTAAGCCGCGCCCCCAGCCGAAGACTCAGGGGAAGAGCTCGTCCGCCGGAAAGGCTCCGGCCGGGACGACGCCCCTGCAGTCTCCGGGTGCGCTGACTCAGGAGGATTACCCGGGCTTGCTCGAGGTGACGGTACCCGCGGGTCCGTCTGAGGGACGGGTGGTGGCAGACACCTCCGCCTCCTCGAGTACCGCGTCGGCGGTCCCGCCAAGGACTCCACGCGTGACTCCCTCGGTTGCGAGCAGTAGCGGACGTGCGGTACCTCTCACGAGGTCGGCGTCCGCGTCCTCGTTGGTAGTTGAGGGGACGTCCGCAGGGTGGCAAAGCACCGCCTCCCTGGACTTGGACCCCCTCGACGCCACGGCGGACGTACGCCGGAGGCTCGGTCCCACGACCGCCAGCGTCTACGAGACTTTCCGCGAGTCTGTAGGCCAGGCGGTCGGCCATCGTCGCGATGGTATGGACCGGATCCCCGGTGATCCGGCGTTGGTGAACCTGCCGGTGCCCCGAGCCATTCGTGACTTGGGGTCCGCAGGTGTAGCCGCGTTGGTCCGCGCTCGGGAGGAGCACCCCTGGGATCACCCCCAGCGTGGTCGACTCACCCGAGCGGCGGAGTACCTTGTGGCGGAGATGGACAGCTCTCTGGATCGGTTCAGCCGGTGCCGCGCCGAGGCCTCCCGTGTCGCATGCGATCTCGCATACGACCAGGGCCTCATGGAAGGCACCCGGCGGAGCCTAGAGAGCTACCGGACTTTGTCGGCCGTCATTGAGCGGCGCGCGTTCGACCAGGGTCGGACCGCCGCTCTTGCCGAGCAGTCCGGGGCGTCCGCCCCCGCCCCAGAGGTGGCCGCACGGATGGAGCACCTGGAGGCTGAGAATGAGCAGCTACGGCGTCGTCTTGACGAAGCCGAGGCCGCTCGGACTCGCCTACTCCAGGGCGTCGATGACCCCGAGTCGTCCGCCCTGAACCAGGCGGCTCTCCGGCGCGCGGATGCCGCTTTGGAGCTGGCCATCTACCCATACCTAGTCCAGGTGTGGGGAGAACGGACGGCCGGTCCACAGCGCACCCGCGATACGGTGGAGATGTTCCGCGCCATTGCAGATCTCGGCGCGACATCTCTACCGGCCTCCGTTGTGATGGCTCCGTCAGGACCCGGATTGCAGGGCTCACCACAAAAGCCCGTGCAAGCTCCACCGGGCCTGCCTCATCCGCCCGTGCAGCCGGCTTTCACTATGCCGGCTCCGCTGCGTCCGCGGCGTAGGGACCCGTCACCGCCGCCAGACCCCAAGACAGGCGGCACGGATGAGGAGCCGATGACAACGGAGGAAGGCTAGGGTGCTAGCCTCAACGCTGCACGTGTGCGGCGGCGTGCCGGAGTCGCTCCCGCGGCTCCGCCCTGCCTCAGACCCGTTCTGCGGATCTGAGGAGCCGGCCGGCAGGGCGGTCGGCAACATTTTAGAGGTACTATCACTTTTGATCACTCGGTGTGTCGTTTTACAAAATTTCTAAATTTAAAGTCTAACCTTAAAGATATTCCAAAGACTCGACACACCGTCCTTTTATAATGGATGACCTTTCAAGGTCATCACACGGTTTTGGACCACCTCGGTCAAAATTTTAGCTTGTTTATGAGGATTTATTCAAAATTGCAAAGCGCGTTATAGTTTACTCCGTAAGTCCGGGGGTAGTTCCCCATTCTTCCAAAAGGGACTCTTAAAGTCCTAGTGTCTTGCGCCGTGACTTCCGGGCGTTGCCATCTTGCCTTCTTCCGGACCCCGCCATGCGAAGCCTTCGTCGGGTTTTGGCTGTTTTGGGCGCGGGCGGAACATGTTGGGGACCAACATTGTAAGAAGGGGGTAATGTGGCGATTTTGCCCTAAGCACGCGGCAGGTGATTGTAAACATAAATGCCATTTATGTGGCCTTTTCGTACTTGGCCTTGTTTTGACATGCTCCGTTCGAGCGTGCGTTGCCACGGCGACGTATTGTAATTTACGCTCCAGTAAACTATAACAATGGATCGATTAAACCTCGCGTGCGTCCTACAGCTTGTGGTGTATTATATATACACTGGAAGCGACTCGATCGAGGAGATTGTCCGAGAGAGAGTAACTGGGGCGCACACGAGGCTCGCCATGAGCTTTGTGTTCCCTAGTTGCGAGTAGTGGGCTCCTAGAGCCCTGGGGACGATTTCCATGGGGAGGCCCGGGCTGGGAGAGACAAGTTGCTGACTCGAGGGCGCAAGCCCTGTGGATCGCCAGTTCTCTCCCTTCCCGGGACGTGTGACATAGGCTCTGGCCAGCATGTCGGACTGTACGGGGTTCCGTCCCCGAGGCAGACCGCGGCTCGCCAGGCCCCTCCAGTTAACACCGTGGTGATGAACCAGTTTCTGAACGGTGTCCGTAGGCCTGGGAGTGTCGGGTGGGCTGTTACCTGGTTACCGTTAATGCTAGAGTGGTTACCGTGTCCGCAGCGACCTCCGGTGAGCGGCGCCGCCGCAAGGATCCGGAATAGCGGATGCGCGTCCGCAAGGACTCGGATGAGAGAGGACTATCCTCGAGGATCCCGAACAGCGGACGGTAGTCAATAACTTTACACATGGTTCACGTCTTACCTGTCAGGACGACGTCAGGCTGTTCAGGTTCAACATCACACTATCAAGATTTGACATGCGGAGTTCCGCAAGGGTCGGTTTTAGGCCCAGCACTTTTCTGCATATACACACTTCCTCTGGGGAAAGTCATGCGACAGTACAATGTAGACTTTCACTGTTTTGCTGATGACACTCAGTTGTATTTGTCCTTTGATATCGCTGACCTCCAACTCACCTGCACACTGATGGAAGAGTGTGTAGCTGCCATCAAAGGCTGGATGACATCTAACTTCCTCAAGCTAAACGGTGAAAAGACTGAAATGCTACTTATCAGTTCACGCTACTCCAAGATTGACTTATCTATGTGTTCACTTGATATTGACGGAGCTCTGGTACGTCCAACTGCATCCTCTCGTAATATTGGAGCCATCTTCGATTCCACTATGTGTCTCGAGACTCACGTCAATCAGATATGTCGTAGTGCATACTTTCATCTTCGGAACATTGGAGTCATTCGCAAGTACCTCACCGCCACTACCACTGCAACATTAGTTCACGCCTTCATATCATCCAACCTGGACCATCTCAATGCACTACTGGTCAATCTTCCAGAATGCCTGCTCAGTAAGCTGCAAAGGATCCAGAATACTGCAGCACGGATCGTCACTCGCACCAAGAGGTCTGACCACATCACTCCGGTCTTGGCTTCCCTCCATTGGCTCCCTGTGCGTGCACGCATCAACTTCAAGATCTGTCTCTTGGTATATCGTGCATTGAATGGAAAGGCACCTTCTTACTTGTCTGAACTGATCCATATCAGGGAACCAAGACGTAGCCTCCGCTCCATCGACAGAGGTATTGTCCTGTCTGTCCCTCGTGCACGAACAGTGACTTACGGCGACCGTGCCTTTTCCATTGCGGCACCCACCTTGTGGAATAAACTTCCAGCATCAGTCCAAATGGCACAGACTGAATCACAGTTCAAAAAGCTCCTAAAGACACACTTGTTCATATGTTCTTATAACAATGTTTAAATAATGTGTAAATAACATTTCTTTTACTTGTCATACGTTTTTTATGCTATGTAGTTTTACACTTGTACAGCGCCTTTGAACATTTTTTTAATGGATATTGGCGCTTTATAAATGTTTATATAATAATAATAATAATAATAATGGTATAAGGGACCAGTAAGGGACCATGAGTATTGCCAATTGACCTTTCGACTGTCATGGTTGAACACCTTTTCTCTGAAGCATACACCTCTGACGAATATTGCCAAACAATAGTAATCCCCTCGGACAAACAACTCAGCCCATACACAGTCGTAAGGTCAATTGACAAATTGCAATTGACATGTAGCCACTCATGCTTGAACTCTTCTCCCATAAAGCCTACTTGGCCCAGGTACCTTGTACTGCACCGTAATACTACTCGTCCACTGTAAACATACCGTTTAATCCGTCTCGCACTTTTTAAACCTTATTTTATATGCCGGAACTGCCCAAGTATCATACGCTGCGCCATAATAGCCTACTACTCGTCCACTGAAAGCATACCATTTAGTCCGTCTCGCACCTTTTTAATCCTTACTTAAAGCTGTAAGTATGTTATAAATAGATAAACGACCATGTAAAAAAAATATTATGATAACGACCACGATCTTCCCCGACGGATAAACCGAACGTAAAACCACAGAACCACGCGTTGTTTGTTTTGCTTCGAATGTGGGCGGGTCTATGCACTGGCGCGAGTCAGGCCGCCCACGACAGAGGCCAGAGGCAGTCGGCTGTAACGGCGAAGTGGTATAAAGCCATTCTTGGAGTGTGTGTCGATGATCATTTGACATGTTCCCCACAGCACAGATGTCAGAGAACACACAAACTGCAAAGTATAATTGCATAATATCCATACGTGCACACAATTACTCATATAATTAGGGCTACATATTTCCCTCCTAGCCGTAATGAACGTATTATCCATTGGTGTGACGAATTTGTATGGTTCCCAGTAATTCACGTGCATAGATATATCCCCGTAATGTAGCCACATCAACAGTAAAGTTATCATACATATTTGTACACAACATACGAACAGGCTTTGTGACCTGGTAAATTTTGTACTCATATGTTGTTGAGCAGTGCTCAGTCATTGTATGCTATATTACTAACCTAGAGTACATGCCAATAGGTGCTTACCTGTAACATAGCATGTACATGTACAGTTGGACAGACTATCAAGGGTGACGCTATCAATGTTATATGATTACAAAATATTCCGTCAGAGATGTCACCCATATTGTCACACCCTACATTCAACCAATATGCTATAAACACTGAAATATAGATCTACACAATGAAATGCATTACATACGGACATTGAGGACGATGTGTATGCCTCCTTGGTCTATTGAGTATGCCACATTGTAGGCCAGTCGCCCCCTCCTTTTATACGGCCGAAAATCCCCCTGGTCGGCCTAGGCCAAAGGCACCTACTTACGTCACCAGTCAGCACGAAAGGTTCAGGGGATGTCTCAAAAGGTCGAAGGGATTGTACAGTATCTCTTTATATAGCATACTTACAGCTTTAATATAGAGGAAGGCGCAGGATACGATACATGGGCCGGCGGGGGGACGAGCAGCACAAGTTACTTGTACACTGGTCTAACACTTGACCTTACGACTGTGTATGCTTTGAGTTGTTTGTACGAGGAGATTACTGTTGTTCGGCAATGTTTTTCCGTGGTGTACGCTTCACAGAAAAGGTGTTCAACCATGACAGTCGTGAGGTCAATTCCATGTAATATCCATTATTAGTTACATGTGAAGCAATACCCAATTTCGCAATATCCATCCCATTATGTGTGCTTATCCAAAAAAAACAAGAAATGTCCCTGCAAGATATAATTATATCCATGGCATTTAAGCTATCCAATTTTTGAAATATCCATGAAATCGTGTGTGATTATCCCAAGTTATGCCTGCAAGTTAGAATCATATCCACGATCGGCTGAGTAAGGTGCGGTATTTGACTTTCACCATGGTGATCTAACCCCCCTCATTGGCTAGAGAGGCCCCTAGCACCAACTCAAATATACTATAGCTCACTAATGTGCTCGTACCGCACCTTAAACGCTTGGTCATGGTCTTTTGGCCTACCAGTAGTAAATTCCAAGACCATGATACAAAATGACTGTACATTGGTTGTAGAACACTTGATCTTCATGTGGCGATTTTGCCCAACGATCTCGGCAGGTGTCTTTATTAAACACTCTAGTTTTGCGGCCTTTGTTTTGACAGGCCTCGGCTCGAATCGAGCGTTGCCCCGGCAACGCCCTGTAATCCTTCTATCCACTATACTGTACACTGGCCGCTTACGTCAGCTCTCGCCTTTAGCATAAATACCGAAGACACACTTGGTGTGGCTGGATGCGAGGCTGAGCACGACAGGTGAGCGCAGCCATGTGCTCCTTGTCTCTGTTCACGTAAAGGCCAGTCAGGCCTCAGGGACGACTTCCACGGGGGGCCCGGGCTGGGGTAGAGACAGTTGCTGACTCGGGGGCGCAAGCCCTGTGGATCGCCAGTTCTCTTCTCCACCCGGGGTGGTGTGACACAGGCTCTGGCAGACCGTCGAGCTGGCTCAGAGTTCCATCTCTGTGACAGTGCCTTCGGCGAGGCCGGCCAGCAACATGCCCACGTGTACGGATTCCGTGGTGCCGCTCCCAATGGCATCTCGGGCTCTACACACGGCTACATTACCATAACTATGTAATATGCATGTTGTAGTTAAGGAGTTGATGAGATGCATGTGTTATGTCGTAGGGTATGAAGGCCGGAATCGTTCCGGGCTGACTGTACCTGGTTGAAGTATTCCGTAGAGTAGTGCCGGACGCCCTGTAGTGGGCGCCCGCCGAACTTTACATTCATTTTGGTTTTGACTTCAGAAGGCTTAAAGTACTAGGAACATGAAAATATGATGTGAGCTCAGATGAAAGCATCATGTGAGCTGATCAGAACGGTTTTTACAGCATGTGAATATCTTGATTCCTTCAAAAGTTACAGTGCTTCAAAGTTCAAATTGCCCAAATTACAATTTGCAAAATGATATAGCTCATTAATATGCAAATTTGTATGCATGACGTCACAGGGGGAACATTTTTTAATTAGATGGTTTTAATGGCATATTAAAGTCTTAAGAAATTGCAATTATTCAACAAAGCTTATTCCACATGCTCTACATAATTGATAGTCAATGAATTTCACATCCGGATAGTTGCCAAGGTCACCAGTATTGTTATAAGGCCCTAGCAACCAGGGTTGCTATGGCCCAAATCCACAGTTATATCGATAAGCAAACAAAACCAAAGGTGAAAATGGATTGACTCCACATGCATAATTAATATGCAATAATCAAATTCTGTCAAAACCCATATTTCTGGCAGTTAGGACCCATAGTAACCAATGGTTGCTAGGGACTCCAGCAGGTGAACAGTAACCATGGCAACAGTAACACTTTGAACAACACTGATTATTGACCATGCCTATCAATGTTTGAAGTTTAGGTTTGCAATAATTCTGACCAGATCAATTATATTAGGACTCAAACTTGCCTAATTAAAAATATTCCCCCTTCTACGTCACGAATACCTCATTTGCATACTAATTAGCTTCTCGTAAAATCCAGAAGTGTTCAATCCAGCTTATGTCATAACCTGCCAAAATGTGACATTCAAATGGCCATAACTTTTTAACCAATAGAGATATTGGCATGCAGTAAACTGCATTTTACTCAGCAAAACCAGGTCTCTCATTTGAGTTCACATCATATTTTCATGTTCCTAGTACTTTAAGTAAGTTTGTGGATGATTCGGATGAACAACTGCGTTTTTCTTGGGAGTTGGCTGCAAAGCATCTAAAGCAGAATCAGATTTACAACTTGAGACAACGTGGTATTAAGCTTCAAAATGGTGATCGCATGCTCATCAGAAATGTTGGGTTGAAGGGGTGTATTGAACTTGATGATAAATGGAATGATAATGTCTCTTTTCTGCTCCACCGAATCCAGACATTCTAGTTTACAACGAGTCACACGAGAAGTGAGGGAAGTCCAGGAAAGATCACCAGAACCTGTTACTGTCAATTTCTGGCAAGGTAAAAGCGGTGGTTGAGTCTCATGCTCCTCAACCCTGGCGCAGAAGAACACTATTGTATGAGGTTATTGGTGAGGTTTATTGGTGAGATCAATAAACCTGGGTTATTGGCTTTTCAAAGAAGGTTTATTCTGAAGCTCTCCAAGGTTGCTAAGCTGAAAGATCATAATACCATCAAGAAGAGGAAAAAGTCCTGTGCTCCTGATTCATTTGTTTGGGGAGTCTCAAAAAGCAGCATTCGATTAGATGGTTCATCTTTATTTCCACAATGAGAGTTACTTCACGATTCTTCCTTCTATATTTATCTAAATAGTTATTGAGCTATCCTAAAATCATTTCTGCTCACTTCAATATACTCGGAACATGTGTCTTCTCGGAACATGGCATCTGTAGCACATTTTCCGTCCTGGGGACATGTCACATAGGTTGTTAATACTGCCGACTGGCGGGAGTCAGCGCCTTTTGACCCTGAGACACCCACCAGTACACATCATGGTTCAACCGAACTTGTCAATTGGCCAAAGAGCAGAAAGCAGCCGAAAAATCATCTCTAGATGAATTCACATCTATTTCAATCGACTGTATGATTCGTCAAAAAACCTTGAACTATAGCCAGAGTTGATCTTTGAGCTGGCCCAGTCAACTCCGTGTTCGGGTATACAAATGAAATCAGACCGAAGTTGAACTTAGATAATTTCAAGAAGTAAAGTCAGCCGAAGTAATAAGAAAGAGACTGGAAGACCAGTCATGTCGCAATTAAAGCTGATAACATCTGGGATAGCTAAGAACCCAAGCTATCAACCGAACAATCAAGACGAACCCCCGGACTACATGATCAGCGAATCCCCGGACATGAAGACAAACCCCCGACTACATGATCGGCGATCCCTACTATGGGCACCAGAGGAGCTGCAGCCCCAAACATGCTACCACTAAGATGGCCTGCAGCCGGAGCACTGGAGCTGCCCGAAACACCCTTAGAGCCAGAGTGACGGAGTCTCCCGAAACTACCCTGTAGTCGAAGTCAACTGAGACGGCCTGCAGCCGGAGTGCCGGAGCTTCCCATAGCATTCCCACGGCCGAAAGATAAAAATCGACCCTAGAACCATTACAGACGTACAATCAACTTTTTGGTTGCAGCGGTGGGATACGTCTAGAAGATGACAACTCGACTAGGAAAAGCTGGCTGAACAGATGAAGTTGACGGAGCCAGTGAAGGCAAGTTCGGGAGAATAAGGAGTAGAACAGCCAAGAGCAGCTCCATAAGACGTACAGGCCAGGCAACCCAAAGTGCAGCCAAAAAATGTTCCGGTAAAGACAGCAGAGGTGCGACCTCGCGATGTTCGACCTTGAGTGGCCGAACCTGAGCCTCAAATGGAACTTGAAAGAGAACTTCCTTACCAGGCTGGAGTCAGGGAGCATCCGGAGGAGCCAGAAGACCCAGACGACCTAGTGAATGAACTGACCCGACTCCTGGCAACCCAGATGGAGGTGCTTCAACAACATCTGAAGGCAACGGAGAAGGCACCCCAGCCCGAGCCAGTGCATCACCAACCCAGGGGAGGAGGAGTCAGCCGACTTATGACCTACGACGGGTTTGATCCATGGCCGGAATATGTGCTTATATGGATGAGTATGCCCGATTCTTCAAGTGGACTGAAGCGGAGAAGGCATCAAATCTTTGTGTCACACTGTGGAGAAATACCCAGAGTGTGCTGCTGGACCTGTCGCTCGATCAGAGAAAGAGTGAGTTTCAGCTAAGGGGAAAACCGAAACCCGAAAGAGACGACACTTCCACAACTGACAGATGATCCAGGGACCCGGCCTAGGAGAGAAATCAGCCTTTGTGTCGAGGGAGCCATATTCGGAGGATGTGATCATCTATAGCCAAACTCTGGCAGAGCACATCAGAGAAGAAGACAAACTCTGTACTACATGATCGGCAATCCCTACTCTGGGCACCAGAGGAGCTGCAGCCCCAAATACACTACCACCAAGATGGCCTGCAGCCGGAGCACCACAGCTGCCTGAAGTACTGCACCAGCCGAAGTTTCAGAGTCAACTGAGACGGCCTGCAGCCGGAGTGCCGGAGCCTCCCGAAGTGCCCCTGCAGCTGAAGTACCAGAGTGACGGAATCTCCCAAAACTATCTTGTAGCCGAATTCAACCGAGACGGCCTGCAGCAGAAGTACTGGAGATTCCCGGAACATCCCTATGGCCGAAAGATAAAAATCGACCCTAGAACCCTTTTTGGTTACCTTCGGTGGTTTGGTTTGCTCTTCGGCTGAACTCAGGACCTGAGGGTCAAGACATATTTGGAATAGTGTATATTCTTACGTGGCGGTCCCTGATTGGTTATCAATCATAAAATTTTTGTGGCTTAAAATATTAGGGATGTCACTTGACAGACGACCCACGGGAGTCAGCGGCTTTCATGCCTGGGACATCGGCGAGTTCACATCGCTGGAAACAGCCGATTTCAGCCAAAACAGCAATGTGCAACCAATGAGCGAAGACAACCAGGGTAGTCATATATTTTGAACTGTAGCTGAGAGTTTATCTTTGAGTTGGTGAGGTCAACTCGGTGCTCTGGTATACAGATGAAAAATAGCCGAAGTTGGACTTTAAGAACTAAGTATAGCCAACCGAAATTGAACTTAGAAAGATTAATCTGAAAGATCAGTCGGGTGAATCAGAGCTGAAAACGTCTGAGATCCAAGCTATCCAAGCTATCAACTGAGAATAACGACAACTGAAGAAGAGGTCGAGGGGGAACACGAACTACATCTTTGATGATCAGTGACCCCTACATCTGGCGGACCAGCAGTGACTGCAGACCCGAACACGCTATCAACTACAGCCTGTAGCAACCCGGGGAGTCTTGCACAGACAAGGAGCCAATATCAGCTGAGCAGCCGAGCAGTCAAGCAGCCGAGCATCTGAGCAACTGAGCAGCTGAACAGCCGATCAACCAAGTAGCCGAGCCCAGCCTAACTGATCGAGACTGAGGCGCCGACTTCAATCCGAAGTCTAAATCGACCCCTGAAGCATAATTCATGCAACATGGGCTGACCCTTGGTGCTATGTTTGACGTTTGTATCATCATTCCTGCAAGGCGGGCTGATCCTTGGTACTATGTTTGTATCATCATTCACGCAACATGGGCTGACCCTTGGCACTATGTTTGTATCATCATTCACGCAACATGGGCTGACCCTTGGCACTATGTTTGTATCATCATTCACGCAACATGGGCTGACCCTTGGCACTATGTTCGTATCATCATTCACGCCACATGGGTTGACCCTTGGTGATATGTTTGTTTATCATTCTGGCAAGTTGGGCTGACCCTTGGTGCCATGTTTGTATCATCCTGGCCAGGTGGGCTGGTCCTTAATGCAATGTTTGATGTTTGTATCGTCATCTGGCAAGGTGGGCTGGTCCTTAGTGCAATGTTTGAGGTTTGTATTATCATCTGGCAAGGTGAGCTGGTCCTTGGTACTATGTTTCAATTATCATTCTGGCAAGGTGGGCTCTTCCTTGGTACTATGTTTGTATTATTGTTCTTGCAAGGTGGGCTGGTCCTTGGAACTATATTTGTATTATTATTCTGGCAAGGTGAGCTGGTCCTTGGTACTATGTTTGTATTATTATTCTGGCAAGCAGGGCTGGTTCTTGGTACTATGTTTGTATTATTGTTCTTGCAAGGTGGGCTAGTCCTTGGTACTATATTTGTATTATTATTCTGGTAATGTGGGCTAACCCTTGGTGCTAGATCTATGTTTGTATCATCATTCTCTCAAATTGGGCTGGTCCTTGGTACTATGTTTGAATTATCATTCTGGCAAGGTGGGCTGGTCCTTGGTACTATGTTTGTATTATCATTCTGGCAAGGTGGACTAGTCCTTAATACTATGTTTGAATTATCATTCTGGCAGGGTGGGATGGTCCTAGGTGCTATGTTTAAGGTTTGTATCATCATTCTGGCAAGGTGAACTGACCCTTGGCGCTATGTTTAAGGGTTGTATCATCATTCTGGCAAAGTGGGCTGGTCCTTGGTAGTATGTTTGTATTATCATTCTGGCAAGGTGGGCTGGTCCTTGGTACTATGTAACTGATCCTTGGGACTATTCTGGTCCTTGGTACTATGTTTGTATTATTATTCTGGCGAGGTGGGCTGGTCCTTGGTGCTATGTTTGTATCATCATTCTGGCAAGTTGGGTTGGTCCTTGGTGCTATGTTTGTATCATCATTCTTGCAAGGTGGGCTGGTCCTTAGTGTTATGTTGTATCATCATTCTGGCAAGGTGGGCTGAACCTTGGTGCTATGATTGAGGGTTGTATCATCATTCTGGCCAGGTGGACTGAACCTTGGCGCTATGTTTGAGGGTTGTATCATCATTCTGGCAAGGTGGGCTAACCCTTGGTGCCATGTTTAAGGTTTGTATCATCATTCTGGCAATGTGGGCTGACCTTTGGTGCTATGTTTGAGGTTTGTATCATCATTCTGGCAAGGTGGACTGAACCTTGGCGCTATGTTTGAGGGTTGTATCATCATTCTGGCAAGGTGGGCTGACCATGGGTGCTATGATTGAGGTTTGTATCATCATTCTGGCAAGGTGGGCTGACCCTTGGTGCTATGTTTAAGGTTTGTATCATCATTCTGGCAAGGTGGGCAGACCTTTGGTGCTATGTTTGAGGTTTGTATCATCATTCTGGCAAGGTGGGCTGACCTTTGGTGCTATGTTTGAGGTTTGTATCATCATTCTAACAAGGTGGGCTGACCCTTGGTGCTATGTTTGAGGTTTGTATCATCATCCTGGCAAGGTGGGCTGACCCTTGGTGCTATGTCTAAGGTTTGTAACATCATTCTGGCAAGGTGGGCCGACCTTTGGTGCTATGTTTGAGGTTTGTATCATCATTCTGGCAAGGTGGACTGAACCTTGTCGCTGTTTGAGGGTTGTATCATCATTCTGGCAAGGTGGGCTGACCATTGGTGCTATGATTGAGGTTTGTATCATCATTCTGGAAAGGTGGGCTGACCCTTGGTGCTATGTCTAAGGTTTGTAACATCATTCTGGCAAGGTGGGCTGACCCTTGGTGCAATGTTCAAGGTTTGTTTCATCATTCTGGCAAGGTGGGCTGACCCTTGGTGCTATGTTTAAGGTATGTATCATCATTCTGGCAAGGTGGACTGATTCTTGGTGCTATGTTTGAGGTTTGTATCATCATTCTAGCAAGGTGGACTGACCCTTGGTGCTATGTTCAAGGGTTGTATCATCATTCTGGCAAGGTGGGCTAACCCTTGGTGCTATGTTCAAGGGTTGTATCATCATTCTGGCAAGGTGGGCTGACCTTTGGTGCTATGTTTAAGGTTTGTTTCATCATTCTGGCTAGATGGGCTGACCCTTGGTGCTATCATGGCTATGTTAAGGTAGGCTGACCCACATCTGAACTAGACGTCAAGGCCTAAAGATGCCTTGGAGGCATTTCGGTGTTAGGACTAATTTGTAATATTTAAAACATGTTTGCCATGGGCTCTACGACACATCGTTTCCTAGATATGGATGAAAATGAAAAATGTCGACTCAGCAAAAAAACATTTCAGGTCAAGGTCAAAGTTCATCAGTAATACCCCTTAGACATGTTTGTCTAGAGCCACCACTCCGAAAACAACGTCCGTTTCGCTGTACAATGCACCGTTTCCGAGATATCGACGAAAACGAAAAATGCAGACTCGGTAAAAAATTTAAGGTCAAGGTCAAAGTTCATCCATAATACTCCTTAGACATGTTTGTCTAGATCGCCGAGTCCAAAAATGACGTCCGTTTCGCTCTGCGACTCATCGTTTCCGAGATATCGACGAAAACGAAAAATGCCAACTAGGCAAAAAAATTTGGGGTCAAGGTCAAACTTCATCAATAATACCCCTTAGACATTTTTGTCTAGGACGACGACTCCGAAAATAACGTCCGTTTCGCTCTACGACGCACCGTTTCCGAGATATCGACGAAAACGAAAAATGCCGACTCGGCAAAAAAATTTCGGGTCAAGGTCAAAGTTCATCAATAATACCCCTTAGACATGTTTGTCTAGGGCGACGAGTCCGAAAATAACGCCCGTTTCGCTCTACGACGCACCGTTTCCGAGATATCGACGAAAACGAAAAATGCCGACTCGGCAAAAAAATTTCGGGTCAAGGTCAAAGTTCATCAATAATACCCCTTAGACATGTTTGTCTAGGGCGACGAGTCCGAAAATAACGTCCGTTTCGCTCTACGACGCACCGTTTCCGAGATATCGACGAAAACGAAAAATGCCGACTCGGCAAAAAAATTTCGGGTCAAGGTCAAAGTTCATCCATAATACCCCTTAGACATGTTTGTCTAGGGCGACGAGTCCGAAAATAACGTCCGTTTCGCTCTACGACGCACCGTTTCCGAGATATCGACGAAAACGAAAAATGCCGACTCGGCAAAAAAATTCAAGGTCAAGGTCAAAGTTCATCCATAATACCCTTTAGACATGTTTGTCTAGGGCAACGAGTCCGAAAATAACGTCCGTTTCGCTCTACGACGCACCGTTTCCGAGATATCGACGAAAACGAAAAATGCCGACTCGGCAAAAAATTTTCGGGTCAAGGTCAAAGTTCATCCATAATACCCTTTAGACATGTTTGTCTAGGACGACGAGTCCGAAAATAACGTCCGTTTCGCTCTACGACGCACCGTTTCCGAGATATCGACGAAAACGAAAAATGCCGACTCGGCAAAAAATTTTCGGGTCAAGGTCAAAGTTCATCAATAATACCCCTTAGACATTTTTGTCTAGGGCGACGAGTCCGAAAATAACGTCCGTTTCACTCTACGACGCACCGTTTCCGAGATATCGACGAAAACGGAAAGTGCCGACTCGGCAAAAAAATTTCGGGTCAAGGTCAAAGTTCATCCATAATACCCCTTAGACATGTTTGTCTAGGGCAACGAGTCCGAAAATAACGTCCGTTTCGCTCTACGACGCACCGTTTCCGAGATATCGACGAAAACGAAAAATGCCGACTCGGCAAAAAATTTTCGGGTCAAGGTCAAAGTTCATCCATAATACCCCTTAGACATGTTTGTCTAGGACGACGAGTCCGAAAATAACGTCCGTTTCGCTCTACGACGCACCGTTTCCGAGATATCGACGAAAACGAAAAATGCCGACTCGGCAAAAAATTTTCGGGTCAAGGTCAAAGTTCATCAATAATACCCCTTAGACATTTTTGTCTAGGGCGACGAGTCCGAAAATAACGCCCGTTTCGCTCTACGACGCACCGTTTCCGAGATATCGACGAAAACGAAAAATGCCGACTCGGCAAAAAAATTTCGGGTCAAGGTCAAAGTTCATCAATAATACCCCTTAGACATGTTTGTCTAGGGCGACGAGTCCGAAAATAACGTCCGTTTCGCTCTACGACGCACCGTTTCCGAGATATCGACGAAAACGAAAAATGCCGACTCGGCAAAAAAATTTCGGGTCAAGGTCAAAGTTCATCCATAATACCCCTTAGACATGTTTGTCTAGGGCGACGAGTCCGAAAATAACGTCCGTTTCGCTCTACGACGCACCGTTTCCGAGATATCGACGAAAACGAAAAATGCCGACTCGGCAAAAAAATTCAAGGTCAAGGTCAAAGTTCATCCATAATACCCTTTAGACATGTTTGTCTAGGGCGACGAGTCCGAAAATAACGTCCGTTTCGCTCTACGATGTACCGTTTCCGAGATATGCATGATGCCTCAAGGATGACTCAGCAAAAAATTATTTCGACCTCTAGGTCAAAGGTCGTTTGAGGTATCGATCCCAAAATCAATAGGGTTCTTCCCTGGTGGCATATGAACCTCCATGCAGAGTTCTGCAACTATTGCATAAATATTTTTCCAGTGTGGCGATTATGGTTTTCGATGGAGCGTTATGATATATATTTTTTTGTATTGCCGGCAAAGTTGTCACTTTGCCACACAATTTTTTATCAATATTTCATGTATTACGGGGAGTCATCTTTTCATTTTGGGAAATAGATAAATGAGGTTTATTTACATGTTTTTATGTGCTCAGATTATACTGACAGTGTTTGTGACCGTTTTTATTTCACGAAATTGTTCGTAATTTTCGGAGCTTTTGCTTCGACTTTGTTTTGATACTTTTCACTCCGCCAGGTGAAGAGTTCCACATGGGGAGGGCTCGTTATATAACAATTTGCCGATTTCTTTCGGGCTCGTTTTCGGCCGGGATAAGTATCTTTATAGTTTCATTTTATCATCTTTTGATGACTGGGGACTTTGCCGGTTCAGGCATATAATTTTCAGGTTATGTTATTTACTATATTTCTTCTATTTACTGATTTTTGGATGGGATTTCACGTGTGTTTTCACCGGAAATGGGGGTACAATAAAACGGGCTTTTGGGACGGGTACCTCCCTCGGGGATTGGCTGGAGCTGATCCAGGTTAATGTGTCCCACTTTTTGTGCCCGTGGCTATAAAGCCCCGAGAGGGAAGCCACTCGGGGCAGTACGAACTTTGGAACCAGACGAGCAACATCTAGGACGCGTGCTGCCATTGGAATTTTCGTGCAAGGTACATGTCTGGACTTAGTCATTTTTAGGAGGTATCTATAGTAGCCTGCAGTAAGCGCCTCAAGAGCCAGAGCCATTGAAACAGTGCGCCGGCGACAACCTACATGCATCAAGCTGCGCCGGCTCCCCTATACTGGTCAGTCGATACTGGAGTACGCCACTGACACTGTCTCTGTGTTGATTATTCAGCCAGCTAGACAGTGGGAGAGCTCACTCGACTGCCCGAGGAAGGAGTGGGGCCGTGTTAGCTGCGACCAGTGACCAGTCAGTCGATACTGGAGTACGCCACTGTCTCTGTGTTGATTATTCAGCCAGCTAGACAGTGGGAGAGCTCACTCGACTGCCCAAGGAAGGAGTGGGGCCGTGTTAGCTGCGACCAGTGACCAGTCAGTTGATACTGGAGTACGCCACTGCCTCTGTGTTGTTGAATCAGCCCGCCAGGCAGTGGGAGCGCTCACTCAGCTGACTGCGTCATCATTTCCCAAGTCGTGGGTCGGCTATTGTGCTGGCTACTAGATCCGCGCCGGCTACGCTAGTTGCGCCGGCTGACTATTTGTATGCACTGATAAGCACAATAAGTCTGATATTGAAGACGTAGGCTACATGAGGGCAAGGGATTTATTTGAGATATTTTGATGAAGATACGGCCACCGGCTATCTATATATTATAAACTGGAATTGTGGCTTATATGTTTGGAGGTACTGATTTTGGAACAATTTATACATTTTATATAGCTTTGAACCATATTACCTGCCTGAGTTGTATACTCACCTCTAGTATTTTTGTGTTATATTCGGGGGCAGAAACTGGTCTGTTTCACAGTGTGATTTTGTTATGTGTAAACCCGGAAGTGTAGATGCCTGGTTACTATTTTGAATATTGATGTTGACGCTGATCTGGATGTCTATATGTCTTCATGAATAAAGCGCAATTTTATTAAAAAGGGTATAACTGCGTGGCTATCAGTTTGTTCACCTCACACACACACTTGAGTAGACCTGTGGATACATCGCTTGGTCGTTACAAAACTGGTGTCAGAAGTGGGATATCTAGCCTGACAGATATCCAGTGATACGAAGTCCACGCCCAGGTCTCAGTGTGTGTTGTGGGTGGACTCTGACGATATGCCACGCAGGAGTGGGCGGAATCGTGGTGCTTCAAGCACAAAAGGTGCAGACGAATTAACGCCTAGTTGTTCAGGCACAGACAGTGAAGGCGAGCAGAATGTGAGAATCAGCCTGGCTGATGTGCATAATTCTAGCTACATGGCCAAGAGTGAGTTTTGCCGTAGCCCTGGCCCGATGAATGACCCTCGAAGCCCTATGCCATTTGAGTATGCTAGTGAAAACTCGCAGGGCGAGTTGAACCAGACAATGGTGGTGAGGCACTCCACAGCCAGAAAAATGGTCAGGCCTGGGTCGGAAGAAAACATGTGGCAGCAGAGCAGTGTATATGACCCACTGGGATCACAGCCCCAGGGCTTGAGTGATATGGCAGTTGGCTCTGGCCCTGACCCAAACGCGGGCATGAACAGTAATGGCCAATGTACACAGCAGCAATACACAGTGGCCATGCCTGTCCCTGAATACAGGGGCATGGGAAGTGCACGTGTGTTCTCGTCTATAACACAGCCGGCCTCATGGGGAATGACGCCCCCAATTATAAGCCAGACAGGCTCAGTGGGAATGAGAATGCCAGTGCCAGCAGCCACTGCCCTGGCACCCCCAAAGCAGCAGAGCTATTACCAGAGGGGCTATGAGGTGAAAGGTGGCCCATACAGAGCAGGCCGGGCTCAGTCTTTTGATAACCTAAGAGGCAGGTCAGATAGGCCAGTAGACACTGACCAAGCTACAGGTGTTGGTGGGATGGCCCACTCGAGACTTGACCCAGTAGTGCCGCCTGAGATACAGCATAACAGAGCACCTCGTGCTCAGGCAGCTCAGGAGACAAATGTAAGTCTCTTGGTGAATTCCATGCAGACTGAGATCAATGAGCTCAAAAGCATGATGGCCAGTGTGGTGGACATGGTGAAGGGGAAAATTGTGAAGGCTTCACCTAACAGGTGTAAGGCCCCGAGAAGTAACAGGGGAAACAGACTGTCCTCAAGTGACAGCTCTAGTTATGAGAGTCTGAGTGTTTCCAGTTCTGATGAAGACACCGCTCGATTGTGCCGTAGTCGCCACTCTAACAGTGTTCACTCCAGAAGGGGCCCCCGCCTGCCTAGTTTTACAGGCAAGGAACCTTGGCTGGTTTGGTACAACCGGTTCAAGGAGGTTGCGCTGAGGCAGGGCTGGGATGAGGAAGAGCGTTTGGATGAACTCCTACCCAAACTGCAGGGTGCGGCTGGGGAGTTCGTGTATGGGCAATTGTCCCATGAAACCCGCCACAACTACAAAGCCCTTGTGAAGGAGCTGAAGTGCAGGTTTCGAGTGGTGGAAACCTCGAAAACCTTTGGAGCACGCTTCAGCAATAGGCAGCAGAAACCCGGTGAATCCGTCGAAGAGTACGCTGCTGAGCTGAAGCGGCTGTATGACAAGGCTCATGCACACAGAGATCGGGTCACCAGGAAGGAGGATTTGCTACGGCGATTTCTCGATGGACTCCTGGATGAGCGTGCTCGACAACAGGTCGAGTACGTGAAAGATCCAAAGGACATCGACGACGCTGTGTTTGAGGTGGTGAATTATACCGAGACCCGTAAAAGACATGGCGACCAGGCTAAGCGAAATGCCAGAGTCCTCAGAAAAGTGGCCTACTCAGAGTCTGAGGACGAGGCATATGACAGAGTAGCCCGTGTACCAGGGAAGTCACGGAAACAGCCTGAGGCCCCTGCCACTGGCGGGCAGGCTAGTGCAGAGCCTACCATGCAGGCAATGCTAGATCAGATGATGAAGGGTATGGCTGAGGAAATGAAGAAGTTGGCTGAAGGTCTGAAGAAAGAAATGACTGATTTGAGATCCAGGCAAAGCGGCGGCCGGAATGCATATTGGCCTAGTCACCAAGACGATTCTGGTCAGCACTGCCAGAATGCTGGATTCCGTAGATATGTGTGCTATCGCTGTGGTCAGGAGGGCCACTTGGCACGCGAATGTGTCGCTAATGTGCCTGTTGCAGCATTCATGCAGGACAGTACTTCAGCCAATCAGCACCCAAATGGTCAGGGGCCTGCTCCAGTGGTCAGGGGGCAGCCCGTACAGCAGTGACCAGCCATATGACCATGAGACATGAGGGGGTGGCCGGCCCACTGTCTGGGACAGTGAAGGCCGATGTTGTGGATTCCAGGCGGCTGTCAGGGACGGTGAAGGCTGTTAGACCTTCCGGCCCGCCGTCAGGGACGGTGGAGGCTGTGGGACCTTCCGGCCCGCCGTCAGGGACGGTGGAGGCCAATGATAATACCTGCCTGCTGTCGGGGACAGTGAGGGCAGTTGATGGAGAGTGTGGTCCGCTGTCGGGGACAGTGGAGGCCAACGACTGTGATTCTGGTCCACTGTCGGGGACAGTGGAGGCCGATGATGGTGATTCCGGCCTGCTGTCGGGGACAGTGGAGGCCGATGATTGTGATTCCGGCCCGCTGTCGGGGACAGTGGAGGCCAATGATGGTGATTCCGGCCCGCTGTCGGGGACAGTGGAGGCCGATGATTGTGATTCCGGCCCGCTGTCGGGGACAGTGGAGGCCGATGATTGTGATTCCGGCCCGCTGTCGGGGACAGTGGAGGCCGATGATGGTGATTCCGGCCTGCTGTCGGGGACAGTGGAGGCCGATGATTGTGATTCCGGTCCGCTGTCGGGGACAGTGGAGGCCGATGATTGTGATTCCGGCCCGCTGTCGGGGACAGTGGAGGCCGATGATGGTGATTCCGGCCCGCTGTCGGGGACAGTGGAGGCCGATGATGGTGATTCCGGCCTGCTGTCGGGGACAGTGGAGGCCGATGATTGTGATTCCGGCCCGCTGTCGGGGACAGTGGAGGCCGATGATGGTGATTCCGGCCTGCTGTCGGGGACAGTGGAGGCCGATGATTGTGATTCCGGCCCGCTGTCGGGGACAGTGGAGGCCGATGATGGTGATTCCGGCCCGCTGTCGGGGACAGTGGAGGCCGATGATGGTGATTCCGGCCTGCTGTCGGGGACAGTGGAGGCCGATGATGGTGATTCCGGCCCGCTGTCGGGGACAGTGGAGGCCGATGATGGTGATTCCGGCCTGCTGTCGGGGACAGTGGAGGCCGATGATGGTGATTCCGGCCTGCTGTCGGGGACAGTGGAGGCCGATGATTGTGATTCCGGCCTGCTGTCGGGGACAGTGGAGGCCGATGATGGTGATTCCGGCCTGCTGTCGGGGACAGTGGAGGCCGATGATTGTGATTCCGGCCCGCTGTCGGGGACAGTGGAGGCCGATGATGGTGATTCCGGCCTGCTGTCGGGGACAGTGGAGGCCGATGATTGTGATTCCGGCCCGCTGTCGGGGACAGTGGAGGCCGATGATGGTGATTCCGGCCCGCTGTCGGGGACAGTGGAGGCCGATGATGGTGATTCCGGCCTGCTGTCGGGGACAGTGGAGGCCGATGATTGTGATTCCGGCCCGCTGTCGGGGACAGTGGAGGCCGATGATGGTGATTCCGGCCTGCTGTCGGGGACAGTGGAGGCCGATGATTGTGATTCCGGCCTGCTGTCGGGGACAGTGGAGGCCGATGATTGTGATTCCGGCCTGCTGTCGGGGACAGTGGAGGCCGATGATGGTGATTCCGGCCTGCTGTCGGGGACAGTGGAGGCCGATGATGGTGATTCCGGCCTGCTGTCGGGGACAGTGGAGGCCAATGATGGTGATTCCGGCCCGCTGTCGGGGACAGTGGAGGCCGATGATTGTGATTCCGGCCCGCTGTCGGGGACAGTGGAGGCCGATGATGGTGATTCCGGCCTGCTGTCGGGGACAGTGGAGGCCGATGATGGTGATTCCGGCCTGCTGTCGGGGACAGTGGAGGCCGATGATTGTGATTCCGGTCCGCTGTCGGGGACAGTGGAGGCCAACGACTGTGATTCTGGTCCACTGTCGGGGACAGTGGAGGCCGATGATGGTGATTCCGGCCTGCTGTCGGGGACAGTGGAGGCCGATGATTGTGATTCCGGTCCGCTGTCGGGGACAGTGGAGGCCAACGACTGTGATTCTGGTCCACTGTCGGGGACAGTGGAGGCCGATGATTGTGATTCCGGCCCACTGTCGGGGACAGTGGAGGCCGATGATGGTGATTCCGGCCTGCTGTCGGGGACAGTGGAGGCCGATGATGGTGATTCCGGCCTGCTGTCGGGGACAGTGGAGGCCGATGATTGTGATTCCGGCCCGCTGTCGGGGACAGTGGAGGCCGATGATGGTGATTCCGGCCTGCTGTCGGGGACAGTGGAGGCCGATGATGGTGATTCCGGCCTGCTGTCGGGGACAGTGGAGGCCGATGATGGTGATTCCGGCCCACTGTCGGGGACAGTGGAGGCCGATGATGGTGATTCCGGCCCGCTGTCGGGGACAGTGGAGGCCGATGATGGTGATTCCGGCCCGCTGTCGGGGACAGTGGAGGCCGATGATGGTGATTCCGGCCTGCTGTCGGGGACAGTGGAGGCCGATGATGGTGATTCCGGCCTGCTGTCGGGGACAGTGGAGGCCGATGATGGTGATTCCGGCCTGCTGTCGGGGACAGTGGAGGCCGATGATGGTGATTCCGGCCTGCTGTCGGGGACAGTGGAGGCCGATGATGGTGATTCCGGCCCGCTGTCGGGGACAGTGGAGGCCGATGATGGTGATTCCGGCCCGCTGTCGGGGACAGTGGAGGCCGATGATGGTGATTCCGGCCCGCTGTCGGGGACAGTGGAGGCCGATGATGGTGATTCCGGCCCGCTGTCGGGGACAGTGGAGGCCGATGATGGTGATTCCGGCCTGCTGTCGGGGACAGTGGAGGCCGATGATGGTGATTCCGGCCCGCTGTCGGGGACAGTGGAGGCCGATGATGGTGATTCCGGCCTGCTGTCGGGGACAGTGGAGGCCAATGATGGTGATTCCGGCCCGCCGTCAGGGACAGTGGAGGCCAATGATGGTGATTCCGGCCCGCTGTCGGGGACAGTGGAGGCCAATGATGGTGATTCCGGCCCGCTGTCGGGGACAGTGGAGGCCAATGATGGTGATTCCGGCCCGCTGTCGGGGACAGTGGAGGCCGATGATGGTGATTCCGGCCCGCCGTCAGGGACAGTGGAGGCCGATGATGGTGATTCCGGCCTGCTGTCGGGGACAGTGGAGGCCGATGATGGTGATTCCGGCCTGATGGTGATTCCGGCCCGCTGTCGGGGACAGTGGAGGCCGATGATTGTGATTCCGGCCCGCCGTCAGGGACAGTGGAGGCCGATGATGGTGATTCCGGCCTGCTGTCGGGGACAGTGGAGGCCGATGATGGTGATTCCGGCCTGCTGTCGGGGACAGTGGAGGCCGATGATGGTGATTCCGGCCCGCTGTCGGGGACAGTGGAGGCCGATGATGGTGATTCCGGCCTGCTGTCGGGGACAGTGGAGGCCGATGATGGTGATTCCGGCCTGCTGTCGGGGACAGTGGAGGCCGATGATGGTGATTCCGGCCTGCTGTCGGGGACAGTGGAGGCCGATGATGGTGATTCCGGCCTGCTGTCGGGGACAGTGGAGGCCGATGATGGTGATTCCGGCCTGCTGTCGGGGACAGTGGAGGCCGATGATGGTGATTCCGGCCTGCTGTCGGGGACAGTGGAGGCCGATGATGGTGATTCCGGCCTGCTGTCGGGGACAGTGGAGGCCGATGATGGTGATTCCGGCCTGCTGTCGGGGACAGTGGAGGCCGATGATGGTGATTCCGGCCTGCTGTCGGGGACAGTGGAGGCCGATGATGGTGATTCCGGCCTGCTGTCGGGGACAGTGGAGGCCGATGATGGTGATTCCGGCCTGCTGTCGGGGACAGTGGAGGCCGATGATGGTGATTCCGGCCTGCTGTCGGGGACAGTGGAGGCCGATGATGGTGATTCCGGCCTGCTGTCGGGGACAGTGGAGGCCGATGATGGTGATTCCGGCCTGCTGTCGGGGACAGTGGAGGCCGATGATGGTGATTCCGGCCTGCTGTCGGGGACAGTGGAGGCCGATGATGGTGATTCCGGCCTGCTGTCGGGGACAGTGGAGGCCGATGATGGTGATTCCGGCCTGCTGTCGGGGACAGTGGAGGCCGATGATGGTGATTCCGGCCTGCTGTCGGGGACAGTGGAGGCCGATGATGGTGATTCCGGCCTGCTGTCGGGGACAGTGGAGGCCGATGATGGTGATTCCGGCCCGCTGTCGGGGACAGTGGAGGCCGATGATGGTGATTCCGGCCTGCTGTCGGGGACAGTGGAGGCCGATGATTGTGATTCCGGCCCGCTGTCGGGGACAGTGGAGGCCGATGATTGTGATTCCGGCCCGCTGTCGGGGACAGTGGAGGCCGATGATTGTGATTCCGGCCCGCCGTCAGGGACAGTGGAGGCCGATGATTGTGATTCCGGCCCGCTGTCGGGGACAGTGGAGGCCAACGGAGAAAATGTGAAGTGTCACCGCATTATGTCACATAGAGTTGGAGGTAACCTTCCTCGTCCCAGGAAGGTCGACTGGCAAACCAGTCCGCAGACTCAGACAACCGTGACTGAGGTAGCAGTGCAGGCCGCTGAGGGCAAAATTGCGACGTCGAATGCAAGAGAAGGCATCATACAAGCATGCTACCTGCTGATATGGCTTGGCCTGCTCCTTTTGTTTGGCCTTGGAGGGGCCAATGTTGTGAAGTCCCCAGTAGTGCGCCGGGACCCTATGCACCAGAATGGGGAGTTGTACCTTGGGACCCCTGACCAAGCCGCAGGGCCGCCATCTGGGAGGACCGTGCCATGGGATCGTCGGCCTGGAGAGCCGAGCAAAAGGGCCATCGACCGAGAGAGCTGTGCCGTGGAACCATCGACCTGGAATGTCGTAGGACCGCCGTCTGGGAGGGTCGTGCCATGTGACTGTCGACCGGGAGAGGCGATCCATGGAGACAGTCGACGGGAGAGCTGCGTTGTGGGACAGCCTACCAGGAAAGCCGCGTCGTGGGACAGCCCACCAGGAGAGCCGTGTCGTGGGGCAGGACACTAGGAGGCCGCAACTTCGTGGGAGGACGTCGACCTGGAAAAGAGAAGACCTCCAGTGTTATCTACTTTGATTATGATGTACACTATGTTTTTTAAATGTTTTATGTATATATATTTTGTAGCTTGTGGTGTCCATGGGGACATTGGACCCCACAGCGGGGAGTAGTGTGGCGATTATGGTTTTCGATGGAGCGTTATGATATATATTTTTTTGTATTGCCGGCAAAGTTGTCACTTTGCCACACAATTTTTTATCAATATTTCATGTATTACGGGGAGTCATCTTTTCATTTTGGGAAATAGATAAATGAGGTTTATTTACATGTTTTTATGTGCTCAGATTATACTGACAGTGTTTGTGACCGTTTTTATTTCACGAAATTGTTCGTAATTTTCGGAGCTTTTGCTTCGACTTTGTTTTGATACTTTTCACTCCGCCAGGTGAAGAGTTCCACATGGGGAGGGCTCGTTATATAACAATTTGCCGATTTCTTTCGGGCTCGTTTTCGGCCGGGATAAGTA
This sequence comes from Terebella lapidaria, assembly GCA_949152475.1. Lineage (NCBI taxonomy): Eukaryota > Metazoa > Annelida > Polychaeta > Terebellida > Terebellidae > Terebella > Terebella lapidaria. Next base: position 99,494,744 of record OX424555.1, read on the forward strand.
TCTTTATAGTTTCATTTTATCATCTTTTGATGACTGGGGACTTTGCCGGTTCAGGCATATAATTTTCAGGTTATGTTATTTACTATATTTCTTCTATTTACTGATTTTTGGATGGGATTTCACGTGTGTTTTCACCGGAAATGGGGGTACAATAAAACGGGCTTTTGGGACGGGTACCTCCCTCGGGGATTGGCTGGAGCTGATCCAGGTTAATGTGTCCCACTTTTTGTGCCCGTGGCTATAAAGCCCCGAGAGGGAAGCCACTCGGGGCAGTACGAACTTTGGAACCAGACGAGCAACATCTAGGACGCGTGCTGCCATTGGAATTTTCGTGCAAGGTACATGTCTGGACTTAGTCATTTTTAGGAGGTATCTATAGTAGCCTGCAGTAAGCGCCTCAAGAGCCAGAGCCATTGAAACAGTGCGCCGGCGACAACCTACATGCATCAAGCTGCGCCGGCTCCCCTATACTGGTCAGTCGATACTGGAGTACGCCACTGACACTGTCTCTGTGTTGATTATTCAGCCAGCTAGACAGTGGGAGAGCTCACTCGACTGCCCGAGGAAGGAGTGGGGCCGTGTTAGCTGCGACCAGTGACCAGTCAGTCGATACTGGAGTACGCCACTGTCTCTGTGTTGATTATTCAGCCAGCTAGACAGTGGGAGAGCTCACTCGACTGCCCAAGGAAGGAGTGGGGCCGTGTTAGCTGCGACCAGTGACCAGTCAGTTGATACTGGAGTACGCCACTGCCTCTGTGTTGTTGAATCAGCCCGCCAGGCAGTGGGAGCGCTCACTCAGCTGACTGCGTCATCATTTCCCAAGTCGTGGGTCGGCTATTGTGCTGGCTACTAGATCCGCGCCGGCTACGCTAGTTGCGCCGGCTGACTATTTGTATGCACTGATAAGCACAATAAGTCTGATATTGAAGACGTAGGCTACATGAGGGCAAGGGATTTATTTGAGATATTTTGATGAAGATACGGCCACCGGCTATCTATATATTGTAAACTGGAATTGTGGCTTATATGTTTGGAGGTACTGATTTTGGAACAATTTATACATTTTATATAGCTTTGAACCATATTACCTGCCTGAGTTGTATACTCACCTCTAGTATTTTTGTGTTATATTCGGGGGCAGAAACTGGTCTGTTTCACAGTGTGATTTTGTTATGTGTAAACCCGGAAGTGTAGATGCCTGGTTACTATTTTGAATATTGATGTTGACGCTGATCTGGATGTCTATATGTCTTCATGAATAAAGCGCAATTTTATTAAAAAGGGTATAACTGCGTGGCTATCAGTTTGTTCACCTCACACACACACTTGAGTAGACCTGTGGATACATCGCTTGGTCGTTACACCAGTTATCGTCCGGAAACCAAGTTTTAAAATTAGCCTTGATTTCATCCTCACGGCTCCGGCTCAAAAAGAATAGGGTTCTTCCACATATCATTTCTGACTTGCGGTGAAAATTTGACAAGGATCCGTCAAGGCAATCTAAAGTTATCGTCCGGAAACCAAAAGTGGCGGAAGAAGAAAAAAAAAAAAAAAATTCTGCTAAAACCATAAAGGCATTTCTGCCGAAATGCCTTAATAAGAAGAAAACATCTTGTGTTTCATAGACCAAGTGAATGTCAATGACAAAGATTGTTGTCTCTGTTTCGAGGTAAAACGTCAAAAAAACAAAAGTACATTCTGGTATTTATTGTTGGTATATTTCATAAACACCCACATGTACCAGTATACAATATAATACGTTAGTATACATTTGATATGACTGAGTTTCATGCAGCGTGATTACAGTCAATACCACCGAATATGTCATGAACAAAAGATGATCAAGTTGGATAGTAGAGGGGAGGGCATGGGATACACAGCACACAGTCAACAACTCAGACTGGGATCAAAAACAGCATACAAGTCACACAACAATCAAATTCTTAGATGTGCCCAACACCACAAGGCCACACGGCAAACACCATTGACTTTTATTTCATTGTTTTGATTTTCATTCTACTGGTTCTGGACTCCATGGTAGCGAAATACTGCATGAATGTTACATGAGCTGTACTGGTCTTGATGTAAAAATGCATATTTTCCTGCCTGAATCTGGTTACTGTAAACGTACTAATTTTTGCGGTGATTTTAACTATATCAAAACCACAAAATTAAAATTTGTCCATACGGGAGACCGAAGTTTTTGTTTCAGCCATGACTGATCAATGCAACTAATTTATCATGGATACATATCAGTGGAATTGATCATGGGGACAATAAAGCAGTGAATTTCGTTTTGTGTGCGATTTTCACCGCCAAACGTCTGAGGTACAAAACCGCAAAACTAAATACCCGCAAAATTAAGTACGTTTACAGTCATGTTTCCATGTCATGCTAGAAAGATAATAGGCAGATATATTATCAAGGACATGTTGATACATTGGATGTCATAAATAGAGCTACCCTGAAGTGTTCTGTATAAGCACTTCAATATCATGGAGTTATTATTTAGTCAATAACTATGGAATTAGCAATGACACTTCCATAACATATAAATTTGAACAGCAACAGCGGTAGCAACTGCCACCAATGCCACTATTTAGATTTGTGTCAGTCCAGTGGCGTTCGGATTGTGAGTGGGTCGAGACGTCAAACCATACAATTGCCTAGACACACCACTGTGTCATCATTAGGTCTCAGCTGAGAGCAGCGAGACGACCCTCAGTGCCCTCTGGAAGCCAGGGAGGCCGCTACAGCTCTCCAGCCACTTCTTGACATTGGATGGCACAGCCTGCGTCATGCGGTTCTGCTGTAGTGCTGACCATACCACCACATCGGCCAGGGTCGGCTGAGAGCCAGCCACCCACGAGTTCTTGCCTAGACTGGCATTGAGAGTTCGCAGTACAGCCGCACGCTCCTTGTTGTTCCCATTCAGGAGCTGAGCTGACAAGTCAAGCCAACCATCCACCTCCGTGGCCGAGATGATGTCGAAGCTGTCGTAGGCTGGACTCAGCAGTCGCGACAGATAGCGTGCTACATTAGCCTCTCCGTAGATCTGTGTCTGCAGGTTTGGGCTCACCATCAGTGAAGTTCCTCGTTTATCTGAAACAAAAATTGAACAAGCATTTCCAATGCACTGTTTGTTACAAGATGGACAGTAATTTTGATGAAATCATTTGAATATTTGATGGCTTACCGTCCTTCCAGATGATGGTCAGTATCAGCTGATAATTGCCTCGACACGGGATAGTCTGACTGCCACAGAATGCCGTCATGAGATCCGCTGCCATGCCCTGAGCCGAGGAGTGGATGTGGCCGGTCGTTAGGATGCGATACTGCTCTGACAGCTGATTGGCTAACACCAGAAGTGACAGTGGTGGCTGTGACACACTGCAGCTCACAACCAGGTCCAGTATATTACCATTAATTGCCTCCTTCAGCTAAATCACATCAGAAGCGAAACTGGTCATTATAACAATACAAGTATACAACATCATATTTCATACATATCAATATTAATTATCTACACATTTTCAAGAATCCATGCTGGAAAGTGAAATTGCAAATCTACCCGAATTAGTAATTACACCAGAAAAATATTTTCTAAATTTATATTTGTACCTGTGCAGTCTTTGATTGAGAAGCTACTGGTCTGGACAGGGGTTTTGGCTGATTCTGTGACATTTTCTCTACTTCGGCACTCAATACCCCAAGACGCTGTAGAATAGATTCCTGTCGCTGTTCTAACTGCTTTAGCTCTGGAGAAAGTTTCTCGTCCATTCCAGTCTGAGTATGAAAGTAAATCGATTCAATACAAATTGCATGGATACTACAAGTAAAAGTTACAGATCAACAATACAGCCATACAAACTGCTGTGTCTAAAATAAAATTTTGATTGAGGACCTTGCCAGAAAGCAGGCCCAGTTCCGTGCTAAGCCCTAGGATATTTGTCAGTCTGATCCTGGATGCTGGGTCAAACTAGTGCTAAATATTAATATGTTATGATTTATGTCATTGAAAAATGTCGTGTTGGTTAATTTCACACTCCTAAACATAGCACCAAGGGTGCTGTAGCATACCGCCAGATCATGAGAAATGCCCAGAGTATTGATTTTCCACAATATAAATTGTTAAAACACACATTTTCCGTATGGACTATATTATGAAATCAAGTTACATCTTGAAAGGTTTTTTTTCGTTAATCACATATATTCATAGCGGGAAAAAACATTTTTTCTTTGGCTGGAAATTCCTCAAAACGAATAGTGACTTGATTTTGGGACAAATTTTTTTTTGCCGACTTGTCCAAAAATTCAAAAATGGCACCAAACACAGACCGGCGATTCAAGGGCAACGAAACTTATAAACATCATAGAGGCACATGAGGGTAATGTTTTGAAACATTACTAGGGTAATGTTTTGAAACACACTAAAATCATAACGTACGAAATAAGCGGGACGTACGAAATAAGCGGGACCTATTTCACGTTAAGACCATATGGGCCGGTAAAAACAAAACCCATATGGACCACAGTAGATCTATATTAGTTGATCAGTTGATTGCATCATTCAAGACTCATAATGGGCATGGGGTGCGTTATGAGTATGACGCGGAAGGATTCTAAAAGATGTTTTGTTTTCAGTCCTCTGTATATATCACCTTATCTGTGGTATCCGAATAAACCTTGTTGAGTCTGTACATGCACGTTGGAGGATCTATGTGCTGGGATGTTTTGTAGTACGGTTGTAGCTTGTACATTCCCGAGTTTGGACTGTTGGAAATCGTGGCAGCCATGCCGGTCTGACAGCTATGGAAACCCTACTCCTCAATGATTCCGTTTTCTGAATCATGCTTTTTTATTTGATTTGATTTATTCGGTTTAAAAATGACAAGACATAAGATACAGATTTGTATGGTATGAAATGTACATTAAAAAAAACCCAGGATAACACAAAAAAGTGAATACACTTGTTTCCATTGTGGTCCCAGAGAAAAAGAAAATCACGCTAGAATACATTGATATGCATTGATATTGATATGAATGCTTGGAAATTTTTTATAAGTATGGGCCAAGCCACTTTCCTTTGAATAAAACAACTTCAATTTTCCAACATAAAACTTGATTTTCTGAATTTCCAGAATCAATCAGAGAACATGATCGAGCCTGCATGATCACTGCTCCCCCAATAAAATTCCTAGATCCGTCACTGCCCAAGTGTAACATTCAGAGCCGGCTCACTGAGTCACTGGGGTGTTGCCGCACTGGATCCAGGAATTTTAGAGACAGGGAAGCAGCAGGGGAGAGGAGCTACGTGAAGCGAGCTAAGCAAGCCCATTTCTACCTGGGGTCTGCATGGGGCCAGCTCAAGGGCCCGAGAAGCCAGAGAATTTTGTATGTTCTTGGTCTCCGGAGTATAAATTCACAAACTCACTCTGAATACCATTCTAACACATTTAAGGTAGTCCGCTCCAAACAGTGAGGGAAGGGGGGGGGGGTCAAAGGTTTTCCTTGAATAAATAACTGTATCAACATAATCCAGAGTTCCAAAATGACATATTTTATAGAGTAACTGATCAGCATCCTAAAACTGAAAAGAAAATAGGGGGTCACCGTGTCCGTTCGCATGGAAAACACGATGCAAGATATGAAAATGGACCGAAAAAATGTTCAAAAATGCCATAATTTATGTAATTTATGTTTGTGATTTTGATCGAATGTGTCGAAGAAACTAACACGGTGACCCCCTCTTTTCTTTTCAGTATTAGGATGGTAATCAGTTACTCTATAAAAAGGATAATTTTGAAGAGATAATATTCAAGAAATGACTTTTAAATTTTGACTCTTGGTTACTACGTTAAGCACCCTTTTTCGGTGAAGCAGGGGGGCAAGTAATACCCCCTCCCCTCCCTCTGGATCCACCTATGCGGATGACATTCACTGGAGTAAAAAAAATAAAGATATAAAATATGGTACCGTGTATACTCTATAGTATACGACGCATGTGCACACATTTTTAGAAAGCACACATTTTGAAGCAACTGTATTCTTTTTATCATTCGTGCATTTCACCATCAGGAAAGCACGAAACTCCATTGGGGTCTTTTCAACCAAAAAAACATGGAAATATAGTTTAAAACTAGATCTAATAATTTTTGAAACTTGAAAATTCAAGGGGTTTTTTTGTGTGTGAATTTTCTGGAGAATGAGATTGAGATTCTAAAATATTGAGATTTTCACTGAGCAATCCATGACATTACATTCCATCGATGATCGAACATGTCGTCTGACACATATCTAATCCAAGTTTAAGGGTGGGAATCGTGTAGCATTTGGGAATATCTTTAATTTTGTATTGATCCATGTTAATCTTTATAGCTTCGCCATATAAACACCAAATTGTCCCAAAAGTTTACCATAGCTACTTTTTGATCTGGCCAATGAATACTTTGGCAGGAAAGTTATAAATAATTTATTTGATCACGCAATGAATACAGACTGCTGAACGTCACTGATAGATAACAAGGTACGACTGCAGATGTAGAACTGTAGATCTTCAATTCATTTACTTGCCTCGTGGGGAAACTTTCAGGATAGTGGGGCGATATGATATAGATCATTAACCGAGACTTTTTTGTTGATATCCATGGATATGTAGTATTTATCGGAATTTTACAAGCAAATTTAGCAGATGTAGTGGATTTGACGCTGAAAGCATGTGGAATTAATAATATCTCACTTACTGCAGCGGTTGGTGCACTTGAACGGATTACGCTGTATGCAATACAGTGACCACGACTCTACTCAAGCGAATTATAGCGAACTTTGTTCAGGTGCTGAACTCTATGGAAATCATGCTATGTACACTAAACTCAGAAAATTTAGCAAGCAAGTCATTGTTTGTCGGCTCGTTCTTTTCATTATGATGCAATAAATGGGGCTTACAGTTTTGAAATACGCCAGACTTTCGTCGACGTGCATAGACCTACTGGAAAAAGAAGCATCTGTGTGAACTTGCTTGTATATTGTACACCATTTCTCGGTTCGTGATCACGTACATATGAACTTATTGCTGTGCAAGTATCATCGCAATTACCCCGTCATGAGAAGGTTTTACCTTGTTATCTGTTGCGTAAATTCAGTTATCTATATTCATAAACTATCATAGTAATCCTCGTTTTAACATAGTATAATATATTAAACAAACAAGTACTAACTACAGATCAAATTTGAAATAGATTTGATCAAAATTCGCGGAGATATGGACAAAAACGTACACCGGTATGGTTTGCCTGACAATGGAAATACCTAGGCGATTCCCAACCTTTAATTCAACCATCTATGTTCTGATCCTATCAGGCTCCCCCTGCCCCAACTTTTAGACCCAAATAAGGAAATCGGAACGGGTTACGGTGAGAAGAAAAAAGCAAAAGCAGAAAAGGGAAATGAAGGTAATTGAAAACAATGGAAATGAAAGCAATATTTGTACCCTGAACAAAACGGTTTTGCAGAGTGTTGGTATCCTGATCGGAACACTGATATTTTTCTCGAATATATTTTTTTATTTGACTTTGGGGGGAGCAGTAGCTTCCCTGGATCCGCCAGTGCACATGGGTAGCTCTAATTCTGTCAAAGTGAACATTTTCATGCGTCACATAAAGGTCCTCAGAAAGAACATAGGTCTACTAACATGGGATAAGATAATTCATAATTCAATCCGGTAAAATATTGGTAGGGATAGGCCTATCATATCCATCGACTATAGATGAGCGTAATTCAAAGAGGGAGGGTGGGAGTTCAGCAGGCTATAGGTTATGTGAAAAGAAAATCTATAATGATTTCGTTTACTTTCTAGGCCTATGGTAGCCTAGATTAGCTCGGAATGATCGGGAAAACGCGGGAAAGGAGATTCAAATCAAAAGTGTCTTGAGCATTTCCATGCATCCAACGTGATATTAACGTGAATTCGCGAGATTTCTCAATGCTGAACGCCAACAGCGATATGTAACGTCAGTTCTGATTGGCTGAATTTGTAATTGTCGCATAATTTCAAGGTCCGATTATTTCGCAAAATTCAATAATTATCACCTCAAAAGTTACTTACAACAAAGACACGCAATGTCTCATGTCATACAATATGAAATTTATTACCTCCATAGCCAATAAAACACGACAATTTCCCAATACACAAAATATTGGTCATTTGTCTGATCCAATGAAGAGTGCGCTTCTTGTGCGCTGTCGTCAGAAAGAAGCCAACTTGCAAATTACGAAGTTATGGACAGACCGTCGAAATTGTGATAAATAAGTGTAAAATCTTGTCGGTTCGAGTGTGACATTGCAGCAGATGTGTTAGCTAGTTGGGAAGTGGCCCTAAGCAAGTTTACAAGCTCTGCATCGCGCGTCATGACTGAATTTTAGGGTCGGGGCAAGGTCGGGACAAGTCACGTGACAATTTTCGGAGCAAATGGCGGCTTCCGAACGCTACAACATGGTCAACAAATACGAACTGGGACAGTAGCGAAATCTTCAATTTCATAATTTTCACTGCTAACACACTCTATAAGAATATTCTGAAGGATTGAAGCCCACAGATATGTCGACGAGGGGGCGCCGAGGTCGCGGCCGCCCGTCAAAAGGCTCGTCTTTGTCTGTCAGCTCCACAAAGTCTACTTTTCTCAAGAAGCCCAAAGCCTACCAGAGTCAGTCTCCATACCAGGCTTCTGACAATGACTCAAGGAGCAGTACCCCCCTCAGCATGTCGCACACACTGCGGCCCACACGCACCAGGACCCGGCAAGCGGCCCAGAAGAGCCGCAGCTTCATGCACAATGTGCTGGACACCTATGATGACCCTGAGGATGAGGATGACATTCTGCCTCCGAAGCCCGACAGCTCCTTCAGTGACAGTTCTGCGGATAGTTCTGAAGAGCCAGTGGACGATGCGGCCTCAGTGTGGAGTGAAACGAGTCTCAGCACAATCAGCAGCACTCCAGGCAAGCGCAAGTTCTTCCCGCGGAGACCCAAAAGTCCAGAGTTTATTGATGACAAAGACATTCCATTGCTCAAACTTCCACCTAGTTCCACAGATTTGTTTTTGCCCAGCGAACATTTATTGCCTACACTCTCAATTTATGAAGTGCTGCGGCACTTCAAGCGAATATTGCGATTATCACCATTTCGCTATGAAGATTTTTGTGCGGCTCTCGTGAGTGAAGAAGTGAGTAATTTATTAGCTGAAGTTCACATCACGCTCCTGAAAGCACTGTTGAGGGCTGAAGACAGTAACAACACAGTATTTGGACCAAGTGATATCAAAGACAGCATCAACATTTCTTTGTATTTCTTGGATACGATGACATGGTTTGAGAGTGTACGAGCTTACATCGACAGTGACAAGGCTGCAGAGTTTCAGGCCGCATTACCAGCTTTCAAAAAGCCTGATTACTGCTCAACGACATTGGCCGACAGAGTTCAGATTCTGCAGACTCTCACTGACTTGTTCCTAACCACGAATGCAGTACGCGAAGAAATTATGAATGAAGGGAACATCAAATACGATGACCATTGCCGTAATTGTCACAGGTAAATGTTTCTTGGCAACCAGTACCTTCAATACACTATATTGACTTTTGTAAAATTAGGTGCCATTATTTGTCATGTACCAATGCCGACAGTTTAATTATAATATTCCAGAATCATTAAATCAATGATATTTTAGCAATGTTGGGAATAACTGGAAAAGCAGAATTAAGGCATTTCGGCAGAAATGCCTTTATGGTTTTAGCAGAATTTTTTTTTTTTTTTTTTTTTTTTTTTTTTTTTTTTTTTTTTCTTCTTCCGCCACTTTTGGTTTCCGGACGATAACTTTAGATTGCCTTGACGGATCCTTGTCAAATTTTCACCGCAAGTCAGAAATGATATGAGGAAGAACCCTATTCTTTTTGAGCCGGATCGGAGGTCCGTGAGGTCCGTGAGGATGAAATCAAGGCTAATTTTAAGACTTGGTTTCCGGACGATAACTGGAAAAATATTTATGCAATAGTTGCAGAACTCTGCATGGAGGTTCATATGCCACCAGGGAAGAACCCTATTGATTTTGGGATCGATCCGTCAAACGACCTTTAACCTAGAGGTCAAAATAATTTTTTGCTGATTCATCCTTGAGGCTTCCTGCATATCTCGGAAACCGTGCGTCGCAGAGCGAAACGGACGTTATTTTCGGACTCGTCGCCCTAGACAAACATCTCTAGGGTGTACTTTTTTTTTTGATCCGGCTCCGAGGTCCGTGAGGATGAAATCGAGGAACTTGGTTTCCGGACGATAACTCAAAAAATATTCAGGCAATAGTTGCAGAATTTTGCACGGAGGTTTATATATCACCAGGGAAGAACCCTATTGATTTTGGGATCGATACCTCAAACGACCTTTGACCTAGAGGTCGAAATAATTTTTTGCTGAGTCATCCTTGATTCATCCTGCATATCTCGGAAACGGTGCGTCGTAGAGCGAAACGGACGTTATTTTCGGACTCGTCGCACTAGACAAACATGTCTAAGGGGTATTATGGATGAACTTTGACCTTGACCCGAAATTTTTTTGCCGAGTCGGCATTTTTCGTTTTCGTCGATATCTCGGAAACGGTGCGTCGTAGAGCGAAACGGACGTTATTTTCGGACTCGTCGAACTAGACAAACATGTCTAAGGGGAATTATGGATGAACTTTGACCTTGACCCGAAATTTTTTTGCCGAGTCGGCATTTTTCGTTTTCGTCGATATCTCGGAAACGGTGCGTCGTAGAGCGAAACGGACGTTATTTTCGGACTCGTCGCACTAGACAAACATGTCTAAGGGGTATTATTGATGAACTTTGACCTTGACCCGAAATTTTTATGCCGAGTCGGCATTTTTCGTTTTCGTCGTTATCTCGGAAACGGTGCGTCGTAGAGCGAAACGGACGTTATTTTCGGACTCGTCGCACTAGACAAACATGTCTAAGGGGTATTATGGATGAACTTTGACCTTGACCCGAAATTTTTTTGCCGAGTCGGCATTTTTCGTTTTCGTCGATATCTCGGAAACGGTGCGTCGTAGAGCGAAACGGACGTTATTTTCGGACTCGTCGCACTAGACAAACATGTCTAAGGGGTATTATTGATGAACTTTGACCTTGACCCGAAATTTTTTTGCCGAGTCGGCATTTTTCGTTTTCGTCGTTATCTCGGAAACGGTGCGTCGTAGAGCGAAACGGACGTTATTTTCGGACTCGTCGCACTAGACAAACATGTCTAAGGGGTATTATGGATGAACTTTGACTTTGACCCGAAATTTTTTTGCCGAGTCGGCATTTTTCGTTTTCGTCGATATCTCGGAAACGGTGCGTCGTAGAGCGAAACGGACGTTATTTTCGGACTCGTCGCACTAGACAAACATGTCTAAGGGGTATTATGGATGAACTTTGACCTTGACTCGAAATTTTTTTGCCGAGTCGGCATTTTTCGTTTTCGTCGATATCTCGGAAACGGTGCGTCGTAGAGCGAAACGGACGTTATTTTCGGACTCGTCGCACTAGACAAACATGTCTAAGGGGTATTATGGATGAACTTTGACCTTGACCCGAAATTTTTTTGCCGAGTCGGCATTTTTCGTTTTCGTCGATATCTCGGAAACGGTGCGTCGTAGAGCGAAACGGACGTTACTTTCGGACTCGTCGCCCTAGACAAACATGTCTAAGGGGTATTATGGATTAACTTTGACCTTGACCCGAAATTTGTCGACATTTTTCATTTTCGTCGATATCTAGTATTATAAATTATTCATCACACCGAAATGCCTCCAAGGCATCTTTAGGCCTTGACGTCTAGTTGATATTAAATGTAACCAACCAATTTTCTGATCCTTCGGTTATCACATTTTAGATGTTTGAAAATTGAAATCACGATCGATATTTGATCGTCATTACATCACTAAAATTTATGAACTATGTTGTTGAAGCCACTGATAAAGTATACTGGATTTTGCTCACATGCAAATACTTGTCATTTCTTGCAAATTATTTTTCACTTGATTGATTGCCTTCAAATACTTACGATGGTGTTCGATTATGAAACTTATAGAACATCACTCAATATTCGATGTAATTACTTGGTAGACGAACATATTTGGACGTATTCTGCTTACCACCGTGGATGGCAGGGTAAAGTTATTGTTGTTGACAGTTGGTTGCTTATATGATTGTTATCCTTAGTGTGTTTACTTCTATTGTTAAGTTTCAAGTTTTCATCTTACGATTGAAAGATTTATAGCAGTTGCATCAGCAGATTATTACACAACCCAGATCATAGCAGAAATATATTTATAAGACAAGGGTTTCATGTCTTTCTGTTCAGAGTGTTCACTTGCTGAAATATCCAAACTGTTGATGACTTGAGTGATATAACTTGAGATGTAGCAAGTGTGTTAGCAGATATTGCTGGGTTTTCAAGCAGACTGGGTGACTTGCTATGCTGTGAGACATGTTCTGCTGTGTACCACCTGACCTGTGTAGATCCACCTCTCGAGGAAGTTCCTGAAGACGACTGGATCTGTTCTGTGTGCCAGGCCCACAAGGTAACCATGGCAACCTGAAATTGATACTGAATGTTCTGGTGTGCAATGTACATGTATGACCTAAGGGAAATGATGCACTGATTTGCTATATCCATCAGGTACAAGGTGTATCTGACTGCATGTCGGACATCGAACGACATGGTGTAATGTGTCGACAAGAACCTATCGGGTTTGACAGACATCGTCGACGATATTATTTCATCTGCCGCAGGATCATTGTGTAAGACTTGTACCATATTGGTCCTAATGGTAGCACGCGCCCTAATAGTAGATCGCCCCCCCCTCCCCCTCTTTTGCACAAAAATGTTCGATTTTTGTAACCTTATAATTCACTTCATATCTTTCTAATAAGATCTTGGAGTGTTCCAATCCACACAGTTATGTTATTTGAATCATACTGAAGGGGATTAAAGGCTATCCAGTGATTTTCTTAAATTTGACCTCAAGTTTGACATCATTTTTGCGCGCGCTACTGCAGGAGGTCTCGCTTTGGCTTGCCGTGCTACTATTAGGTTACAATCTACATTGTATTTTCACTTGGCACCAGTGAATTTGTCAAGCTCTATCCACACAAAAATATCAAATATATAATGATGGTTTAGCTTCTGTATATTCGAATGATGAAACTGTTTTTGAGTACTGTTACTAAGGTTTGTTGGTATGTGCTTGCAGGCAGGGGGAGGGAGACGACGTATGGTATTACAGCACACGACCACAGTTTGAGGAATTACTAGAGGTGTTGGACGATGACCAATGGGAGTCTGACCTTATCAGAACGCTCCTCGACATGAGGAGAGAGATTGAGAAACAGATGACCATCACGGAAGACCTGACTTCGGAACACAAGGGCAACAAAAAGGCTGCCCTCGAACTGGAAGTGGGTGAGTGATTCCTGGCCTGTATAGAATGTAATAGTCCTGGCCTGTATAGCATGTAATAGTCCTGGCCTGTCTAGCATGTAATAGTCCTGGCCTGTATAGCATGTAATAGTCCTGGCCTGTATAGCATGTAATAGTCCTGGCCTGTATAGCATGTAATAGTCCTGGCCTGTATAGCATGTAATAGTCCTGGCCTGTATAGAATGTAATAGTCCTGGCCTGTATAGCATGTAATAGTCCTGGCCTGTATAGCATGTAATAGTCCTGGCCTGTATAGCATGTAATAGTCCTGGCCTGTATAGAATGTAATAGTCCTGGCCTGTATAGCATGTAATAGTCCTGGCCTGTATAGCATGTAATAGTCCTGGCCTGTATAGCATGTAATAGTCCTGGCCTGTATAGCATGTAATAGTCCTGGCCTGTATAGCATGTAATAGTCCTGGCCTGTATAGCATGTAATAGTCCTGGCCTGTATAGCATGTAATAGTCCTGGCCTGTATAGAATGTAATAGTCCTGGCCTGTATAGCATGTATAGGGCGTGTAGGTGAAATTTGAAACGTCACGTTATTTTACGTGATTTGACCTTTCTGGTTACATTTGATTTTCCCGCCAAATTTTTGGGCTAATTCGTAAAATTCTACATATTCAAACTCCTGCATCTTACACGGAAATTATCGGAGAATTATCGCATGTTCGTACTTTGATCATGACCCGTTCCTACGATCGCTAACAATCTAAATATGCATTTTTCATAAGCATTTCATTCCATTTAAAAGGGATGGAAATCGTATATGTTTTTATGTTCCAAGGTCTTGACCTTGACGGGAGAAAAAAGCTCATTCCCTTGAAACTGCGTGACTAGTATCCAAACCGTCGATGTTGTTTGTGACTATATATGATGTTGCATCTGTTCTGTGCACTTTTTGTTATAACATCACAAAAATAATCTTGTTATATTGGAATATGGAGTCCAAAACATGCTGTGAAACACAACATAGATCGGGGGCAAATTGACTATGAACAAATCTACATTTGTACCATCGTTATTCTAAACAGTGGTAGGCTGTAGTTCAGAGCAAGTGTAATAAATAAAATAATTGATTGTATTAATATTCGTAATCATATTTTTGTATGGTGCTTCTGAAGTCGAGCAAAATCAGCAAAAATGACCACGTGGCATTGTTTGTCACCACTACGTACCTAAATACATCATTTTACGACATACAATGTATATGAAACAAGACTTACAGGCCCTATTAGTCCTGGCCTGTATAGCATGGGATAGTCCTGGCCTGTATAGCATGTAATAGTCCTGGCCTGTATAGCATGTAATAGTCCTGGCCTGTATAGCATGTAATAGTCCTGGCCTGTATAGCATGTAATAGTCCTGGCCTGTATAGCATGTAATAGTCCTGGCCTGTATAGCATGTAATAGTCCTGGCCTGTATAGCATGTAATAGTCCTGGCCTGTATAGCATGTAATAGTCCTGGCCTGTATAGAATGTAATAGTCCTGGCCTGTATAGCATGTAATAGTCCTGGCCTGTATAGCATGTAATGGTCCTGGCCTGTATAGCATGTAATAGTCCTGGCCTGTATAGCATGTAATAGTCCTGGCCTGTATAGCATGTAATAGTCCTGGCCTGTATAGAATGTAATAGTCCTGGCCTGTATAGCATGTAATAGTCCTGGCCTGTATAGCATGTAATAGTCCTGGCCTGTATAGCATGTAATAGTCCTGGCCTGTATAGAATGTAATAGTCCTGGCCTGTCTAGCATGTAATAGTCCTGGCCTGTCTAGCATGTAATAGTCCTGGCCTGTCTAGCATGTAATAGTCCTGGCCTGTATAGCATGTAATGGTCCTGGCCTGTATAGCATGTAATAGTCCTGGCCTGTATAGCATGTAATGGTCCTGGCCTGTATAGCATGTAATAGTCCTGGCCTGTATAGCATGTAATGGTCCTGGCCTGTATAGCATGTAATAGTCCTGGCCTGTATAGAATGTAATAGTCCTGGCCTGTATAGCATGTAATAGTCCTGGCCTGTATAGAATGTAATAGTCCTGGCCTGTATAGCATGTAATAGTCCTGGCCTGTATAGAATGTAATAGTCCTGGCCTGTATAGCATGTAATAGTCCTGGCCTGTATAGCATGTAATAGTCCTGGCCTGTATAGAATGTAATAGTCCTGGCCTGTCTAGCATGTAATAGTCCTGGCCTGTATAGCATGTAATAGTCCTGGCCTGTATAGCATGTAATAGTCCTGGCCTGTATGGAATGTAATAGTCCTGGCCTGTATAGCATGTAATAGTCCTGGCCTGTATAGAATGTAATAGTCCTGGCCTGTATAGCATGTAATAGTCCTGGCCTGTCTAGCATGTAATAGTCCTGGCCTGTATAGCATGTAATAGTCCTGGCCTGTATAGCATGTAATAGTCCTGGCCTGTATAGCATGTAATAGTCCTGGCCTGTATAGCATGTAATAGTCCTGGCCTGTATAGAATGTAATAGTCCTGGCCTGTATAGCATGTAATAGTCCTGGCCTGTATAGCATGTAATAGTCCTGGCCTGTATAGCATGTAATGGTCCTGGCCTGTATAGCATGTAATGGTCCTGGCCTGTATAGCATGTAATGGTCCTGGCCTGTATAGCATGTAATAGTCCTGGCCTGTCTAGCATGTAATAGTCCTGGCCTGTATAGAATGTAATAGTCCTGGCCTGTATAGCATGTAATAGTCCTGGCCTGTATAGAATGTAATAGTCCTGGCCTGTATAGCATGTAATAGTCCTGGCCTGTATAGCATGTAATAGTCCTGGCCTGTATAGAATGTAATAGTCCTGGCCTGTATAGAATGTAATAGTCCTGGCCTGTATAGCATGTAATAGTCCTGGCCTGTATAGCATGTAATAGTCCTGGCCTGTATAGAATGTAATAGTCCTGGCCTGTATAGAATGTAATAGTCCTGGCCTGTATAGCATGTAATAGTCCTGGCCTGTATAGCATGTAATAGTCCTGGCCTGTATAGAATGTAATAGTCCTGGCCTGTATAGAATGTAATAGTCCTGGCCTGTATAGCATGTAATAGTCCTGGCCTGTATAGCATGTAATAGTCCTGGCCTGTATAGAATGTAATAGTCCTGGCCTGTATAGCATGTAATAGTCCTGGCCTGTCTAGCATGTAATAGTCCTGGCCTGTATAGCATGTAATAGTCCTGGCCTGTATAGCATGTAATAGTCCTGGCCTGTATAGCATGTAATAGTCCTGGCCTGTATAGCATGTAATAGTCCTGGCCTGTATAGCATGTAATAGTCCTGGCCTGTATAGAATGTAATAGTCCTGGCCTGTATAGCATGTAATAGTCCTGGCCTGTATAGCATGTAATGGTCCTGGCCTGTATAGCATGTAATAGTCCTGGCCTGTATAGCATGGAATAGTCCTGGCCTGTATAGCATGTAATAGTCCTGGCCTGTATAGCATGTAATAGTCCTGGCCTGTATAGCATGTAATAGTCCTGGCCTGTATAGCATGTAATAGTCCTGGCCTGTATAGCATGTAATAGTCCTGGCCTGTATAGCATGTAATAGTCCTGGCCTGTCTAGCATGTAATAGTCCTGGCCTGTATAGCATGGAATAGTCCTGGCCTGTATAGCATGTAATAGTCCTGTCCTGTATAGCATGAGATAGTCCTGGCCTGTATAGCATGTAATAGTCCTGGCCTGTATAGCATGTAATAGTCCTGGCCTGTATAGCATGTAATAGTCCTGGCCTGTATAGCATGGAATAGTCCTGGCCTGTCTAGCATGTAATAGTCCTGGCCTGTATAGAATGTAATAGTCCTGGCCTGTATAGCATGTAATAGTCCTGGCCTGTCTAGCATGCTATAAGTCCTTGATAGTTTGCTGGTTACTGAGATTATCAGTCACATATCTGGAACCAATGAAACCATATTGTTTATGCCAGAGAGCCTGCACAAGTTACAGACGGACCGCGCTGAGCGGCGTGCTCGGGAGCAGGAGGAGAAACGGCAGCAGGAGATTGCTGAGCAAGAACGGCTCGAGGAAGAGGAACTCCGGCGTCAGGAGGCTGAGGAGCGTGGCGACAACACCGAGGCAGGCCAGGAAGCTCAAGACGGACAGGTGCTCGAGGACGGAGTCGTTTCCATGGATATAGAGACCAAGGACGATGACATTGACATGGTCTGTGCAGGCAACATTACTACCAGCCACATTACAACAGTACTGAAATCGTTGGATCGGTGAATGTAGAGAAGCATTATCCAGTGGCTGAGTGTTGTTTTCATTCTGTTTGTTTTGTTTTGTTTACAGATGATGAGTTCATCAAACATGACCTCCACAACAACCACCACAACATCAGTGGTGACAACTGCAGAGAACATGGAGTCGGGACTGGTCGCCACAACGGAGGAAGTGGAAACCACGACGACCACGACATCTGTGACTCGCACCACATACACAAGTGCTGACGGCGCCGGAGATGGTATGTCGGACCCTGGAGGACAGACTGAGACCCTGCAGACCGAGACTGCTGATGTCGAGAATCCCACTCCTCAGGTCGGCCAGGGCGATGGCACTGATGACACCAAGCTAGGGCTGCAGTCAGTACTGCCTAATGTACGCACAGCTGTGCTGACGCCGGATGGCAAGGTGATGACGACTAGCGGACAGTCACTACTGACAGGAACCACCAAGACTGTCATGGTGGTAGGCAAGGATGGCAAGAAAACAGTTATGCGAGTCGTCAGCCAGCCGCCCAACGCCACAGAAAAGCTTGACAATGATGCAATCAGCTCCACCAGCAAGTCAACAGAGGAAAGCTCTGCGTCAATTGGTTTGTAATCTCGGAATTTCTCGATAGCGTATCACAATGGCACTTATTATTCAAGTATGCCTAAGAAAAATACTATGTGTTTAGAATACAAGATTTGAAGTTTTATGTTTCAGAAAACAGGCGTATAGTGACTAGGTCTAAGACTGGTTCACTGGCTCCAAAGCAGTTCGTTGATTCAGTGTCAACATCCTCCAACCTGAAGACGTCTTTGTTACGTAGCACTGAGGACTCTCTGCTGGTCTTCAACAAAGAAGGGGAATTGACCAGAATGACCCGCAGCAAAGTCGAATCTGCAAAGACTGGTCTTTCAGTCACCCAGCATCTCAGCCACTACAGACTAGGTAAGCTTCTGGTAGTCTGCTTCATGATCAGATTTTACTTCTGTGCCTAGCTGTACATCAGACCAGGTTTCATACAGACATGACATGCCTGACTTGCAGGAATGGAGAACGGTTACAAGTCATACCAAAACCAGTTCAGCACGAACCCACTCGCTCTCAACAAACACCAGCACAACGAGGAGCGCGACAAGAAGCGCCACCTGTCCCACAAGTTTTCGCTGACTGCTGCAAGTGAGTTCAAGTGGAATGGCAGTACTCACGGTCTGCGCTCAGTCATTGTATCCACACTGCGACTGAGCATTGCGCAGCTGGAGAGCAACCTTCCGTCACCGTTCCTCCACGCCAACTGGCCCATCCACCGCAGCAACTGGGTCAAGGCTGTACACATGTGCAATAAACCCGAGGACTTTGCTCTGGCCCTGACCCTCCTTGAAGCTAGCATCAAACCAGTGCTGCACAACCCGGTGTGGCACGATGCTCTCGGTGAGTTCACTCGCATGTAACAGCTAGGAAATCAAAGTAAATCTTGAATGATTCTAATAATTGTATCCCCAGAACGCAACACTTATGGCTTTTCGTTGCCAGTGGCCGATTAGCGACACATTTTTCTGATGAATTAGCTCTTTTGACACGGTTTGTGAGTGCTTCAGTTAGTCTATTATTGAATACAATAATATCAATTAGATTGTTATTACAACATTAAGAAGATCATCAGTAATGGTGGGGATTTAGCAATGATTCACTTTCCAATCTTGTGACAAGCTTTTCAGGAAATTATATTATTCATAATAAGTTAATGAATATTTTATATATTCTATTATATTGTACTGCATAGAAAGTTAATTCTGGAACATTTATTACTGACACTGTTGAAAGACACTGGCTTCTCTTCGTGGGCAACAGGGATGATAAGCCTTCAGGCAGATACACCCACGCTGTCGCTGGCAACCAAAAAGGGCATCTAGTTTTGCACTCTTTATGATGGATAAACAATACACTTTGACAGACATCTCTGTTACTTACAAGGAGAATTTCATGTGCTTGTGCTATGAATAAAATATTTTTTTCAACAGGACACATCAAGTTACAACGTTTGACGGCTCTTGAGAGGGAGGAAATTAAAAAGCGGGAAAAAGAAGTAAGAAAGCAACCTGAAGAGGAATTTGACCGAACGATTTGGTCCAAGTATACCCTTGGACTCAAGCACCAGGTGAATAGGATGTGTTTCTATGAAATTCCTTGACAGCTCCTAATTCTTGTAGTTGCAGTTATGAGGAATACTAGCTGAAACCATGTCTTACGTAGGTTTGGAAGCAGAAGGGCGAGGAGTACCGCATCGCTGGCACTGGCGGCTGGATGTGGCTCAGTAGCACTAGAGAATACCGCATTGTACCCCAGGACACCGTGGGACTTCGGGCCGTGGCGGCCAAACAACGAGCCAAGCGCCTGAAAGAGGAGAACAAGCAGGCGAGGGCGACAGATGCTCAAGTCAAGTGTGACGAAAGTATGGACACAACCAAAAGCCAGAACGGGGGGACTGAGACTGAACAAAAACCAGAGACAGACCCCGCAACAACCGACTGTGAGTCCGCTGACCAGAATCCAGCAACTGACATGTCAAAGAAGGATGCAGACCCTGCCGTGAAGGAGGAAGAGGCTGAGGCAGATGGAGTGCAGGAGGAGATGACTGAGGCAGGTCCAGTAAAGGAAGAGATGACTGAGTCAGGTCCAGTAAAGGAAGAGGTGGCTGAGTCAGGTCCAGTAAAAGAGGAGGTGGCTGAGGCAGGTGGAGTGAAGGAGGAGGTGAATGAAGCTAAGCCAAAGCTTGCTGACTCAGAAGTGATAGATGTAACAGAGTCCCTGTTGTCACGTACTCACTACCCCAAGCTGTCTAAACCTTACTCTCGTCTCGACCAGCTGCTTGAAAAGCGACAACGTCAGTACGAGATTGAGACGAAGCAGAAGCACCTATTTGAGCAGATAGTGTTGCGTTATCGTCGTCAGGAGGCAGAGAACAAACGGATTGCCAGCGAGAAGGCAGCAGCGGCTGAGAGATCGCAGAGTCCTGAGGTTCCGGAGAGCGTGATGGAGCTGGATGTGAAGCCTGAGAGAGACGACAGCAAGCCTCTAGACAGCTGCTACTCCCCAACGTGTGGTTGCCGTAGTGACCAGTGTCCCCGCAGCTATGGGTGCTACTCGACTGTGTGTTCTGCAGACCGTGAGGCAGAGTCTGACGATGAAGATGACGATGGCGTGGCCGAGGCTCTGGACGACACTAGCAAGGTCACCAAGGTCAATGGCACGGAGGACGAGGAGGAGGACATGGACATAGACGTGGTCGGGGACAAAAAGGAGGATGACGATCACAAACTGAGGCCTCCCCCAGTCCCCAAGAGTCCAGCGAAGGCTGCAGAGAAGCCGTCACAGGCCTCGACCTCGGCTGCGGTCGGTGGTGGAGCGTCATCAGGAATCATCTCACTGCAGTCCCTGGCTAAAGGAGGCAAGATTCAGCTTACAGCACAGCTGGTGGCAGACATCGAGAACCGACTCTCGCTCGTTGGCAAAACCACCCACAAAGTGTCCCTGCACAAGCAGATACGTGGGAGAACAAAGGGCAAACTGACATTGCGTAAAGGGAATGTTCCCCCGGGTCACAAGTTCATGACGAGGGCAGGCAAGCGTAACATTTTTATCCTGGAGAAGAATGTTGCTCGAACGCTGGCAAGACGGGCCGGTCACCGAGAGGCTCTAGGCTTCAACTACAACTGTAAGATGAACAATGTGAGCTGGCCCTATCCGTGTCCACGCCCTTCCTTCAAAACCAACTGGCGTTACCGCACACAGTGTATCTCCAACCTGGCGGCCGCTGCCCTCCAACTGCGCATTCTGTGGGCAGTTTTGCGATGGGACGACATGGCAACAAAAGCACCAGCCGGCGGCAACAACACCATCACTACGGAGACAGAGATCACAACAACTGAGCTCCTGAAACGCAGAGATATTGGACTCCACAACCTGCAGTCCGAGTTCCTTGTCAGAAAGATTGTAGTGCCCATCGGCGTCCCTCAGCAGCCAAGGGGTATGCTGATCATGTTTAATGATACCTTTCATCATAACATTGCATTCAAATGCCCTCAAGTGGTGGTTACTGTTGACACATTGTTGCCTTTGATTACAGAAAAGTACACGCCTCAGCGGAGCGGTCTCAGAGAGCGCAAGCGAGCTGAGGAACCAACACAGCGTGAGCCGAGCGTCACTGAAAAATGGCTGAGAGAGGAGACTCTGGAACTCTGGGAAATCAAGCTGTTCGGGGACAAGTCAGTGTTGTGAAAGCATTTACATTCTCCAAAGTTTGTGCCCAATCTTTGTAGGTATTTATATGTCTGTGATTGTCACACAGGATTGAGAAGCAGCGTGCGTTACTGCAGGAGAAGCTGAATAAGCAACAGCAGCAGCAACAGAAGGAGCAGTCAGTTGTCAAACTGAAGCAGGAGCTGGAAGATCAGCTGAAGCAGCAGCGAGTCGCCATGCAACAGAAACGTCAGGAGCAGCTAAAGTCAGACGACAAGTCTGCCACCACACAGCCTCAGAGTCTGCTACAGAACAAGTTCACCCCCATCACCAAAACTGTGAGCACAAATCAAGTTTCGTAAAAGTATCGGCACCATTTTGAATATTATATGTCGGTGGGATAACATTGTTAGTTAGAACACAGAATTCTTGTGGTGTATTGTAATTTCCAACACAAGAATATCATTCAATCAAACATCTATATGTTACGCAACAGCCCCAGAGTGCGGTTCGAGTGATCAGCGCAGTCTCTGGAAGTAGCACACCTTCAGTTGTCAAGGTGACACCAGTAAGGCCTGGATCTGGGCTGGGGTCAAAGGTCGCCACAACACCAATCAACAGAGTGACACTACAGCCCAAGACGCTTCTCTCCGGTAAGTTGATCACAGAGTGTTCCCAGATCTGTCGTGTACTTGACCAGTGTGTGATAATGCTGTGTTTGTGATCAGCTGCTCTGGTTGGTGGAGGAAAAGTCCAGATGCCAACAACAAATGTTCAACTGCGACCAAAGACTATTTTGACAACTTCAACACCATCTGGAAATGTGGCCACCACACTGACTGCAGGAGGTCTCAAGGCCATTGCTCCGAACACACCACAGACCCAAACTAAAGGTAACAGCCCACCACGGCAGCCAGCAACAGATTGTGTCATGCCTGTGAACCCGTGCTGTGTTGACTCTTGATTGTGAATCAAGCATGCCTGTGTAACCGTGCTGTGTTGACTCTTGATTGGGAATCAGGCATGCCTGTGTACCTGTGCTGTGTTGACTCTTGATTGGGAATCAAGCATGCCTGTGTACACATGCTGTGTTGACTCTTGATTGTGAATCAAGTATGCCTGTGTACCCGTGCTGTGTTGACTCTTGATTATGAATCAAGCATGCCTGTGTACCCTTGCTGTGTTGACTGTTGAATGTGAATCAAGCATGCCTGTGTACCAGTGCTGTGTTGACTCTTGATTGTGAATCAAGCATGCCTGTGTACCCATGCTGTGTTGACTCTTGATTGTGAATCAAGCATGCCTGTGTACCCGTTCTGTGTTGAATCTTGATTGTGAATCAAGCATGCCTGTGTACCCGAGCTGTGTTGACTCTTGATTGTGAATCAAGCATGCCTGTGTACCCGTGCTGTGTTGACTTGATTGTGAATCAAGCATGCCTGTGTCACCGTGCTGTGTTGACTCTTGATTGTGAATCAAGCATGCCTGTGTCACCGTGCTGTGTTGACTCTTGATTGTGAATCAGGCATGCCTGTGTAACCGTGCTGTGTTGACTTTTGATTGGGAATCAGGCATGCCTGTGTACTCGTGCTGTGTTGACTCTTGATTGTGAATCAAGCATGCCTGTGTAACCGTGCTGTGTTGACTCTTGATTGTGAATCAAGCATGCCTGTGTCACCGTGCTGTGTTGACTCTTGATTGTGAATCAAGCATGCCTGTGTAACCGTGCTGTGTTGACTCTTGATTGGGAATCAGGCATGCCTGTGTACCCGTGCTGTGTTGACTCTTGATTGTGAATCAAGCATGCCTGTGTAACCGTGCTGTGTTGACTCTTGATTGTGAATCAAGCATGCCTGTGTCACCGTGCTGTGTTGACTCTTGATTGTGAATCAAGCATGCCTGTGTCACCGTGCTGTGTTGACTCTTGATTGTGAATCAAGCATGCCTGTGTAACCGTGCTGTGTTGACTCTTGATTGGGAATCAGGCATGCCTGTGTACCCGTGCTGTGTTGACTCTTGATTGTGAATCAAGCATGCCTGTGTAACCGTGCTGTGTTGACTCTTGATTGTGAATCAAGCATGCCTGTGTCACCGTGCTGTGTTGACTCTTGATTGGGAATCAGGCATGCCTGTGTACCCGTGCTGTGTTGACTCTTGATTGGGAATCAAGCATGCCTGTGTACACGTGCTGTGTTGACTCTTGATTGTGAATCAAGCATGCCTGTCTACGTGTGCTGTGTTGACTGCTGTGTTGACTGTTGAATGTAAATCAAGCGTGTCTGTTTCAGTCGGGACACAGCTGCACATCAAGCCGCAGGTTCCTGCGACCACACCCACAGCGGCCGCCACTGCTGCTGCTGCCGCGGTCCAGAACCTACGCATCATCCAAGGTCCTAATGGCCAGCTACAAGTACAGGGCCTTCTGGCAGGTCAGTCTCAGTTGGATAGCCAGCTTGAAGTTTGATGGTGTCCAGGTGATGTAAGATTGTTTCACCGATGATTGTTACTGTTCTATCAATAGGTCAACAGCTGGTGCGGTTACCGGACGGCCGCCTGCAGTTGATCACAAGCCAGGGCCAGAAGCCAGCAGCTGTCACACCAGCCAAGCCTCAGGTCCAGGTGCAGGCCGCAGCTGCCGCAAGTCCACAGACGGTGGTGGTCAAACCTCCGACCGCCCAGGTCCAGTCACCGCAGGTCACACTGACACAGGTCGCTCAACCACAGATCGTCGTCCAACAGCAGCCAGCAACGATCGTCACCCAGCAACAGATCGTGCAGGCCCAGCAGCAGCCAGCCGCGATCGTCACCCAGCAACAGATTGTGCAGGCCCAGCAACAGCTAGTCCAGCAACAACAGCAGCAGCAGCTGGTGCAGCAGCAAGTCGTGGCCCAGAACAAACTTCTTCCTCAGACTGTTCAGATCAAGGGCCAGAATATCCAGCTTAGGCAGCCTGGCAGTGTGGCTCAGGCGGTTCAGGGACAACAGGCGGTGATCGTGGGAGCATCGGCTGCCACATCAACTGTTCTCGTCAACACGCCAGTGACGCCCAAACTCAGCACAGTCATGGTCTCCCCCACTTCGTCCCCAACGACTGCAGACGTTCCAAGCTCCCAGCCAGCCACCGACACGCCTCTTCTGGGGGAGCCCAAGATAGCTGTCTCCAGTCTGCAGGCAACGGTTGCCGTGACGACCTCACCCTCAGGAGTCAAGCCAGTAACTCCAGTTCTCCAGCAGCTCCAACAGCAGCTTCAGCAGCAACGGTTGGCACTGGGCTCCAAGCAGGTCATGCTTTCGTCTGCAAGCAAGGCGGCTCTGTCTGCTGGCCAGCCGACCATCGTCAAACTTCCCAGTGGTCAGCAGTTCCTGATTCGCACCCCGATTACGCAAGCTGCAGCCGCTTCCACACTCACCTCCCTCAAATCCACATTGAGTGCAACCGCCTCGGCGTCACCAGCCAGACTGGCCCAGGCGGTCACACAGACAACAACCGCCCTCTCTCCACCACCTACCACGGTCACTGTCAATCCCAGTCAGCCGCAGCCTCCAGGTCTGACTTCACCTACTTCCCCGACCCCCGTGGCCAGCCCACCCGGGAAGTACGAGGTCACGCCACAGGTCGTGCAGCAAGGTCAGTACAGTTTGAAATCTGTTGTTTATGGTTCCAAGATTCATTTGACAGTGAAATATTTGACTTACTCTGAAACATGGTGTTTGTGACATTTCAATCCTTCAATTTGTGGAACATTGTGACATTTCAATCCTTCTGCTACAGACCTTGGTCGCACACTGAGGTGTTGTTTGTTGTTGTTATGCATGCAGGAAACAACAACAAACAACACCTCAGTGTGCGACCAAGGTCCATTGCAGATGGATCGAAACGTCACAAGTTCCAAAGTAAGTCGAATATCTTACTGTCAAAGGTCAGTACAGCTCGAGTCAAAAGTAAATCACTATCGAATCACCTACATCCAGCCATCTAACCCTCTAAGCTGTGTTCCATGTTTCAGTCGTGAAGCAGGCAATGATGCAGACTCAGGATCCCGAGATCCAGGCTAAGCTGACAGCGATGCATCGACAAATGCAGCAGCAGCAGACGCCTACGACAGTGCCCAAGGATCGGCCTACTACCTCCAGACACACTGAACTCTCCAGTCTCAAGTCTCCCGTCCAGACAGAGGTCATCAGAACAAAACCCAAACAAGTCTCTGAGCAGAAGGAAGAATCCAACAGGTAAATTTATAGGTTGTCACTGTTTGTTCAATAATCACATTGTTCGGAGTAAAATTGCCTTCGTGTACCTTCAGACAATCAGTGTGTGCGCTGTTTGTCCAATAATCACACTTTCTGGAGTAAAATTGCCTTCCTGTACCTTCAGACAATCAGTGTGTGCGCTGTTTGTCCAATAATCACACTTTCTGGAGTGAAATTGCCTTCCTGTACCTTCAGACAACCAGTGTGTGCGCTGGTTGTCCAATAATCACATTTTCTGGAGTGAAATTGCCTTCCTGTACCTTCAGACAATCAGTGTGTGCGCTGTTTGTCCAATAATCACACTTTCTGGAGTGAAATTGCCTTCCTGTACCTTCAGACAACCAGTGTGTGCGCTGGTTGTCCAATAATCACATTTTCTGGAGTGAAATTGCCTTCCTGTACCTTCAGACAACCAGTGTGTGCGCTGGTTGTCCAATAATCACATTTTCTGAAGTGGAATTGCCTTCCTGTACCTTCAGACAATCAGTGTGTGCGCTGTTTGTCCAATAATCACACTTTCTGGAGTGAAATTGCCTTCCTGTACCTTCAGACAACCAGTGTGTGTGTGCTGGTTGTCCAATAATCACACTTTCTGGAGTGAAATTGCCTTCCTGTACCTTCAGACAACCAGTGTGTGTGCTGTTTGTCCAATAATCACATTTTCTGGAGTGAAATTGCCTTCCTGTACCTTCAGACAATCAGTGTGTGCGCTGTTTGTCCAATAATCACACTTTCTGGAGTGAAATTGCCTTCCTGTACCTTCAGACAATCAGTGTGTGCGCTGTTTGTCCAATAATCACACTTTCTGGAGTGAAATTGCCTTCCTGTACCTTCAGGCAATCAGTATGTGCGCTGTTTGTCCAATAATCACTTTCTGGAGTGAAATTGCCTTCCTGTACCTTAAGACAACCAGTGTGTGCGCTGTTTGTCCAATAATCACACTTTCTGGAGTGAAATTGCCTTCCTGTACCTTCAGACAATCAGTGTGTGCGCTGTTTGTCCAATAATCACACTTTCTGGAGTGAAATTGCCTTCCTGTACCTTCAGACAACCAGTGTGTGCGCTGGTTGTCCAATAATCACATTTTCTGGAGTGAAATTGCCTTCCTGTACCTTCAGACAACCAGTGTGTGCGCTGGTTGTCCAATAATCACATTTTCTGAAGTGGAATTGCCTTCCTGTACCTTCAGACAATCAGTGTGTGCGCTGTTTGTCCAATAATCACACTTTCTGGAGTGAAATTGCCTTCCTGTACCTTCAGACAACCAGTGTGTGTGTGCTGGTTGTCCAATAATCACACTTTCTGGAGTAAAATTGCCTTCCTGTACCTTCAGACAACCAGTGTGTGTGCTGTTTGTCCAATAATCACATTTTCTGGAGTGAAATTGCCTTCCTGTACCTTCAGACAATCAGTGTGTGCGCTGTTTGTCCAATAATCACACTTTCTGGAGTGAAATTGCCTCCCTGTACCTTCAGACAATCAGTGTGTGCGCTGTTTGTCCAATAATCACACTTTCTGGAGTGAAATTGCCTTCCTGTACCTTCAGGCAATCAGTATGTGCGCTGTTTGTCCAATAATCACTTTCTGGAGTGAAATTGCCTTCCTGTACCTTAAGACAACCAGTGTGTGCGCTGGTTGTCCAATAATCACAATTTCTGGAGTAAAATTGCCTTCCTGTACCTTCAGACAATCAGTATGTGCGCTGTTTGTCCAATAATCACACTTTCTGGAGTGAAATTGCCTTCCTGTACCTTCAGACAATCAGTGTGTGCGCTGTTTGTCCAATAATCACACTTTCTGGAGTAAGAGTGCCTTCCTGTACCTTCAGACAATCAGTGTGTGCGCTGTTTGTCCAATAATCACACTTTCTGGAGTAAGATTGCCTTCCTGTACCTTCAGACAATCAGTATGTGCGCTGTTTGTCCAATAATCACACTTTCTGGAGTAAAATTGCCTTCCTGTACCTTCAGACAATCAGTGTGTGCGCTGTTTGTCCAATAATCACACTTTCTGGAGTGAAATTGCCTTCCTGTACCTTCAGACAATCAGTGTGTGCGCTGTTTGTCCAATAATCACACTTTCTGGAGTAAGATTGCCTTCCTGTACCTTCAGACAATCAGTGTGTGCGCTGTTTGTCCAATAATCACACTTTCTGGAGTAAGATTGCCTTCCTGTACCTTCAGACAATCAGTATGTGCGCTGTTTGTCCAATAATCACACTTTCTGGAGTAAAATTGCCTTCCTGTACCTTAAACAATCAGTGTGTGCGCTGTTTGCCCAATATTCACACTGTCTGGAGTAAAATTGCCTTCCTGTACCTTCAGACAATCAGTGTGTGCGCTGTTTGTCCAATAATCACACTTTCTGGAGTGAAATTGCCTTCCTGTACCTTCAGACAATCAGTGTGTGCGCTGGTTGTCCAATAATCACACTTTCTGGAGTGAAATTGCCTTCCTGTACCTTAAACAATCAGTGTGTGCGCTGTTTGCCCAATATTCACACTGTCTGGAGTAAAATTGCCTTCCTGTACCTTAAACAATCAGTGTGTGCGCTGTTTGCCCAATATTCACACTGTCTGGAGTAAAATTGCCTTCCTGTACCTTCAGACAATCAGTGTGTGCGCTGTTTGTCCAATAATCACACTTTCTGGAGTGAAATTGCCTTCCTGTACCTTCAGACAATCAGTGTGTGCGCTGTTTGTCCAATAATCACACTTTCTGGAGTAAAATTGCCTTCCTGTACCTTCAGACAACCAGTGTTTGCGCTGTTTGTCCAATATTCACACTGTCTGGAGTAAAATTGCCTTCCTGTACCTTCAGACAACCAGTGTTTGCGCTGTTTGTCCAATATTCACACTGTCTGGAGTAAAATTGCCTTCCTGTACCTTCAGACAATCAGTGTGTGCGCTGTTTGTCCAATAATCACATTTTCTGGAGTAAGATTGCCTTCCGGTACCTTCAGACAACCAGTGTGTGCGCTGTTTGTCCAATAATCACACTGTCTGGAGTGAAATTGCCTTCCTGTACCTTCAGACAATCAGTGTGTGCGCTGTTTGTCCAATAATCACACTGTCTGGAGTAAAATTGCCTTCCTGTATCTTCAGACAATCAGTGTGTGCGCTGGTGCTCAAAAACATGCTGGACCGCATCGAACGAGAGGAGAAAAAGGAGACGAAGAAAGCCAAGAAAGCAGAGACTGCTGAGGAGAAGCTGCAAAAATATCGGGCTGCAAAACTCTATGGGCTTCTGTACAAACAGAAGGACACTTTACAACGCGAGATGTTGAAAAAACGCTCAAACCTCGAGAAGAACATGCAGTCAGATATCAGGGTAAGCATGTCAACATCAGACAAAGATTTACTGTTCCCCAGAAGTACCGTAGATCTTTGAGTATTAGGCGAGGGTTTTTGCCTACGAAATGTGGCTAAATTTATTAAGTCGGCTTATTGATAAGTCAGTACAAAAACCTACAAATTCCTGACCATTTGCCCGAGTCAATTAGGGGTATGTATTGACTACTTGAGTAATGCTGCTTTCATGTCAGGCGGAGGTGAACGAGATGATGCGACGTACGAAACGTGCCATCAAGCGCAAACAATACAAGGACGCTTGGGATGAGGACAAGAAAACAAAGAAACAGAAAATGACCACCTCCGGCAAGAAACAGCGACCATCAGCACGATCCAACAGACTCTACTGTATCTGCAAGTCGCCATACGATGAAACTAAGTATGTTCTTTTCTCACAAGTTACTTGTCGCAACAGACCATGTTTTCAGGTCCCTGTGTGTAACACATTGGTATGTTGATGATTACAGGTTTTACGTGGGTTGTGACTTGTGTTCCAACTGGTTCCATGGCTCGTGTGTCAACATACATGAAGAGGACACCAAGTTTGTGGACTCGTACGTGTGTGACGAGTGTCGAGCTCAGCGAGAAAACTCCAATGAGGAGTTGTACTGTGTCTGCCGCACGCCGTACGACGACAGTCAGTGAGTACAACAGATCAAACAATGCACGTCGTACTGGGCTTGTTGTGGGTCTGAATCATCGTGTTCTGCAAAACCCCAATTCACACAACATACATTATATGGTATAGAATATGCAATCTGAACTGTGTACGTTGTCCTGTGAATATGCAATCTGAACTGTGTACATTGTCCTGTGATGAACTACTAGACAATATCATGCACTGTTTCAGGTTTTACATCGGCTGTGACCGGTGCCAGGATTGGTTCCATGGGACGTGTGTCAATGTCACGAAGGCAGAGGCAGACAAGATGGATATCTATGTGTGTCCCAAGTGTCGGCAGAACGGGACGGACGACACAGTGCCCGACTCCAAGGTCTTGACGGTCCATGACACAACAGAACTCAAAAATCTGCTCAAGGGTCTTCTGGTCAGTCCTTTTTAGCATCATAAGTCCATTTGTAGCGTACTGTATTAATGGAGATGTGGTTACCAGCGTTAGAGCCTAACAAATATTGTTCTCTGCAGGCACACAAGATGTCTTGGCCGTTTCGAGAAGCTGTGGACCGGCGTCAGGCACCTGACTACTACAAAGTTATCAAGGAGCCTATGGGTGAGTTAACAGCTCTTGTACTGGTAACAGTAGCTCTCGTGTCCATTCTCACGTCCAGTTTGACAGATTCACATGTAGTGTGTTATGCACCACATATTACTACATGTGTGATGTTGCCTGTAGCTCTCAGTTCCTGTCTTGTTGCAGATTTGTCTTGCATCAGTCGTCGACTCGACGCTCGTCACTACAAATGCCTCGGAGACTTCGTCAAGGATGTCATGAAAGTCTTTGATAATTGTCGATTTTATAACGCACCAGATTCACCCTTCTACCAGTGTGCTGAAGTCCTGGAAAACTTCTTTGTTCAGAATTTGAAAACTGTCAAAGAAAATATGTAACCTTTATTGGTTTAGAGAATTATAATTCCTTGTAGCTACTGTAAAAAAATCTATGTCATTCATTGTACATTACCATTCAGTCCGCCATTTTGTGTTAGAGCAAGTGACTGTTGTTAGGATTAGTTTAGGATCAGGCCTTGTCTGCTGGGTGAATGTCAATCATGTAGTCATTGCTTCAATTTATTTATGAATCACACTGGTTGTTTTCCAGGTATCTCCAGTAACTGTGTTCATCAGTCATAATGCCCTGTCCAAACTGTCTTTGTATGCAATTATCTTCTGCAAGGTGTACAATGAGTACGCCTCTGATGTCATGACTTTATACCACTGATCTCTGGACACGCACATAATGTACAGGTCTGTGCCTAGATCCATTGTTTCTGATCAGATTTGTGCCACACTCCTGCTGAACAATTCAGCAATTGTAATCTTAGATGGGTAATATTGGTGATGATATATTGGTTGTATCAACAGTTAGTATAGGTAAGATTTGCCTCTGTATAATGACATGGTTTTCTCAACTCCTGAATTTGTTTTTGTAAAAACAATGAATTGCAAAATAAATTGATTTAAATATTTCCAAGTAACCCTTGGTTTCATTTTATGTGCACATTCAATATGGAATCTACATCAAACCACAAATATATGAGATATAAGAAACCCAAAAGCGACAGCTCATGCCACTTGATATTTAAACAAATGATTTTGACAGGAATGGAAGTAAGACGAAAATTGTGGCTGGGAGTTGACTTGCACAGAGTCAGACAAAACACGCTGCAAAAAAACGAACACATATGATTCAATAATCACTTTTTATTAACCTTTATGGTACACAATGTAACTGTTATTCCTAGTGAATGCCCTGATTCGGTTGGACTATGGTCCGGACAATTTTCTTTTGTACGGTCGGTACTGTGGATGACCAGGGTCAGGACAGTTTATGTTTTGTACGGCCGGTACTGTGGATGACCAGGGTCAGGACAGTTTATGTTTTGTACGGCCGGTACTGTGGATGACCAGGGTCAGGACAGTTTATGTTTTGTACGGCCGGTACTGTGGATGACCAGGGTCAGGACAGTTTATGTTTTGTACGGCCGGTACTGTGGATGACCAGGGTCAGGACAGTTTATGTTTTGTACGGCCGGTACTGTGGATGACCAGGGTCAGGACAGTTTATGTTTTGTATGGCCGGTACTGTGGATGACCAGGGTCAGGTACTGTGGATGTTTTGTACAGCCGGTACTGTGGATGACCAGGGTCAGGACAGTTTATGTTTTGTATGGCCGGTACTGTGGATGACCAGGGTCAGGACAGTTCATGTTTTGTACGGCCGGTACTGTGGATGACCAGGGTCAGGACAGTTTATGTTTTGTACGGCCGGTACTGTGGATGACCAGGGTCAGGACAGTTTATGTTTTGTACGGCCGGTACTGTGGATGACCAGGGTCAGGACAGTTTATGTTTTGTACGGCCGGTACTGTGGATGACCAGGGTCAGGACAGTTTATGTTTTGTATGGCTGGTACTGTGGATGACCAGGGTCAGGACAGTTCATGTTTTGTAGGCTGGTACTGTGGATGACCAGGGTCAGGACAGTTTATGTTTTGTAGGCTGGTACTGTGGATGACCAGGGTCAGGACAGTTCATGTTTTGTAGGCTGGTACTGTGGATGACCAGGGTCAGGACAGTTATGTTTTGTACGGCTGGTACTGTGGATGTTTTGTACGGCTGGTACTGTGGATGACCAGGGTCAGGACAGTTTATGTTTTGTATGGCTGGTACTGTGGATGACCAGGGTCAGGACAGTATGTTTTGTACGGCTGGTACTGTGGATGTTTTGTACAGCTGGTACTGTAGATGACATGGTCAGGACAGTTTATGTTTTGTACGGCTGGTACTGTGGATGACCAGGGTCAGGACAGTTTATGTTTTGTATGGCTGGTACTGTGGATGACCAGGGTCAGGACAGTATGTTTTGTACGGCTGGTACTGTGGATGACCAGGGTCAGGACAGTTTATGTTTTGTACTGTGGATGACCAGGGTCAGGACAGTATGTTTTGTACGGCTGGTACTGTGGATGACCAGGGTCAGGACAGTTTATGTTTTGTACTGTGGATGACCAGGGTCAGGACAGTATGTTTTGTACGGCTGGTACTGTGGATGACCAGGGTCAGGACAGTTTATGTTTTGTACTGTGGATGACCAGGGTCAGGACAGTATGTTTTGTACGGCTGGTACTGTGGATGACCAGGGTCAGGACAGTTTATGTTTTGTACGGCCGGTACTGTGGATGACCAGGGTCAGGACAGTTTATGTTTTGTATGGCTGGTACTGTGGATGACCAGGGTCAGGACAGTATGTTTTGTACGGCTGGTACTGTGGATGACCAGGGTCAGGACAGTTTATGTTTTGTACGGCTGGTACTGTGGATGTTTTGTACGGCTGGTACTGTGGATGTTTTGTACGGCTGGTACTGTGGATGACATGGTCAGGACAGTTTATGTTTTGTAGGCTGGTACTGTGGATGTTTTGTACGGCTGGTACTGTGGATGACATGGTCAGGACAGTTTATGTTTTGTACGGCTGGTACTGTGGATGACCAGGGTCAGAACAGTTTATGTTTTGTACGGCTGGTACTGTGGATGACCAGGGTCAGGACAGTTTATGTTTTGTACGGCTGGTACTGTGGATGTTTTGTACGGCTGGTACTGTGGATGTTTTGTACGGCTGGTACTGTGGATGACCAGGGTCAGGACAGTTTATGTTTTGTACGGCTGGTACTGTGGATGTTTTGTACGGTCGGTACTGTGGATGTTTTGTATGGCTGGTACTGTGGATGTTTTGTATGGCTGGTACTGTGGATGACCAGGGTCAGGACAGTTTATGTTTTGTACGGCTGGTACTGTGGATGACCAGGGTCAGGACAGTTTATGTTTTGTACGGCTGGTACTGTGGATGTTTTGTACGGCTGGTACTGTGGATGTTTTGTACGGCTGGTACTGTGGATGTTTTGTATGGCTGGTACTGTGGATGACCATGGTCAGGACAGTTTATGTTTTGTACGGCTGGTACTGTGGATGACCAGGGTCAGGACAGTTTATGTTTTGTACGGCTGGTACTGTGGATGGAGTACAAAAGGAAGCCTGTCGCGGCAGACGTCAGCAGCAGACTAGCTACAACAACAGGGAACGTCCTCGCCAAGTTGCCGACTGGAACCTGGAAACGGAGAACTTGTCCAGACTCCTGCAACAGACCAGCAGCACGGTGATAGACTGCCCAATCACAGACTCTCACTTCAAACTGATACGATACTCAGGCCTTCACTGTAACCTGAACTTAGGTTTACTTTCACATCTGTATTCAGATCATATCAGCCATGTTTACTTACATTTTGGCAAACTTTCTGGAATGAGCATTTAGATTTGGACAGCGGCTGACATGGGAAATCTACAACCTCTCGGTCAGAATGTTCAGCAGAGTCTGGAAACAAGAATTATGAATATTCCCTTTATACACCATAAGGCAACAATGACCATGAAATTATTTCTGAGTACACAGTATATCACACACCCAACACTTGAAGGAAAACTTTGGGCTGTGACATCAGAACTTCCTGGAAAGCATGATCATCACTAGGTTTATGATAGCGCAGATGAATGGGTAACACAAGGTTCCCATGGTAACCGTCAGGCCCGGGATCCAGCCTCCCGTAAACTAGCACTTTCTGTGATGACGACAAGTACTCTGGCCTCTCAATGTCAAAGTCCTCAGAAGTTACCTTAGAATGTTCAAATAAAACAAATTGTTATCAGACAAACAAAGATGTAGTGATCTCAGTAAATTCTAGTAGACTACCAGTATACTTTACCTTCACACCGCCAAATTCCCCCACTGATTTAATCTCGAACAAATCGATATACATTCCAGATGGCAAATCTTCGACCAAGATGATTCGCAGAGAGTCACTCCCAGCTGTTTGTTTAATAATGTCTAAGGAAGTCACAACATCTCTGGAATAAAATCACAGCAATTACATGTATGAAAAAAATGATCACCATTATTATCAGTAAGGCATTAGCAATTGCATCGTTTTGTTCGAATGTAATAATAAATATTATTCCTGAGAGCAAAGCATAGTGCTAGTTTTTGTTCAACACAGTTTTAAAGTCAATTTCTTGTACACATGTTTTTCCAGGATGGTATACAGATAATAATAGTATTTCCTAGGCATTATGATTACATGTATATCAAAGTGATATTGGCAGTAAGTTATGGATTTTCCCATATCTTTCTGATCGAACGAAGAAAACATAACAGTTATATATCTGCACTTGTGTGTCCAAACAGATGCCCCTTTCTAATAGATTTCATTGCGAGTTTCTGGTGGAGATATTTTGAGTTTGTTTACATTAACGCCATTATCGGTGCTTTGTGTCCCGTGACGCAGTGCGATTCCAGCTTACTCGTGTATGTATGAGCCAATCGAGCGTGAACTGGGTTAAGTCAGAGGTAACTCTGAGTGGCGCACAAAACAAAATAAAAGCGGCTGCTTACTGTCAGATGCTTGATTTATCCATCTGATCAAGCATAGTTTGTTTTGTAACCTGAACACAGATATATATGTAATTGATTTGGAAAAAATAGTTTTCCTGCCGATATCACTTTAAATGATAAAAAGCCTTCTGAGGCTTTGAAAGGAAAAAGGACAGGTAAAACAAAATCTGGTACAACTATGATACAAAAGCAATACTTTGATATTGATAACCCAATGGTCTGATGTGTACCTGTGGAAGCCTGCTTTTGTGGCCTGTCTATCTACAGCACAAGAACTGATGTGTGAGGCTGTGATGTCTGATCCAGTTACACTTGTCCATAGTCTCACAAATCCAAACAATGTCAACAGACTCTCGACTCGCACCAAACATTGAACTTCCATCCCACTCGAGACTCTGACCATGTTGGGAAGAGTAGACAGTACAACCATCCACCCAGGTCACTGATAGGCCCATATAGGAAGGGAGGGTAAAAATATTTGTATTTGCCACATTGACATAAAAATGGATACGTTAATGCACTCTTGATTGATGTAATCAAAGTATTATCAGAAGCTTGATTTATAAACTAATGTAGCGTTATGATGCCAAACCCTACACTAATGGTGTGTTTTATGCAACATGATTACTTGTTTATATTTTGTATTTCCAGCAAAATAATCAGAATCAGAAATATCAGCCCTAAGAAATTAGCCCAAAACATTTTCGATTCATCAGAAATATTTGCGATTTTCGGCACTTTTTTCCTTCATAATGGGAGCTACTAAGTTTGCATTGTGAACACATGGAAGTCGTATATGGAACAACTAATGATGACCTTGAGCTTGACCCTGAATAACCTTGAGTGCTAAATGTCTGACATGCAGATTATGATTGTGTGTAAGCTTATACAAATTAGCCCGAGGGCTAAGATTTTGGTTGAAGCACGACAGTTGACATTCAGATTAACCATTCGAGGTCATCTTCGTGAACTTCAATGTCACCATCAAGTGTGCAGCATATAACCTTGTATTATGTTCAAAATACAAATACAAGGTCTAGCTACATGTATTTTGTCTTTGGACAAAATTTACACATTTCAGTCCGAAAATTTTTTCAAAGGGTGAAAAAAATTTTCTTGCCTAGAAATGACCCAAAATGGATAATAATGCGATTTGGGCAAACAAAAAATTTTTGTCACCGACCCGTCAAAAATTCAAAATGGCCGCCACACGGAGACCGGTGATTCAAGGGCAACAAAACTTACACATAAAACAAAACTTACACACATTTGTGTGGTGACCTTGAATCTGACCTTCCATGACCTTGAAAGGTCAAAACAGCTATTTTTGGGTAAAAAAAAAGCCCAGATCTGGAGAATCATGAAAAATGTGTCTGCCATAATAAGTGTTGACTGTACAAGTAACATCATTTTAATATGTCGATCCAATTTCTGTACATGGAAGGTCATGGAGATGGTGGGGGACAATGTCCCCGGTGGGGACTATTTTACGATTTGGTCTCTAAAACATTTTCGATGCATGTAGGAAATACTTCAAGATATGTGTAAAACATTTCTGATGTTTATGGATAGGAAATGATCGGGTGCATCATAAGCATAAAGTATTTTCGATGTGCATGCGTCAGAAATGTTTCAAACACTTAGGAAATGGTTTTAGACACATCAAAAATGTTTTAGATTCATCGAAAATATTTTAGACTTATCAAAAATATATTAGATGTATCAAAAATGTTTTACATGCATCAAAATAGTTTAGAGGCATCGAAAATATTTTAGCTGCATTGAGAATAGTTTTAGATGCATCAAAATTATTTTACACACATCAAAAATGTTTTAGACGCATCGAAAATATTTCAGATGCATCAAAAACGTTTTACAGTTTTAGACGCATCGAGAATAGTTTTAGATTAAAGGAGGACTTCCTATCAAATTCAAACGCAATTTTAATATATGAGTTTCACGCATATGGAGTACCCCTTTGTTGTCTTCAAAATCGAAGAGATCATATTTTTAAAACTACTATCGAATGTAAAATCGAAAAGAAACTAAACTAGTTGGCCACGCCCTCCAACTGGGGAGAATGAATGAGTAGCAAACAATGACGTCATTGTTTTGATGATGCCTCGGGCAACGGAGCACTTCCAGCATCTTTTGGTTCCAGTCAAATGAGCCGCCTGTCGAGGCTTCTCTCAAAACAATGACGTCACAGAAATTTATGTCATATGACGTTTCTGTTAGCCATGCACTGCCGAGTGGAAAAAACTTGCAGATTTTCGGTGTTTTTGATGTTATATCCTCCGTACGATTTGTTTGTACTGAACAAATAGGAAGTTTTAACTTGTTTAAAACCAGTATTTATTACATACCTACCTCTATAATAAACTCTTTGGGTAATCTTACCTTGGCATTCAAAGAAGAGGAGAGAGAAATGAATGTCACAAGAATTTTCTCAAAATTCCTGACATCCATCTCGAACTCGAAATTGAAAGAAATTACTCTCACACATCTCAGATTCCCCGCGGTGTAGATGTGACGTCACACCGGTCATATGATTGACCTTAGCCGCCATTAATTTGCCCACCTGGTTAAGGCAGGGGAGGCGGGAGGGAGAATAATCGTGTTTATTATAGAGGTAGGTATGTAATAAATACTGGTTTTAAACAAGTTAAAACTTCCTATTTATTGCCATACCACTACCTCTATAATAAATTCTTTGGGTTATATCAGAATAACCAAAGGAGGTGGGTTTAACCCTCTCCCGGGAATTCATCACCGATGTGTGAGAGTAGGAAATATCCATTGAAAGTAGTAAATATTGTGTTTTACTTTGAAATTATAATTTTAAGTCGAAAATACATATTTACAGGATATTTACAACCATACCATAATACACGCCTGAATTACCTTCAGATGCATGGAGACGAGCAGGGGCTCTGCAGAGGTGACTTTCCTCTTGCAGATGAACAAAAATTTCCTTCGCCAAAGAAGAGGAGCAACTCCCCTGGGAGCCGACCTCAGGTGCATCTGTACAGAGGCGTGTTGAGCTATCTACAGGTATTTACAGCTGGACTACACTCTCCGCCGCCACCAGTCGTCCAAGCTGGAGGCCGGAGTCATCCTCCCAAGCTAACTCCCTGAGATAGAAAGAAGTGAATGTGTTATGAGATTTCCAGGTACAGGCAGACATGACATCATTCAGAGATACTTTATTCGTAAAGGCAAGTGAAGCCGCGAGAGCCCTCACATCATGCGCTTTGACTCTGAAACCTGTGGATTTTTTCGCCTGTGACTTTTCATAGCAAAATCTAACACACTTCTTGATCCAAGATGAGATCGTAGCAGGACGGATATCATTTGGAAAATCCTTAAGATAGGACACGAAAAGCAAACGCTTGCCGAGATGCAGCTCACGCGTACGATTAACGTAGATGCGGAGGGCTCGCACGGGACAAAGCTTCGCGTCTTCCTCCAGGCCCGGCCCCAGAGAAGGAGTCAGGGCGGGAATGGAAAACCTCAATAATGGCGTACCTGCTAATTGAGTTTTGGCCAGAAAGGAGGGAATGACTCCGAGGAGAACCGAGGAGCCATCCGACTTCCACTTAACTTTGGAAAAGGACAGGGCGTGGAGCTCACTCCGTCGCTTCCCGGAAGCCAGAGCCAAAAGGAAGACCGTCTTAAACGTCAGAAACTTTAGGGAGGCCCGCTCAAGGGGTTCGAACGGATCTTTTCTTAAGACGTTGAGAACAAGCGATAGATCCCACTCAGGAACCGGGTTCCTAGCTTTCGGTCTTTCGATCTCGAAACTATTAATCAACGCAGTCAAACCTTGATCATGACCAAAATCGATCCCAAGTTTGGGTTTTAGAGTCTTCGCGATAGCCGTACGGTAACCTGCGATCGTGGATGGAGCTCGCCCTTCATTGAACTTTTCGAGAAGAAATTCGGAAATTAGGGGAGCATCGACTCTGAAAGGACTAACCTTCCGGCGACGACACCAAGCACAGAAGGAAGTCCACTTCGATTGGTAGACTGCCAAAGAAGATTTTCGATTTGATCGGGCGATCCTTGCGGACACCTCCCTTGAAAATCCCTTCTTTCGGAAACATCGCTCGACAATATCCAGGCATGAAGTCTCAGACTTGCGGGAGCCTGATGAAACATGCTGGAGCGAGGTTGTTTGAGGAGGTCCCACCGATCCGGAAGCTGACGAGGGAAGTCTACTATCAACTCCAGAAGGTCCGGGAACCACGACCTCTGCGGCAGACACGGAGCAATCAGCAGGAGGCGACACTGGTGAGTCCGAAACTTGGCGATCACCTTGTCCAACAACACCGCTGGGGGGTAAGCATACGCGTACATGCCCTCCCAGGACGTCGACATCGCATCCACTGACATGGCCGTGGGATCGGGAATGGGAGACACAAACGAAGGAAGTTTGTGGTTCCACCGGGTCGCAAACAAATCGACCATCGGCTAGTGCATGGTCGATTCGACGATTAATCGATTAATCGGTGGTCATTGTCAAACGATTATATAATCGATTCTGAAATATGAACATCGATCTTTTTTACGTGCAAATATGTACTCGTCTTTTCACGAAATCATCCAGTTCTGAGGGGTCTTTTTTCGGATTATTGTTGTTGTCAACGTTCTGTTGTGAGAGACATTCGCCAGGTGGAGCTGCTGTCATGGTGAGGGATCATTCATTCATTCAAATTTGACCTCAAAATGGCAGAACCAGCAGACGACAGAAAAATAACGAACGAGGCCAACTGGTTCTGTGTTTTTGTATGGCTGTGCGAGAACTTGGGAAATAAACATTTTCAGTAAATTTGCTCTTGTTTTACCTATTCCCCAAAGGATTCACATCGTTCATATAAATAAATGATCCCTCTTGGCTGCAGATGAACACAAATCAGACACAACAAACAACGGTTTCAACTCGTTTATTAACATTTATTATTTGTAATTTCAGTTGAGCAACATGAAAACTTGAATTAACAGAGAATAATCATACTAATTCCAAACATCCAGTCACCTTCCACGTCAGATGTCGTCTCTCATGAAAGGAAGTTGTCACTCCCGACTCGAAACGGGCGATAATATAGGAAAGTAGTGTACGATTTCTTGATCACTACCCAAATTATTGGGGTCATTACAACTTCGATTATAATCGATTAATCGATCGTGAGTGGGTCCGATTAATCGATTTCAATTTCCACCACCGAGTCCATGCACTACCATCGGCGTGCCCCATAGGCCGCAGAGAGATTGGAATACCCTGGGGGAAAGACTCCACTCCATGGCCTGGACCTGGCCCCTCCGGGAGAGGCGGTCCGCCCAAACATTCATATGACCAGGGATATGCCTCGCGAAAAGCGAAATACCCCGGTCGTGACACCAGAGCAGGAGGTCGATAGCGGCTTGGCACAGCGACTGGGACTTCGTAC
This sequence comes from Terebella lapidaria, assembly GCA_949152475.1. NCBI lineage: Eukaryota > Metazoa > Annelida > Polychaeta > Terebellida > Terebellidae > Terebella > Terebella lapidaria. Next base: position 99,535,888 of record OX424555.1, read on the forward strand.
CGCCCTGCTTGTTGATGTAGGCGACAACCGTGGAGTTGTCGGTGGCCACCAACACAGCCTGATTGAGGAAATGTGTTTCCCAATGCCTGAGAGCCAAGAACACGGCCTCCAGTTCCAACAGGTTTATGTGCCATTCCTGCTGAGACGAAGACCAGGTGCCCGAGACCTCGCTGTCGTCCCAGTGAGCGCCCCAGCCGTCCATACTGGCATCCGTAAATACGTGCCTGGATGGAGGCGGCCGGCGGAATGACGACCCTCGGAGCAGATTGACGGGATCCAGCCACCATTGCAGATGGGAAACGACTTCCGGAGAGACCTGCACAAGTTGGGATCTGTCTCCCGTGACCTGGGACCATTGGGAGTGTAGATGCCGCTGAATAGGCCGCATGTGCAGGCGGCCCAACGGAACTAACTTTTCCGTGGAAGCTAGCATCCCGAGAAGGGACTGCAGCATATAACCTTGTATTATGTTCAAAATACAAATACAAGGTCTAGCTACATGTATTTTGTCTTTGGACAAAATTTACACATTTCAGTCCGAAAATTTTTTCAAAGGGTGAAAAAAATTTTCTTGCCTAGAAATGACCCAAAATGGATAATAATGCGATTTGGGCAAACAAAAAATTTTTGTCACCGACCCGTCAAAAATTCAAAATGGCCGCCACACGGAGACCGGTGATTCAAGGGCAACAAAACTTACACATAAAACAAAACTTACACACATTTGTGTGGTGACCTTGAATCTGACCTTCCATGACCTTGAAAGGTCAAAACAGCTATTTTTGGGTAAAAAAAAAGCCCAGATCTGGAGAATCATGAAAAATGTGTCTGCCATAATAAGTGTTGACTGTACAAGTAACATCATTTTAATATGTCGATCCAATTTCTGTACATGGAAGGTCATGGAGATGGTGGGGGACAATGTCCCCGGTGGGGACTATTTTACGATTTGGTCTCTAAAACATTTTCGATGCATGTAGGAAATACTTCAAGATATGTGTAAAACATTTCTGATGTTTATGGATAGGAAATGATCGGGTGCATCATAAGCATAAAGTATTTTCGATGTGCATGCGTCAGAAATGTTTCAAACACTTAGGAAATGGTTTTAGACACATCAAAAATGTTTTAGATTCATCGAAAATATTTTAGACTTATCAAAAATATATTAGATGTATCAAAAATGTTTTACATGCATCAAAATAGTTTAGAGGCATCGAAAATATTTTAGCTGCATTGAGAATAGTTTTAGATGCATCAAAATTATTTTACACACATCAAAAATGTTTTAGACGCATCGAAAATATTTCAGATGCATCAAAAACGTTTTACAGTTTTAGACGCATCGAGAATAGTTTTAGATTAAAGGAGGACTTCCTATCAAATTCAAACGCAATTTTAATATATGAGTTTCACGCATATGGAGTACCCCTTTGTTGTCTTCAAAATCGAAGAGATCATATTTTTAAAACTACTATCGAATGTAAAATCGAAAAGAAACTAAACTAGTTGGCCACGCCCTCCAACTGGGGAGAATGAATGAGTAGCAAACAATGACGTCATTGTTTTGATGATGCCTCGGGCAACGGAGCACTTCCAGCATCTTTTGGTTCCAGTCAAATGAGCCGCCTGTCGAGGCTTCTCTCAAAACAATGACGTCACAGAAATTTATGTCATATGACGTTTCTGTTAGCCATGCACTGCCGAGTGGAAAAAACTTGCAGATTTTCGGTGTTTTTGATGTTATATCCTCCGTACGATTTGTTTGTACTGAACAAATAGGAAGTTTTAACTTGTTTAAAACCAGTATTTATTACATACCTACCTCTATAATAAACTCTTTGGGTAATCTTACCTTGGCATTCAAAGAAGAGGAGAGAGAAATGAATGTCACAAGAATTTTCTCAAAATTCCTGACATCCATCTCGAACTCGAAATTGAAAGAAATTACTCTCACACATCTCAGATTCCCCGCGGTGTAGATGTGACGTCACACCGGTCATATGATTGACCTTAGCCGCCATTAATTTGCCCACCTGGTTAAGGCAGGGGAGGCGGGAGGGAGAATAATCGTGTTTATTATAGAGGTAGGTATGTAATAAATACTGGTTTTAAACAAGTTAAAACTTCCTATTTATTGCCATACCACTACCTCTATAATAAATTCTTTGGGTTATATCAGAATAACCAAAGGAGGTGGGTTTAACCCTCTCCCGGGAATTCATCACCGATGTGTGAGAGTAGGAAATATCCATTGAAAGTAGTAAATATTGTGTTTTACTTTGAAATTATAATTTTAAGTCGAAAATACATATTTACAGGATATTTACAACCATACCATAATACACGCCTGAATTACCTTCAGATGCATGGAGACGAGCAGGGGCTCTGCAGAGGTGACTTTCCTCTTGCAGATGAACAAAAATTTCCTTCGCCAAAGAAGAGGAGCAACTCCCCTGGGAGCCGACCTCAGGTGCATCTGTACAGAGGCGTGTTGAGCTATCTACAGGTATTTACAGCTGGACTACACTCTCCGCCGCCACCAGTCGTCCAAGCTGGAGGCCGGAGTCATCCTCCCAAGCTAACTCCCTGAGATAGAAAGAAGTGAATGTGTTATGAGATTTCCAGGTACAGGCAGACATGACATCATTCAGAGATACTTTATTCGTAAAGGCAAGTGAAGCCGCGAGAGCCCTCACATCATGCGCTTTGACTCTGAAACCTGTGGATTTTTTCGCCTGTGACTTTTCATAGCAAAATCTAACACACTTCTTGATCCAAGATGAGATCGTAGCAGGACGGATATCATTTGGAAAATCCTTAAGATAGGACACGAAAAGCAAACGCTTGCCGAGATGCAGCTCACGCGTACGATTAACGTAGATGCGGAGGGCTCGCACGGGACAAAGCTTCGCGTCTTCCTCCAGGCCCGGCCCCAGAGAAGGAGTCAGGGCGGGAATGGAAAACCTCAATAATGGCGTACCTGCTAATTGAGTTTTGGCCAGAAAGGAGGGAATGACTCCGAGGAGAACCGAGGAGCCATCCGACTTCCACTTAACTTTGGAAAAGGACAGGGCGTGGAGCTCACTCCGTCGCTTCCCGGAAGCCAGAGCCAAAAGGAAGACCGTCTTAAACGTCAGAAACTTTAGGGAGGCCCGCTCAAGGGGTTCGAACGGATCTTTTCTTAAGACGTTGAGAACAAGCGATAGATCCCACTCAGGAACCGGGTTCCTAGCTTTCGGTCTTTCGATCTCGAAACTATTAATCAACGCAGTCAAACCTTGATCATGACCAAAATCGATCCCAAGTTTGGGTTTTAGAGTCTTCGCGATAGCCGTACGGTAACCTGCGATCGTGGATGGAGCTCGCCCTTCATTGAACTTTTCGAGAAGAAATTCGGAAATTAGGGGAGCATCGACTCTGAAAGGACTAACCTTCCGGCGACGACACCAAGCACAGAAGGAAGTCCACTTCGATTGGTAGACTGCCAAAGAAGATTTTCGATTTGATCGGGCGATCCTTGCGGACACCTCCCTTGAAAATCCCTTCTTTCGGAAACATCGCTCGACAATATCCAGGCATGAAGTCTCAGACTTGCGGGAGCCTGATGAAACATGCTGGAGCGAGGTTGTTTGAGGAGGTCCCACCGATCCGGAAGCTGACGAGGGAAGTCTACTATCAACTCCAGAAGGTCCGGGAACCACGACCTCTGCGGCAGACACGGAGCAATCAGCAGGAGGCGACACTGGTGAGTCCGAAACTTGGCGATCACCTTGTCCAACAACACCGCTGGGGGGTAAGCATACGCGTACATGCCCTCCCAGGACGTCGACATCGCATCCACTGACATGGCCGTGGGATCGGGAATGGGAGACACAAACGAAGGAAGTTTGTGGTTCCACCGGGTCGCAAACAAATCGACCATCGGCGTGCCCCATAGGCCGCAGAGAGATTGGAATACCCTGGGGGAAAGACTCCACTCCATGGCCTGGACCTGGCCCCTCCGGGAGAGGCGGTCCGCCCAAACATTCATATGACCAGGGATATGCCTCGCGAAAAGCGAAATACCCCGGTCGTGACACCAGAGCAGGAGGTCGATAGCGGCTTGGCACAGCGACTGGGACTTCGTACCGCCCTGCTTGTTGATGTAGGCGACAACCGTGGAGTTGTCGGTGGCCACCAACACAGCCTGATTGAGGAAATGTGTTTCCCAATGCCTGAGAGCCAAGAACACGGCCTCCAGTTCCAACAGGTTTATGTGCCATTCCTGCTGAGACGAAGACCAGGTGCCCGAGACCTCGCTGTCGTCCCAGTGAGCGCCCCAGCCGTCCATACTGGCATCCGTAAATACGTGCCTGGATGGAGGCGGCCGGCGGAATGACGACCCTCGGAGCAGATTGACGGGATCCAGCCACCATTGCAGATGGGAAACGACTTCCGGAGAGACCTGCACAAGTTGGGATCTGTCTCCCGTGACCTGGGACCATTGGGAGTGTAGATGCCGCTGAATAGGCCGCATGTGCAGGCGGCCCAACGGAACTAACTTTTCCGTGGAAGCTAGCATCCCGAGAAGGGACTGCCAGCGTCTGGCCGTCTGTGGAATGCGACGAAGGAACCCTTCTGACAGCACGGATAATTTTGACTGACGATCCAGCATCGGCAAAACAGTCTCTGAGGTAGTCTGATAACGATACCCCAAGAAGACGAAGTCCCGACGCGGTGACAAGTCGGACTTTTTTTGGTTGATTTTGAACCCCATCCGTGAGCATAGATTTACCACAAACTGTGCTTGGACGATCAGCGTTTCGCGACAATGGTGCCGGATTAGCCAATCGTCGAGATACTGGTGGATGAAAATCCCCTGCTTGTGGGCGAGAATCTGGACTTCCCGAGCCACCATGGTGAAAATCCACGGCGCTGTCGATAATCCGAACGGGAGCGCCCGAAACTGCCATACGCGGCCGAGATAGAGAAATCTCAGGTATTTGCGAACTGCAGGTTTCATTGGAATATGGAAATAGGCATCTTTGAGATCTATCGTTACCACCCACGAATCGCGAGGCATGACTGAACGAACTTGCTCCGGCGTTTCCATGGAAAACGTCGGCACGATTAAGAACTTGTTCAACGGAGAAAGATCTATCACTGGTCTCCAACCCCCCGACGCTTTGGGAACCACAAACAACACGCTGTAGAACCCGGGAGTGTCCCCGGGAGCAGGTTCTATCGCTTGTTTCTCGATCATCGCCGTTATCTCCTCGTGGAGAACACGGCGGCGTTCTGGATCGTTTGGAAGAGTGAAACCCCTTGGGACGGGCGATAACGGTGGCAATTTCTCGAATTTCAGGCCGAATCCTCGACGGAGCGTCGAGACGACCCAGGGGCAAGCCCCGAGCCGCTCCCACTCTTTCCAAAACAGAGTTAAACGAGCTCCTACGGGCTCGTCTGAGGAAGGAATATCGACCGAAACGAGCTGACCATGCAGCTCTCCTCGACACTCGAGCAAAGGATCCGGCCCGGAATCCGAAGCTATACGTACCCGGTTTCTTTTCCCCTGCGGGCTTGGGAGCCTCTCCGCGTCCTCGGCCTCGGCCACGACCACGGTCTCCTCGGGTGCTGCCGGCAGGGGCCCCGCGAAAGGGCAGCCCTGAGGCCCTGCCTCTAGCTCTCCCACGGCCACGAGCCGGCTGCTGCTGAGGCTGAGACTGCTGAGCTGAAGACTGGGGCTTCTTAAAGGCCGAAACCATCTGTTGCGTCAGACGTTCCAGAGACTTTGACTGGCTCAGGAGGGCATTGGAAGTAGAAGACTTCGCGGCCTTCTCGTCGGCCTCCTTCTTCACCTCCCGCAACTCCGCAGAACGGTCAGGGAGTAGAAGTGAAGTAGGGGCTCCAGAAGAGGGGATCACGGGGTGGAGAACTCTCATGTCCGTCATGAGCTGGTCCGGAACCTCGAACTTGAGGGACGAGAGGAAAGCGTCACGCCGCCACAACTCGGACACCCAGAGTGAGTGGGAGTCCAGGGCCACCTTGTCACCCACACCTTTACCAATGGAGGTGACCAACAAAGCGCAGCTCAATAAGGCTTCTGCCAAATCATCTCGGTCAACGTCAGGGTTGTCCAGGACCTGGTCACGGCACTGAAGAATGGCCCGTCTCGTAGCCATCGACAGCCAATCCATGGCCGAATCCGTGGCCAGCCCCACTCGAAACGTGTGCTGCAGCTCCGCCAAGGCCGCCCATGGAATCTCCACGGCCTTAGGCTCCTTGAAAAAGGCGTAATGGGGGTGATGCCTCCTCAAAGCTGTAGGCTTGTCATCCAGCTCCGACGACGTATAGTAGTCGTTGACAGACGGGCGAGCAGGATACGCGCCAATCGCCGACTTGTTGGACCTGATGGTCTCGTCCATGCGCTCTTGCATGGAGCCGCGAACTCCCTGCGACAGAGGGAATCGTAGGGCGTCCTTCGACGGCCGGGGGTGCTCCAACTCAGAAGATATCATCGACCGAGCTACCTTCTTGACTGGGGCCGGAGCATGCTCTTCGGGCCACAAACCCGGGAGGACCCTCTTCACAAAGTCCAACTTCTCCCCCCAAGAGAGAGGGTCGTCGGACTCGGGCTGGTCCGCCTCCTGGTCCGGGTCCGCCTTACGCTTTCGCGGAAGCGTGAGGCCTGACGGGCCAGGTAACGGCTGGTCAGCCGACTGAGAGCCCTGTAGGGAAGGCTCCTCATCCGATGACGGCTCGTCCCTAGGCAGAGGGGAAGATGGGGGCGGTGGCGGCTGTGGAGGCGGGAACCTCGCCAGAAACTGCTGCCACTGGCATAACATCTCCGCCCGAAAAGACTCAAGCTCGCCCCTAAGGCGCTGCTCTGACGTCGGGGGAGAGCTCCCCTGGGCAGGAACACCGGACGGCTCCGACGCACGGGAAGACCCTTGGTCCGCCAACTGGGCGAAAGACAACATACCCTGGCTGGAGGCGACGAAACCGGCGGGCAGGGCCGTAAGAGGGGAATCGTCCTTGATATCCTCGGCGATCTGAAACACACAGGGCGAATCAGAAAAAGGAAACACTGGAAACCGTGGAGACATGGAAACTCCCGGAACCCATGGGTTTGGATGGCTCATGGCCCTTGGCTCCCGGCCCCTACTGGCCACGGCTCCGGTAGCCACGGCCTGGGGTCCAGTAACCGACGGGAAATCGGGTGCCGGCGGCCGTATCACTAGCGACACGGGCCCGGACCGAAATCCGCCCTGGCTCTGGGGTTGAAACCCAGCTCCGGGGGCAGGTGCCCGACCCGGAGGGGGAAACAACACTCTCTGTCCAGAGGGATCCCGGGCTCAGGGAACCGTCGTGAGCCCGACGGAACCGGCAGACCCCGAAACCACACTCGGACACTGAAACCCAGGTCGTTCAGCCAGAGAAGCATGAGAACGAGGGGCCAGTAGAGAGGGAGCCAAAAGTGAGCCACACAAACCCGTAGGTTGTGGGGAAGTTAGGGTGCCGAGAGCCGAACGCGCGGCTCCCGGGACCCGTACCTGGCTGAAAGAAAATGACAATGATAAATCAAAACTTACAGCACAAACAGCATTGGATAACTGCAAATCTAATCGCCGCTTGCGTTCCTCAGACGCCTTGGGACGCGGCCTGGCGCTATCAGAATCTGACGGGGAAGGGGGAGTAGGGCAACCAGCAAACCTGCGGGCCTGAATCTCCCGTAAGCCTTGCAGACAAAGTTTCCACTCGTCGATGGACCAATCCGCGCACAACTCACAGGTGGCTGAAGGACGGCAATAGACAGTGTCCCTACACTGCCAGCAGGCGTTATGAACCTCCCACTTAGGAAGGTAGTGTTTGCACACGATGCACTTCATATCTGAAACATATCAAACATCGAAGTACAAACGGGCGATAAGGGGGGAAGGAAAGGGGCCTGGGGAGGCTTTACCATTTCCTCCCAAAAAAATCGCAAATCACTAACTCTAAGCTAGCTAACAACGTAAGAACGATCTACTGAAGAAAAAGCTGTGCAAAGAACAGCCTAAAGACGATCGTAGACGTGAAGAAAATCGACTTTGAATGCCGAAAGCAAGACTTGCTGCACATCCAACAATGGAGGAGCAAATTAATGGTGGCTAAGGTCAATCATATGACCGGTGTGACGTCACATCTACACCGCGGGGAATCTGAGATGTGTGAGAGTAATTTCTTTCAATTTCGAGTTCGAGATGGATGTCAGGAATTTTGAGAAAATTCTTGTGACATTCATTTCTCTCTCCTCTTCTTTGAATGCCAAGGTAAGATTACCCAAAGAGTTTATTATAGAGGTAGTGGTATGGCAATAAATATACCTGGTATATACAGATTCCATATGTGAACGATTCAAGCTTAGAGTCTTCTCCATTCAAATGCATTGCCATTGAGATATATTTGCTATATGGAAGATTTAACTGTAAAATAAAATCATGGGTCAAAGCCAATACACATTGATAGGAAGTCCTCCTTTATAGTGGTCCCACGATTAGAGAAAACTGTAATCGATTAATCGTTGCCTTCTAACCGAACCGTAACCGATTAATCGTTACTGATGCCAATTTTTTTTTTTAAAGCCAGATACTGACTGACTAATGAAGTCTAAACTGACAGGTTGACCAGATACTATTGATTAACACCGAAGATAAGTTTGAGGCATCTTGTTCTGCACAAGTCAAGTCAAGACTAACCATATTAGTAAACACTTCCAGCTTGATTTTGCGGCCTGACAGGATATAAAATGGAAATACCAATTATTATGCTGGATAAATTTACGTTAAAGTAATCGATTACAGATTTTATAACCGATTAATAGCATTAACCTAACCGCAGACGGTTAATCGTCTACTCGTGGGACCACCACTCCTTCAACTGATTAAATTAATCGTCAAGATCACAGAGATTTATGGAGTTCCTGAAGGGACACTACGCCTCACTACTTACGACTTACTACTTACCACTTACTACTTACTATATCAGGGACATTACGACTTACAACTTACTGCTTACTACTTACCACTTACTCTTGCCACTTACTACTTCAATCCATTAGTTGAATGTTGTTGGCTGCTAAAACAGTCGTTCCTCTTGATACTGGTCCACCACAGGCCAAAGACATAATTGTGGTAAGTGGTGAGTGCGTGTAGCAAGTGGTCAGTAGTAGGCCTAGGTAGTAAGTGGTAATTAGTAAGTGGTAATTAGTAAGTGGTAAGTAGTAAGTCGTAATGTCCCTTCAGGAACTCCATAGAGATTGCATTCAATCTACCCATAACCCAATTCCCATGTCCCCACCAGCTTTCCATACATATGGTATCCATTTATTTTATCACTAGGCCCTACTTGAATCTATTTGCTCACGATTGTAAAGGTTTTAATCAGCAAATCAAACGAACGATGTGAGTCGGTTCGTATATTTTGGTTACGGCTGTATCATGCCCGAGTCAGCCTGACCACTGCTGTCATGCTGACCGGCTTTTTGGTTTGTTTACATTTCCGACGTCCCGAGGCCTACAGTACCGTAGGTCCTACATAAAATGCAGATTAACACGAGCGAGACCCGTCATATCGCGTCAGTCCATATAAGTCGGAGTCAATTTCCTCTAGAAGAGTTCCCTGGACCATCTGATCACCGTACACAGTGACGGCAGCAATCGACTGATCCTGCTACACCTAGCCTGTACCCCCAGCCCAGTGTACATTGCGAATGTGTAATGCCATGTGACGGATACAGCCCTGGACTCCTCATCAGCCTACCAAGATAGGCCTATCACCATGGAGATCAGCGAGATCCTGGATAAGTTCTGTTACTGAGATATCATCCTCTGTGGCGACCTCAATGCCTCTCTTCACAGGGAACCTCCATCCCGTCTGGATTACTAGGCCTACTAAGTGGTTTCTGCGATCGGGTGAATTTTGATCTACCACCAGATGTCATATATCTGTAGGATCACACATTTACCCCTCAAAGTAGAACATCCAGCCTCATTGATTACTTCCTGTGTCATAGGTCCACCCGAGTTATCTCTGAAATGCGTCCCTCGGATTTTCCGACCATTGCATCTGACCACCTCCCGATCCCGGCCACCCTGGATCGTGACTTGCCCAGCAGCAAACTGAAAGTGCCTGATGCAGTAGTCACATTGAAGCCAGACTGGGTAAAGTCGGACCTGGCACTGTAAAGCTGGCACACATCACCAGAGTATCTCCCGACAGTGGCTGGAGTGTGGAATGCGCTATTTGGGATCTCATCTATGCCTTGAAGGCTGCTGATCTCAACGTGCTGCACCACAAGCGTCTGAGGAAGCCCACGGCCAACCTCGGCCTGCTGACTTTGTTGTTGCGATTCACAAAGAGCTGAAGAGACACTTTTGGTGCTGGAAGAACCTTGGCAGGCCACCAAACCACCCAGTAGTACAAGAGATCACCAAGCTGAACTGGTACTGAAATGGTACTGAACTGGTACAGAGAACCCAAGAGGCTTTAGTCCGTGATCAGAAGACACTTCACTACCTGATCAGCCATCAGCGCAATGTGGAGGGATGCTGGGACTGCTGAACTCCACTCCAAGGGTGAAGTCCTCAACACAGAGTCTGACATCAGAGAGAAATGGGCCCACTACTCTGGAGATTTAGCCACCCCCCATGTCAACCCAGACTTTGATGAATCACACTACAGGTTCATGTCTTCAGTCATGGTGCAGCTAGTGGCCTCCTCAACCCCATCAGGATGCCACCTGGCTCCTCTCGACCGGGTCACTGAGATTGAGGTCAGTTTGGCAGTCCGTCATCTCAAGAAGGGCAGGGCATCCGATATCCACAGTATCAGCGCAGAGCATGTCATCTACGCAGCCGGCTCTAAGATCCCCAACAAACTTCAACTCAGTGGCCTTTTGGTTTGTGATTAGGTACTTATGTACTTGTCATATATCTATTCCCTTCTGGTTTGTTTCAGATTTCTACATTATTTTCATAGGTTGTTGGGCAGTTGTATACTAATTATATCAGGTGTACAGTAGAAACAACTACATTTACCACACTGTATGCCCCTGATGACGCCAGTGTGTCTTTTGATAAAGTAATTGGTCGGGCTTTGTTTCTATTAAAGGCTGGCAAACCATGTCATCTCCCAACCAACTACAGGGGCATAACAGTGATCTCCATCATCAGAAAACTGCTGGAACTCGTCATCCTGGGTCATATCCGGATGCTGTTCAATTCACTGTTTGTGAAGCTCCACCACCTTGCTGTCCCCAGTCATATCTGGAACGTCATGAGGGACTGGTACGCAGGATTCTCCAGCTGCTTGCAATGGAGCAGATCCCTGTCTCAGCCATTTGACGTCCTACAGTTAAGCAAGGTGGCAGCCTGTCACTCGACTGCTTCAAGGCTGACATAATAGACATGTTACTTGAAGTGGAAGAGAAACACTTAGGAGCCACCATTGGAACAGTCTGCTGTGCTGCCTCCACGTGCGCCGATGATGTGGCCATCGTTTCACCTGTCCTGCACTCAGAGCTGCTCCCACTGCTGTCCATCGTGGAAGACAACTCTAACAGAGACCGACGAACAGTGAACAATGCTAAGTCAGCAGTCTTCCTGTACTCGAACGCTCGTAACTCATCCATCGACGTGCCTCACTATTATTGACTCCGCCACCCATCTTGAAGTCCAGCAGAGTCCTGCCTCGGATCTGAATGCTGAAAAGTAGAGGAACATATCTCCATCGGCACAAGGACCCTGTATGCACTGTTTGGAGCTGGTCTACACGGGTGAAGCGGACTGAATCCTGCCTCCACCAGGAAGATCTGGATCACCTACATCCTGCCCCGTCTTCTGCATGGCTCGGAGTTGTTGCTTTTGGAAACCAAGCCCGTCTTCTGGAAGAGTTCCAGAGACAAAAACTCAAACAGCTCCAGGGCCTAGCCGCCCAGACGACCAGTGGTGCGGTACTAGGACTCATCGGTGTCCGTCCGATCCAGGCTGAAATCAATCAGGGGTTATTGACCACATTCAGAAATATCCGGATGCTCCACACTCCATAGAACACCAGGTTGGACTGAGACAGCTTGCAGTCAAGCCACCCGCCCAAAAGCTGGTTCGCCAGAGTGGCAAGTATCCTCCGGAAGTACGACCTTCCATCCGCCCACAACATCCTGGCTAGCCCTCCAACGAAATCAGCATGAAAAGATCCTCATCGCAAGGAAAATTGATGACATCTGTGAGAAGAACATCATCGAAACTGCCTCCTCTCAATCCTAGTCAGTCTCAAGGTGGGAGTCACTACACTCCTGTGGTCGAACAGCCAACCCTCCTACAGAGACACAGTCAAAGCATACATCAAGGTCAAAGTCCTCACTGGCACTTATCAGCTCCAGGTGCACGAGGCAACGTACAACAAGGGGTACGCCAACATGCCTTCGGCATGCTATCTGTGCAGTCAGGGTAAAGAGGACAGGGCCCACTTCCTGCTGAGTTGCCAAGCACTTCACCAACAATGGCAAGTCCACGAATTTATTGCTCTCTGCATGCCTCAGTGAAGTTGGCGTATCCTGGGACCATTTGGCCAAGGAGGACAAGATGCGAGCCCTGCTGGATCCGAACTACATCCCTGAAGCTCTTGCCTGCCCTTGTCTCTGCAGAAACACTGATGTAGTATCCAGCGCAGAGAAGATCTCCGGGGACTGAGTGTTCAGCTTGCATGTGCTCTGAGCCAAATTGCTCAACTTCTCCAACCCCCGTTAAAACCCTGTTGCTTTGACAAGACACCACTGCACGGTTGTTCTTAATATTATTCTTTTAGAAAGGACGTGGATTTTAACAATTAACAACAACAGCAGTGGGCCAAAGTACAAATTGAATATAATTTTCGCTTGTCATTCTGTTTTGTACGGAGCCTCTGAGTTGACATACCGAAAATATTTATTAATCCGTGCGCACGATTTAACACTTCGTGCACATGAAATACTAATTCGTGGGCACGAAATACTAATTCGTGCCCACGAAATACTAATTCGTGCACACGAATTAGTAACAATCCGCCAGACCAAACTTGACCGATATTTTTTGGCGGAAAACACACTCGCATATATCTTCAAAGTCCGATGTAAACAAGTTAGAAAAAAATCAGAGTATATGATTGATCTGCACTGTGCTTTGAAAAGAGAATGTAAACCAGTAAAATATTAACACATGGAAGCCTTTTCTGGACTTGAGCATGTACAGCCACGGTCTTTGATAAGCCTATGAAATTACTTTTAGCTGATCCTACTCAAGAAGTGGAATAGGCCTACTTGGTCGAGCTCAATGACGTAAAAAAAAGTTTGTTTTTTTTTTACGTCATTGGTCGAGCTACTGTGTAACAGTACGTCCGAATCCGAGTCTTCCTTTGTAATTCCGAAAAACAGTAGACGAATAACGATGTGAAAAAAAAAACATTTTTGTGCTAGATCTACTGTGCAGCTTACGTCTACAAAGCTGATTATCTTCAGATATGACCAGATTATAGGATATAACAGAGTAAAATGGGGAATTTATTTGGGAAGTCTAAGACGAAGAAGCCAGAATCCCGAGTTACTGAGCAGGATAAAGCTGTGCTTGTGAGTCACTACCGTAATGTCCCGAATCATCGACAAATGCACCCACTCTACAGCACCAGTTGGGGAAAGGGGCAAATGAAATTTGACAACTCTTGGGGGAGTTGTCAAATTTGACAACAGTACCCAAATTTGACAACTGTGGGGTTGGTAAATTTGGGTACTCAAATAAACTTATCTTTTTTCTGGAGTACCGGTAGATCGGTACAGCCCGTATTTGGTGCATTTTCCCCTTTCAACTAAATATTAGGGCCCGGACGAGTCGAAAATTTCCGACCCGGGTACTCAATATTTGAACGGGAATCATTGGAGCAAATATGAGCAATTTGTAACACTTAAACGCCAGTCATCGATCTTGGACACATATTATTTGTTTCGTTGGTGTCTATTTTCAAGTTTGAAAGAGATCACATGATCTCATAAAACTACGGGACGGGTAATGAATTTCCGACCCGGGTAATTAAAGCAGAATTTTTATTTTTTTAAATTTTTTTTTTCTTCCGCCGTTTTGGTTTCCGGACGATAACTTTAGATTGCCTTGATGGATCCTTGTCAAATTTTCACATGTCTAAAGCGTATTACAGATGATGGATCTCTAAGGAATTAATTTTCACCAAAAAAATTTTTTTTGCTGAGTCGACATTTTTCATTTTCGTCGACTTCTGGAAGCGGTGTGTCGTAGAGCCCGTGGCAAACATATTTTAAATATTACGAATTAGTCCTAACACCGAAATGCCTCCAAGGCATCTTTAGGCTTTGACATCTAGTTGTTCGACCCGCCCCGAATTCGGGTACTTGTCGACTCGTCCGGGCCCTACTAAATATACTGGTCCAACACCTAATAATGACAGGAACGTCCCAGGTTCAGAAATCTATCTAAAAAAATTAGAAAGTTGGCAATCTAACCCAATGTTAAATTTCGGGCCCAACATAAAATTTCAGAGTCTGCACAAAAAACAACAAATTTTATTCGATTCACGAGTTATATATTGCTTCCGAATAAACATATTTACTTAATATACACCTACTATGCCTTCCGATTCTAAATCAGCGCAATATTCTGTTCGGGCATAAACCCGATAAAAGCCCTGAATTTGTTGAAATTTACTTGATCCCATTTCCGACTGAAATTTAACATTGGGTTAGATTGCCAACTTTTTCAATTTTTGAGGTAGAATTCTGAAATTTTGTGAAAAATTACGGCATGATACCCAATTGAGAAACATAAAAATTTCAAGTTGATACGATTATCCAAAACAAAACTACGGCCAAAAAGCATGTTTCACTGATTGATGAACTTCAATTCAGTGCCAGAACGAGTAGGCGAGTACTTGTTGACTAGTCCAAAACTGCTATTACTCGGTTGCTATTTCACTACTGGAGTACTTGTTATCATGGTTATAGACAATAAATTGGCCTTGTGTCAAGAAATATTGATAACAAACTAATATAGAATCACTTAGTCCATGAAAAATGATATTTAACTCGACTGCAATCTTCATTTTTGTCCAGTATGTTGGGCCTACATCATAATAAATTGATAGAAAACAGCTAAAATGATCGTTTTAATGCGCTAAGAATGGCATTGGGAAACTGCTGGAAATTCTCACGAGTCCTCGGTTCCGGTTCAATTCCCCTGGCGCGACTACTCCTATTTTTACTACTCGTTCCGCCACTACTCAACACAAGGGTTTAGCAATATTTTAGACTTGATCCTATTTCTGAAACTAGATCTAGATTCACCTGTGTTTCATCTACTGTACGAGCCATCCATTCTAAATTCGCCGCATCCCAAAATTCGCCAACTCAATATTATCAGAGCTCTGAAACTTGTTTTATGGAAAACAAACTGCTGGTACAAAGATTGAATATCAGAGTCTCGATTGATGATAGAACTGGTTGGTTTCATTTGCATTACAGTGTCTGAAAATCCGAATTTGGGAATGCGGCGAATATAGGACAGACGGCTCGTTATATTTTGACCCCATAATTTATTTATTGGCAAATTCAAATGGGAGTTACATATAGTGATTTCAGTGGTGACCTTTTCGAATTTGACTTTCAGTGACCTTGAAAGATCAAATCCGCAATTTTTGGTGAAAAAAAAATTGTTGCTCCTCACTACATACATGTATTTCGCCAGTAAACTTTCTCAACCTGTGTACTAACGTTTTTTCAACTCTTTGGTTTCTGGACGATAACTCGATACTGCCTCGATGGATCTCTAAGGAATTAATTTTCACCAGTTATCACATATATTACGTAGATAAACCGGATTATTTTGGAGCCATTCTTGAGGTCCCAGTATGTTGGATGAACTTTTGATCTCGGCAATTTTTCTGCTGAGTCAACGTCTTTAACTTCACCAAAATCTTGGAAGCGATGATGCATTGTAGAGCCGTAGACGTACAAGCCTTACCTTACTAATGGTGGTACAAATATCAGTTGAAATGCCCCAAGGCATCTTTAGATCTTGATGTCGCTTATCCACCAAAATGTACATTTGATTTGTAAACTGAAATCTGACCCGGCATATTGCAAACTGGTACCAATGAATGAATCATCTCCATGCTAAATATGTCCTTTCTTTATATTTTAGCAACTAAAACAGCAGCGAGACAAGCTTAAACAGTACCAGAAAAAGACAACAGTCCAACTGGAAAAAGATCGACAAGTTGCCAAGCAGCTGATACAAAATGGAAAGAAAGAGTAAGTAACCATACATTGCTGGATGTACAATTTATCATGTTCATTGAAATGAATAAAGAAAAGAGTTGACCACAAAATAATTCTGTAAATTGCTGATCTTATTCGAATCTTAGTCTAAAAATAAGTATTTGCAAAGCAGGAATACAACTTAATTCAACACTGATTGTTCTCTTTCATATTAGGAAAGCAAAACTTTTGCTGCGAAAGAAAAAGTTCCAAGAAAGTTTGCTTGAAAAGACAGATAATCAACTAGAAAATATTGAAAGAATGGTGAGTTTTCAAAAACTGATGACAGTCATGTATTTGTCCACATGAGGTATGTTGTATGTCCTTGGTGATAGTACATCATGTATTTGTCCACATGAGGTATGTTGTATGTCCTGGGTGATAGTACATCATGTATTTGTCCACATGAGGTATGTTGTATGTCCTTGGTGATAGTACATCATGTATTTGTGTCCATGAGGTATGTTGTATGTCCTGGGTGATGTGTATTTGTCCACATGAGGTATATTGTATGTCCTGGTTGATAGTACATCATGTATTTGTGTCCATGAGGTATATTGTATGTCCTGGTTGATAGTAGATCATGTGTTTGTCCACATGAGGTATGTTGTATGTCCTGGGTGATAGTACATCATGTATTTGTCCACATGAGGTATGTTGTATGTCCTGGGTGATAGTACATCATCTATTTGTGTCCATGAGGTATATTGTATGTCCTGGTTGATAGTAGATCATGTGTTTGTCCACATGAGGTATGCTGTATGTCCTGGTTGATAGTACATCATGTATTTGTCCACATGAGGTATGTGTATGTCCTTGGTGATAGTACATCATGTATTTGTCCACATGGGGTATGTTGTATGTCCTGGGTGATAGTACATCATGTATTTGTCCAAGAGGTATGCTGTATGTCCTGTGTGATAGTACATGATGTATTTGTCCACATGAGGTATGTTGTATGTCCTTGGTGATAGTACATCATGTATTTGTCCACATGAGGTGTGTTGTATGTCCTGGGTGATAGTACATCATGTATTTGTCCAAGAGGTATGCTGTATGTCCTGTGTGATAGTACATGATGTATTTGTCCACATGAGGTATGTTGTATGTCCTTGGTGATAGTACATCATGTATTTGTCCACATGAGGTGTGTTGTATGTCCTGGGTGATAGTACATCATGTATTTGTCCACATGAGGTGTGTTGTATGTCCTGGGTGATAGTACATCATGTATTTGTCCACATGAGGTATGTTGTATGTCCTTGGTGATAGTACATCATGTATTTGTCCAAGAGGTATGCTGTATGTCCTGTGTGATAGTACATCGCGTATTTGTCCATGAGGTATGTTGTATGTCCTGTGTGATAGTACATCATTGTATTTGTCCACATGAGGTATGTTGTATGTCCTTGGTGATAGTACATCATGTATTTGTCCACATGAGGTATGCTGTATGTCCTTGTATGTCCTGGGTGATAGTACATCATGTATTTGTCCACATAGGTATGTTGTATGTCCTTGGTGATAGTACATCATGTATTTGTGTCCATGAGGTATGTTGTATGTCCTGGGTGATGTGTATTTGTCCACATGAGGTATATTGTATGTCCTGGTTGATAGTACATCATGTATTTGTCGCCGGTGGAATGAAGAAAATCAACGGACACCAATTCCATTGGCTGCGTAGAGGTTATCGGATTGAGTGGAGCACGATGAGGAAGATTAGGTGCTTTGGAACGGACACAACGATCACACTTCTTAATATTATCCTGAACGAACTTACACATCCCTGGCCAATAAAACCGATCCTGGAAAAGGGCAGTTGTTCGATCACGTCCCAGATGACCCATGTCTGTATGAAGCAACCGAAAAGCCTCCTGACGCCATGACAAGGGCAACACCAACCTACGCTTGTCATCACAGACCCGGTACAGGATGGAATCAATCACCTGTAACTTATCCCAATTCCTGAGAAAACCACGAAGGTCTGGTGAAGTGGCAGGTTTTTTATCCTCCTGTTTCGCTCTCAAGACCTTGTCAATGACAGAATCTTGGACCTGTTCCTGATGCCAATCAATGTCTGATCGCAACAAACCCGAGAGACCTGGGAGAACCAAACCAGAACTAACAGTACCAGAACTGTCAGTAACAAGGCTGTGGACATAGCCTTCAAAAGTCTGAGAGGGACCAGTCTCCAGAGAACGACCTAGGTCACAGACTTCAGCTGACGAAAGAACAGGCTCCCTGGGCTTCCTGGACAGAATATCCGCATCAACATTGGACTTACCTGGTTTGTATGCCAACTCAAAATCATACGAGGACAACTCCGCTAACCAGCGATGGCCTGCAGCGTCCAGCTTGGCCGTAGTGAGGACATACGTTAGAGGATTGTTATCCGTAGTCACCAAGAACTTGTTCCCATAGAGGTACTCATGAAACTTCTTGGTGACTGCCCAGAACAAACAAAGAAACTCCAACTTGTTGGACGAATAGTTGACCTCAGACCTTTTCAACCCACGGCTTGCATAAGCAATTACCTTGACAACACCATCCCGTTCCTGACACAATACAGCCCCAAGACCTTCATAACTGGCATCCACACGCAGAATGAACGGCTCTGAAAAGTCGGGGTACACCAGCAATGGAGGATTAGTGAGAGCTTGCCGCAAGGTATCGAAGGCATCTTGCTGCTCAGGACCCCAGGACCATGGAACAGGGCGTGACTTCCCATCCTTACCTTTCATAGTTCCAGTGAGAACATGAAGAGGACGAGCAATTCGGGCAAAATCCTTTACATGCCTACGAAAGTATCCAGCCAAACCCAAAAACTTTTGCAGCTCCTTCACATTACAGGGAACCTTCCAGGACAAGAGTGTCTGAATGCCATCAGGATTGCACTCAATACCAGCCTCCGAAACCACATGACCAAGATAGACCAACTTCCTTTGGAGAAAATGACATTTGTTGGGCTTTAACTTGAGACCTGCCTGATCCAAACGAACCAAGACCTCACGTAACCGAGCCAAATGTTCCTCTGCAGTAGAGGCAAAGATAACCAAATCATCCAAATAAACCAAGCAGGACTTGAGGTGCAATTCACCAACGACTCTCTGCATCAACCTCTGGAAGCTTGCTGGACTGTTGGTGAGCCCGAACGGAAGTCGATTGAATTCGTAGAATCCTAGATTCCCAACAGTAAAAGCGGTCTTTGGTTTGTCCTCCTCACAAAGCTCCATCTGCCAATACCCACTTTTCAAATCAAGGGTGGAGAACCAGGAGGAACCACTCAAGATGTCTAAGGTCTCCTCTATCCTTGGAAGGGCATGAGCATCCCTGATTGTGATCTTATTCAGGCGACGGTAGTCTATGCAAAACCTAAGGGATCCGTCCTTCTTTCTTACCAAAACCACATTCGAAGACCATGGGCTCTCTGACTCACGAATGACCTCAGCATCCAACATTTCCTGAAGATGGTTACGAACCTCATCATACAGACCAGGAGGTATTCGACGAGAACGCTCTTTAAACGGAGTATCATCACTCAGTCGGATATGGTGTTTCACCAAAGTAGTACGACCCAAATCAAGACTGGAACCAGCGAACACAAGCTTGTTTTCCAACAAGACCTCCTTGAGTGTGGCCAATTGTTCACCCGTGACAGAAGAGTCAAGATTCTGAAGATTGAACTGATCCAAGAATGTGGAATCACCAGCTGACAGTGAAGAATCTCCAACCATGGACACCTGGGAAACTTCTCCAACAACCGAGTTCAAGTGAACCTTGATAGGATGCCCTGTGGGATTCAGAAGTTCCACTGACACAAGCTGATCTTGGGACACATCAATCAACCCTGGAGTAACCACCGACTCCGTGTGACAATGAGGTCTGCCAACACAATCCTCAACCAAACCAACACTGCGAGGGGCTTCAATAGCAATCTGAACACGAGCATTTATGACCTTGGCTTCACGAGATTGAAGGACCACTTGCTCCTGACAACGCAACAAACCATACACTCCCTTGCTCTTGCTCAAGTGACGATTACGATGTTCCAGGGTTTGCAAGGCGAGACGAACACCCTGTGGACATCCCAATTCAATAGCCTTTTCCACACCTTCCAGTTGCTCGAACAACGGTTGAAGGACATTTGTTCCTATCAAGATTGGAACCTTCTCGTTGTATGCAGTATCCGGAGAAACCAACAAAGGAAACACACCAATGGCATGATACCGACCTTCCAATGGGATAGACAACTGCAATTCGACAAAACCCTCGTATGGAAGTCTGTCATCCAAGGGACCTTTAACCACCAACAGTTCTGACAACGGATACACCGGTAATGAGGAAAAGTGAGACTTCAAAAAGGACCTAGACACAGTAGATACCATTGATCCGGTATCCAACAAGCCAAGACATGGAATCTCATCCACCATCACTGGACACTCGTTATTAGGACCAACCAACTTTGACAACACAGGACCATTTTGAGTGACCTGGATATCTGAAGATCCTGAGCCAGATATCCTCATTCGTTTCCCGACTGGAACCTCTTTTCTAGTTTCTCCTGAACAAGAGCTGGGTTCTTTGGACTCTTACAAGTCTTGATGTGATGTCCATCTTGGCCGCAGCGATAGCAGAACACACCAGGACGCTTTGAACCAGAGACCTTTGGACCTTGTACTTTTCCTGAGGCTGAAGAAACACAACTGGATGCGGAAGCAGGTTTGGGACTAATCGACACCTGTTGGACCTGGGCCTCCAGCTGAGCAATCTTGGCTTCCAACTTGGACACGACTTCCTGATCCACAGAACCACTTCTACCAGCAGACCGTAAACGAAGGCGCTTTTCCGTCAACTTACTTTCTTCCTTTCGAAGAGAAAGTAGCAAGTCAGCAAAGGCTGGAGGGTTTTCAATCTTGTCCTCAAGCTTCAACTTCGTAATCAAAGTTTCATCACCGGAACCCCGAATGAACTGTTTCAGGAGCAACCCAGGACCATCTGCAACCCGACAACCACCATTATCGGCAGCCTCCATCAACGCCAAGTAGATCCGTTGGAGATATGCTGAAGCAGATTCCTTCTCCTGCTGATAAGTGTTATGAAAACGGATCAGCAGCTCAGTTCCATCCACCACAGTACCGAAAGCATTATCCAGAATCTTCAGGACATCAGAAAAAGAACCAGACACAGATTTCACAGTATCCAGCGCTGGTCTAAGAAGGTTCTGAAGGATGTAGCGCTTCCTATCTGCATCAGAATATGTAGTGTCCTCCTCCAGTTGACGAACCAACATTCTCCAGGTCTCATAGTCAACCTCTCCGGATGGAGTTGGAGACTTACCTGAGAAAAGTCTAAGCTTCCGGAATGGAGCATGGGAAGGAGTTTCCACTACGATGCGATCTTGAAGGTCCAGCTGCGCCAAAGTCCTTCGTCTCGTAACTGGGGACAGTTCCTGAAGGGCAGTGACAACTTCCTGGTTTGCCATGGCTGTAGGAAACAACCACCGAAGTACAAACTGCAGTGAACCAAGTACAAAGTACCAAACAACCCAACAAGTCCAGTGAAAAAAATGAATCCTAGGTACGAAAGTGTTATCCTGAAAAGGAAATCTTAACTAAGTAGAAAATCAGTAGCACAAGAACCAAGTTGTGGACACTTACTATTACTATAGTACCGGTGTAAAAGCAATCACTGATGATGAACGATGATGATAATGATGATGGCACAAACCTGTACAATTTCACTAAGTAGTGACCACCAAAGTTTAAACAACTAAGGGTGATTATATTTACAACAGTTTTTTTTTTTTTTTTTTTAATAACTACTAACTTCTACTAACTACCAAATTATTACTAACTACAAATAATACTGACTACAAGTAATGAAAGACAAAGGTAATATTTATCTAATTAATTGAAGTTAAGTACAGCTAACAATTAACTAGATGTAAACTAACTAAGTATCATAACTTACTAATTGACAAAGTACCTTAACAATAATCCTAAGTACCTTAACAATAATCCTATCTATTAATTGGAATAATTATATAATGTTCCTAATTAATCAAAGACTAATCTTAAACAGGATGAATGACAAGAAAACACAAAGAGCACTAATCTAAACTTATAATTCAACTAATAAGCAGAGAAGCACACATGCAAGCACCTTATCTAAAGCAGAATAATTACACAATAATAATATACAACAGAACAGAGAATATGGTGAACAGAGAATTGGAACTAATCTAACTAGTTACTAAATGATAGACCCTAGTATAACTAATTCCTAAACAAATAAATTTCTACTCACCAAAATGTATTCAAAGTTCTGACTTGTACTGGAATTACAACAATATACTGATAATATGAATTACCAAAGAACACCAGTATATAATATATACAATACAATAGGAAATACCTATTATCCTTCTAACTATTCAGAAGCACAGGATGACAAATCCAATTATGTATGTGTACACGCAAACTATGACACACAATTATATGCAAGTATCAACACAATGTTGAAATTAAACTCAACTACAGCAAAATTTCACTGTATAAATCACCCACTGAATCCCGGGAAATAACAGGGGCAATAATAAAATATTGTCAAATGTCACATTGAAGTATAGGCTTCACGTGCAGAAGCAACACAATGTTTATATGTCTATGCAAATCAAGACAACATACGGCAGTCTATGACCAAAAAATCAATAGGAGCTAGGCTACCTCGTCACGGTGGTTGATCGCGGTGTGTTGGTCAACTCTCTCTGCCGGGGACACTCACGACGTGGAGACAGTTCCGACGGACGTTGCGTGAAGCTACTGCCGACGTGGGACATTGCGGACGACGAGGCTGGGGATGACAGAGCCGCGGTTCTCCATCATTAAATACCTCTCGAGGCGACAAGTTGCACGAAATGAACAGAAACTGACGTCGGTATTCAGGGCGAAGTACTGGGTCTAAAGTTCCCACGACGAAACAAATCCAAGGCGGTGAAGAACGGCGAGTTATGTACAAGATGAGATAGGACACACACACGTTGTGAAGCAAAGCGTGACGCGGTCAACACTCACACGTGGAGCCTGAAAGCAGTCCAGAAGTTAGGGATGAACACAGCAATGACAGCTGACGGTTGAAGACGCTGTCACATGGCAGTTGATGATGATACAGGCATCACCAAGATCTCAGCACGACCTGATGAATCCACTGGCTGACTACAGATGATTACCCTGCTCGCAGCGCCAAATGTCGCCGGTGGAATGAACGACTCGATGTGGTGTTCAGTGTTTATTTACATGCAGGCGTGCGAATAACTGAAACATATACAACGATGTGCCATGTAGTGATGATATGAAGTAACGAGCCGATGTTCATCCGTCAGTTGTTTAGAGCAAAAGACGATATAGTTATACAAGAATATAGCGACTGATGACCATACTAAACTAACAAGAGAAAGATAGACTAAGTTGGAATGAAAACTAATTGGAGTTACACAGAGAAATATAATCACCCATATATGCGTAATAATCTAGGAGTAGTTACAGTCACTAACCTGAAACATATACAACGATGTGCCATGTAGTGATGATATGAAGTAACGAGCCGATGTTCATCCGTCAGTTGTTTAGAGCAAAAGACGATGAACATGGCGCCAAATTGCTTTTATACCAGGCAGCAATAAACAGGAAATGAAGTAATATTGGCGGGAAAACTATAGGACTTGGCATTTGTGAACTGTAGAATTAGTAAAACATGTTAATTGTGGAATGAAAATAAAATGAGTATGTACATGTGAAGATGTATATATACATGAATATATACACACGGCTACATATTTGTGTCCATGAGGTATGTTGTATGTCCTGGGTGATAGTACATCATGTATTTGTGTCCATGAGGTATGTTGTATGTCCTGGGTGATGTGTATTTGTCCACATGAGGTATATGGTATGTCTTGGTTGATAGTACATCATGTATTTGTGTCCATGAGGTATGTTGTATGTCCTGGGTGATAGTACATCATGTATTTGTGTCCATGAGGTATGTTGTATGTCCTGGGTGATGTGTATTTGTCCACATGAGGTATGTTGTATGTCCTGGTTGATAGTACATCATGTATTTGTCCACATGAGGTATGTGTATGTCCTTGGTGATAGTACATCATGTATTTGTCCACATGAGGTATGTTGTATGTCCTGGGTGATAGTACATGATGTATTTGTCCACATGAGGTATGTTGTATGTCCTTGGTGATAGTACATCATGTATTTGTCCACATGAGGTATGTTGTATGTCCTGTGTGATAGTACATCACGTATTTGTCCACATGAGGTATGTTGTATGTCCTTGGTGATAGTACATCATGTATTTGTCCACATGAGGTATGTTGTATGTCCTGTGTGATAGTACATCATGTATTTGTCCACATGAGGTATGTTGTATGTCCTTGGTGATAGTACATCATGTATTTGTCCATGAGGTGTGTTGTATGTCCTTGGTGATAGTACATCATGTGTTTGTCCACATGAGGTATGTTGTATGTCCTGGGTGATAGTACATCATGTATTTGTCCACATGAGGTATGTTGTATGTCCTTGGTGATAGTACATCATGTATTTGTCCACATGAGGTATGTTGTATGTCCTTGGTGATAGTACATCATGTATTTGTCCAAGAGGTATGCTGTATGTCATGTGTGATAGTACATCATGTATTTGTCCATGAGGTATGTTGTATGTCCTTGGTGATAGTACATCATGTATTTGTCCATGAGGTATGCTGTATGTCCTGTGTGATAGTACATCATGTATTTGTCCATGAGGTATGTTGTATGTCCTGTGTGATAGTACATCATGTATTTGTCCATGAGGTATGTTGTATGTCCTTGGTGATAGTACATCATGTATTTGTCCAAGAGGTATGCTGTATGTCCTGTGTGATAGTACATCATGTATTTGTTCATGAGGTATGCTGTATGTCCTGTGTGATAGTACATCATGTATTTGTCCACATGAGGCATGTTGTATGTCCTGTGTGATAGTACATCATGTATTTGTCCACATGAGGTGTGTTGTATGTCCTTGGTGATAGTACATCATGTATTTGTCCATGAGGTATGCTGTATGTCCTGTGTGATAGTACATCATGTATTTGTCCATGAGGTATGTTGTATGTCCTGAGTGATAGTACATCATGTATTTGTCCATGAGGTATGTTGTATGTCCTTGGTGATAGTACATCATGTATTTGTCCAAGAGGTATGCTGTATGTCCTGTGTGATAGTACATCATGTATTTGTCCATGAGGTATGTTGTATGTCCTTGGTGATAGTACATCATGTATTTGTCCACATGAGGTATGTTGTATGTCCTGTGTGATAGTACATCATGTATTTGTCCACATGAGGTATGTTGTATGTCCTGGGTGATAGTACATCATGTATTTGTCCATATGAGGTATGTTGTATGTCCTGGGTGACATGGGTGATAGTACATCATGTATTTGTCCACATGAGGTATGTTGTATGTCCTGGGTGATAGTACATGATGTATTTGTCCACATGAGGTATGTTGTATGTCCTGGGTGATAGTACATCATGTGTTTGTCCACATGAGGTATGCTGTATGTCCTGGGTGATAGTACATGATGTATTTGTCCACATGAGGTATGTTGTATGTCCTGTGTGATAGTACATCACGTATTTGTCCACATGAGGTATGTTGTATGTCCTTGGTGATAGTACATCATGTATTTGTCCACATGAGGTATGTTGTATGTCCTGTGTGATAGTACATCA
Organism: Terebella lapidaria; assembly: GCA_949152475.1. Taxonomy (NCBI): domain Eukaryota; kingdom Metazoa; phylum Annelida; class Polychaeta; order Terebellida; family Terebellidae; genus Terebella; species Terebella lapidaria. Next base: position 99,562,023 of record OX424555.1, read on the forward strand.
TGTATTTGTCCACATGAGGTATGTTGTATGTCCTTGGTGATAGTACATCATGTATTTGTCCACATGAGGTATGTTGTATGTCCTTGGTGATAGTACATCATGTATTTGTGTCCATGAGGTATGTTGTATGTCCTGGGTGATAGTACATCACGTATTTGTCCATGAGGTATGTTGTATGTCCTTGGTGATAGTACATCATGTATTTGTCCATGAGGTGTGTTGTATGTCCTTGGTGATAGTACATCATGTATTTGTCCATGAGGTGTGTTGTATGTCCTTGGTGATAGTACATCATGTATTTGTCCACATGAGGTGTGTTGTATGCCCTGGGTGATAGTACATCATGTATTTGTCCATGAGGTGTGTTGTATGTCCTTGGTGATAGTACATCATGTATTTGTCCACATGAGGTATGTTGTATGCCCTGGGTGATAGTACATCATGTATTTGTCCACATGAGGTATGTTGTATATCCTTGGTGATAGTACATCATGTATTTGTCCACATGAGGTATATTGTTTGTCCTGGATGATATTACAGTGTGTTTTTGTGGCTGATAGATCCATGACGTGGAGTTCGCACAAATCGAGATGGAAGTCGTTCGTGGTCTCGACTCTGGTAATCAAGCCCTGAAGAAAATGCATCAGTTGATGTCAATTGAGGATGTGGAACGTATCATGGACGAGACCCAAGAGTCTGTGGAATACCAGCGCGTATGTCTTCTACTGATTACTGATATAACAATAACCAGTCTGGCATTAAAATTTGAAGACTGCCATATTGATTGTGTGTCTCTGCTTGTAGGAGATCGACACGATTCTTGCGGGTGGTTTGACTCAGGAAGATGAGGAAGATGTTCTTCGAGAACTGGACCAAATTGTACAGGTAGAGACCCTCAGACCATTATTGGGTCATGTACACACAAATGACAAACTGTACTGTATGGTACAGAAGCTTGAACAGTTCAGCATGATGTTGGTCTGCACTTAATGCCTATCAAGTGTAATATGTTATCATAAGGTCCTCGAATGAAGAGTAACTCGCATCTTTACTGTATAATTCAAAAATCACTGTGTGCTGCCAGCTGCATTTGCACCACTTAATGTGTGGTGCGCAAATCGGGATATCTACTTTTGTGTTGGTGAGAACTTGATCATGGGCATAATAACTGTTATTATTATATACCCTACGTGAAATTTCCCTCTATTTTCATTTTGTAAATCGATCATTCTCATAAGTTACCATATCGGATCACCTGTGTGCTGCACTTATTGTATTACGTGTTCATAGCAACGGCGGCTAGAAATGCTAGTAAAATTAAAACGTCAATGATGTAATTGTGGTCGGGCCGGAGCGCAAATCTTGTTTCCAAACAGGCTTGCTGGCTCTGAAAAAACCCAAAATATCCCCTGAGTTCAAGCGAATAAACCACTATTTTATAAAAATTAACAAGTATTTATATGGGGGTATATGATAATAAGGTTATTGGGGTATAACAGGTTTGAGGCACTCGTTCTTGTCGCGCAAACTGTATGTAGCGCGACAAGAACTCGTGCCTCAAACCTGTTATCACATCAATAACCTTATATTATACGACGATAGACACATTGATTGGTCGAAACGTCACGTGAGCTCCCATAAATTTACGTGTTTCTGCAGGTGATTCGCGAAATCTTATCTTGGTCCTTCGAACAGCCCAAAATAACTTTCACCGGGTCCGCTACTTATATTACATTTATATTGGTTCCTCGAGCAGCACAAAGTAACTTTCACCGGGTCCGCTACTTATATTACATTTATATTGGTTCCTCGAGCAGCCCAAAATAACTTTCACCGGGTCCGCTACTTATATTACATTTATATTGGTTCCTCGAGCAGCCCAAAGTAACTTTCACCAGGTCCGCTACTTATATTACATTTATATTGGTTCCTCGAGCAGCCCAATATAACTTTCACCGGGTCCGCTACTTATATTACATTTATATTGGTCCCTCGAGCAGCCCAAAGTAACTTTCACCGGGTCCGCTACTTATATTACATTTATATTGGTCCCTCGAGCAGCCCAATATAACTTTCACCGGGTCCGCTACTTATATTACATTCATATTGGTCCCTCGAGCAGCCCAAAGTAACTTTCACCGGGTCCGCTACTTATATTACATTTATATTGGTTCCTCGAACAGCCCAATATAACTTTCACCGGGTCCGCTACTTATATTACATTTATATTGGTCCCTCGAGCAGCCCAATATAACTTTCACCGGGTCCGCTACTTATATTACATTTATATTGGTTCCTCGAGCAGCCCAATATATACCTTTCACCGGGTCCGCTACTTATATTACATTTATATTGGTCTCTCGAGCAGCCCAATGTAACTTTCACCGGGTCCGCTACTTATATTACATTTATATTGGTCTCTCGAGCAGCCCAATGTAACTTTCACCGGGTCCGCTACTTATATTACATTTATATTGGTCCCTCGAGCAGCCCAAAGTGACTTTCACCTGGTTCGCTACTTATATTACATTTATATTGGTCCCTCGAGCAGCCCAGTATAACTTTCACCTGGTCCGCTACTTATTAAGGCATTTCAGCAGAAATGCCTTTATGGTTTTGTCAAAAAAAAAATTTTTTTTTTTTTTTTTCGATGTATCTTCGCCAAATTTTCACTGCTGGTCAGAAATGTTGTGTGGAAGAAGCCTATTGTTTTTGAGCCGGCTCCGGGGTCCGTGAGGTCCGTGAGGATGAAATCAATGTTTCTGGTTTCCGCACGATAACTCAAAAAGTGTTATGGCAATGACTGTGGAACTTTGCATGGAGGTTCATATATCACCAGGGAAGAAGCCTATTGATTTTGAGGCCGATTCGTCAAACGACCTTTGACCTAGGGCTCGAAATAATTTTAGCTGAGTCATCCTTGAGGCTCTCATGCATATCTCGGAAACGGTGCGTCGTAGAGCGAAACAGATGTTATTTTCAGACTCGTCATCCTAGACAAACATGTCTAAGGGGTATTATGGATGACCTTTGACCTTGACCTTAAATTTTTTCGCTGAGTCGGCATTTTTCGTTTATGTCGATATCTCGGAAACGGTGCGTCGTAGAGCGAAACGGACATTATTTTCGGACTCGTCGCCCTAGACAAACATGTCTTAGGGGTATTATGGATGACCTTTGACCTTGACCTTAATTTTTTTTGCTGAGTCGGCATTTTTCGTATTCGTCGATATCTCGGAAACGGTGCGTCGTAGAGCGAAACGGACGTTATTTTCGGACTCGTCGCCCTAGACAAACATGTCTTAAGGGTATTATGGATGACCTTTGACCTTGACCTTAAATTTTTTCGCTGAGTCGGCATTTTTCGTTTTCGTCGATATCTCGGAAACGGTGCGTCATAGAGCGAAACGGACGTTATTTTCGGACTCGTCGCCCTAGACAAACATGTCTTAAGGGTATTATTGATGATCATTGACCTTGACCTTAAATTTTTTCGCTGAGTCGGCATTTTTCGTTTTCGTCGATATCTCGGAAACGGTGCATCATAGAGCGAAACGGACGTTATTTTCGGACTCGTCGCCCTAGACAAACATGTCTTAAGGGTATTATGGATGACCTTTGACCTTGACTTAAATTTTTTCCCTGAGTCGGCATTTTTCGTTTTCGTCGATATCTCGGAAATGGTACGTCGTACAGCGATACGGATGTTATTTTTGGACTCGTCGCCCCAGACAAACAAGTATATAGGGTATTATGGATGACCTTTGACCTTCAATTTTTTTCGCTGAGTCAGCATTTTTCATTTTCGTCGATATCTCGGAAATGGTGCGTCGAAGAGCGAAACGGACGTTATTTTCAGACTCGTCGCCCTAGACAAACATGTCTTAGGGGTATTATGGATGACCTTTGACCTTGACCTTAAATTTTTTCGCTGAGTCGGCATTCTTCGTTTGCGTCGATATCTCGGAAACGGTGCGTCGTAGAGCGAAACAGACGTTATTTTCGGACTCGTCGCCCTAGACAAACATGTCTTAGGGGTATTATGGATGACCTTTGACCTTGACTTTAAATTTTTTCGCTGAGTCGGCATTTTTCGTTTTCGTCGATATCTCGGAAATGGTGCGTCGTAGAGCGAAACGGATGTTATTTTCGGACTCGTCGCCCTAGACAAACATGTACATAGGGTATGATGGATGACCTTTGACCTTGACCTTAAATTTTTTCGCTGAGTCGGCATTTTTCGTTTCTGTCGATATCTCGGAAACGGTCTCATTGGGAACATATCATGTCAGCATTTTGTTTTTAGGTTACCGGACCTTTGGTCCGTAACCTATTGGCATGGCGATGCGTCCGGCGTCGTCGTCGTCCGTCGTCGTCGTCGTCGTCGTCATCGTCCGTCAACAATTTTATCTTTAAAGTTTACGATCGAATTTTTCTGAAATTTTGCACAAAAATGCCTAAAAATATTTCGAGAGGGAGGTATTTTTTAGTTTTTTGATTTTCGCATTTTTTTCAAAATGGCGGCCGTTTTCGACGAAAAATGCCTGATTTTGGACTTTGGCGGCCATTTTCTCAAACTCTGTTCAGTAACTTTTTTTTTTATTGATGCATAACACTCCTCATATGTACCCCTGTGACATGTATAAATTTCGTTGTGCTTGAATCGCTCGAAGTGGGCCATTTTGGGCCCAAACTCGGCCCAAATGGGACTTTCCCATGTTAAATTCTCCTATGCTTTATAATGGGACACATTAAAGCCTAATATCTCACTTAATATTGAGATTAGAGACTAGGAATCAATTGTGGACATATAGGAAATGATATATGCTGAATATTGTCATGACCTTGAATTTGACCTCTGACCTTGGTTTCAAGGTCAGAGCGGCCGTTTTCGTCGAAAAATGGCGAATTTTGGTCTTCGACGGTCGTTTTCTCAAAATCTGTTCAGTAACTTTTTTTTCTTATTGATGAAAAACACTCCTCATATGTACCCCTGTGACATGTATAAATTTCGTTGCGCTTGAATCGCTTGAAGTGGGCCATTTTGGGCCCAAACTCGGCCCAAATGTGACTTTCCCATGCTAAATTTTCCTATGCTTTATAATGGCACACATTAAGCCTAATATCTCACTTAATATTGAAGTTAGAGACCAGGAATGAATTGTGGACATATAGGAAATGATATATGCTGAATATTCTCGTGACCTTGAATTTGACTTTTGACCTCATTTTCAAGGTCACAGGACAAAATGGCTAATATCTCGCTTATTATCGACTTTACAGCTTAGGAATCAATTGTGAACATATAGGAAATGATATATGCTGAATATTCTTGTGACCTTGAATTTGACCTTTGACCTCATTTTCAAAGTCACAGGACAAAATGGCTAATATCTCGCTTATTATCGACTTTACAGCTTAGGAATCAATTGTGAACATATAGGAAATGATATATGCTGAATATTCTCGTGGCCTTGAATTTGAGCTTTGACCTCATTTTCAAGGTCACAGGACAAAATGGCCAATATCTTGCTTATTAGCGACTTTACAGCTTAGGAATCGATTGTGAACATATAGGGAATGATATATGCTGAAAATTCTCGTGACCTTGAATTTGACCTTTGACCTCATTTTCAAGGTCACAGGACAAAACGGCCAATATCTTGCTTATTAGCGACTTTACAGCTTAGGAATCAATTGTGAACATATAGGAAATGATATATGCTGAAAATTCTCATGACCTTGAATTTGACCTTTGACCTCATTTTCAAGGTCACATGACAAAATGGCTTATATCTCGCTTATTATCGACTTTACAGCTTAGGAATCAATTGTGAACATATAGGAAATGATATATGCTGAATATTCTCATGACCTTGAATTTGATCTTTGACCTCATTTCCAAGGTCACAGGACAAAATTGCTAATATCTCGCTTATTATCGACTTTACAGCTTAGGAATCAATTGTGAACATATAGGAAATGATATATGCTGAATATTCTCATGACCTTGAATTTGACCTTTGACCTCATTTTCAAGGTCACAGGACAAAATGGCCAATATCTTGCTTATTAGCGCCTTTACAGCTTAGAAATCAATTGTGAACATATAGGAAATGATATATGCTGAATATTCTAGTGACCTTGAATTTGACTTTTGACCTCATTTTCAAGGTCAACAGGACAAAATGGCTAATATCTCGCTTATTAGCGACTTTACAGCTTAGGAATCAATTGTGAACATATAGGAAATGATATATGCTGAAAATGCTCGTGACCTTGAATTTGACCTTTGGCCTATTTTCAAGGTCACAGGACAAAATGGCCAATATCTTGCTTATTAGCGACTTTACAGCTTAGGAATCAATTGTGAACATATAGGAAATGATATATGCTGAAAATGCTCGTGACCTTGAATTTGACCTTTGACCTATTTTCAAGGTCACAGGACAAAATGGCCAATATCTTGCTTATTAGCGACTTTACAGCTTAGGAATTAATTGTGAACATATAGGAAATGATATATGCTGAAAATTCTCATGACCTTGAATTTGACCTTTGACCTCATTTTCAACAGGACAAAATGGCTAATATCTTGCTTATTATCGACTTTAGAGATTAGGAATCAATTGTGAACATATAGGAAATGATATATTCTGAATATTTTAATGATATTGAATTTGACCTTTGACCTAAATTTCGAGGTCAGTCATTTTATTTTCAAAGTCAGATTACAAAATGGCTTATATCTCGCTTATTATCAAATTTACAGCTTATGGGTCCATAGTGAACATATAGGAAATGATGTATGCTGAATAGTTTGGTGATCTAGAATTTAACCTTTGATCCCATTTTCAAGGTTAGAGATATGGCGATTTCAGTGGTCACCTTGAATTTGACTTTCAACTTTCTCGGCTTAACTCTGTATATTTCTCCGGTAACCTTACTAGCCCATTGGGCTAATTTTTTTCATGCTTCACTCTGAAATGCCTCCAAGGCCTTTAGGCCTTGACGTCTAGTATTACATTTATATTGGTCCCTCGAGCAGCCCAATATAACTTTCACCGGGTCCGCTACTTCTATTACATTTATATTACACTTCAGAAACATAACCTTGAGTTTTGAAAATGTTGAAAACTCTTTGTGTCTGCGGTTAGGAATTGAAGACACTTTGACTATTGTCTTATAATAAAACAAATAAGGGGACTAGGTTTCTCACAATATCGCTTTTTATGGTACTTCTGACAATTATATGGCACTCAACCATAAAAAGTGATATTGCACTCAACCAACCCCCATATTTGTATAATATTGTGCAACACTAGTACCCCATGGTATTCAAGTCATGCACCCGGTTGTGACCGCGCAGTGATCGGCTGACATTGTACTGGTTCATGTGTCGTTTGATAACACTGAGATAAAAGATTTCTCCTGATTACCTGTAATGTCACTGTTGTCAGGACTCCCTGCCCGAGGTACCTGCTGCTGTTGCTAAGGGGGATGAGGACCTTGAACTCCCAGACGTTCCATCTAACAAACTGCCTGGTACGTACAATATATACATAGTAGTGTGTGATATCATTGTATCCCCCGAACAAAGTTCGGCGGATACTATGGATTTGGCTTCGTCGTCCGCGTCCGCGTCCGCGTCCGCGCCCGCGTCCGCGTCCGTGTCCGCGTCCGCAGAGATTTTCTTGTGAACGCGCTACAGGCCGCAATTCTCACCCGATCACCATTATTTTTTGCAGGCACATATATAATGGTAAGATCCCGACACCAATCGATTTTGGTTGCCGTGGCAACTGAATTGGTCGTTTGGGGACACATTTTGCATTGAAAACAGCCTGTTTGAGACACATGGCTTGTGAACGCGCTACAGGCCGCAATTCTCACCCGATCACCATTATTTTTTGCAGGCACATATATTATGGTAAGATCCCGACACCAATCGATTTTGGTTGCCGTGGCAACTGAATTGGTCGTTTGGGGACACATTTTGCATTGAAAACAGCCTGTTTGAGACACATGGCTTGTGAACGCTCTACAGATTGCAATTTTTGACGAATCTCGATAATATTTGGAAGTGTTGTTGGGAAGGGCTGTCACACGAAACCAATCGTTTTTTAGAATGATCATATAAATATTAATATGTTACCAGCCTAACTTATTACAGAATTTTGAAATATCCATTTTGACATGTACGATCATTCCAATAGCCTGTACAGTGGAAGGTAATGACACTGGTTTCTTGTTTAGAATGGAGAACTGAAGTTTTCAGTGAAAACAGGACAATATTACTGAATAAGTTAACATTAGTTTTATTAGTTAAGTCTATTATTGTCCACAATAAAAATAGTTAAGATGAGAAACGTTTATTATTAAGCTCAACAAGGTAAAGGTTTTGTTCAGTACAAATTTCATGGGTGTAACTGAATAAGTTAACATTATTTTTAATAGTTAAGTCTATTATTGACCACAATAAAAATAGTTAAGACAAGAAATATTTATTATTAACTTCAACAAGGTAAATGTTCTGTCCAGTACAAATTTCATTGGTGTAACCGAATAAGTTAACATTATTTTCACTAGTTAAGTCTATTATTGACCACAATAAAAATAGTTAAGTCTATTATTGACCACAATAAAAATAGTTAAGATGAGAAATATTTATTATTAAGCTCAACAAGGTGAAAGTATGTCCAGTACAGATTTCATGGGTGTACTGAATAAGTTAACATTATTTTTACTAGTTTAGTCTATTATTGACCACAATAAAAATAGTTAAGACAAGAAATATTTATTATTGGGCTCAACAAGGTAAAGATTCTGTCCAGTAGACATTTTATGTCTGTAACCAAATAAGTTAACATTTTTTTGCTAGTTAAGTCTATTATTGACCTCAATAAAAATAGTTAAGATGAGAAACAATTATTATTGAGCTCAACAAGGTTAAGGTTTTGTCCGGTAGAAATTTCTGGGTGTAACCGAATAAGTTAACTTTATTTTTACATGTTAAGTCTATTATTGACCACAATGAAAATAGTTAAGACAAGAAATATTTATTATTGGGCTCAACAAGGTGAAGGCTTTGTCCAGTAGAGATTTTATGTTTGTGACCGAATAAGTTAACATTATTTTTTTGCTAGTTAAGTCTATTATTGATCACAATAGCTTTTTATGAAAACATTGATCAACTTTTACTTTGAATTTCAACTTGAGACCATGTTTGGCACAAATTATGAGTTAAAATATATGGTGAAAAATTCGATCTGGCTCCAATTTCGTCATCTTGAAATGCAATTTTGGTCAACTTTTACTTTGAATTTCAACTTGAAAGCATGTTTGTCACATATTATAAGTTGAAATATAACTTATGACAAAAAGTTCTATCTGGCTCCAATTTCGTCATCTTGAAATGCAGTTTTGGTCAACTTTTACATTGAATTTCAACTTAATACCAAGTTTGGCACATATTATGAGTTGAAATATAACTCAAGGCAAAAAGTTTGATCTGGGTCCAATTTCGTCATCTTGAAATGCAGTTTTGGTCAACTTTTAGTTTGAATTTCAACTGGAAATCAAGTTGGGCAGGTATTATGAGTTAAAATATAACTCATGACGAAAAGTTTGATCTGGCTCCAATTTTGTCATCTTGAAATGCAGTTTTGATTAACTTTTACTTTGAATTTCAACTTGAAACCATGTTTGGCACATACATGTATTATGAATCGAAATATAACTTATGGTGAGAAGTTCAATCTAGCTCCAATTTCGTCATCTTGAAATGCATTTTTGGTCAAATTTTACTTTGAATTTCAACTTGGAACCAAGTTTGTAAAATATTCTGAGTTGAAATATAAATAGGTGAAAAGATTGATCTATCTGTATTTTCGTTATTTTATCAAACATGTCGAATGGAAATTCATATAAAGAGATTTCAGTGGTGATTTTGAATTCGACCTTCAATAACCTCGGAAAATCAGTGCAGCAGTTTTGGTGGGGAAAAGAAAACAGTTGTGACTTGGGATTTAACATTTCTCTGGTAATCTTTTTTAGCCCTTGCTCTAGTTTTTCACACTTGACAGTGATATATTTGGGGCAACAGAGATGATAGGGCTATGGGGGATACACCCAAGCGGTCGTAGGCGACCGGAAGCGTCTAGTTGAATATTACAATTCAATATTGTCATACTTCACACAAAGTATACTTGTACATAGTTGTAACTGTGATGTTGACTGACACAGAACGAGAGCCAGAACCGCAGAGGGAGGCACAGTTGGCCAGCTAGGGACTTATCCTCACTCCGAACCTTGCCCACACATACTTGTACACGACGTCCCTCAGCGCTGTCTGCAGTCTACTTGTCTGTTCTATAAGTTTGATAATCTGTGTCAAACTGAGTAAGAGAGGCGGCTGTTTATGTCAATCCAAACATACAAATGCTCTCTATAGTATGTAGGCCTACACATTTTTTACATTTTATTGCATCATATTGTTTATGTGTAAATAACTGTTTTACCAATGACATGTATCAATGTCATGTATGGGAATTTTACATTTATGGAAATGTGAATCTTGCATGTGTTTGTTCTTCATAAATCATTAATCATGTTCACATTTGTACCATAACAACGTTGTGTATGGCGCAGTATAGGTAATGTGATGACTATAACCTTGTGATCAGGACAGTTGATCATGTCTATCATTAACATGTGGAGGATTTGAACATGTATATAACTACAATGCTTATGTTTGACTTGAATCCGAAATACACAAACATACTAGAAATACATGTGTAGGTGTTGTATATTTATATCTGCAGTAAAAATTATGTTTGATTTTTTTTTCAGAAAAAATGTCTATGAAATGTCAATAAAGTTGAATTTTATCACAAAGTGATATTTATTTTGTTTGACGATATTTGTGGCCTCATAATTGTTTCGAAATAAACCAAGCAAGATTGCCATATATAAAAAACATTATTTAAAAAAAAAAAACGGAAGAATGGTTAGAAAGTATAACTTTAGCATCAGTATTGAGTGATTCTTTTCAGTAAACCGGAATTTCGTGTTTTACTAATTTGGTTTGAGTGTCAAAATAGAGCTATAGAGTTATATGAAGTTATTGTGAATAATTCAGAAACATGATGAATAATTTATAAATGTATGCAATGCATGTCAAAATATGATGTGTACTAGTGAGTAGAAGGTTTCTTCAACACCATATTCAGAGGTACAAGAAAAAACATGAAATAGTACGCACATTATACATTTCATACCGTACGATTATTATTATTATCCAGTGATGTATTTTAGTGGTTATGACACTTTGATAATTTAATATGGGATATACATATGAGTGGAGAATGAATCATACTTACTCACATGTATTACAGATCACCAGCTTTTTTGGAGAAAATGGGGCAAAATCACGGAAGCGTATTGGTAACATGACACAAAAAATACCAATTCACCACAGCGAATTACAGTGGGTTTTACTTATTTTTAGCTTACCGACCATTTGGACCGATAAGCTATTATCGTGGTTTCTCGTCCGTCTGGGTCTGTAACTTTTTTTGGCATGAATTTTTCCCAATAAATTTACCTTAGGCCAATATCTAAAGACTTTTTAAAAAAAATTTTCGATTGAATCGTTTTTGCCGATTTGGCGGCCATTTTTGACAAAAAATTACCAATTTTGGATTTTGGTGGCCATTTTCTCAACAACTGTCTTATCAGTTTTGAGATTTTTGTTTCGAAACATTCCTCTCATGTACCACTTTGACGTGTATAAATTTCGTTGCCCTTGATTCGCCGGTCTGCATGTGGCGGCCATTTTGATTTTTTGACGGGTTGGCGTAAAAAAAATTTTTTGTCCCAAATCAAGTCACTATTCGTTTTGAGCCATTTTCAGCAAAAAAAATCAAAACAAATTTTGGGCCATTGAAAATTGTTTCGGACGGATAATTTCACCCAATTTTTCCTTCATAATGGGAGCTGTGCAGAGTAAACTCATAGAACACTTCCAGATAGAGCCTAACTATTGGCACATTCGAATGGGAAATCCTATAATGCGGTTTGAATGGTGACCTTGGATATGACCAGTGCTGCCAGAGTATACTTTTTAAAAAGTATTATACTTTTTTTTGGCCTTGGGTACTTTTTATACTTTTTTAATACTTTTTTTGGCCTTGGGTACTTTTTTATACTTTTTTGGGGGGTTATGTCAGATTTTTCTGGCAAAACTGTCAAAAAGCCTGCGCAAAAGCCCGCGAAGGCAATATCTATACATTGTTGTACTAGTATATTTTAACAGATTCCAATCCATTGCCACACCGATGCTCAAGAGCCCATGCACGCCTTGATGTCTGCAGTACCATGGATCACAACGTGACGGCACATGTGTAGACACGCAGTGGGCCCTTGACCATGCGGTGTGACAATGAAAAATGGAATGCTGAAGGTACTATTGGTTAGCCAATATATGCATCAAAACAGGTTTGTCGATCAGAATATATACTTTTTTATACTTTTTTTTGGACTGGCGTGTACTTTTTTTTTGAGGATTTCAATACTTTTTTTCCGAAATGTTGGCTGGCAGCACTGTATGACCTAGAATTACCTTGGAAGGTCGAAACGACCTTTTTTTGTTGTTGAAGGAAACAATGATTTTGTCTTTGGCGGCCATTTTCTCAAAAAGATTCTCCCTATGTACCTTTGTGATGTGTATAAGTTTTGTTGCCTTTGAATCGACGGTCTGTGAAAATATGTCATTAACGAAAAAAATCTTTCGAGATGTAACTTGATTTTGTATTATCATGATTATAGTCCATACAGAAATGTGTTTCTAGCAACATTTACGAACATGTTTTAACAATAGATTTTAACATGAGTGTAACAATTTAGTTTTCTATGCAACTTGCATGATTGCCGGTAAGCTACAGCACCCTTGGTCCTATGATTAAACTATAGTTTAATAAGTTAGAAGGCGAATTGATATTTCGCCGCAGCGAATTACATGTTTGACACATACGGCAGCCTATTTGGGCCGTATGACTTCTTTTTTTTAACTTGAATATTCAAGATAATAAATTGAATATTCAAGTTAACAAGTTGAATATTCAAGTCAACAAGTTAATTATTCAAGATGACAACTTGAATATTCAAGATGATGTCAGCCATATGATCCATTTTTTTTGGTGACCTTGACCCACAATGACCTTAGTGCTCAAACTCGAGGCTATGTCCATCACAGAATGTATAAATTGTTCTTGGAGACAAAACTCTTGAAGATAGAACTAAGATGTGCTATAAAAAAGTGCATTTTCTGGTGACCTTGAGTGATCGAACTCAAGATAACTATATGGCAATATGATAATTCATTTAACAAGATATATGTTATTACAGTACAATGGTCCCTTAAGATAAACCCCTCTGAAATAAGACTTCCCTGTTTGTAAAGACTTTTCTATTCCCCAAAGATCAATTTAACATGTAAATGATAAGACCTCATTTTCCCTGCAAAGCGTGAGGTCTTATCTTAACAGCGACCACTGTATCTATTTATTTATGACTTCGTGACACACATAACTAAGTGCTACTTTGATAAAGGCAAAAGAATATGTAAAGTTTTAACGTCGTCCGCTATCCGGGATCCTCAAGGATAGTCCTCTCACCACGGGTCACGGCAGACGCACGCCCACTATCCTCAGATCCTCACGGATAGTCCGCTCACCGAGGGTCATTGCGGGCACAGTGCCTACTCTATCATCAGAACGTTAACCAGGTAGCAGTATGCCCAGCGAGCCCAGACATGCGGACACCACTCAGATACAGTTTCATCACCGTGGTGTTAACTGTAAGGCCGGCTCGCCGCGGTCCGCCACGGGGGATGGAACCCTGGACAGCCCGACAGTCCGCCAGAGCCTGTGTCGCACCATCCCGGGTGGGAGACCGGTGATCCAGAGGGCGTACACCCCTGAGTCATCAAGGTCCTCCCCACCCGTGCCCCCTATGGAAATTGTCCCCAGGGGCCCGCAAGGGCCTTAGCCACGGAGCGAGGACGTAGAGCTCCGTCGTTTCTCTCGCCTTACTCAGAGACAACTTCCATGAATAACACGTCCGGATGTGGAGGCCAGTCGGTTTGAACCGATGCTGATCGATCAGTTCATTGAGGGGCAACCGTACCATATATCATATGGTCTTGCCACTCATGAGAAGTGATCGATGGAGGAGGCGATCAACTCCGCGCTTGCGATGGAGGTAGCTGTCCGCTCCAGACAGATGCCTCCGGCCCCGGCTCTGGCCCCAGCTGTCCCGTCACAGGCGGCCGCGCCTTCTCCTGTGCAAGCATTGCAGGTGGCCCCATGGCCTGCCCCGGCTCCGCGGGAGCCCGTCATGGAACCCAACCCTCAGTGGGTTGGTATGCCGGCGTCCCCCTCCGGGATGCCTGCGCAAGCAGCACCGGCTGTCGCGTCGCGCTCGTCCTCGGATGAGTACGACTTAGAGGAATATGATTTCTGTGCAGCGCAGATGATTGCACACTGTGCAGGAATCGACGCTCCGGGACCTGCGGAATGCTGTGCATTCACCTCCGGACCGGTCCAGAACCGTCCCTGTTATTCCTGCGGAAAGCAGGGACACTTTTGGCTTAAGTGTCCGGAGCTGTTGGAGAGCCTGCAGGCACGTGGCTATCAAGGGGGTCTTCCCGAGAAGCGCCGGAGGAATTCCTCCTATTGGCCAGGTCCTTCAGGACAGCAAAGCCGACCTCCGCGTGAGGGGAATTGAAACCAGACGGAGTGGCGACCAACACTGCGTCTGAGTACAGTTGTTCTGTGGCGCCTGAGGCTGCCCCACCTGCGGACAAGCCGGACAACGCTCAAGTAGATATAACTTCTCCGGAAGTGGTCCTTGAGGATCCGCAAGGGCAGGCGCGGAGTAGAGACATTTCCAGCTCCGCCCACCGCACCTAACTCACCTGACGTCTCTGGCTATCGCCGGAGCCGCCAGAAGGCTGCTCACGGCCGTCGTGCGACCGTGTACGGTCGGCAATGCTATCTGTTTCTTTCTCACTCATTTGTTTTACTTCTGAGTGTCCCGGAGCAGGCAAAAGGTCCCCAGGGACGAGAGAGCAAAACACTGCGACTTTAGGCTGCGATGGAGTGCCGTCGGACTGATCCTGGTCACGACACCAAAGTAAAATTTTAACGTCGTCCGCTTTCCGGGATCCCCGAGGATAGTCCTCTCACCACGGGTAACGGCGGACGCAAGCCCACTATCCACATCGAGGGTCACTGCAGGCGCAGTGCCTACTCAATCATTTATTTTATTTTATTTTATTTATATGTTCTTTAGCCAGGGTAGCCTGGTCAGTGTGCAAAGAAAAAACACTGGTCTCCCCCAGGCCCCTGAATTTACAGATACAATATTACATGAACATGAATTTACAGACACAGGTACATACATACATCAGAACGTTAACCAGGTAGCAGCCCGAACCCGAGAAACCCAGACATGCGGACACCATTCAGATACAGGATCATCACCGTGGTGTTAACTGTAAGGCCGGCTCGCCGCGGTCCGCCACGGGGGATGGAACCCCGGACAGCCCGACAGTCCGCCAGAGCCTGTGCCGCACCATCCCGGGTGGGAGACCGGTGATCCAGAGGGCGTACACCCCCGAAACATCAAGGTCTTCCCCACCCATGCCCCCTATGGAACTTGTCTCCAAGGGCCCGCAAGGGCCTTAGCCACGGAGCGAGGACGTAGAGCTCATGGCCGAGCCCTCCGTCGTTTCTCTCGCCTTGCTCAGTGACAACTTGTATTTGTACCCCAGAGCACGACAAACGAATGAAATGACGTAAGACCATTATTACAGTATACTGGGCGAGACTGTTGGAGGGCGTTGCTAGGCAGCACGTGCTTCGAACAGAAGTGTCCAAAACAAAGGCCGAGAAACAAACGTGTTTAACAAAGAACCACCTGCCACGATCTTTGGGCAAAATCGCCACAAATATATTATACTTACCGTAATGGTCCTAATAGTAGCACGGCGTGCCAAGCAAGACTTCTTGCAGCAGCGCGTGCAAAAATGAGGCCAAACTTGAGGTCAAATTTAAGAAAATCACTGAATAATATACCTATATCCTTCAACCCACTTTATTATGATTCAAATGTCAAAGATGTGTTTATTGGAACACCCCAAGATTTTATTAGATAGAAGTGAAGTGAAATAAAAAGTTACGAAAGTCGAATATTTTTGGGGAAAAGTAGGGAGCGCTCTACTATTAGGGCACTAATAGGACCAATACGGTATATGTATGTGTACAATTGCTAAAATGTATCGAGTAATCGCTGGTAAGCTGCAGGACCATTGGTCCTATGCATCTATGACCCTTCCGTACAAAATGAGTGCCAGAGCGCTAGCTTTTTCATTTGTGCCTGAATACTCGTGACTACGGTATAAACAAGTAGCCGTCAAAAAATTTTGCAGTGTATAACATTTGTGTGGCTCTAGTTGTCAAATTTAGGTTTTCAGACAGTAGATTATTTGTCACCAGTGGTCACTGCTTGTAGATAGGTGGGTGTACAGCCCCCACGCGTTTAGCACGACACTTTTTCGCTGCCCTTAGTTGTAAGTAAAATAATCAAACACGGCGTGGACGATAATGGAGGAAATGGACAGCAACATACTACATAATATTTATATAGGGGATCAAATGTCGAAGAATACCAAATGTCGAACACAGTTCTGAATTTTATCAGTGCTCAGAAAATCATGAACCTAAATTGGAACTCCTGCGTATGAGTGTGTAAATTAGGGCCCCAGGCACGAGTCAAGGAAAACGTAACCAGTTACCCGTACATGGAAACCCGATCTGAACCCGGGTACTCGTCATGTATTCATAAATAGTTTAGTCCATGATATAGAACTTCATTTTATGTTTTGTATCGATTTTCGAAAATTCGAGAAGATCCAATTTAGAATTACTTGGTAAAGTCCAAGTACACAAAGTATTTATCGAGTAGTGTTAGTGACAGTGACTCGACAACAGGGATGGGGTCAAATACACTTTATCAAATACAAATTCAAATACAAATATATTTTTTGATTTTCAAATACAAATTCAAATACAAATATTCCTGATTTTCATTTTTCAAATACAAATACAGATATTATTATTATGATCAAATACAAATTCAAATACAAATACGGATAAAGTGCAAAGCACAATTATATCAAATCATTATACATGTTATATCAAAGAAGTTAGAAGTTCACTTTCAAAATTTATATTCTTAGGCCTACGGTACCGTTGTTTCCCTGATTATACTAAGTCAGAGCTGATTATCTCCCTATGTGTACAATATATCATGTACACATGCATAACTTCATGCCAGTAATGAGTCAAAGGGGCTCAGGTTTTTTATGTTGATTCTCAGCTTGCTCCTTGTTACTTGCTATTGGTATTCACAGGGTCATAAAGCCAGTGGCATGTAGCTGTCTAGTTCACTAATGTTATTAGGGCATTTCGGCACGAAATTATGGTTTTGTCAGAATTTTTTTTTTTTTTTTTTTTTTTTTCACTTTTCGGTTTCCGGACGATAACTCAAGAACGCCTTGACGAATCTTCAAGAAATTTTCACCAGTTATCACATATATTACATAGATGAACCCTATTGTTTTGGAGCCGGCTCCGAGGTCCGGTTAGTCCGTGAGGATGAATTTTGTGTCAAATGGTTTCCGGATGATAACTCGAAAAGTACTTGTGCTACCATTCTGAAACTTGACATATATGTTGATATAGTGTCGCAGAGGAGCCCTATCGATTACGGGGTCAATCCCTCAAACGACCTTTGACCCAGGGGCCAAAAATATTTTTGATGAGTCATCCTTGAGGCTCATTGCATATCTCGGATACGGTGCGTCGTAGAGCGAAACGGATGTTATTTTCGGACTCGTCACCGTAGACACAACATGTCTAAAAGGTATCATGGATGAACTTTGACCTTGACCCGAAATTTTTTTTGCCGAATCGGCATTTTTCGTTTTCTTCCATATCTCGGAAACGGTGCATCGTAGAGCGAAACGGACGTCATTTTCAGACTCTTCACCCTAGACAAACATGTCTTAGGGGTATTATGGATGAACCTTGACCTTGACCCAGATTTTTTTCGCCGAGTCGGCATTTTTCGCTTTCGTCGATATCTCGGAAACGGTGCGTCGAAGAGCGAAACGGACGTCATTTTCGGACTCTTCGACCTAGACGAACATGTCCTAGGTGTATTATGGATGAACTTCGACCTTGACCCAAAGTTTTTTTGCCGAAGCGGCATTTTTCGTTTTCGTCGATATCACGGAAACGGTGCGTCGTAGAGCAAAACGGACATTATTTTCAGACTCATGATACTAGACAAACATGTCTGAGGGGTATGTTGGGTGAACTTGGTCCTAGGCCAGAAATTTTTTTTGCTGAGTCGGCGTTTTTCATTTTCAGCCATATCTCGGAAACAGTGCATCGTAGAGTGAAACGGACGTTATTTTCGGACTCATGACACTAGGCAAATATGTCTTAGGGGTATGTTGGGTCAATTTGATCCTGGGCCAATTTTTTTTGCTTTTTCATTTTTCATTTTTGGCCAATCTCGGAAACGATACATCGTTGAATGAAATCTATGTTATTTTTGGATTCGTGGTACTAGACAAAGATATCTTAGGGGTATGTTGGGGAAATTGTGCCTGGGCCAATTTTTTTTTCTCCTGAGTCGGCATATTTCATTTTAGGCCATATCTCGTTTATTTTCATTTATATCTCAGAAACCGACGTCTTGGATTGAAATGGATGTATCTACATAATCATTTTGGTTGCAGAGTTGTCAGTAATTACCAGTTCACCTGTGATTGTGTTGTGTATCGAAATGCCCCAAGGCCTCTAGGCCTTTACGTCTAGTTTTAAACATGTTATAGGCAGTGTGAGAGGAAGGTGGCCACATTGGTACTTGACCAGTGTTGATTACCCAATTTATGAGCCTATTGATAATGGATGGGTGCAGGGGGCTTGGGGGAAGGGAAAGGGGAGGGATGGTAGTCTCTTCTGTTTACAGTGCCGCAGGAAGCTAGGTCAAGATCTTATCACAGTTAAGTATGATATTTGATTGCATTTGAACAAATACTGCAAATATGCGTATCAAATACAAATATTGCAATTAATCTTTTGACAAATTCAAATACAAATCTGCTCATACAGCGTATTTAAATACAAATACAAATACCCCATCCCTGCTCGACAATGGTAGCGTGACAACGCGGGGTGGCTTTGTTTATACCACTTGAACCCGACCCACTTCAGGTGACCTGACCTAAAAACATTTCTGAACTCGGGTATTGATGTGTTGATTGGAGATAAAATGCAAGACATAATAACAAGATCGATATAAGTAAGTTTAAGTAACAATAGAGTGATAGAGTCTTAGACAACTACCGGTAATACATTTACGTTCACGGATACAGGTTGCCGAGTTTTGACCCGGGTCCGATGTTGATCCGACCCGTGGTCAGGTACCTGGGTACTGGTGGGGGCCCTAGTGCAAATGTCACTCATGAACTGGGAAACACCGTCTTCACAACTTGGTTTGAACACAGCACATATTGCTTTGCACAGTAGTAATTTGGAAGTTTTCAGTATTCTGTTAATTTTTTTCTGGTATTTTATTTGTATATACCGTATTGGTCCTAATAGTAGCACGTCGAGCCAAAGCAAGACCAAATGCAGCAGCGAGCACAAAAGTGGCGTCAAACTTGAGGTCAATTTGAAGAAAATCACTGAATAATATACCTATAGCCTCTAATCCCCTTTATTATGATTCAAATAACATGAATGTATGGATTGGAACACTCCAAGATCTTATTAGAAAGATATGAAGTGAATTATTTGGTTACAAAAATCAAACATTTTTGGGCAACAGAGGGGGCCGCTCTACTATTAGGGTGCGTGCCACTATTAGGACCAATACGGTAGTTATGTGATGTATTGCAAAGTTCACATGAGTCAAGATTTCATAACTCGAGTACTCCGTGCAAGATGGAGCGCCTTAAATTCCTCATATTGAAGGCACGATAGATAGGCCATAAAGGCCCCAAATGACACGATATGCCTCTGGAACCAAACAATTTGTACATAGATCTCAGGTTTGCAATATAATCGTATAGGAAGTCTCATCTGGGGCATGACCTTGACCTAGGATGACCTTGAGTGGCAAATCTCCGGGTCACATACGATCGTTTCGAGATACAATTTGCGGACCCTAGAACTCTCCACTGCGAGGTATTAAAGTTAAGTTACTGTATTGTGACGTCATGAAAATACGTCATTTTATCTGGCAAAATGAAACCAAAACACGATAAAACCAGCTTGGCTATCCCCATAATAAACAAAAAGATCCGCAAATACTAAGACCGCAGGGAATATTAACAGTACCTGGCATTGGGCAGATTGTATCTCGAAACGGCCGTATTTGACATGAATTGTGTAAACTGGTCTCTACAGACAAAATAACTACAGTTGGATCTTATGGTTGTTTTATAGGCATATCAGGGAATCATATATGATGGATCTGTTGATGACTTGCCCTTCAGTAATATAGCTCAATAACATGTTCGAGCTAAGTCTGCAAGTAAGCTATACTGTGTCCCTTGGTGCTATGTTTCGGGTGCTGTTTGGATTAAAGTGTGTTGTGGTTTTACAGGGAGCTCTATTTATGCAAGGTTGTTGTGATATTAGAGGGTGTTGTTGTCATCTCACAGGGTGTTGTTGTGTTTTTACAGGGTGTTGGTGTGGTTTTACAGGGTGTTGTTGTGGTTTTACAGGGTGGTGTTGTGGTTTTACAGGGTGGTATTGTGGTTTTACAGGGTGTTGTTGTGGTTTTACTGGGTGTTGTTGTGGTTTTACAAGGTCTTGTTGTAGTTTTACGTGTTGTAGTTTTGCAGGTTGTGGTTTTACAGGGTGTTGTGGTTTATATTCTGCAGTTGCAACACATCTTCGGCAATGGATGAAGTGGTTGCTGTGACGACTGACAGTGATGGACCAATCATCACTCACCATGAGTCGACTGACGACAAAACTAGCTCACCGACATCTGAGTGTGCATCGGAACTCTCTAGTGGGCCGGCCAGTCCAGCACTGAACAAACCAGGCAAGGCACTCAGACACCATGTGATTTATAATTAGTTAACCAAGCCCTCTAGTGGGCCGGCCAGTCCAGCACTGAACAAACCAGGCAAGGCAGTCAGACACCATGTGATTTATAATTAGTTAACCAAGCCCTCTAGTGGGCCGGCCAGTCCAGCACTGAACAAACCAGACAAGGCAGTCAGGCACCATGTGATTTATAATTAGTTAACCAAGCCCTCTAGTGGGCCGACCAGTCCAGCACTGAACAAACCAGACAAGGCAGTCAGACACCGTGTGATTTATAATTAGTTAACCAAGCCCTCTAGTGGGCCGGCCAGTCCAGCACTGAACAAACCAGACAAGGCAGTCAGACACCATGTGATTTATAATTAGTTAACCAAGCCCTCTAGTGGGCCGGCCAGTCCAGCACTGAACAAACCAGACAAGGCAGTCAGGCACCGTGTGATTTATAATTAGTTAACCAAGCCCTCTAGTGGGCCGACCAGTCCAGCACTGAACAAACCAGACAAGGCAGTCAGGCACCATGTGATTTATAATTAATTAACCAAGCCCTCTAGTGGGCCGACCAGTCCAGCACTGAACAAACCAGACAAGGCAGTCAGGCACCATGTGATTTATAATTAGTTAACCAAGCCCTCTAGTGGGCCGGCCAGTCCAGCACTGAACAAACCAGACAAGGCAGTCAGACACCGTGTGATTTATAATTAGTTAACCAAGCCCTTTAGTGGGCCGGCCAGTCCAGCACTGAACAAACCAGGCAAGGCAGTCAGACACCATGTCATTTATAATTAGTTAACCAAGCCCTCTAGTGGGCCGACCAGTCCAGCACTGAACAAACCAGACAAGGCAGTCAGACACCGTGTGATTTATAATTAGTTAACCAAGCCCTTTAGTGGGCCGGCCAGTCCAGCACTGAACAAACCAGACAAGGCAGTCAGACACCATGTGATTTATAATTAGTTAACCAAGCCCTCTAGTGGGCCGACCAGTCCAGCACTGAACAAACCAGACAAGGCAGTCAGACACCGTGTGATTTATAATTAGTTAACCAAGCCCTCTAGTGGGCCGACCAGTCCAGCACTGAACAAACCAGACAAGGCAGTCAGACACCATGTGATTTATAATTAGTTAACCAAGCCCTCTAGTGGGCCGGCCAGTCCAGCACTGAACAAACCAGACAAGGCAGTCAGACACCGTGTGATTTATAATTAGTTAACCAAGCCCTCTAGTGGGCCGGCCAGTCCAGCACTGAACAAACCAGACAAGGCAGTCAGACACCATGTGATTTATAATTAGTTAACCAAGCCCTCTAGTGGGCCGGCCAGTCCAGCACTGAACAAACCAGACAAGGCAGTCAGGCACCGTGTGATTTATAATTAGTTAACCAAGCCCTCTAGTGGGCCGACCAGTCCAGCACTGAACAAACCAGACAAGGCAGTCAGACACCATGTGATTTATAATTAGTTAACCAAGCCCTCTAGTGGGCCGGCCAGTCCAGCACTGAACAAACCAGACAAAGCAGTCAGGCACCATGTGATTTATAATTAGTTAACCAAGCCCTCTAGTGGGCCGACCAGTCCAGCACTGAACAAACCAGACAAGGCAGTCAGACACCATGTGATTTATAATTAGTTAACCAAGCCCTCTAGTGGGCCGGCCAGTCCAGCACTGAACAAACCAGACAAGGCAGTCAGGCACCATGTGATTTATAATTAGTTAACCAAGCCCTCTAGTGGGCCGACCAGTCCAGCACTGAACAAACCAGACAAGGCAGTCCGACATCATGTGATTTATAATTAGTTAACCAAGCCCTCTAGTGGGCCGGCCAGTCCAGCACTGAACAAACCAGACAAAGCAGTCAGGCACCATGTGATTTATAATTAGTTAACCAAGCCCTCTAGTGGGCCGACCAGTCCAGCACTGAACAAACCAGACAAGGCAGTCAGACACCATGTGATTTATAATTAGTTAACCAAGCCCTCTAGTGGGCCGGCCAGTCCAGCACTGAACAAACCAGACAAAGCAGTCAGGCACCATGTGATTTATAATTAGTTAACCAAGCCCTCTAGTGGGCCGACCAGTCCAGCACTGAACAAACCAGACAAGGCAGTCAGACACCATGTGATTTATAATTAGTTAACCAAGCCCTCTAGTGGGCCGGCCAGTCCAGCACTGAACAAACCAGACAAGGCAGTCAGGCACCATGTGATTTATAATTAGTTAACCAAGCCCTCTAGTGGGCCGACCAGTCCAGCACTGAACAAACCAGACAAGGCAGTCAGGCACCATGTGATTTATAATTAGTTAACCAAGCCCTCTAGTGGGCCGACCAGTCCAGCACTGAACAAACCAGGCAAGGCATTCAGACACCGTGTGATTTATAATTAGTTAACCAAGCCCTCTAGTGGGCCGGCCAGTCAAGCACTGAACAAACCAGGCAAGGCAGACAGACACCGTGTGATTTATAATTAGTTAACCAAGCCCTCTAGTGGGCCGGCCAGTCCAGCACTGAACAAACCAGACAAGGCAGTCAGACACCATGTGATTTATAATCAGTTAACCAAGCCCTCTAGTGGGCCGACCAGTCCAGCACTGAACAAACCAGACAAGGCAGTCAGACATCATGTGATTTATAATTAGTTAACCAAGCCCTCTAGTGGGCCGGCCAGTCAAGCACTGAACAAACCAGGCAAGGCAGTCAGACACCATGTGATTTATAATCAGTTAACCAAGCCCTCTAGTGGGTCAGCCAGTCCAGCACTGAACAAACCAGGCAAGGCAGTCAGACACCGTGTGATTTATAATTAGTTAACCAAGCCCTCTAGTGGGCCGGCCAGTCCAGCACTGAACAAACCAGGCAAGGCAGTCAGACACCACGTGATTTATAATTAGTTAACCAAGCCCTCTAGTGGGCCGGCCAGTCCAGCACTGAACAAACCAGGCAAGGCAGTCAGACACCATGTGATTTATAATTACCGTATTTATTCAATTAGTTCGAACAGCTAAAAATAATTAAATTTTGAAATGTTCGAATTATTAGATTCACGATAAAATCGTCCGTCAAAACGAAAAAAAATCCCAAACCAAGATCGATCATGCCATGGCAGATAGGCCTACGCGAGTTGACGGATGCCGCTCATGCTGGCTGGTTAGGGCCTGTACGATTGATAGGTTATCTGCAGACAACTAGCATTTTAAAAAAAAAAACTTGAATAACTGGCTGCTAAATCGCCGGGTAACTGTAATTTATAATCTCGCATTGATGCTAGATTCTAGTCATATTGCAAGTGCATTCGAGTCACTCGACTCGGAAATCTTCAATGGCCCGCAAAACGCCTGGCACTATGAGGTCCACGCTTTCTGTCACATACCCTAGCATTGGAAGGCCTAATCGCGATCACTGCCACCTGGCGAATATATCGCTGATCACTCATTTCGTAGTGCTGCCACCTGGCGAGTTGTAAGTTTTGGCAGCTGACAAGTTGATTTCGTTCGTTGTTTCAATCGAAATTTCGATCGTAAATTTGACTGTTCGAACTAAACGAGTCAATTTGAAAACTATTTTCTTGAATAATTTTTGGTGTTCGAATTATTAGAGTGTTCGAACTAACTGAATAAATACGGTAGTTAACCAAGCCCTCTAGTGGGCCGGCCAGTCCAGCACTGAACAAACCAGGCAAGGCAGTCAGACACCGTGTGATTTATAATTAGTTAACCAAGCCCTTTAGTGGGCCGGCCAGTCCAGCACTGAACAAACCAGGCAAGGCAGTCAGACACCATGTGATTTATAATTAGTTAACCAAGCCCTTTAGTGGGCCGGCCAGTCCAGCACTGAACAAACCAGGCAAGGCAGTCAGACACCGTGTGATTTATAATTAGTTAACCAAGCCCTTTAGTGGGCCGGCCAGTCCAGCACTGAACAAACCAGGCAAGGCAGTCAGACACCGTGTGATTTATAATTAGTTAACCAAGCCCTTTAGTGGGCCGGCCAGTCCAGCACTGAACAAACCAGGCAAGGCAGTCAGACACCGTGTGATTTATAATTAGTTAACCAAGCCCTTTAGTGGGCCGGCCAGTCCAGCACTGAACAAACCAGGCAAGGCAGTCAGACACCATGTGATTTATAATTAGTTAACCAAGCCCTTTAGTGGGCCGGCCAGTCCAGCACTGAACAAACCAGGCAAGGCAGTCAGACACCGTGTGATTTATAATTAGTTAACCAAGCCCTCTAGTAGGTCGGCCAGTCAAGCACTGAACAAACCAGGCAAGGCAGTCAGACACCACGTGATTTATAATTAGTTAACCAAGCCCTCTAGTGGGCCGACCAGTCCAGCACTGAACAAACCAGGCAAGGCAGTCAGGCACCATGTGATTTATAATTAGTTAACCAAGCCCTCTAGTGGGCCGACCAGTCCAGCACTGAACAAACCAGGCAAGGCAGTCAGACACGATGTGATTTATAATTAGTTAACCAAGCCCTCTAGTGGGCCGACCAGTCCAGCACTGAACAAACCAGACAAGGCAGTCAGACACCATGTGATTTATAATTAGTTAACCAAGCCCTCTAGTGGGCCGGCCAGTCCAGCACTGAACAAACCAGGCAAGGCAGTCAGACACGATGTGATTTATAATTAGTTAACCAAGCCCTCTAGTGGGCCGGCCAGTCCAGCACTGAACAAACCAGACAAGGCAGTCAGACACCATGTGATTTATGATTAGTTAACCAAGCCCTCTAGTGGGCCGGCCAGTCCAGCACTGAACAAACCAGGCAAGGCAGTCAGACACCATGTGATTTATAATTAGTTAACCAAGCCCTTTAGTGGGCCGGCCAGTCCAGCACTGAACAAACCAGACAAGGCAGTCAGACACCGTGTGATTTATAATTAGTTAACCAAGCCCTCTAGTGGGCCGGCCAGTCAAGCACTGAACAAACCAGGCAAGGCAGACAGACACCGTGTGATTTATAATTAGTTAACCAAGCCCTCTAGTGGGCCGGCCAGTCCAGCACTGAACAAACCAGGCAAGGCAGTCAGGCACCATGTGATTTATTAGTTAACCAAGCCCTCTAGTGGGCCGGCCAGTCCAGCACTGAACAAACCAGGCAAGGCAGTCAGACACCATGTGATTTATAATTAGTTAACCAAGCCCTTTAGTGGGCCGGCCAGTCCAGCACTGAACAAACCAGACAAGGCAGTCAGACACGATGTGATTTATAATTAGTTAACCAAGCCCTTTAGTGGGCCGGCCAGTCCAGCACTGAACAAACCAGGCAAGGCAGTCAGACACCATGTGATTTATAATTAGTTAACCAAGCCCTTTAGTGGGCCGGCCAGTCCAGCACTGAACAAACCAGACAAGGCAGTCAGACACCATGTGATTTATAATTAGTTAACCAAGCCCTTTAGTGGGCCGGCCAGTCCAGCACTGAACAAACCAGGTAAGGCAGTCAGACACGATGTGATTTATAATTAGTTAATCAAGCCCTTTAGTGGGCCGACCAGTCCAGCACTGAACAAACCAGACAAGGCAGTCAGACACGATGTGATTTATAATTAGTTAACCAAGCCCTTTAGTGGGCCGGCCAGTCCAGCACTGAACAAACCAGACAAGGCATTCAGACATCATGTGATTTATAACTAGACGCTTCTGGTCGCCTACGACCGCTTGGGTGTATCCCCCGTAGCCCTATCATCACTGTTGCCCCAAATATATTACTGATGTACATTGTGAGCGTGAAACCTTTCAAGCTTATTGAAGGTCGAGTTCAAGATCACCACTGAAATCACTGCACACGAATTTCCATTTCGACATGTTCGATAAAATAACGAAATTACAGCCAGATAAAAATTTTCACCTAAAGTTATATTTCAACTCAGAATATTTGACAAACTTGGTTCCAAGTTGAAATTCAAACAAAAGTTGACAAAAACTGCATTTCAAGATGACTAAATTGGAGTCAGATCGAACTTTTCACCATAAGTTATATTTCAACTCATAATATGTGCCAAACTTGGTTCCAAGTTGAAATTCAGAGTGAAAGTTGACGAAAACTACATTTCAAGATGACGAAATTGGAGCCAGATCAAACTTTTCACCATCATTTAAATTTTAACTCATAATATGTGCCAAATTGGGTTTCGAGCTGAAATTTGAAGTAAAAATTGACTTTACTGGTAAAAATAATGTTAACCTATCCGGTTACACCCATGAAATCTCTACTGGACAAAACTTTTAAATTGTTGAGCTCAATAATAAATGTTGCTTGTTTCAACTATTTTTCTTGAGGTCAATAATAGACTTTACTAGTAAAATTGATGTTAACTTATTCGGTTACAGCCATGAAATCTTTACTGCACAGAAGCTTTACCTTGTTGAGCCCAATAATAAATGTTTCTTGTCTTAACTATTTTTCTTGAGGTCAATAATAGACTTAACCCCACTAGTGGGGTGGGGAATTGCGATCAATATGAACAGTAGGTCTTGAGATAAATTTTTTATGTTTGATTTGAGTTTGTGCGTGAAAATGAACCAGAATACATGTAAAACATGTAGTTATAGCATATAGTTATATCATCATTCCAGGAATTTCTCAGAAAATTTAAAATACCTGTTTTGACATTACATTAACTGTCAATTCAAAGCAGGAAGAGCAGGATGGTGCGTTAACTGTTTCTGGATAAAACCTTATGTTTCCCAGGTGACAAACTGGACATTCTACTAAAGGCCACAGGAGATGCCCCGATCATGAAGAAACGCAAGTGGGCCGTAGACAAAACCAAGAGGGTTGGGTGGATCATAGAATTCATCCGCCGTTACATCAAACTCGAGTCTGAGGAGTCCTTGGTAAGGCGATCAGTTGTTGGAGGATTTGATTTGACACACTTTGCGGAATTGAACATGTAGGTGTGGCCAATACTATGGAAGCGTTTCCTGTTTCAGTTTGTGTATGTGAACCAAGCATTTGCCCCAGCACCTGATGTGCCAGTTGGAACATTGTACGAGGTACATGACTTTATATACATAATATGGAAACTCAACTGTGTAATCCCTTGCTATCACTTGGTAACAATTAGTTTTCACTAAAGTGTAATCTGTGTATTTTCAGTGTTTTGGTGCAGATGGCAAATTGGTGCTGCATTACTGTAGGACACAGGCTTGGGGCTGATTGGTTGTCAACATGCCTGGTGTTTGTGTGTGTGAATGTGGTGTACAAGTGGCTGAATTGTCTCATATTCAGTTGTCTGAATTCATTTTCCAGGTTTGTTTGGTCAAATCAATGCTCATTGTTATTGAAGCAAATACATGTATGTACGTGTGGACATGACTTGTTTGGTATACAGTTGCATGTTTTTGAGGATGCGTAAATAAACATATTATATACCTGCGATTTTATTCGTCTGCATAACACTGTTTGTGCCCTGTACTATAACAACGCTCAGCGGGCAAATACGAGGGCAGATATCAGGGCAAATACTGGCCGGTATCCTGCCCGATGTCAACGATCGCTCATGCGCATCGAATGACGTTGTCAGAACAACACATGCACGTCCTATTGTGCTTCACGTTATTCTTTTCACGGTAACACAACATTAACTTTTTTTTCCAACATGTGCCCCCATATTTGCCCTTGATCCCTCGGCCTCGGGCTGATACTCGGGATCTCGGGCAAATATCAGCTCACACACTGGAAAAACCAGGTAATATTGTCTATTTATTATGTCTCGTCAGTTTGTTCCCATCTTATGTAATTTGAGGAGTGCAATAAATATCATATGGAAGCAACATTGATCACCCACTGACCCACATGTAACCTGTTAATTAATCTCGACTTGTCGTGTTAACTTTCGCAAGACGTGTTGTGAAATATCACGTCAAGTTGTCTTAACCTGATAAACTAAGCAGGATGCCATACAATATCACCACAAATATCTCACCATGAAATTTATCACGACAAAACATCCACCATGGAAATTTACAATGATTTGATGTCAGAATGTGTAAAAATATCACAGCAAATGAGAGCACTCCGTGAAAGGACCCATGCTAAATAAATCCCAGAACGATGCAGTATGTATATAATTTTACATGTTCATATTGAAATATATAGAGGATCTTAAATGAGTGCCCATTTGATATCAAATTTATTAAACGAGCCAAAGAACTTTTGCTTTTTGCGAGCCTTGGCGAGCAAAAATAAAAGTTCTTGGCGAGTTTAATAAATTTGATATCAAATGGGCACGAATTTGAGATTCTATTTATCACATGAAACGTCCATTGGCCATTTAACTGCATTTTTACCGAATTTACATCGGATTTTGCAGTCGTTTTGCACTCGATTTGGCTCCGTGCAAGGCCATGTATTTACGTTATTTTACCATGGTTACGTTACGCAATATTACACGTGTTGAATATGAAATTTATGCAATGGGTTTATGCCACTGGAAAACAGCATTGCATGTGATAAAATGAATTTCGGCATTTTCTTCATGTAAAACTAGCCTTTCTGAAGACCTTTTGGAGTGGGTAGCTCAGTGGACAAAGAGTCAGACCCGTAATCCAAATGTCTGTCATTCTAGTCTCAGACTGGATTGCTATTGTTTCACTAATGCCCTTAGGCGTTGACCATCAAAGTTCCTATCTCCATTCACGAATAAATGGATACCAGCCCTTGTTTCGACAGCGAATACATGTAAATCAGAACCAAACCGCCGTAAAGCATGCTACACAGAATGGGTAGTCTATGATAGTGTCGATCCTAGAGGCGGGTCAGAAAGTTTGACGCATCCCCATAGTGATGCTGGTTTTCATGAAATGACCTTTCGATAACAGATTCTAACTAGACGTCAAGGCCTGAAGATGCCTTGGGGCATTTCGTGTGAGTTCTATTCCTACCTAACATATACCTAAGAGACCGCATCTAGAACCATGATGACTCTGAAACTGTCCGTTGTCAAAGTTTAAGTGACATACCCTGCCCTTAGGCATCTTTGGGTTTCGCTCTACGACGGACCGTTTCTGAGATACGGCAAACAGGAAGTGCTGAGTCGGCGAAAAAAAATCGACACCAGAAGTCATCTCGACCCAAGATAACCTCTAGACTAGTTAGTCTAGTGCCAGGAGGCCGAAATTAAGCTCCGTTTCGCTGTACGATGCACCGTTTCCGAGATACAGCCAAACAGGAAGTGCCGAGTTGGTGAAAGAAAAATTTCACACCAGAAGACATCTCGGCCCAAGAAACCCCCTAGACTAGTTTGTCTAGTACCAGAAGGCCGAAATTAAGCTCCGTTTCGCTCTACGACTCACCGTTTCCGAGATACGGCCAAACAGGAAGTGCCAAGTCGGAGAAAATAAATTCCACACCAGGGATTGTCTCGACCCAAAGTACCCCCTAGACTAGTTTGTCTAGTACCAGAAGCCCGGAATTGAGCTCCGTTTCGCTCTACAACACACCGTTTCCGAGATACGGCCAAACAGGAAGTGCCGAGTCGCAAAAAAAATTCGACACCAGGGGTCGTTTTGACCCAGGATACACACCAGACTAGTTTGTCTAGTGCCAGAAGGCCGGAATTGTGCTCAGTTTTCCTGTATGATGCACCGTTTCCGAGATACGGCCGAACAGGAAGTGCCGATTTGGCGAAAAAAAAATCGACACCAGGGG
The DNA here is from genome assembly GCA_949152475.1 of Terebella lapidaria. NCBI lineage: Eukaryota > Metazoa > Annelida > Polychaeta > Terebellida > Terebellidae > Terebella > Terebella lapidaria. The sequence continues at coordinate 99,592,872 of OX424555.1, forward strand.
TTGTCTCGACCCAAAATACCCATAAGCCTAGCTCTACGACGCACCGTTTCCGAGATACGGCAAAACAGGAAGTGCCGAGTCGGGGAAAATGAATTGGACACCAGGGGTCGTCTCGACCCAAAATACCCAATAGACTAGTTTGTCTAGTGCCAGGAGGCCGGAATTGAGCTCCGTTTTGCTCTATGACGCACCGTTTCCGAGATACGGCCAAACAGGAAAGGCCGAGTTGTCGAGAAAAAATTTGACACTAGGGGTCGTCTCGACCCAAGATACCCACTAGACTAGTTTGTCTAGTGCCAGGAGGCCTAATTGAGCTCCGTTTCGCTCTACGACGCACCGTTTCCGAGATACGGCCAAACAGGAAGTGCCGAGTCGGCGAAAATTAATTCGACACCAGGGGTCGTCTCGACCCAAGATACCCACTAGACTAGTTTGTCTAGTGCCAGGAGGCTGAAATTGAGCTCCGTTTTACTCTACAAAGCACCGTTTCCGAGATACGGCCAAACAGGAAGTGCCGAGTCGGCGAAAAAAAATTCGACACCAAGGGTCGTTTCAACCCAAAATACCCACTAGACTAGTTTGTCTAGTGCCAGGAGGCCATATTGAGCTCCGTTTCGCTCTACGACGCACCGTTTCCGAGATACGGCCAAACAGGAAGTGCCGAGTCGCCGAAAAAACATTCGACACCAGGGGTCGTTTCGACCCAAAATACCCACTAGACTAGTTTGTCTTGTGCCAGGAGGCCGGAATTGAGCTCCGTTTCGCTCTACGACGCACCGTATCCGAGATACGGCCAAACAGGAAAGGCCGAGTCGTCGAAAAAAAATTCGACACCAGGGGTCGTCTCGACCCAAGATACCCACTAGACTAGTTTGTGTAGTGCCAGGAGGCCGAAATTGAGCTCTGTTTCGCTCTACGTCGCACCGTTTCCGAGATACGTCCGAACAGGAAGTGCCGAGTCGGCGAAAAGAAATTCGACACCAGGGGTCGTCTCGACCCAAGATACCCACTAGACTAGTTTGTCTAGTGCCAGGAGGCCGAAATTGAGCTCCGTTTTGCTCTATGACGCACCGTTTCCGAGATACGGCCAAACAGGAAGTGCCGAGTCGGCGAAAAAAAATTCGACACCAGGGGTCGTCTCGACCCAATATACCCACTAGACTTGTTTGTCTAGTGTCAGGAGGCCGAAATTGAGCTCCGTTTCGCTCGAAGACGCACCGTTTCCGAGATACGGTCAAACAGGAAGTGCCGAGTCGCCGAAAAAACATTCGACACCAGGGGTCGTTTCGACCCAAAATACCCACTAGACTAGTTTGTCTTGTGCCAGGAGGCCGGAATTGAGCTCCGTTTCGCTCTACGACGCACCATATCCGAGATACGGCCAAACAGGAAGTGCCGAGTCGGCGAAAAGAAATTCGACACCAGGGGTCGTCTCGACCCAAGATACCCACTAGACTAGTTTGTCTAGTGCCAGGAGGCCGAAATTGAGCTCCGTTTTGCTCTATGACGCACCGTTTCCGAGATACGGCCAAACAGGAAGTGCCGAGTCGGCGAAAAAAAATTCGACACCAGGGGTCGTCTCGACCCAATATACCCACTAGACTTGTTTGTCTAGTGTCAGGAGGCCGAAATTGAGCTCCGTTTCGCTCGAAGACGCACCGTTTCCGAGATACGGTCAAACAGGAAGTGACGAGTCGGCGAAAAAAAAATCAACACCAGGGGTCGTTTCGACCCAAGATACCCCCTAGATTAGTTTGTCTAGTGCCAGGAGGCCGAAATTGAGCTCCGTTTCGCTCTACGACGCACCGTTTCCGAGATATGCATAAAAGCCTCAAGGATGAATCAGCAAAAATTCTTCCGAGCTCTAGGTCAAAGGTCGTTCGACGGATTGATCCCAAAACCAATAGGGTTCTTCCTTGGTGGTATATGAATTCCCATGCAAAGAATACTTGCCATTGCATGAATACTTTTTGAGTTATTGCTCGGAAACCAAGTCTCAAAATCAACCTTGATTTCATCCTCACGGACCCCGGAGCCGCCTCCAAAACAATAGGGGTCTTCCATGTAATATTTCTGACCAGTGGTGTAAATTTGGACAAGATCCGTTCAGGCGTTCCCGAGTTATTGATCGGAAACCAAAACGGCGGAAAGTAAAAAAAAAAGAAAAAAAAAAAAAAAAACCAGACAAAACGGGCTGAAATGCCCTAATTCATGAATACATGAATGTTGTAAATCTTCACACCGTCTACCAGGGGAATTGTTCACTTCCGTTTTGATCCCAGTTCTCTACCTTGGCATGAAAAATCCAGCACAAGTTTTACAGCAATTGTATCAACATGTCAGGGTTTTCCAAATTTGTAAATTATGATAACTGAATGGAAAATTTACAAAGCACAGCTTAAATATACCAATAATTTATTGCATATACATAAAGTGTCCGTCCATGCATGTAAAAGGCCAGGACATAGTTTACAGTCAGTCAAATTATCGGCTGCATATCACAGTAACACTTCACATTCATGCTTCACATTGCAACATCAAACAAGTAAAGGATTGAAGAATTTGACACCAGCTCAAAAATTACTTCCAGCCCACCCCATGTAAAGGTTTCAACTAAGAGTCTTTATAAACATTTTGAAATGTAAATAAAAGTGTAATACTGACACAAGCAACTTTGAATTTAGACACGTGATAAAATTTTCTGTGAACTGTTTTCCTTCACATTGACCTGAAAGAATTACAGAGCGGTAGTTTACTGGTATCCCTGCAGTTTAAGAGTGGATGGATAGCGGGTACGGTGGCTCATGCACTTGTCCTTGTCGATAAACAGACTGTTCTTCTTGATAGCGATGTCCTTCTCCAGTGCCATGCGACTGTCTTGCAGATCCTTGAGCGAGTTTTCGGCATCGTTCAGCTTTTGCATCAGAGCATCGACTGAGCGTGCGATCTCGTGGACCTCTCCCACCAGGCTGGAACACGAGGAACGGACAATGTTACACCTTAACAACCACTGTCAGGTTTTTTGGCAGTGACTACAATCCTGCCATTGCCCCAAAACATTTCTGACTGAGGCACAAATCCATACTTACTTGTACTGGGCAGGGTCGCGACACAGTTCCACATTGGGTCGGTCCTCACGTGTGTGAAGTCGAGTCTGAGCAACCTTCATCGGGTTCTCCTTGTCCTTGATGGCTTTCTTCAGATCCGCGATGTTCTTTTCAGTCTGCGAGATCTCGTCGCACACCTGTTGATGCGAAAACACTACTGTCAAGTAACACGCACAGTTGTGAATATGAATACTTGAAGCTGAAGAGCAAACTGTTCATGACGGGTAAGGATCTGGTACGGATCACACCAACCTTTTTCAGGTTTTCTTCCAGCTTGTTTTTAGCGTCCTGGACTTCGTCCACTCGACGCTGGAAGGCGATATCGACTGCGTCGGCCTGCTCTCTCATGTCACGTGACGTGTCATTCAGAACATTGTCCACCAGAGTGCGCAGCTGAATTGACGCCATGCGCTCATGTTCAGCACGTACAATATTGTCGTGTGTGAACTGCGCCCAAGACTCTGGTGTTGACTGGCTGTAAACAAAATGAAACTCAGTATCTGTTGTTATTTACTCAATGGTATCAGTGGAATAGGATTTGGTGATTTCCCCCCAGAACTCATTGACCTACATTTCTTGGAATTTTGCAGAACCAGCGAAGAATTGTTTGTTGGTGTGTTCATTCCTGAGACCAGCACAGAAAGTGTCCAACTCCTTGGCTTCCAGTTTGTCACTCCAGTCCATCTCAAGCTCTTGCTTGCGATCTCGGTTCCGCCTGAAACATGCATGCTCAGAATTAGACATGTTCCTCTAATTCCATTGTACATTAAAAGCACATCTTTGTTTAAAACTGTAACTCACTTGATCTGTGCTTCTGCTTCCTTTATTGTTTTCTTCAACAGGTCTTGAACATTGTTGATGACTTCTACCTCCTGCAATGAAATATGTTTGGTGATGTAGATATGTATATACAATTGTAATTAACACTCAGTCTTTGAAGGCACTTTTTGTTAAACTCACATCAACTTAAAGTTAATGTACAACATTCGACTGAATAGTGAAGGTCAACTGAGGTTAAAGTTAGAATCAATTTTAAAATCAGCCAAATTTAGCATTCTTGTTTGTCAAACTTGAAAGTGCATCTCAAGATAATCGGGAATATGTAGGAAGTATGCACAGTTCGACAACAGATACTCAGAAGATTACCGTTGATCGTGCATGAAAACAGTGGATAGAGAATGATCGGCCTGAATGCATTGCGGGTTGCCACAGTATCTAGACAAATACCAATGATGTCATCAGACTGTATATAGAACTTGCCCACAAGGCGGGCCACTTTGAGGAAAAAATGATGCGAGATTGACTGGCCAGAATTTGAATCTTGATTTGGAAACTCAATTTAGGCACGTAATGCACATTTTCAGACCCAAATTTGTATGATTTCTCATTCTACAGACAAAATAAAGCTATCGCAGAATGAATAAATTTTGTCAATTCTAAAAGTGATTATAGCATGTACAATAACGTGAGCAATCTGAGACATGGCTGTGATTGGTTCGTAACTGGTCATATGGATTATGATGCAGATGAATGGTGCTGATTGGTCACGCTCACATTTGCCCACAGTGGCACTTTATCCTACATCTGCTATGAAGGTATTTATGGTACCTTGAGAAGATTCAGCTCGGGATCATCTTGTACCAAGTCGATTCCTTGGCGTCGCTGTCGGCAGTGGAGGTTGTCAGTAGCGATGTGAAGGGGGACTTCAGTAGCTCGTAAAGCTTTCTCCAAACGCAGCTTCTTCTCCAACATGTGATCAGTTTCATCAATAATGTCTTTGATTTCTCGCTCAAGCTCACCCTTCCAGAAATGGATGTCATGGAGACGTTCCGCCAACTTTTTCGTGCTTTCTGCTTGTGTTTTCTGCGTCAGAGCTTCAGTTTCGCGGATGATATCTTTGGAATCGTGCCTGACTTTCTCTGCATTATCTCTGTCGGCGAACGACTGATAATATTTGGCGTAGTTACTTTCCTGCCATTCTGGTGGGTTGTGTTTTGCACTTCTGTAACCCATGGTCGAAATTCCCATGTCGTTGCCGACGTTTCCGGAGTAGGTTCCCTCGAACTGGAAGCTGCCTGTGTTTGGTTCAGCCGTCGATTTGGCCGGGGGCATTTCTCTACTTGCCAGATTCGGGGACATCACTTGCGCCGACATTGTCGCCGTTTTTTGTGTTCGATCGTTGAATACAGGAACCGAATCGTGACAGTTCGGTGTGCTTCTGGTTCTGTTGATGTTATGGCACCTATCTGACAAGTGAGATGCTGTTTATCGCCAACATACACGAGCTTGTTTGCCGTAACCATGGCACCGGCGGTCTCGCCTCAGTTCTCGTTCCGCGGACGAGTCCAAGTCAGTAAACAAGAGGGGAGGTTCAGGTTACCAGGACCCGTCATAAACTGATCAAACCGAACCTGAGCGGGAACAGTGCAGTAAGCATCTTTCATACGAATGAATAAATATTTCGATGCACAAAACTCATCGAAAACTAAATAAATAACGTTGTTGCCACTTGCATCAATCAATAATATCTTTATTCTTTTGGTGCATGGTCCTAAACTCAAGTTTCTTCCATCAGTGAAACACGCTTTTTGGCCGTAGCTTTGTTTGAAATAATCAGATCAACTTGAAATTTTGTTTGTAATAATTGGGCATCATGCCGTATTGTCACCAATTTTCAGAGTTCTATCTAAAAAATTGGAAAAGTTGGCAATCTAACCCAATGTTAAATTTCAGCCCCAACATGGAATTTCAGAGTTCACACTAAAAACAACTTTTATTTGATGTACGAGTTACTAGTATATAAATGCTTCAGAATAAACATATTAACTTAAAGTACTAGTATAGTGAAAATATGATATGAACTTATATGAAAGATTTCATTGATCTGAGCAAAATGGTTTTTACGGCATGTAAATATCACAATCCGTTCAAAAGTTATAACACTTTAAAGACTGAAATCGGCAAATTTGCTTTTCCAAAACAATTTAGCTAATTAGTATGCAAATGAGATATTCATGACGTCATCGGGGGAAGCTGTTTTAATTAGGTACTTTGATATGTATCATTCATTCATTTAATGTTATGATTATTCATCAAAACTTATTCTATACAGGTTTTATTATGAATAATCAGTGTTTTCACTTTTTCTAGTGTTGTCAAGGTAACCAGTGACCTGGTATGGCCCATAGCAACCATGGTTGCTAGGGCCAGAAACCCACTTAGAACAGGGTATGCACAAATAAAAATGGTGCCAACTTGAGCTCTATAATAATTTATTTCATAAATAATCGACAGAAAGTCTGTGGATAGACTGACTTGGCAGTTAATGGCCATGGCAACCATGGGTAACTATGGCTATAGGGAATGACTGGTAATCATAGCAACAGTACAGTTTGTGTGGATATTGACTATATATGGTACATAATAATATGCACCAGTCAGATAGTCAGAACCTTCAATAAGAATCATTATATCATGGTTTGAAATATCCTAATTAAAATTTGTTCCCCTCGTGACGTCATGAATTCTCATTAGCATCTAATTTGCATATTAATGAGTTGCTAAAACTTTTCAAGTGGCTTCTGTAATGTAGTGCCGGAATGGCAGTTTCAAATGGCTGTAACTTTTGAACGGATAGAGATATTGATATACCGTAAAGACCATTTTGCTCAGATCGATGAGATCTTTCATATAACAAAACATCATGTTTTCACTTTACTAGTACTTTAATATACATCGACTATGCCTTCCGACTCTGAATCAACGCAATAGGTTCATTCTGTATGGGCATAAACACGATAAAAGCCTTGAATTTGTTGATATAAATTGATCCCATTTCCGACTGAAATTTAACATAGGGTTAGATTGCCAACTTTTTCAATTTTTGAGATAGAATTCTGAAATTTTGTGAAAAATTACGGCATGATGCCCAATTGAGAAACACAAAATTTCAAGTTGATCCGATTATCCAAAACAAAACTACGACCAAAAAGCTTGTTTCACTGATGGATGAACTTGACTTTAGGATCAGTGAGCTAGATATACATTGTGTGGTGATCAGTGCTCGTACTAGGACCAGTGCTCGTACATTCAATGTGTCATATGAGCTCCTGACATGGTATGAATTTGGAATTATTTTGTTTCTGTGTAAATTTACTCCCATTCGTCCTTACGTCTGGAGAATTATGAAAAATGTGTTTGCCATAGTTTGATTGTTTCCTTGACTGTACGAGCACTGGTCCCTGTACGACTACTGGTCACTTTATGCTAGCTCATTGCCTAGGACATTGGCCGGGTGGATTGCCAACTTTTCCACACAGGATAGAGCATGATGAAAAGTACTTCGTTCGCACGAATTAGTAAGTCGTTCGCGAGAAGTAGTACATCGTTCGTACGAAGTAGTACTTATCGCGAAAAATGAAATAATTGGCAGTGTCTTCTGGTCCAAAAGTACAATAATACTTGGAATCCTGATGGACATTAACATAACCAAGTCCTCGAATATGCTCAGATTCCGGCGATCCCGTTTTTGCGCTGAAATTCAGCATTGAGGTAGATTCCCAACTTCTTAAATTTTTGCAACAGAAGTCTGAAATTCGAAAGAAAATTGCCATTTGACTCCCAGGTAAGTATGGCAAGTAACGTTACCAATTAGCATAACAAAATATCGTCAAAAACCGAAATAAACGAGTGAGAAAAATCAGAGTAGGCCTACGTATAAGGCCGATGCTGTAACCTGGCATAGACATAGAACAGAGACCTGGTAACCTATGCTATTGGCGTTGCGTCAGTTGGTGTCGTCCGTTTACATTTTTATCTTTTTCGAATTGATTTTTAATTCCGCACAAAAATGCCAAAAAAATATTTCAAGGGGGAAGTAGAATTTTTAGGTTACCTGAACTGTGGTCCGATAACCTATTGGCATGGCGTTGCGTCCGTCGTCCGTCCGTCGTCCGTAAACAATTTTATCTTTAAAGTTTACGGTCGAATCTTTCTGATATTTTTTATTTTCGCATTTTTCTCAAAATAGCGGCCGTTTTTGACGAAAAATGGCCATGGTCTTCAACTGCCATTTTCTCAAAAACTGTTCAGCAACTTTTTTTTTCAAATTTATGCATTAGACTCCTCTTATGTACCTTTGTGATGTGTATAAGTTTCGTTGCTCTTGAATCGCCGGTCTCCGTGTGGCGGCCATTTTTGAATTTTTGACGGATCGGCCAAAATAAATTTTTTGGCCCCAAATCGTGTTACTATCCATTTCGGGCCATTTCTAGGCAAAAAATAAATTTTCACCCTTTGAAAAAAAAAATTGGCATTTTTTCCCTTCATAATGGGAGCTGCCAGGACTGTACTCATAGAATGCTTGAAGATAGAGGTTAGATATTGACACTTTCAAATAGGAAGTCATATATGGCGATTTGTGAGGTCACCTTGAATTTGACCTTGGATGACCTTGAAACGCTCGATTTAATTTTGGACTTTGCGGCCATTTTCTCAAATACTGTTCAGATGGATTTCAGGTTTTTGTTTCAAAAGATATCTCTTTCGTGAAATTCATGTTTCTTTGCTTTGAATCGCTCGAAGTGGGCCATTTTGACCCAAACTTGGCCCAAATGGGACTTTCCCATGTTGAATTTTCATATCCTTTATAATGGGACACATTACTGCTAATATCTCACTTATTATTGAGATTAGAGATTAGGAATGAATTGTGATCATATAAGAAATGATATATGCAGAATAATCTTGCGACCTTGAACTTGACCTTTGATCGTATTTTGAAGGTCACAGCACAAAATGGCTAGTATTTCGCCTATTATCGACTTTACAGCTTAGTAATCAATTGTAGGAAATGATATATTCTGAATATTGTCGTGTTCTTGTATTTGACCTTTGACCATGAATTGTGATCTTATAAGAAATGATATATACAGATTATTCTCGTGACCTAGAATGTGACCTTTGACATAAATTTCAAGATCACGGGACAGAATGAATAATATCTCGCTTATTATCGACTTTACAGCTTAGCAAAAAATTGTGAACATATGGAAAATGATATATGCTGAATATTGCCATGACATTGAATTCGACCTTTGACCACACTTTCGAGGTCAAACAACAACTGGCTAATATCTTGCTTCTTTATTGACTTCATAACTTGGGAACCAATTGTGGACATATAGAAAATGACATACACTGAATATTTTGATGACCTTGAAGTTGACCTTGACCTTATTTTCAAGGTCAGATAACAAAATAACTAATATATCGCTTAATATCGACTTTACAGCTTAGAAATCAATTATGGACATATTATATAGGAAATTATATATGCTGAATATTTTCGTGTACTTTAATTTGACCTTTGACCTCATTTTTAAGGTCACAGGACAAAATGGCTAATATCTTGCTTATTATCGGCTTTACAGCTTAGGAATTAATTACGATCATATAGGAAATGATATATACAGATTATTATTGTGACCTAGAATGTGACCATTGACCTAAATTTCAAGATCACGGGACAGAATGAATAATATCTCGCTTATTATCGACTTTACAGCTTAGCAATCAATTGCGAACATAGAAGAAATGATATATGCTGAATATCGTCGTGACCTTGAACTTTGACCTCATTTTCAAGATCAGATCACAAAATGTATAATATCTCACTTATTATCGACTTTACAGCTTGGGAATCAATAGTGGACAAACTAGAAATGATCTGCCGAATACTGTGACCTTGAATTGACCAAAAGGTCAGAGAACAAAATAACTAATATCTCACTTATTATCGACTTTACAGCTTAGGAATCAATTGCGAACATAGAGGGAGGAAATGATATTTGCTGAATATTTTCATGACCTTGAACTTGACCTTTGACCTCATTTTCAAGATCACAAAATGTATAATATTTCACTTATTATCGACTTTACAGCTTAGGAATCAATAGTGGGCAAACTAGAAATGATATATGCTGAATACTGTGACCTTGAATTGACCAAAGACCTTATTTTCAAGGTCAGGGACAAAAGGCTAATTTCTAAAATATATATTGTCTTTCTTAGCCCTTGGGCTAATTTTTAGCTTACCGGCCCTTTGGGCCGATAAGCTACTTTTGTGGTTTTTCGTCAGTCGTCCGTCCGTCGTCCGTCCGTCATCCGTCCGGGTCTGTAACTTTTTTTTGGCATGATGAATTTCCCCATAAATTTGTCAGAACGTACCTTAGGCCAATATCTAAAAACTTTTTTTTAAATTTTTTGATTGAATCGTTTTTGCCAATTTGGCGGCCATTTTTGACGAAAAATTGCCAATTTTGGACTTTGGTAGCCATTTTCTCAAAAACTGTCTAAGCAGTTTTGAGATTTTTGTTTCAAAACATTCCTCTCATGTACCTCTATGACATGTATAAGTTTTGTTCCCTTGAATCGCCGGTCTGCGTGTGGCGGCCATTTTGATTTTTTGACGGGTCAGCGAAAAAATTTTTTTTTCTCAAATCAAGTCACTATTCGTTTTGAGCCAATCCAGCAAAAAAATAAAAAACAATTTTTTGGCCATTGAAAATTTTTTTGACCTTCAAAGGTCAAAACGACATTTTTTTGTCGAAAAAACGATGAATTTTGCTTTTGGTGGTCATTTTTTCAAAATCTATTCAGACAGTTTTCCTCAAAATCATGTATAAGATACTCCTTATAATACCTTTGTGATGTGTATAAGTTTTGTTGCCTTTGAATCGACTGTCTGTGAAAATTTGACATTAACGAAAAAAATCTTTCAAGATGTAACTTGATTTCGTATTATAGTTCATACAGAAAATGTGTTTCTATCAACATTTACGAACATGTTTTAACATATAGATTTTAACATCAGTGTAACAATTTATATGTATTCAGTATTCTACGCAATTCACATGATTGCCGGTAAGCTACAGCACCCTTGGTGCTATGTTTGTTATTTTCGCTATTCTGGCCATTTTTGCCTAAGCCCTTGTACATAGGGCTTAGGCTTGTATTATGAGCATATATCGCGCATCTTTTGGTGACCTTGAGGTTGACCTCAGACGACCATGAAGCCTAAATCTCAAGTCACAGGGACCTGAAATGTATAAATTGGCCTCTACAGACAATCTGCTTGCAGATGGAGCTTATGTTCGCAGTATGACCATAGGAGTCTTATAGCTACAGTATATTAACTATATTGGCCATTCAACTCAATATTAAATTATCTTACTTTGACGGTCCATAACACCTTCCTAAAAAAAATCCCAGCCTAACCACTATGCTATTTTTGTCAATTGACGTATTGGGCATCGCGTGATAAGCATGTACGACATGGGATTTTTTTGCTATTCTGCCTTGAATGGTCCCGGGGTGAAAATACCCGAAATTGTGGGTGCTGATGGCCATTCAAAACCCCTTTGCTTCCTCATCTCCTGAGAAAAACGATAACAAGATACTGCCTTGAAAACCGGGTTATTATTTCCCAGCAGTGTGTTATTTCAAAAGAATATACACTCGTCCATAAATCTGGCATAAAAAATATATGAGGTGATGTCACACAATAGTTTCCCTTTAAATCGCCTAAGTGAGGTGAACGCTCGCTGATTGGCTGAGCGAGTTACCGTACTATGCCCTTAAATAGCATATCTTCTGGTGACCTTACCCCCACCACCTTGAAGGCTTAATCTCAAGGTCACGCCTGGCCTGAAATGTGTGATTTTGCCTCTGCAGACAAAATACCCGTAGGTAGATTTTATATTTGTATTACGAGCATATACACGGTGTAAGTGCGATCTTCACTCTTACAGAGTTTTTAAGCACTCTTTCAACGATGACGCACTCTTGTGGTGTATGAAGGCACTCTTGTGGTGAATAAACATAGCTAGCTTGCAAATCTGAACCGATTTTGATAATATTTTATATGGACATGTCTTATGGTAAGATCACGACAACTTTGCCATAGCAACCAAAGTGGCCGATTGTCGACACATTTTGTGACAAAATCAGCAATTTCAACTCCCAATGCTTGTGAACACTCTAGAAGTTTCTTAATAAGTTTATGAGATAATTAATTCAACAATGTGAAATATCCAGTTTGAGATCTATGATCATTCCATTTGGTTGATATCTACAAACAAATCACACTGGAAATCTACAGTTGATGGTTTTGTGTGAAGAGATTACTTTTACCGAAAAGTTTGACTAGTTTAACATTAGTTTTATTAATTAAGTTTATTACTGGCCACAATATAATGTCTAGTTAAGTCTATTATTGAGCACAATAAAAAAAAAGTTAAGGTGAGGAACATTTATTATTGGGCTCAATGAGGAAAATGTTATGATCAGTAGTGACTTCATGGCTTTTCTAATCAATATACTGAATAAGTTAACATCAATTTTGGTAGTTAAGTCTATGATTGAGCACAGTAATAACAGTTAAGGAAATTAGCATATATTATTGTGCTCACTGAGGAAAAGGTTGTGTTCAGTAGTGATTTCCTGGCTGTAGTTCCACAAATATTACTGAATAAGTTAACATTAATTTGGCTGGTTGCAACATGCTGTGAACCCCTTTCATTATTTTCAACTTCAGAATAAGTCAGCACTTATTTTGAGAAAAAAATATCAGTTTTAGTGAACAGTCTGAAGCAGCCTCGATTGTATCATCACATCAACTTCAATATCTAATGCAGTTATAGTTGGAATTTCACATTCGAAACTAATTTGGAACATATTTGGGGTGAACATAGAGCTTTCTGTGAAAACATTGAGCTTGCTCCATTTTGGTCATCCGAGATGCAGTTATACTCAACTTTTACTTTGAAGTTCAATTTGAAACCAAGTTTGGCACATAATATCAGTTAAAATATAACTTTTGGTGAAAAGTTCGATCTGGCTCCAATTCGTTATCTTGAAATGCAGTTTTGGCAAAGAGGATATTCAACCCTCTTTGGTTTTGGTCAACTTTTACTTTGAATTTGAAATCAAGTTTGGCACATATTATGAGTTGAAATATAACTCATGGTGAAAAGTTCGATCTGGCTACAACTTCGTCATCTTGAAAATGCAGTTTTGGTCAACTTTCATTTTGAATTTCAACTTGAAACCAAGTTTGGCACATATTATGAGTTAAAATATAACTTACATTTGTATTGTGAAAAGTTTGATCTGGCTACAATTTTATCATCTTGAAATGCAGTTTTGGCCAACGTTTACTTTGAATTTCAACTGGAAACCAAGTTTGGCACATATTATGAGTTGAATATAACTTATGATGAAAAATGCAGAGGTCCGCAAAAGCAACCTCCTAGGAAGCCTCCCAGACAAAATCCGCGCCCTTTTCCGTGAGGATAGTAAGGGGCGCGTGATTTCTGCAAAGCCTCGTATGAACCGGCGGTGGTAGCTCGCGAAGCCCAAGAAGGACCTCGCGTCCACCACAGTGCAGGGCCGGGGCCGGTGCTGGACGGCCTTGATCTTTGCGGGGTCTAGTCGGACACCTGTACCTGTCACCTTGAAGCCCAAGTACAAGATCTCCTAGGTGAAGAGCTCGCACTTGTTAGGCTTTAATTTAAGGCCTGCGCCGTGGATGCGATGGAGCACCATCTGGAGGTTGGTGGAGTTTCCTCGAAAGGACCGGCCATACACGACGACATCGTCGATGTAGACCATACATCGCTTCCAGAGGAACCTTTTGTGGACCATCTCCATGAGGCGCTCAAACGTTGCGGGGGCGTTGCAGAGCCCGAACAGCATTACTTTGAATTGGTAGAGCCGATTCTTGGTGACAAAGACAGTTTTCTCCCAATCACTCTCATCCATCTCAACCTGCCAATACCCGGATGCCAGGTCCAGAGCACAGAAGTAGTGCGACCTGGTGAGGGCATCAAAGGTGTCTTCAATGTGAGGAAGAGGGTATCAGTCCTTCTGCCTACCATCGTTGGGTTTACGATAATCCAAGCAGAACCTCCATAAGCCATCCTTCTTTTTCACCATAACCACAGGACTGGCCCAAGGGCTATCACTGGGTTCGATGATGTCTATTGCTAAAGCATCTTCTGCACCTCCTGGTCGATGACCTCTTGGTGCTCGATAGCTGCTCGCTGTAGACGCTGTTTAATAGGACGCACGTCCAGGAGGTCAATGCGGTGTCTGGCTATATCTGTTTTGCCAACCACACCACCAGGATTCATGAACACATTCGCATACTGCCGGATCATTTTGCGGAGAGCTTGGCGCTGATCTTCATCTAACTGGTCCTTCGGAACGCGACATTCCAAATGGTCCAGCAGGGTGAACGGATCATCCCCGGCAGCTGCTTGCGCGCAGGCCACGCGGCAAACAGGGTCGTCAGGAATAACCCGGCTAGATGCCGCGAGTGTAGCAATGACTGCTACGATTCCGCGTCGCAGTACAACTGGAGTGTCGGTGGGATTCACCACGAGAATGGGCATCACACGAGTATCGGACTTGACCAAAGTCCCTCCTAGTACGAGTCCCGGGAAAAATTATTCACAGGTTGTACTAATCAAGGGCGACCATCGAGGATCATGCGTGGGTGGCGCGGTCTAGCCTCAATGATCATCTCGCTTAGAGTAAGCACTACGGTGGTGTGCTCCGCCCTGAGTTGGAATGAATGGGATGTACCCTGGCGGAAGAGATAATGGGTATCTCCTCCAATCCGGAGTTCGCCGGAACAGAAGTGCACAGCCACCTGATGGATCCGTAAAAAGTTCATACCAATGATCCCGGCTGCCCCGATATCCACGACGATCGCCTCTGTAGTAAAGGTGATACCTCCCAGTTTGACTGGGAGGTCGATCAGTCTTGCCAGGATCCCACAGCTCCATGCTGTGGAAGGCGAGTTCCCGCTTGTACGTCCCCGTGGCGACAAGGGTGATCTCTGAACCAGAGTCAACGAGGAACTGCACCGGCTCCCGCCCATAAGGGAAGGGCAGGTACCAGCAGAGGTTCTGAACCAATGCGCACGTCGGATGATTGAAGTCACCCGGCACACTGGGTTTCGATACATAGTCCTCATTGTCTGTCTCAGCCACGAAGGAGCTAGACGCATCCTCAAGGACCACTCCCGGAAGAGTTATATCTACTTGAGGAGGGTTCGGATTGTCAGCAGGTGGTGCGGACATGGGTGCCACAGGGCAACTGGCCCCAGACGCAGTGTTGATTGCCACTACGCCCGATCTCAGTTTCCCTCACGCGAGGGTTGTTGCCATTGTCCCGGAGGACCTGGCCTGAAGGAAGAGTTCCTCCGGCGGGGCTCAGGCAAGGTGCCTTTATAGCCACTAGCCCGCAAGCGTTCCAGCAACCCCGGACACTGCAACCAGAAGTGGCCTTGTTTTCCGCAGAAGTAGCAGGGCCGGTTGGGTCCGGAGGTGAAAACGCAGCAATCTGTGGGTCCCCATAGCTTCAATCCCAGCACAGTCGACAATCATCTATGTGGTGCTGAAATCATACTCTTCCACGTCATACTCGTCCTAGGACGAGCGTGACGACGCGGCCAGAGCCGCTTGCACCAGCATCGCCAGAGGTGGCGCAGGCGTACCAACCCATCGAGGGTTTTGGTCTTGGGCTGGTTCCCGGCGAGCCGGAGATGCCCAAGGAGCCACCTGCGATACTATGGCTGGAGGAGGAGGAGTGGCCTGCAATGGTACAGCCGGGGCCGGAGGCATCTGTCTGGATCTGACAGTTGCTTCTATTGCTAATGCTGATTTGATGGCCTCCTCCATCGACCGTTTTTCGTGGGCTGCCAGGGCGTACGATATATGGCACGCTGCCCATCGATAAACTGGTCGATCATCATCGGTTCGAACCTACTCGCCAGTTCTTCCGGGTAGGTTCTCCGGCCGAGTATGCGCAGGTTAAACGCGTAGTCGGTCACGGACTCTGTCTCCAAGTGGTATCGAGCCTTGAACTGTTTCTCATACATCCGCTCGGGGTGAACAGTAGACGAAGTTGCTCAACAACCTCATCAACATCGCGTTCACCGATGGCAGACAGGACATAACCCGGAGAGCTTTGCCCTCCAGGCTGCCTGCGAGGATGTGTCCAGCTTCCTCCTTGGTCCAACCCTCATAGACAGCAGTTCTCCATAGTTGGAGGAGGTAGTCCTCCAGATCAGCGTTATCCCTGTTGAACCGCTTATGCCATGACGACTAGTCCGGTTTGTGGTCACGCGGGGAGCGCTCCCGGGTGTCTGATCCGGATCTGGAGCCGGTGGCGTAAGTAGGGGCAGCCCAAGCGTCGGCCCTACCCATGGCGGGACCCGCAGGAGCGGATCTGTATACCACAGACGTGGGTGCAGGGTAGCTAGGAGCTGCCGGCAGGTGAAAACCTGCAAACATCCCGCTCTGGCTAGGTGCGGAAGAATCCCCTGCTGATCCCAAAGGATAGGATGCTGGTGATACGGGGTTGCCTGCATAACTTGGGGCCGAAGCCGCCGGTTGCCAGCTTGCTCCCGGAGCACTGTGTGGAGCTGGATAGGTCCACGCGGCCGTGGCTCTGGCTGCCGGAACAGCGGAGGCTGTGGCCAGGCGCGGGTCCCATAGGATGGGTTACCAGCACCTGCGGGCTCGGATGAACCGGAGGGAGGACCGGCGGACCAGTCATCCCTGGGTTACAAGGGGTCGCAGGACTCACGCTCGGTGCGGCGGACTGACAGCGCCTATACTCGGCCAGTGCCATCTGCGCTATCTGCTGCTCCCTCTCCGTCAGCTGCTCTGAGGGCGGCTGGTATCGCGGAGACGGCGAACATGTTCTGTGATCAGGTCACCCAACGTGGGGCGGCCCGCCGCAGTCATAGCAGCCTGCGGGGGCCAGCTCATTAAGTGAGTGGGTGAGTCTCTACACTGTCATTTTCGTTCATTTTTGTATCTTTTTATTTTCGGAATGTCCCGGAGGAGAGCAGGCGGTCCCCAGGGACAGGGGAGCGAAGATACCGCGACGATAGGCTGTCATGGAACGCCGTCGGACTGATCCTGGTCACGGCACCAATGTAACGTTTGACGCCCGCTACCTAGGGTGCAAGCCGAGCTCCCCTGTCGTCCTCTCGCTTTGCTAGCTCTGAGACAACTCCGAACTAAGAAAGCGCGGCGGTGGTATTTATACCACAGCCAATAGCACGAGAGATGGCGTAAGGCCAGTGTTCAGTATAGTGGATAGAGAGAAGGACGGTGAGTCTCCATGACATCTCACGAGCTTCGAACAGAAGCTGCCAAAACAAGAAAAGTGTTAACAACAAATCTCCTGCCGTGATCTTTGAGCAAATTCGTCACAATATGTCTCTTGTAGGGCGTGTACAGTATTTGTGGAAAGAGGGGGCACAATTTGACGGCAAGGGGTCTGGGTCGCTCAAGGCCCCCAGAAGCTGAAGCCCTTCGCATGATATCCGATGGACTTTCACCTTATTTAGACAGATAACATATTAAAATACATTGGTAAATGTGACAGAGAATCTTAAATTGTGAAAGGCCTTTGCACAGTGCAGAGTGGGATGAAAGAAATTATCATTATTTCATATTCACTTGTATTATATAATGCCAGGTGCACAAACAATGCGGCAATCCTGCCTTTCAGATTTCAGTTTCCTCTGGTCTCAAAGCCGAATATGGTGTTTGTAATAAATTAATTTATAAATTCCAGTATATGCCTACATGCTCCTCTCGTGACTCACCTGATGTCATGACGCTATACGACACCTTGGAGATGCATGCAGCTGAGGAGGCGGACGGGGATCGCCGGGCCCCAGAAGCTGAAGGGGCTTAGATGTTCTTCGGTTGATTCTGGGCTTTTTCAAGCTAACCTATCATAATCTTTAGATCCAAGGACTTAATGGGATAAAAATGACAACTTTTAATCTTTAACACTATGATGATGTAGTCCAGCGAAGATCGAACATTTCGATTGGCATACCTTTCCCATTCTTTACAACCCCAGATTACAACAAAATGTTCCAATTATCCGGGTATTGTGAAGGTATGCGTATTTTACATAAAACATAATTGCTAAGATAATAATGACTTGATATCCAATTGAGACTCACCATCCGCCTCGACAACTCGACTTGTTCCATATTGTTGTCTATTTCATCCCCATTTTGATGGCAAAACTGCATTGAGGGCAGGGTTTATCCCCCTCCCATCAGCCAAAGGACGAAGGGGTTGGGTGGCGTGGAGGTTGGGGTAGGGAGGTCGAGGGGGTGGGGTAGGGAGGTCCTGGCATATAAGCACTTTAATTTCAAAGATAAAATTATGTAGGCTATACATGATGTGACCGCTGATCATGTCCGTGTCAATAAACAATATGGGAACATTGTCATGCCGTAGGCCTACTAGTGAAAAAAAAATGTTCGCGCGCTGCTGAAGAGGTTATGTTCAATTAGGCTTCTTACACACCAACTGGATTGATGACTATCATCAGCTTGACCATGCATCAGACACAATGACCGGCATTCTTTGACGAGCACGAGTGTCGTGATTCAGAGCATATGATTTCAGAAAAAATGCAATAAACTAAAATAAAAATATTTAATTTTATGCAATTTTATTCAAAAAGAAACACAGTGAGGGTATGATTTTGCGAAACAGGGGGCACAAAGGTAAGCCTACCTATCATTGATAGAAACAGGGCCAGATTAACGTAGGCGCTATTGGGGCTGTAGCCCCAGGCCCACAAGCCCAGGAAGAAAAAATAGGGCCCCAATTCTCACAAAAACGATGCACAGTTTCGTTTCATCTAGGGGGCCTATTTTTAACTCCTAGTTTTTTAAAACTTGGGTCCTATTTCTGCGAGTGCATATTCGTCCCCTTTTCTCACTCATAGGCCTATTGTATGCTGCAGATTGAAACCGTGGGTTTTATAAAACTTTATTTTTCTGCGGGTGCTAGTGTTTCTCCTTTCCACTCAGGTGGGCTCAGGCCTACAGAAGGTCTCCATGATAGGCCTCCATGATAGACCTGTTTATAATAAACTAGTGCATATATATCACCATGACAGTCATGAACCAAGTGATAGATTTTTTATTCTGAAATTCCTCGATAAATTTACAAAATATGAAATCTACCGGATTAACATATAGATCTAGGCCAAATTACTTTTTCAGTCCTTTCACCCTTTTGTGGAGAAAAATTCAAAATTCTAATTCCATTTGAATGTCCAAATATCTCATAATTTCTTCCTCTTCCTACGCCAAACTGCTCAACTCACAAAAGAAAAAAGCCATTTTTTTCTCGGGGGACTTACGGAGCCCCCCCCCCCCCCCCCCCCCCCCGAACTCCCGGACCGGATAGCTTTAGGCCCATTTATATTTTCCAGCCCCAGGCCCCTCTGTCGTTTAATCCGCCCCTGGATAGAAAGAGGGGGCACGTACCGGCTGTCCCCCCCCCCCCCCCCTCCAAACACGCCAGTGCCTTGGTACCTGAGTCCATAGATTGTGGCGTAGACTAGATCTACATAGGCTATATGACGTCACATTTTGGCGATATGAGTGGTGTAACAACTTGCTCCGTCTAGCAACTTGCCCCGGTCTGCCATAATATCAGACATAGCCATAGGCCTACATGTATGTTTGCCTATCAATAGGCCCCCTATCAGACCGTAAAAACAGAATGTCCTCCACGTTATACACTCATACTGCCCATGAATACATGTAGATCTAGGCCTACTTTTCATTAGGCTTTTCAATAGGCTATCATGTCTCGGACAACCTCAATGTAGGCCTACCCTTTGGATCTACATGTACATGAGAGCAGGTTGTCCACGCGGGCCACTTTTATGCAGTGCTGCCCTCAAGCGGTGCGAAATGTTGGCGTCCATGCGCGCGCTGAATCATGGGAACGGCCCCAGATGTAAACAACCAAAGAGCGAGCATCGGTTGTTTTGCTTTGATTCGGAAGCCATTTTGACGGAGTTTGCAGCAAACCGGCATGGCCACGTTGCAGAAAGCGGCAGAAAATGACGCCCTGGCGTTGCTTTCTCTTACTGGGAAGTCGGCACCTGCAAGTCCGCTCCATCAGTCATGGAGTCCGGAGTCAAAAGGCTCAGCCATCGCCAGATTGGAAGGAAGGGACTTCGAATACATGATGCGTCAAACCAGAATCACCATTGGTCGCAATAGCAGTAAAGGGGAAGTCGATGTAAATATGGGTCATTCTAGTTTTATATCGAGGAATCACCTTGAGATTTACTATGACAATGGACACTTCTACATGCTATGTACTGGAAAGAATGGCGTGTTTGTGGACGGTGTTTTCCAAAGGAAAGGAGCACCGCCCTTGGAGCTCGCGAAATCGTAAGTTTATGTTTGTGTCCTTGTGTTGTTTTGAAAACACGTGCTCGACCCCCACCCGAAACATTATCAAAAATATCAACGTATGCTGTGTGCGTGCTCTATGTTATATCACTGTCAGATCTAGTGTGTATCGAGGTATAATTTTCGCTTTTATTATTTGGACTAGGGTCTGTCACGGGTTTGAAAGTTCGTAACCAAGCCATGTGCATAAAGTCAAAATAAATATGGCGTCGTGAGAGCGAATGTAAACAGAGGTTGGTGTTTTGTTGGCAGGGGGCAGCACTGAGCTGTCTGGGAGTCTGGTGGTGGGCGGATCTCAATTCTCAAGCTGTATACAAACAACACGCCTCAATAACTACCAGGCCAAGTCTGCAGTCTAGGGTCAGGGGAGGGCTGGGGTGGAGGGAGAATGGTGAGGTGGGGATTGTGGTAAAGGAATGATGCTCATACTTTAGAAACATTTACAACTTTGACTTTTTTTGATTGAGTTTATTTGCATATTTCAAGTAAAATACAAGTGTATAAATACAAAATGTAAATGATATATACTATAAAATACACAGGGTAACACAAGAAAGCGAAAAATCACTTGTTTCCATTGTGGCCCATATGACCAGTGACTGTGTCAAGAAAATCCCATTTCTTTTTAGAATATAATTTAAATGACTTGAAAGTTTGGAGGAACCTGGCATATTAATCTGTTACTGAGCCTTATACAAGTGAGCAAATGCTGTCTTTGTGCATTCACTGCATTTATAATAAAAAAAAAATACTGTTTATTGTTCCTGTTTTATTCTTTTCAGCATAATTTTTTTTCTTTTTAAATGATTTAATTTCCCCCACCCTACATTTGAATCGATTTTATTTTAATTTTCATTCATCCCTCGGACCCAACATTTTTTTTATACCAAGAAATAAAAAACGATTCGTCTAACACTACAGTAGGCTATCAGGGTGTACATTTTCAGGGAGATAACAAAAAACAAAGAAAGGTAGGTAATATCCAATACATTCAGTCTATCTATGTTATGTAGGCCTATACAAATGCTATATGCGGATCGGGTTTTCCACGACTGATTTCACTAGATGGACGAGATAGGCCAACTTTTATCAAATAACATACCTTTGATCATGATATCTCACATATTGCGCAAAACCCTCGTTCACAGACCAATGAAGCTGACAATTTTGCGTTTAAGATCTCAGAACATGTTGCAAATTTTATTTTTTGTTTGTTTCATATATCCTACTTAATTCTGCGGCAATTTAATTTTAGGTATTGTTCTTACCATAAAATACCTAAAGTAAATCTACTGTGAAAGAAGTACATTTGCTTGATTTGCTTCTTTTTAAACAATAAATATAAAAATGCATCAAATACCGGTACTAGTGATAGTTAGCAAGATAATGATCCATCGTAGTTTTGGCACATTTTTAGCTTACCTGCCCATATGGGCCGATAAGCTATTGTCGTGGTTTTTCGTCCTTCGTTCGTACGTCCGTCGTCCGTCCGGCAAATAGCTTTTTTTCTACCTTGATGAATTTTTTTCTGAAAATTTACTAAAACATTCCTTGGGCTAATATCCTGAGATTTATGGTTTGTTTTTTTTATTCAATCATTTTTGCCGTTTTGGCCGCCATTTTTGACGAAAAATGGCTAATCTTGGACTTGGATGGCCTTTTTTTCCAAAAACTGATCAGTTCTGAGATTTTTGTTTCAAAACATTCCTCCATGTACCTATATGACATATAAATTTCGTTGCCCTTGAATCGCCGGTCTGCGTGTGGCAGCCATTTTGATTTTTGCTTGTGGCGGCCATTTTATCTTGACCATATTCTCGACCATGACCTGAATTCTTGATACTGACCTCTCAAACTTTCCAAGCTCTCGCAGGTCTATACTGCTTACTTTATGTTCAATATTTTGTTCTTTTGCAATTACTGCCACTTGAAATATTGCGAATCGGTGATTTCAGCTGAAGACCCTTACATTTTCGACCTTGGGCGATAATAAGGAATTCTGATCGTACGCCATTGGTCATACAGCAAATGATGGGTAACTGACTGACTATATATAGAAAAATACAAAATAACAGGGAAAATCAATCAGGAATATTAACAAGAGTTATTGCAACTGTTTCATTTTGACTTTTTCTGTGACCTTGACCTTGTCACTTGATAGTGAGCTGTAATATTTCACAGAATTGTTTCCATTATAAAGGTACATCTCCTGGGCGAAAACGGTTCAAAAAGATTGAAAACTGTCTTCACAATATGGCCTTGAATCTCAGAACACTCAAAAGTCGTAAAATCATGACCCCCAAAATTTTCAACCTTGGGCGATAATGGTGAGTCTTGGTCTGAAGACCATCGGTCATACACCATACGATTGGGAATTGCCCAAAGAAAAATACAAAATTAGTTGGAAAAGTCAATATTTATTAAAACATAAGTTTTAGCCAAACTTTTTTTCAGTTGCTATGGCAACCATTTTTATTCGATTTTGACAAAAATTGAGCAGGACCGAGCCAATGCTATACCGCTTCATCCCTATATATTTAAAGTTGATCGGACCATTTGTTTTCAAGTTGCGTGCAGACAGACAGACCCGAATGCAATACCCTATTCAATTTGGTTATTTCTCAACTGACTGTATTGAAAGTGACCTGTCCCGAATCCAGTTTGTCCGAGTCTTTTTACATCATTTTTTACGTTTTCTGCAAAACGTTAATATTGGTAAAAGAGAAGTTTTCTGACTTATTTTGCGAAACTCTGAGAACTTTTGGGGGCATTTGGGATAGGTCAATTGCACACCTGCTTTGGTCAGAAGTCATGTTCATCTTGTCCTTGGTGGAATATTATAAAACGTAGACATTGTTGTTGTTAAAATCCAATGTACCAAATGCTGTGTTTTGCTGCTGGCTTACATCCTAGGTTCTATTTCTCACCCCAGCAGTTGTGTTCTGAGGTTCCCTAGCACGAACATCAAGATAGTTTTCCAAGCTTTGGGTGACAGCGAGTCGCAGCTTGTGCCTGAACCACTGCCGACCCCCCCGAAACGACCCAAACCGGTACCGCCTCTCAACATAGAAATACCCAAGAAAGAGGAGTTCTACAGTCCCTGCCCCTCCCCTACAGGCACCATCAGGTATGTACCCATGGCAACACCACTACTTCTCATGGAACTACCCTTGGCAACACCACTACTTCTCATGGAACTATCAAAAATATGTAACCATGGCAACACCACTACTCCTCATGGAACTATCAAAAATATGTACCCATGGCAACACCACTACTTCTCATGAAACTATCCAAAATATATAACCATGGCAACACCACTACTTCTCATGGAACTATCAAAAATATGTACCCATGGCAACACCACTACTTCTCATGGAACTATCAATAATATGTAACCATTGCAACACCACTACTTCTCATGGAACTATCAAAAATATGTAACCATGGCAACACCACTACTTCTCATGGAACTACCCTTGGCAACACCACTACTTCTCATGGAACTATCAAAAATATGTAACCATGGCAACACCACTACTCCTCATGGAACTATCAATAATATGTACCAATGGCAGCACCACTACTTCTCATGGAACTATCCAAAATATATAACCATGGCAACACCACTACTTCTCATGGAACTACCCTTGGCAACACCACTACTTCTCATGGAACTATCAAAAATATGTAACCATGGCAACACCACTACTTCTCATGGAACTATCAAAAATATGTAACCATGGCAACACCACTACTTCTCATGGAACTATCGAAAATTTGTACCCATGGCAACACCACTACTTCTCATGGAACTGTCAAAAATATGTAACCATGGCAACACAACTACTTCTCATGGAAATGTCAAATTTGTACCCATGGCAACACCACTATTCTCATGGAACTATCAAAAATATGTAACTATGGCAACACCACTACTTGCCAAGGTATCATAAATATGTAACCATGGCAACTCAACTACTTGCCATGGAAACTGTCATAAATATGTAACCATGGCAATACCACTAGATGCTATGTGTAACCATGGCAACAATCTACACCATGTTTACAAAAAAATATATTTCACACAAATCAACAAATGTGTAATTGTGTAACACTATTAGACATACCGTGTTCGTTCTATTTACCGCACATGCTCTAATAAGGGCACACCTCCTATTTCTAGAATCTGGACAAGTCCAACTCCAAGATTTTGTCGTTCACAAGTCACGCTCGTGGAATAAAAAGTAACAAATGTTTTGCATGTTTCTGTATATTTGTCTCATATTGTTTGACATCCATGGCATGTCTGTCAAAATGAATTGCAGTATTGTGATTACATCTTATTCTCCAATTTTCGATGAGAATATTTCGATGTACACGTGAAGCCCATATAACTGATGTCAAAGCGAAGTGAAATTCCATTGTTTCCACCGCTGCCGAAGATGCAGAACTTGCTTCGAGACCATCCAATCAGTGAGCTGTTTTTTGGGGGACCTGTAATTACCATACTGATGCGTTTTTCTTGCGTGTGCATTGAAAATATTTACCATCTATGTCCTATGCACTCGTCGGGGATGGACGAAAATAATTAAGTTCGCAACATTTGATGTAGTACGGTACATGAAATCTTTCATCATTACGCACACATCAGCTACAAATCCTTGGAACTGCACTTGAAAATGAAGGTTTTTTTTCGCGAATTTTTAGTGTGCGTTTATTGTAATGTTTAAATCATATTACCACCACAAAATATGATTTTCCAAGCGCACAGTGCGGTAAATAGAACGAGTACGGTATGTGTTATGTCAGACTCTGATGTATATTGGTATTCTGTCATGTAAATGTGAGCCATTCAGTATCTGATAGCCAGCAACATAATTTACAGGTCACAAACTGATAAGAGAAGTCCAAGTCATTGACTAGTGTTGTGTGTCTGCTTAGAGTATTGTACAATGCAGTCAATCAGGGTACATGTATAAAAGTTATAGTAAATAGAGATTGTACACTGGCCCAAAAAACGATGGCAGGCTGTGTACATTTATATGTGAATGGGGATAAGTTAATGTGCTGATGTTTATCAATATATTCAGTTGTTATTTCACAATACAATACACAACATGGACTATAACTGATGTGTCTATAACCTCCCTCTACCCCCATCCCACCAGTGCTGCCAACTCGTGTCCCACAAGCCCACGGGGAGGCACAGGTCGTCCTCAGTTAGTCCCAGACCTGCCGTCTGTCGTGTATGCGGCCACTAACGCACGCCGTGACACGGAGTACAAGGAGCCAATCCTGCACCCGCCCTCCGTACCGACCAGCGCCGACGGGCCACGAGATGAGTCCAAACCTCCGTATTCCTACGCTCAGCTCATCGTACAAGCGATCACGTCCGCACACGACAAACAGCTGACGCTCAGTGGCATCTATGCGTACATCACTAAAAACTACCCATACTACAGAACAGCAGACAAAGGCTGGCAGGTAGGACTGAGTCAATCTTTGTAAAACTGAGGCCTGTCCATTGTCATGTCACTTGATGTGGTATGTTTCACAAGTCGCCTACTGCTGTTTCAGAATTCTATCCGCCACAATCTGTCGCTGAACCGGTATTTTGTGAAAGTTCCGCGCTCCCAGGAAGAGCCTGGGAAGGGGTCGTTTTGGCGGATCGACCCCGCCTCTGAGGCTAAGCTGACAGAGCAGGCGTTCCGCCGTCGTAGACAGCGTGGTGTGCCATGCTTCAGGGCACCCTTCAGCGGCCTCTCATCCAGGTAAGTGGCTTATGTCAGATTTCATTCAGATGGCCGCTCCGCAGCAGCCAAATGGTTTAGAGAAAGTATTTGTAGTTTGCGTATGCTGTGGTGGGACTCTTTGTTACCTCTATATGCACCCTGTGACCTATATTTGAACCTGCAACCTATATTTGCATGTGTCGTCGGCAGTCGGTCAGCCCCCGCGTCTCCAAGTCACCTCGCCAGTGGCACCCTGACGCCAGACTCTCTCTCCCGGGAAGGCTCGCCAATCCCTGAGGTCCCCCAGCTCACGGCGGACGGGTCTGTGGAAGTCACCACCACCGTTCTCCCGGCCCAACCCGGACCTCGAATCCCAACTGTAGCGGCTGACGTCCGTTTTAGCCAGTCCGCTCCAGGCTCTCCGTCTGGTGAGTTGTCATGACAACCTACCAGCAGTCCCTTCTGTGTTTATGTCTGGTGAAAGTATTTCATGCTGAATCAAAATCGCCAGCATTAAACATTTTACAACATTTGATTATAATTGCACTTGTCCTGAAGGCCTGGTGTTATATGCCTTAGTAACCCGGTGATCTCCACTCTGTGTGTTGCAGGTAACCCGGCTGTGTTGGCAGCACCCTCTACCAGTCTGGGCGGATGTGTCGTCACTCTGCCGTCGAGTGTCAGCGTTCTGAGCGGATCCTCGGCATCGGTGGCTGTGCATCAGATGCCGTCCATCATCGCCAAACCCAAGCTGTTTGTAACACAGCCGTCAGGCGTTGTCCTTGCAACACAGCCCCCTGGGGTGGTTCTGGCCAACGGGCCTGAGAGCTTACAGACCGTCGCTAACGGCACACACCAGGAGATCCGCATGGTCAAAGACGGTAGGTCCACCCAAACAGAATTCTCTTGGATTGAACATATTCCTATGAACTGTGGGTCAGTCAGGTTTGTTGGTTCCTACAAAAGTGTGGACTCTCCTGTTACAGAGAAGTCTAATATGGCAGTGATGTCCAACGTTCCGATGACAGTACCACTGCTGAAGGCTGGGTTTGGACAGCAGCCAGTCGCTGTTGTTCACACAGTGACACCAGGATCTCTCTCGGCCCAGCTGAACCCGGTCAAGCCACCAAGCACTGTCCAGCAACCAGCACAACAAGGCCAGGCAGCACAGCAGCCGCAGTCACTCCTGATGCACAACAAGGCCCTGGAGATGCAGCAGCAGATTCAGCAGCAACAACTCCAGCAACAGCAGAAACAAGTTCAGCAGCAAGAGCAACTTCTCCATCAGCTCATCCTTCAACAGCAGCGACAGCAGAAACAGCTGCAGGGTCTGAGCACGAAGCCTGAGCTGCCGGCCATCACCACAATGGTCAAGCGAGACCTACTGCCAACTGTCATCACGCAGGCACTGCCTCCTCCACAGCCACCACAACCAGCCCAGAGCGCACCTCCCAGCAGTGTGCACACCACATCACTGGCGGCCACGGTGGATAGCAGCTCACAACCCGCAGTCGCCATCAAGTCCGAGTCCCAGTCCGAGGCAGTACCCGCCATCACCACACCCAACGCCTCCGTGGAAGTGAGGCCAATACACGAGCCTCAGCAGCTCACAGCCGAGGTAAATCCTCACTCATTGTTATCTGTCAATCGCCAGTGTATGGCAATGTTATATGATGCATTGACTGTCCTTGCCACTGAGAGCTTACCCGTGCCTCTGTTACAGATGTTGAGCGCCAATGCTGACAGCACGATGGGGGACGATCCGAGCGCTGGCTCCTTGTCCAGCTATCGTGACGTGAACTGCCAGTCCCCGGGACGGTTCCCAGACTGCGAGTCCCAGACGATCAAGCGGCCTGCGGAGTCCTCCACAGAGACAGGTCAAGTCTCAGAGCCAGACAGCAAGCGAGTCCGGGTCGACCCAGATACAAGTCCTGCTAACTGAGGCCTGCCGCACACAGCTACTCTCCGCCACTAAAGCTACACGACACCAGCCAGCAACGCACCAGCATCTAGATCATGGAAACTTTTGAAATTATCGTTCTCATGTGTAGGCGCGCCATATCGTATGTCAGTACAGTAGTGAGCGTGTGAGCGGTACGCACGCCATATCGTATTTCAGTACAGTAGTGAGCGAGTGAGCGGCCGTGTATCTAGTTTTCAGTGCAAAACTGAATGAGCAACAGGCAGAAAAACATGAAGATTAGGTAATAGGTTGCAGGATTTCTCCAATTCGATGAAGTGCAGAATCATTTCTGTGGACACTAGTTTTGTTTCCTAACAACTACCCCAATGTGCTAAAGGAGCTCTTCTTTATTTATTACTCTGGTTTGTATTTCTTGCATTCTTTTTTTAATCTTGATGAAGAATGTGATTCTTTTTGGTTGAACAAATGTTTGTTATATTTTCTGTGAGAGAGGAATCCTGAGCTTGTATATACTGGCTGTACATAGATAGAACTTGGCTGTTTTGTGTCAGTCTGTTGTTTGTTCCACGCGTGACATGTCTGATTACACGGTTAATAGACCGCAGTGTTCACTCCCCGGACATGCGGACAGACGACTGTTATTGTTGTTCTATATAAACTAGCATCCTGTACATATTGTTAATGTTTACAATTACAAGGTACATCTCGTAATGTTTAGTGTTGTCAGTGTGGACATGTTCATTCACCTCATTGCCACTTAAAACTCGGCAAATTCTATCTCAAAACTTGCACTGCAGTATTGCGTTAGTTGCCCAGTTAGTGTCGATTACCTCACGATGTTTGTCAAATTGTCTAAGACGAGGCTACTCGTGTGAGTCAGCACTAGAGAAGTCATCCGTGATCACGCTACACATCAAGTATTGTATCGTACGGTTCAGTGGTTGCTCAGACCGTTACCCGCCCAACTCCCTTCTGTATCAGTAGATTGCTCCCCCACAAAGTGCTGCAGTGTAACACAAGGGTTGTGTGGCAGACAGTAGCCACTGCTCCCATCATGTCAGTTACTATATCCACAGATACAGTGTTACGTAATCATGCTGAGCTTGTGTTGGGTTACTTTTGATCAAGTGATCTGTTATATTTGGGATTATTTTAACACTGAATCTATCTCAAACATGTCTGACCAGTATCATGTATATCAACAATCAAGTGATAGTCACATTCAAGTTACTCGATATGTTCATGTTTGTAAATGTCCGAGTTTGTGAGAAAACATTGAACTGGATTAGCTGCAATTCTACTTAATCACCATGGTAACCATCCAGTAACACACGGCACATACAAGCTTCCACAGCCTCGAATTTGTATTTTCAGGGAAAATTTTGTTTGTTTATTGTGCAGAGATTTGAGCAAAGCTGCCACATACCAATCCCAGTGAACAGTCAGTTCTCTATAGAGTATTTGACACTGTTGTACAAGCTGATGACAGCAGTTCTACGAGTGCTGCATACCAATCCCAGTGAACAGTCTGTTCTCTAGAGAGTATTTGACACTGTAGAACAAACTGATGACAGCAATTCTACAAATGCCGCATATCAATCCCAGTGAACAGTCTGTTCTCTATAGAGTATTTGACACTGTAGAACAAACTGAAGACAGCAATTCTACAAATGCCGCATACCAATCCCAGTGAACAGTCTGTTCTCTATAGAGTATTTGACACTGTTGTACAAGCTGATGACAGCAGTTCTACGAGTGTCGCATACCAATCCCAGTGAACAGTCTGTTCTCTATAGAGTATTTGACACTGTTGTACAAGCTGATGACAGCAGTTCTACGAGTGCTGCATACCAATCCCAGTGAACAGTCTGTTCTCTATAGAGTATTTGACACTGTTGTACAAGCTGATGACAGCAGTTCTACGAGTGTCGCATACCAATCCCAGTGAACAGTCTGTTCTCTATAGAGTATTTGACACTGTTGTACAAGCTGATGACAGCAGTTCTACGAGTGCTGCATACCAATCCCAGTGAACAGTCTGTTCTCTATAGAGTATTTGACACTGTTGTACAAGCTGATGACAGCAGTTCTACGAGTGTCGCATACCAATCCCAGTGAACAGTCTGTTCTCTATAGAGTATTTGACACTGTTGTACAAGCTGATGACAGCAGTTCTACGAGTGCTGCATACCAATCCCAGTGAACAGTCTGTTCTCTATAGAGTATTTGACACTGTTGTACAAGCTGATGACAGCAGTTCTACGAGTGTCGCATACCAATCCCAGTGAACAGTCTGTTCTCTATAGAGTATTTGACACTGTTGTACAAGCTGGTGACAGCAGTTCTACGAGTGTCGCATATCAATCCCAGTGAACAGTCTGTTCTCTATAGAGTATTTGACACTGTTGTACAAGCTGATGACAGCAGTTCTACAAGTGCTGCATACCAATCCCAGTGAACAGTCTGTTCTCTATAGAGTATTTGACACTGTTGTACAAGCTGATGACAGCAGTTCTACGAGTGCTGCATACCAATCCCAGTGAACAGTCTGTTCTCTATAGAGTATTTGACACTGTTATACAAGCTAATGACAACGATTCCATGATCATACAGATAGCGTTAGTAGTAAGCCAGATATTTGGAGTTGATAAGTTTATCAATAGTCAGTGTTGCTGGATTTCATGGTTACTTTGTTGATGACATTTATTTGAAGAGTGAACAAACTACGATTATGTGGACAATGCTTAGTTCTGCTTGTTACTGTGTTTGTTTTGTATTTGTTGCGATCAAAGCTTTGCTCCTAATGTCTATGTTTATATTTTGTACAAAAATGGTGTGTTTCACACAGAAGACAATTGAATAAATATATTTGACCACCGTGAAATATTCTTCTTAGAGACAAACCTCCACATACCAAATCAAGCCCCCAATGAATTTCAGCAGTTGCTATGGATATTTGATCGTCAACTAGATGTTCTGTCGCCATGAGAGACAAGGTTGTATTTCCGTATCATGCTCTTTATCACAGTGTCCTTGTCATTAAAAATGACTGATCATAAAATTTGCCCAAGAGAGCTGGAAAGGTTAGCGGAGAAATGTTCAGTGTTAATCTGACAAGAGTCTGAATGGTTTTATTTTTCGACAAAAATCAGTGTTTTGAGCTCTCAAGGTCACCAATCAAATTGTCATATCTGACTCCTGATTTGAATGAGCTAATAGCTAAAGCTCTGTCGCCAAGCATTCTTGGAGTATAGTCCATACAGTCCCTATTATAAAGGGAAAAAGCCATGAACAAAATTAAAATGAGCAAAATTAGTCCAAGGGCTAAGATAAGCATTGCAGTTGACATATGACCTTGAAATATACCAATCAAGGTCATCCTCGAACTTCAATGTTACCTTTGTGTGTGCTGAATATGACTTTCTATATGTTGTAACACGATTTGGGGCAAAAAAAAATTTTTCGCCGACCCGTCAAAAATTCAAAATGGCCCCCACACAGAGACCGGCGATTCAAGGGCAACAAAACTTATACACATCATAAAGGTACATAAGAGGAATTTTTTAAAACAAAAATCTCAAAACTGATCAGACAGTTTTTGCGAAAATGTCCGCCAAAGTCCAAAATTGGCCATTTTTCGTCAAATATGGTCGCCATTTTGAGAAAAATGCGAAAATAAAAAAACAAAAAAATAACCCCCTCTTGACATATTTTTAGGCAGCTTTGTACAAAATTTCAGGAAAATCCGCCTGTAAACTTTAAAGATAAAAATGTGGACGGACGACGGATGGACTGACGACGGACGCAACACGACGACAATAGGTTATCGGACCATAGATCCGGTAACCTAAAAACTGACCACCATACTTGCCGATTTCATGGATTCCGGCAAGTAAATATTATTGAACAGATTCTAGGGGTTTAGATGTGAAACATCACCGACATGAATTTGATGAAAAGCACTCATTGAGCAGCAAAGATACATCGGAATTTCCATGTTTTTGGTGAAAGCGATGATTTGGCATCAGGGCAATTTCACCCACAAGTTCAAACTATGCATGGAAACATTTTTCAGTCAAAGAAATTCAATATTGCTATCAAGACAATGCTTTTGATTCGGTGTATTCAGAAAGGTATTTATTGTTGTACATTGTGCTTGCAAGTCTTATACAAACACACACAATCTGATTAGCAGCAGACAGGCATCACGGATACATTCTGTTCCTTGTAAACTACTCTGTATGTACGGTACTACAAAGTAAATAGCAAAAACATGGAATGATTTTTGCATTCAGGTCCCAGAAATTTGTTGGTGACTTACGGATATTCATTTGCAAAAATTTTGTGGGCCGTGCTCAGATTCAGGAGAAAATTACGGTCTGAAGAGATGACAACTACAATAAAATGTTCGGTCCCAACTAGAAGTACCTTAGGTATTTCCCTCAATATTAATACATGTATACTACAAGAATTACAGCCATACAGACACTTAACAGGAAAATACTTAATCTTTAACTACACGTGAATATCGCAGAACACCATAAATACATGAAGTACAGCCATTTGTACACAGACTTGACCTGAAGGCAAGGTTTTGTAGAAAGCATTCACCAAAGCAAGACCATGTAAAACACATCAGAAAAAGTCTACAAAAATAGTCCGAGTAGTACAACAAAATGTGCAGCTCATCAAGTACAGAGCCGCAAGATAGTTTGACTGATATGAATATGATGGTACGACGTTGTGCTTTGATTCCCTACACTTGTGTGTACATGTTTCTGTGTCCTGGATTCACTGTTGGCAGTGGATAATCACTGTGTCTGTCTTCTGCTGTCTGGAAAGATATCCTATGTTCACCTTTCCTAGACTTCCAGAACTCAATATGCTTCATGAACAAACAATTTCCGTCCGTTGTGCACAGTTCACTTAGATCGACTGTTCACCGTGCAGTTTGCGCACGGACCCTGCCTGATTTTGATGGCAGGGTTTAGGAACCTTCATAAGGCCTTGTCAATCACACAGACTCCTGCATAACTTCGACCAGTCATCATCGTTGTGGGCAGCATTGTCCATACATCCATTTTGGGATTGTAATACTCCACAGAGCTCAGGTTGCTGGATCCATCATCACCCCCGACAACAAACAACAAACCGTTGTTGGCCACGACTCCTGTAAACACACGCAAGACATCAGTATAAAGTAAACGGACCCGTTGACCTGACTACAAGCAATCGTCTGACACGTACCAGCGTTCCTACGGCACATGTGCATGTCTGCGATCTGTGTCCAACTATTGGTGTCTGGGTGATAGACTTCAACGCTCTTACGGACTAAAGGCCCGTCATGACCACCCACCGCATACAAGCAACTGTCCAGCACTCCAACTCCTGTCAGACAACAACACTACTACAGCACAGTCCGAGTGGGCACATAATTACAAGGCTTGCCTGTAAATGTCAGAAATCACTAGCACTAGATATACCAGCAGGAAACAGACACCGAACAATTTCTCTAATATTTTCACTTCATTGATTACTATGGTGTGTGTATGCTTCCCATCCTTAATTCATGCTTCAAATGTGTTTGTACAAAGCCACTTCACATACTCTGTCAAAAATTCTGAATTAATTTTGTACCGTAAGTCACTGTGTTCACTAGATTTAGTGAGACAAGACCTGAAGTCAGGTCATACCGATGTCACAATAATACCTGCACCACTCCTCCGACATGACATGTCCGAGACTGGCGCCCACGAGTCAGTGTCTGGAGTGTAACACTCGACAGAGCTCAGGCAGTGGCGACTGGCGCCGTCGTATCCCCCGACAGCGTACAGGAGTCCCGCCACGACCCCCACCCCCACGCTACTCCGCCGTGTACTCATCGCCGCCACCAGACGCCATTCGTTGTTACGCGGGTCAAAACACTCCACGCTGTTCAGGCCTGCAACACCCACAAAACATCAATTTTGTCATTAACCCTGTCTCATACATGTATTGTATACTGATGACCTTTGACCCATGTCACTCACCTGACGAGCCGTCAAAGCCCCCGACAGCGTAGATGAGCTCTATCTCGTACATGTATTGTATACTGATGACCTTTGACCCATGTCACTCACCTGACGAGCTGTCAAAGCCCCCGACAGCGTAGATGAGCTCTATCTCATACATGTATTGTATACTGATGACCTTTGACCCATGTCACTCACCTGACGAGCTGTCAAAGCCCCCGACAGCGTAGATGAGCTCTATCTCATACATGTATTGTATACTGATGACCTTTGACCTATGTCACTCACCTGACGAGCCGTCAAAGCCCCCGACAGCGTAGATGAGCTCTATCTCGTACATGTAGTATTGTATACTGATGACCTTTGACCCATGTCACTCACCTGATGAGCCGTCAAAGCCCCCGACAGCGTAGATGAACTCTATCTCGTACATGTATTGTATACTGATGACCTTTGACCCATGTCACTCACCTGACGAGCCATCAAAGCCCCCGACAGCGTAGATGAGCTCTATCTGATACATGTATTGTATACTGATGACCTTTGACCTATGTCACTCACCTGACGAGCCGTCAAAGCCCCCGACAGCGTAGATGAACTCTATCTCGTACATGTATTGTATACTGATGACCTTTGACCTATGTCACTCACCTGACGAGCCACCAAAGCCCACGACAGCGTAGATGAACTCTATCTCGTACATGTATTGTATACTGATGACCTTTGACCTATGTCACTCACCTGATGAGCCATCAAAGCCCCCGACAGCGTAGATGAGCTCTATCTCATACATGCATTGTATACTGATGACCTTTGACCTATGTCACTCACCTGACGAGCCACCAAAACCCATGACAGCGTAGATGAACTCTATCTCGTACATGTATTGTATACTGATGACCTTTGACCTATGTCACTCACCTGACGAGCCATCAAAGCCCCCGACAGCGTAGATGAGCTCCATAGATACATGTATTGTATACTGATGACCTTTGACCCATGTCACTCACCTGACGAGCCGTCAAAGCCCCCGACAGCATAGATGAGCTCTATCTCGTACATGTATTGTATACTGATGACCTTTGACCCATGTCACTCACCTGAGGAGCCGTCAAAGCCCCCGACAGCGTAGATGAGCTCTATCTCGTACATGTATTGTATACTGATGACCTTTGACCCATGTCACTCACCTGACGAGCCATCAAAGCCCCCGACAGCGTAGATGAGCTCTATCTGATACATGTATTGTATACTGATGACCTTTGACCTATGTCACTCACCTGACGAGCCGTCAAAGCCCCCGACAGCGTAGATGAACTCTATCTCGTACATGTATTGTATACTGATGACCTTTGACCTATGTCACTCACCTGACGAGCCACCAAAGCCCACGACAGCGTAGATGAACTCTATCTCGTACATGTATTGTATACTGATGACCTTTGACCTATGTCACTCACCTGATGAGCCATCAAAGCCCCCGACAGCGTAGATGAGCTCTATCTCATACATGTATTGTATACTGATGACCTTTGACCTATGTCACTCACCTGACGAGCCACCAAAACCCACGACAGCGTAGATGAACTCTATCTCGTACATGTATTGTATACTGATGACCTTTGACCTATGTCACTCACCTGACGAGCCATCAAAGCCCCCGACAGCGTAGATGAGCTCCATAGATACATGTATTGTATACTGATGACCTTTGACCCATGTCACTCACCTGACGAGCCGTCAAAGCCCCCGACAGCATAGATGAGCTCTATCTCGTACATGTATTGTATACTGATGACCTTTGACCCATGTCACTCACCTGAGGAGCCGTCAAAGCCCCCGACAGCATAGATGAGCTCTATCTCGTACATGTATTGTATACTGATGACCTTTGACCCATGTCACTCACCTGAGGAGCCGTCAAAGCCCCCGACAGCGTAGATGAGCTCTATCTCGTACATGTATTGTATACTGATGACCTTTGATCCATGTCACTCACCTGACGAGCCGTCAAAGCCCCCGACAGCGTAGATGAGCTCTATCTCATACATGTATTGTATACTGATGACCTCTGACCCATGTCACTCACCTGACGAGCCATCAAAGCCCCCGACAGCGTAGATAAGGTGGTTGAGGACGGCGGCTCCAAGTGTCGATCTACGTGCTTCCATACTAACAATAGCAGACCAAAGATCCTTGATAGGGTCGTAAACATCCACAGTCCGCACTCGCAAGGAACCGTTAAAACCGCCCACCGCATACACCATACCATTCATCACAGCCACGCCTGCAGAGACAATGTCATCTGGTCAGAAGAGGTAGCAACCAGAAGAGGTAAAGATTTATAATGTCTGTTCAAAACTGACCACATCGACAACGTCGGGCCGGCATGTCTGCGACCTGTGTCCATTTCTCTTCCTTGAAGTCGTAACACTCCACACTGCGGATTGCCTTCGGGGCCTGGCCGCCAATCACCAGCAATACCTGCAACAAATATAATACTCCTATAAGTCTAGCCCAATGAACAGAACAGGCAGTAACCCAGCGATCACAGACTGTATCAAAAGTATCAAGCCTGACCTTCGGTAGGCCGATGGGTGTGCGCAGACGGGTCCGTGGCGTCTTATAAAGCAAACGTTTGTCAGGCTTCATTAGGTGGAACTTCATGGCTTCGATAAGAAAGTCCTTGCAGTGGGAGTTGTTTTTAACGAGTAGCTCCTCCTCAACCCGCTGTACGAGGTACTCCTGGGACAGCAGCGGCAGTCGCACATGCTCCATCAGCTGCGAGATGTATTCCTGGCGCTGTGCCAAACGAAAGTTTGTCCAACTCACCACTGCCTCAAACACCTGAAACATGCAAGCACAAACTTACCACATAGTTCTGTGAGTCTGACCTACTTCTATTGACATATCATTATAATGTGGTAACTGAGGACTAATTTCTCAACTTTGACGTGGAAACAGATCACACCACAAAGAGTGAATTCATCAATGGTTGCTTGGTGACCTGCCCCACCCCCACTTGCAGACAGTGGTCATGTCCTGGAATGGTTGCTAAGGCAACCAGCTCCCCCAACCCAATCATCAGACACTGGTCACGTCCTGGAACGTTTGCTATGGTGACCACTGAACAGTCGTCCCACCCCCCACCAGCACACAGTGGTCATGTCCTGGAACGTTTGCTATGGTGACTACTGAACAGTCGTCCCACCCCCCACCAGCACACAGTGGTCATGTCCTGGAACGTTTGCTATGGTGACCACTGAACAGTCGTCCACCCCCACCAGCACACAGTGGTCATGTCCTGGAACGTTTGCTATGGTGACCACTGAACAGTCATCCCACCCCCCACCAGCTCCCCCAACACCCACAAACAAATACTGGTCATGACATGGAATGAAAGCTATGGCAACCTGTCATCCCACCCGACCAGTAGAGACTGATCATGTCCTGTAATGGTTGCTATGGTAACCTGTCACCCCACCCGACCAGTAGAGACTGATCATGTCCTGTAATGGTTGCTATGGTAACATGTCACCCCACCCGACCGGTAGAGACTGATCATGTCCAGTATTGGTTGCTATGGTAACCTGCGACCCCACCCGACCACCAGACTGGTCATGTCCTGTAATGGTTGCTAAGGTTACCTGTCCCCGCCACCAGGAGAAACTGGCCACAACCTCAAATGGTTGCGAAGGTTACCTGTTCTTCGGTTGTGACAGTCAGACGATCACTAGAGATCAGTTTACAAACTTGCATAGCCGACAGGTTCAAGAACTCGTCATGTTGGGTCACTTCACTGAGAGATGGAACATAAAACATATTAATTTACATGTATTGAATCATTGATATCAGCAAAGTGATATTTGTATTGCATCACTGATATCGGCGAAGTTATATTTGTATTGCATAATTTTTATTAGTAGTGATATTTCTTAGGTGCTACAGACCTGAAGTGTTGCTCGGTGTAGGACTGTGCGTACGCCAGGAGCTCCTGACAAGCATGTAGGTCCGCGAAGGCACGGATCCCAAGGCAGTTGGACGGGTGGAGCTGGGACTGCAGGAAATCGCAGCATGCATCTCGTACGTCCCCCAACTGTAGGATGTTAGCAGCTGGCAGCAGAGTCTGAAAGCAGTTACCTATGCACGAAACTACAGTAACTCAATGTAAAACCTAGAAGTTGAGCTGAAGAGACGGAACTGCTTCCAAACCTGAACATTGTCCTCAGTGACAGATATCTCGGATGTGTAGATGAAGTCAATCAGCATTGTTAGCGCCTTGCTGTCGATGTCCTGTAAGATAATTCTCTCAGCCTTAGACTCGTAGAGATCACTGGTAAACATGGCGTAGAAGTATGGACTGCATGCCGCAAGCACCGAGCGGTGAGCTGGAACCTCTAAACCATCGACAACAAGCACCACGTCACACAGCAGGATCTGTCTGTAACACGAGTCAACAAACTGTGTCACAATACCATCATCAGGCATGCCAGCAACATATAACCAAGGTCAATGTTATGTGTCTACATTTGCTAAGATTTCACCACTGACGTACTTGCGCATGACATGAAGTACATCAAAGGCTTTCTGCATGTGGCCGTAGTGACGATATGGTGGCCGCTCCGAGCAGGCACTCGGGATTGACGAGACAGACTCCCGGATACCCTCAGCCTGATCCATGGGGCTGTCACAGCCCTCCGGTCCCAGGTTACTGCTGGAAACACGTACAAACATACATCACATCTAAAGCCAGCCTGATCCATGGAGCTGTCACAGCCCTCCGGTCCCAGGTTACTGCTGGATACAAACATACATCACATCTAAAGCCAGTCTGATCCATGGAGCTGTCACAGCCCTCCGGTCCCAGGTTACCGCTGGATACACGTACAAACATACATCACATCTGAAGCCAGCCTGATCCATGGAGCTGTCAAAGCCCTCCGGTCCCAGGTTACTGCTGGATACGCCTACAAACATACATCACACCTAAAGCCAGCCTGATCCATGGAGCTGTCACAGCCCTCCGGTCCCATGTTACTGCTGGATACACGTACAAACATACATCACATCTAAAGCCAGCCTGATCTGTAGCTGTCACAGCCCTCCGGTCCCATGTTACTGCTGGATACTAGGCATGTAACGATAAATCGATGATATCGATGATCGATCGATTGTACTGGGCCGAGCGATGATCGATGTGAAATACTTGGAATCGATTTTTTTCATATCGTAAATTGTTTCGGATATTTTCGTGAGTGGGCAGTTTTGGCCGTGCGCCTTTTTTAAAAAAGCTAGTTCTTGTTTTGTAGCCGCGTATGAATACATCGAGAGAACTCCTACAGCACGTCTATGCAGCCTGTGTCAGACCGGTGGGTGCAAAATACTAAATTAGTTACATTGTAAACTATAAGATTAGATTACGTAACCAAATTTATGCAGATTTTTCAAAAGGATTAGGCGAAGTATATTGCTTAAATTATGATCTAATCTTGGGTATTGTTGAGGACTATTTTTGCCGCGTATGTGCACCGTGTAGTGTGGATACACATGAGGTGTGAAATGGCTCCACATTTGATGATTCGAATGAAACTTCTTCAAGCATTGCTATTTTTGACTCGGATCATCAATTACCAAACAACTTTTTTGGACTCTTATTAAAACCTTGTGGTTTATTCATTTATTTCTTCCTGTGCCCTATAATACATGTATGCTAACCCCACCATCATATCATGGCACTAACGCCTCAGTGACCGCGGCGGTTCCAGCCGATATTGCCCATCAAAAAGCGCGAGTATTGCCGAGTCAAGGGTCAGATTCGATGATCGATGATCGCTCGGTGGAAGGCAACGATCATCGATATCAAAATCTCCCACCGATTTACATGCCTACTGGATACACGTACAAACAGACATCACATCTAAAGCCAGCCTGATCCATGGAGCTGTCACAGCCCTCCAGTCCCAGGTTACTGCTGGATACACGTACAAACATACATCACATCTAAAGCCAGTCTGATCCATGGAGCTGTCACAGCCCTCCGGTCCCAGGTTACTGCTGGATACACGTACAAACAGACATCACATCTAAAGCCAGCCTGATCCATGGAGCTGTCACAGCCCTCCAGTCCCAGGTTACCGCTGGATACACGTACAAACATACATCACATCTAAAGCCAGCCTGATCTGTAGCTGTCACAGCCCTCCGGTCCCAGGTTACTGCTGGATACACGTACAAACATACATCACATCTAAAGCCAGTCTGATCCATGGAGCTGTCACAGCCCTCCAGTCCCAGGTTACTGCTGGATACACGTACAAACATACATCACATCTAAAGCCAGCCTGATCCATGGAGCTGTCACAGCCCTCCGGTCCCAGGTTACTGCTGGATACACGTACAAACACACATCACATCTAAAGCCAGTCTGATCCATGGAGCTGTCACAGCCCTCCGGTCCCATGTTACTGCTGGATACACGTACAAACATACATCACATCTAAAGCCAGCCTGATCCATGGAGCTGTCACAGCCCTCCGGTCCCAGGTTACTGCTGGATACATCTAAAGCCAGCCTGATCCATGGAGCTGTCAGAGCCCTCCGGCTTCAGGCTATTAGGCCCAATAAAAAAGTATTACGGCTCTAGTTATTAGGGTCCCCAAAAATGTTATTCAGCAACGCGATTTTTTTCTTCTTCTTTTTTATTCCCTAAAATTGGCTGTTGTGAATGATCCAGTTAGATATGGCCCCTTCGGCCAACCATTTTCAACTAGAATTGTCTGCTGATGACTAACCTGGTCGAATTTGGTCAATTTGGTCAGCCACACACCAAATTTTGCAATGTCAAAGACAATCGGGACCCTTTGACTCGCGATCATTATCTTACCAAAATCGGCATGCAGGTGTATTATATTCTATAATACATTTACAACAAATACTAAATGTATTGTCTAGTCTGTTTTGTTTCAGTTGTATTTTCAAACAATTTCTGTTTAGAT
This sequence comes from Terebella lapidaria, assembly GCA_949152475.1. Lineage (NCBI taxonomy): Eukaryota > Metazoa > Annelida > Polychaeta > Terebellida > Terebellidae > Terebella > Terebella lapidaria. The sequence goes on from OX424555.1 coordinate 99,633,970, forward strand.
CTACTATGTTGTCTGTGATTTTATTTTAAAAATTTTTTTTAAAAATTGGCTCTCAGGAAATGATGCGCGAGATTTTTTTCATTTGATGCCCAGGGTTTTAAGTGACGCACGCGCCTAACCAGAACCATAATACTTGTTTTTTGGCCTTACAGCAATAATGTAGATTTTGGTTGTCAGGATGTAGATTTCTGACTGTAGTTTAGTTTCACAGGGAGGAACCGCTTGTCTGATTCTCTGTGCATTTGTCTGATTCAATGGGTAAGAAGTCAGTTCGAGTTGACCGTTCGAGATGATTTCGAGTTGAAAAAGTTAAGTTGCCAAACTTCCCGTTACAGGTAACTTTGATATATTCATCATGCCATTCGTCGTTTCGTGATTCACAACAGCTTTCTCGACTTTAGAATCTGATTCAACCGCAGACAGTAAACCAAAACAGAAACAAAAACGGGAACTATTTTATTCTGTGGAATGCGACAATCTCCATGAGATCACTTTCGGTTCATTTGGAGAATTTGGTGCCGAAACGCAACGTTTCTTTCGGAGAGGATATAGTAGCAGAACAAGAAGGAGTTCGCGAGAACCTGTTGTTATTGTATAAGTAAACACGAATCATAAGTAGGACTAGTGATCGAGTGCTTCATAAGAACGCCATTACACACAGACTGGCACACAGATTGGTGTATAAATATGTGATGGGGCAACTCGAACTGTCAGCTCGATCTGTCGACTCGAACTGACTCATTCCCCACACTGCATATTCTGCAATGATTAAAGAAGTAAATAGAACAAATGCCATCAGATTGTGTTGAGATATTTGTCGTTGTTCCAGCATATTTTACCGGTGCCCGGTAATATACTGAGAATCAGACAAACGGTTCCTCCCTGTCATGTGAGTTTGTCAACGGGAGGGGGGGGGGGGGGGGTTGCAGTGACTTTACCTCATAACGATTGACTGGTCTCAACGGCTGTACACAATTCCACTTCAGATCTGCTTATAAAATTCCTATCGACATTATTACTGAATATTCAGAATGATCATTGAATCCCCCAAAGGCCGAAATGATGGTAGGGTATGAAACCCGGATCCGGAGCCGGAGGCGGATCCGGATTCAGGGTATGAAACCCGGAGGCGGAGGCGGAGGCGGAGCCGGATTAACAGGGTATGAAACCCGGATCCGGATTAGGCGACAGTTCCCAAGGCTCTACCTGTGCAATATGAGTCAAGTCGTAAATCCCACATAAAGACAGGGGATACCTGTAATTCTATTATTGCCAAAAAGACATGACACACTGAACAGTTTCATCCTTACTTTGAACTCCAGTTGAACACAAAATGTCACATGATTTTTGACCATAACATTGGGTTGGAATTTAGGTTTGAAATTTATTCCCAGATTTTAATTTTAAATTCCGGATTTTAAATACTTAATTGCCAGTTTTCTAGGTTTACCCATATCATCCTCCAGAAAAAAAAAGTTATTCCCTAAAGAGCATCTTGAATGAGTGCCTATTTTATATAGTGCCTATTTGATTAATTTATTAGACGAACCATAGAACTTTTGCTTTTCCACTATTCAGCAATTTTCCCCCTTTTTCCGTATTCTTTCCCTCTCTGCCTTGTTTTTATTGTTTTGGCCACTCAATTCTCGAACAACAACAAAAATCATCGGCAAAAGAACTATTTACTTTGTACATGTTTCTCGAATTAATCTCAAGAAATTGAACATTGTCAAGAGGGGGGAGGGGTATAAAATAAGATTGGTGGTCACATATCTAAACTCGGTGTCATTCAAAATTTGACCCACTGTATTACAGATAGATATACTACTGTAGTCAGGAAATATGGGCTATTCTTTTTTGTTCACTTTCCAATCGTTTTGAAAGTTTGTATCCAATTACTTATTAGGCCTAATATATAGGATAGGCTTTCCACTAAGAACACATTATATCTATCTATGGCTAAAATTGATTAAATTATCGTGAAACAAGAACAGTTGTTGAATGATGCCAACTTGGTGCAACAGATATGCTACATGAACAATAATAGGGTTGGATGTACTAAGGCCTACAATAACGTGGGCAGTCTGAGACATCATATTGGTTCAAAACTGTAGAGCATGGCGCTGATTGGTCGCACCCACATTTGCCCAGAATGGCACTTTATCATACATTTGCTCCCAATAATACGGTAACTGTGAAGCGAACATACTTGTATGTATGCAAGCTATGGTTACAGTCGTGGAAGATGAAGCCGTGAGTCCGGATCCGGGTTTCATACCTGGTTAATCCGGCTCCGCCTCCGCCTCCGCCTCCGGGTTTCATACCCTAAATCCGGGTCCGCCTCCGGCTCCGGATCCGGGTTTCATACACCACCCGAAATGATCTTGAAGTTGTCAAAAGCTGCTGTCAAAAAAATTATAACCGGAAGTTAATCAGAGTACCGGGCATGCGCATGATATCAGACCAACTTTTAACCAGCTGGGTCGACAGCGAGGGACCATACATTTTGCAAACAGAATTGCTTTGCGGCAGGGTCACTGCACGCGTCGTAATTACTTCACTATAACCAGGTAACAGTCTGCCGAACCGTCATACATTACTCAGATATTGTATCATCACTGTAATGTAGCCCGCTGTGACGAGCCCAGAACTAGTCCATGAGCCGAAGGGTGATTTTTTAGGAATTGCTACCATGAGAGGGCACCACACTTTTTGACTTGATTTTGTTAGATATATGTACCTACTACCTGAAACAGCATGATGGACACCTCGGGAGAGTAGCTTAGCTTCAGTACAACCTAAAATGTGAGAGTAGGGTATTAAACAGATATAAACCGCTTCAGACGATCGCGATTCAACCCGCTACATATATCCTCTACATCAAACTGTTATGTTTTCACTATTAATGTATCATAATGAACTATTCAGGTTATTTGGATAGTATGACAAGTCAAAATATACTGGATCGTGTCTTGGATCATATTATTTTGTCAAATTAGAGTCAATTTGTACATAGAAGAAACCGCAGCAAATGAGATAGCACCACATTTCAAGTAATTTGTTCTATTTTGATTCTATTGATGTTTACATGCCTATCATCATTTTTTCTTTCGTTATTTCTTTCAGAAAATTATTTTGTTACTCCATCCATCCATCCAAATTATCACCCTATGTAAAAAATAGACGCTTTCCGCACACCTACGACCGCTGGGGTGTATCCCCTGTAGCCCTATCATCCATGTAGCCCCATATTCGTGTTACCAACAGGAGGAGGGGGGGGGGGGGGGGGATTAGAGCAACGGCTAAAAAAGGTTTTCATAGAAAAATGAAGCCGCACGTTTTTTTTTCACCAAAATTGCTGCTTTGACCTTTCAAAATCATTGAAGATCAAATTTAAGGTCACCACAGAAATTTCCATTTCGACATGTTCGATATGATGACAAAATTATAGCCAGGTCGAACTTTCCACCAAAAGATATATTTCAACTCAAAATATTTGACAACGTTGATTCCAAGTGGAAAATCAATATAAAAGTTGACCAATACTGTATCCACAAGCTATATTTCAAATAAAAGTATTTGACAAACTTGGTTTCGAATGCAATTGTAAAAGTTGACCAAAACTGCATTCCAAGATTATGAAATTGGAGCTAGATCGAACTTTTGACCACAAGTTATATCTTCACTCAATATAAGTGCCAAATTGGATTTCAAGGTATCTGTTTTTAGAAAAGTACTCAAAACTGCAACTTAAGATGACGAAATTGGAGCCAGGTCAAAATTTTTACCACGAATTATTTTTTAACTCAAAATATTTGCCAAATATACATGGTTTCAAGTTGAAATTCAAAGCAACTGTTGACCAAAACTGCATTTCAAGATAACAAAATTGGAGTTAAATCACACCTTTGTCTATATGTTATATTTTCACTCAAAATATGTGCCAAATCTGGATTCAAGTTGATATTACAACAAAAAGTTGACCAAAATTGCATTTGAAGATGCTAAAATTTAAGCCGAAACAAAAGTTCTGTTTTCACCCCAAAAATGTACCAAATTTGGTTCAAAATTGAAATTCCAAGCGAATATTGACCAAAACTGCATTTCACGATGATGAAATTGGAACCACATCAAAGCCAGATCGCAAAAAGCTCCATTTTTACCCCAAATATGTTCCAAATGAGGTTTGAATGTGAAATTCCAACAAAAGTTAACCAAAAGTGTTGTATTTGAAAATGATGAAAAATTACGAAGATGGATCAGTATGTCCAATAAAACTTCTATTTCTATTCAAAATATGTGCTAGCTGAGTTCAAAGTTGTCAAATTAATGAAATGAGTTCACAGCATGTTATAAGCAATCTAACTTATTCAGTATAATCTCTGGTACTACAGCCATGAAATCACTAGTGGACACAACATTTTCCTCATTGATCGCAAAAATAAACGTCACTCACCTTAGTTATTTTTATTGTAATAAACAATAAAAAATTTAACTAGCAAAATTAATGTCGACTCATTAGGTAATATCAACATTATTACTAAATTTCAACTGCACAAAACCTTTTCCCCATTGAGCCGAACAATAAATGTTCCTTGCCTTACCTTTTTTTTTATTATATTCAATAAAAGACTCAACTAGCCAAATTAATGTTGACTTATTCAGTAATATCAATGGTACTTCAGCCATATACTCAGTACTGGACAGAACATTTTACTTACTGAGTCCAATAATAAATGTACCCTACCTTAGCTATTCTTATTGTGCTCAGTATTGAACATACGTAAAACTATCAAAATTCATGTTAACTTATTTAGTAATATATTGTTACTACAGCCATAAAATCAATACTGAACAAAACTTTTAATTGTTGACCCCAATAGAAATATTCCTCGCCTAAACTATTTTTATTGTGCTCAATAATAAAACTTACTAGCAAAATCAATAATAACTTATTTACTAATATAAATGTTACTACAGCCATAAAATCTCTACTGATCAAAACTTCTACCTTGTTGAGCCCAATAATAAATGGTCCTCGTCCCAAATATTTGTTATTGTGCTCAATAATAGACACAACTAGCAAAATTAATGTTAACTAATTCTGACAGTAATATCAATGTTATCATAAAATCTCTGCTGAAACGACCTTTCACTTTGCCGAGCCCAAAAATGAATGTTTTACTGTGCTCAGTAGTAAAAGTAATGGAACAAGCTTATGGTAATATTGTTGTAACTTCTCCAAAAACATCAGTTCTCTATTCTGAGCAAGAAAATCCAGTGCCATTATCTTTCATAGTACAGGCAATTGGAATGATCATAAATGTCAAAATTGGTATTTCACACATTTGTAATAAGTTAGGCCATTAACATATTTATATGACCATTCTGAGAAACTATTCCTTCCCAACAAGACTCCCAAATATTATTAAGATTCATCCAAAACTACCATCTGTATAGTGTTTACAAGCCATTTGTCTCAAACGCAGAATGTTTCTCCAAACCATCAATTAAGTTGGCAACCAAAAACGATTAGAATCTTGGTCTTACTTATACATGTATATGTGCCTGCAAAAAATGACCGTCATCGTGTGAGAATTGTGGACTGTAGCACATTCACAAGAAAATGTCTGCGGACGCAGACGCGGATGCGGACGACTATCGCAAATCCATAGTATCCGCCGAATTTTGTTCTCGGTATACAAATAAATACCACTTCTTATACACATTGAATTGTTGATTGTTTTCCGATATCTGCTGTGGTCACACTATTAGCTCCGTCAATCCAGGACTAGACTGCTGTGGGGTTCTAAAAGTTGCAAACAAAATTGTGAAAATATCAATACATTGATCAAATATAATTGTTACATGGTAATAGATTGATACTTACATTCAATTAACACCATAATATTTCATGAAACAATATATGTTGATTTCTCTGTGACTTTAGAAAAAACATATTTGTCGGAATGTGCATTCAAATCACTCATTTTGTCATTCGCTATAGCGTAACATACCGATATGTTCAAAATTAGGTAGAAAATTAAAAAAAACAGTCAAAGTTTGGTGCCCTTTCATGGTAGCAAATTTTGGGTGGGCTCATGGACTAAACGCCATGGATGTGGCACCCGGAACCCGTGCACTTGGGCGTGTTGCTGGCCGGCCTTGCCGACAGCACTGCCGCGGGGATAGAATCCCGGACAGCCCGATGGTCTGCCACAGCCTGTGTCGCACCATCCCAGGGCGACAGACTACCGTTCCAGGGGGCATATGCGCCCCGGATATAAGTGGCCCCTTTCTGGGCTCCCAATTGGAAATTGCTCCCGCTTTAGCCAGGAAAAGGGGACGTGGAGCACATGGCTGTACTCGCCGTCGTCCTCTCGCCTTGATTGCTCTGAGACAACTCCGAGTAAGCAACACGAGCTGCCAGCTTATATAGCTGGCAGCTCACGAGAGCGAGGGCTGACGTCAGACTATTGTTACAGTAGGCCTATAGTGGAAAGAGGATTAACAGTGCACGGGCTCCAAACTTGAAGTGGCCAAAACAAGAATAGTGTGTGAAAAGCCACACACAATCGCAATCTTTGGACAAAATCACCACAATACCCCCTTCTTACAATGTTCATCACTTACATGCTCCTCCTCAGCCCAAAATCCACGACGGAAGCATCACATGGCGGAACCAGAAGGAAGCAAGGTGAGCGGTACCCGAAAGTTGCGACCCTTAAGACTCAGACCTTAAGGGTCTGTTTTGGAAGAATGGGGCTCGACCCCGGGGCTTACGGGCCATACTGAAACGCACCAAAATTTTGAATAAACCCTAATAAACGAACTAAAATTTTGAACGAGGTTTTCTGGAAAAGGTGAAGGTCATCCACCGAAAGGGACCATGTGCCGAGTCTTTGGTATACAATTATGGTTAGACTTTAATTTAGAGAATTTTGTAAAACGACACACGGTGATCGAAAATGGTAGTACAGTGTACCTCTAAAATGGGGTTGCTGGTTGCCCTCGCCAACTGGCATCTCGGATCCGCGAGGACCCAAGGCAGGGCGGAGCCGCGGGGAGTGACTCTTGGATGTCACTGCGTTTCCGCAGGGACGAGGTTACATTAGCTCCACATCCGCGGACTTGTGAAGGAAGTCTCTGACGATACTCCGCACCCAGTCTCCGCAGGTGACGAACCTCCCCACCCGCAGAAGAGGGAGGTGGATCAGACATGCGGAGGACTCTCCGCAAGGACGATGGAGCTCTGAGGAGCCACGGAACCTCTGCAGCGCGAAAGACCTCCGCAGCGCGGAAGACCTCCGCAAGTCCAGAAGACCTCCGCAGAAGTGAGGACCTCAGCACAGGCGACACCTCCGCGGAAGACGGCGAGACAGACACCATAAGTATACACCTCCAGAGACGGAAGAGTTGCGGAGCCAGGGAACCTTTGCCACCGCATGGACTTGGCGTAGGAAGAGACTGACGCTAGTTCTGATGCCTAACGTTAAAAGCAGGGTCTTAGTCTAAACCTGGACCCGGTGTAACTTTTCAGTATTGTAAAGCCTGGTGGCTTAGTCTAAACCTGGTCGCTGTGTAATTTGGGAAACATTGCATATATTTTGTGAGTGAGTAACTTGTCGTATATTAGTAATAAAACCCGTACGTGTCTTCAGCACTTTTCTCTAACCAGAGAAATATTATACTATGGAATTGCGGACGTCACACCAATAATTGTCTATAGCGTTCGGACAGAGAGGTACTGCACAAGAACTATACGAAATATAAACACAACGAGAGAAAACACCAAAACACACGGCGCCAAATAATCGTAAAATCGTTACAGAAACATGTTCCCAGTCATGACTCAATGTGATATCGATCGATCCCTTGGCCGTCGTCCTTCTTGGTCGCCATATCGTGTCGATGCTAAAAAAATGTAAACAAATAAGTGTCAAAACCATGTCAAATTTCAAACAAGTGCGTCCTTAGCAATGCAAATCAAATCGCGTGTTCTGGGGAAGATATTTAATTAATTCCAGTGCACATAAATATGGCATCGTCACCGTCAAAATATCAGGTAAAACAGGAGGCAAGTGGCAGTGATTTTGAGATTCGTGATCAAAGAGTAGGCTTACGGCTGTACAGTAGGCCTATATAGCCTGTAGCCCTGAAAACAAGGCAAAAGCAGGGTGAACGAAAAAAAAAAAATCTTAATATACACCCTGCTTTTGCCTTGTTTTAAGGGCTATATAGCCTGGCCTATAGCCTGGACGATAAATTTAGCAAGAAAAGAAACAGAACAAACATATATGCTTCAATATTTAACTTCTACAACACCTGACACAACTAAATGTGAATGGAAAATAATGTTTGTGGAATTTGAAGCAGAGCAGGGAACTTTTCATATAAGATATGTTCGAGGCACACATTATGTGGTGATGTCAGCAGTTCTCGTAGTAAATAACTGGGACATACCATATATCCTTGAGAGGGTGTGTTTCATAACTCGCCTAATCTATAAAATAATACGTGGGTTTTTGTGGCTCAACATGGTGCATTTTCCACGGTTAGTTTTCTAGCCATTATCGGATTATTTCTGGGTCAACACTAGAGCTGGAGCTTTTAGTTGGAATCCTCAATTCGTAGTCAATGGCATTTGACATGGCTTGAAATCCCGTTTATTATCAGTCATCCTCGAGCCAGTCTCTTGCTAAGTATTGTGTTTGTAGGTGTATGTGAGCTGGGCCCGGTCGGTCCTGAGGGAGACGGGTCGAGATGTCGACGCAACAGCGTTACAGAATCCTGACACACTTGTTGTCCTCATCGACACACTGTGGCCTGCCGCTAAACTTTCACTTAAGTATTGTGTTTGTAGGTGTATGTGAGCTGGGCGCGGTCGGTCTTGAGGGAGACAGGTCGAGATGTCGAGGCAACAGCGTTACAGAATCCTGACACACTCGCTGTCCTCATCGACACACTGTGGCCTGCCGCTAAACTTTCACTCAAGTATTGTGTTTGTAGGTGTATGTGAGCTGGGCGCGGTCGGTCCTGAGGGAGACGGGTCGAGATGTCGAGGCAGCAGCGTTACAGAATCCTGACACACTTATTGTCCTCATCGACACACTGTGGCCTGCCGCTAAACTTTCACTTAAGTATTGTGTTTGTAGGTGTATGTGAGCTGGGCGCGGTCGGTCCTGAGGGAGACAGGTCGAGAAGTCGAGGCAACAGCGTTACAGAATCCTGACACACTCGCTGTCCTCATCGACACACTGTGGCCTGCTGCTAAACTCTCCGACAAACTCAAGGTCTGTGGCCTGTCAGCAGTATCACACTACAGGCTCTGGAATGAGTGACATAGAAATTGCTTAAGTGTTGTTTAAATACACATGCATCTTAATTAGGACTCTTTAGCAAAAGTTAAACGTTTAACTTGGTAGCTAGTTTGAGCGTTTAAGAGAACTCTGAACAAGCAATCTCTTCCACCCCACCCCACATACCGGTACACAATCTAAACCAAACCCCCACCCCACATACACAATCTCAATCAAACTCCCACCCCACATACACAATCTCAACCAAACCCCCACCCCACATACACAATCTCAATCAAACCCCCACCCCACATACACAATCTCAACCAAACCCCCACCCCACATACACAATCTCAACCCAAACCCCCCACCCCACATACACAATCTCAACCAAACCTCCACCCCACATACACAATCTCAACCAAACCCCCACCCCACATACACAATCTCAACCCAAACCCCCACCCCACATATACAATCTCAACCCAAACCCCCCACCCCACATACACAATCTCAACCCAAACCCCCCACCCCACATACACAATCTCAACCCAAACCCCCCACCCCACATACACAATCTCAACCAAACCTCCACCCCACATACACAATCTCAACCAAACCCCCACCCCACATACACAATCTCAACCCAAACCCCCCACCCCACATACAAAATCTCAATCAAACTCCCACCCCACATACACAATCTCAACCCAAACCCCCCACCCCACATACACAATCTCAATCAAACCTCCACCCCACATATACAATCTCAACCAAACCCCCACCCCACATATGCAATCTCAACCAAACCCCCACCCCACATACACAATCTCAACCGAACCTCCACCCCACATACACAATCTTAAACAAACCTCCACCCCATGTACACAATCTTAACCAAATTCGCACCCCACATACACACACTCAACCAATCACAACCTCCCTTCTAGTGTTGGTCTGAAACTTGTCCAAGCCGATAGCCTGGATTCAATCAATTATCCATTGACAAACACTCCAAGTAATACCCTTTATTTGTCTGCACAAACAGCCCTCACTAACATTCCAACCTGGTATTGATAGGATAATAGCAAAAAATCTCCACAGAAATCTATTCAGTTTGGATGTGGTAATGTCTCAAGTTTCTCCTTGGAATAAATCACACACATTCTACTGTTGACAGAACCCCTCGCTCACAGTGTGCCGTCTAACAAGATGTATGTTTTAACACACGCTGTCTAACTGCAAACACATGCCAGCTATTACGTAACCTCGACCACCAGACTGCAATCATTATTGTGATTACACTGATGTAAATGTAATGTAAATGTATGGTATTAGACAGGTCTACAGAAATCACACAAGTAGTGTGTGTTCCACGAGCAGTTTTGTTTTCAGAGCCAAACCTCAGATGAAGTGGAGGCTGGATTACAGCTGGTGCTGGATTATCTGTCATCTCTCGGAGTCTCACACAATCTCACACCATCAGGTCAGACTCCGCACCACTCTGATTCTACTAAAATGTCTCCTAGTACTTTACTGGATTTCACCAAGAACCATAGTGTCTCCATGATATAGCAGCTGTAAGTCAATGGTTCATTTGCATGGTGATAAAAAAAGTATATTTCTCCACTAGCTTACTAACTTTTGTACTTCTAAATGTATACAGGTATTTTAAATATTTTGCACCATTAACCAATATTTTGATCTAATCTATGTCCACAACTTCGAATGAACAAATGTATTGCACAAGGATTTTTTTTTTCAAAGAAATAGATCCCAAAACATGTGTATTTTTTAATAAGTTCATGTTTGTGTTGTAGACTCCGGCCCTCATTTCATATTTGTTCAGCCTTATTATCAGACCTCTCCATAATTGTATCAAATGAACCATAATCCGCTCGAGTGAGGTCGCGTTGGGACTTCTGTGCTGAGCTATTTACTCATCAAACATCTAGTGGCTGCTATGTTAACAACGATGACTGAGGGTTGGCTATTACTTAGGCCAGGGGTGGAGTGTAGGGGTAGGGTGTAGGGGTGAAGTGTGTGGGGGGTGGGAGGCAGTGCATAGTTGGTCAATTCAAACATCTTTACAGTAGATTTCTAAGGTACATCTTCAAGTCAGTGGTCAGATGTCAAGTTTTCTAGAATAAATCATGCACAGCCTCTGTGATGTTATGGTAATCAGGGAGACTGTGATTGCTGGATAATAGTCCACTCAGTGATCGCAGGATTGTAGTTGTAGACCTGGCGCCTTCAGTGCAGAGTCAGACTGTTGAAGAATCATGCCGTTGAAGTCGCCCAGTGTGTTACAGATTTGACGAGTGACGACCCTCGGAAGTCTCTGGATCTCGCGTGGCTACTGATTCTACACCTGTGTGTTCACTCTCCACGTAAGTGGCGACTCCTCAGTGCGCTCGCTCTAACATGTCAGTCTATAGTACAATGTATTGCATTAACACAGAAAAGAAAGATTCCTCATTGTGTTGATCACTTGTTCCAGGAGTAAGCGCTTTTCAGCGAAATGTGCGTATGGGTGTGCGAGGAATCCTGAACTGGTGTCGAGAGCAAGTCCCGTCCATGACAGTCATACACACGGAAACTTTAGTCAGCAAGTCAGTACTGGCAGAGCATGGTGTCTGTGTAGCAGTTGTGTACTTGTGCTTGGTGTCTGTATGACAGTTGTGTACTTTTGCTTGGTGTCTTTGTGACAGTTGTGTTCGTGTGCTTGGTGTCTTTGTGACAGTTGTGTACGTGTCCTTGGTGTCTGTGTGACAGTTGTGTAAGTGTGCTTGGTGTCTGTGTGACAGTTGTGTAAGTGTGCTTGGTGTCTGTGTGACAGTTGTGTAAGTGTGCTTGGTGTCTGTGTGACAGTTGTGCATGTGTGCTTGGTGTCTGTGTGACAGTTGTGTGCGTGTGCTTGGTGTTTGTGTGACAGTTGTGTAAGTGTGCTTGGTGTCTGTGTGACAGTTGTGCATGTGTGCTTGGTGTCTGTGTGACAGTTGTGTGCATGTGCTTGGTGTTTGTGTGACAGTTGTGTACATGTGTGCTTGGTGTCTGTGTGACAGTTGTGTGCGTGTGCTTGGTGTCTGTGTGACAGTTGTGCATGTGTGCTTGGTGTCTGTGTGACAGTTGTGTGCGTGTGCTTGGTGTTTGTGTGACAGTTGTGTACATGTGTGCTTGGTGTCTGTGTGACAGTCGTGTGCATGTGCTTGGTGTCTGTGTGACAGTTGTGTGTGTGTGCTTGGTGTCTGTGTGACAGTTGTGTAAGTGTGCTTGGTGTCTGTGTGACAGTTGTGTACGTGTGCTTGGTGTCTGTATGACAGTTGTGTACGTGTGCTTGGTGTCTGTATGACAGTTGTGTACGTGTGCTTGGTGTCTGTATGACTGTTGTGTACGTGTGCTTGGTGTCTGTGTGACAGTTGTGTACGTGTGATTGGTGTCTGTGTGACAGTTGTGTGTGTGTGTGTGTGTGTGTGTGTGCTTGGTGTTTGTGTGACAGTTGTGTAATGTGTGCTTGGTGTCTGTGTGACAGTTGTGCATGTGTGCTTGGTGTCTGTGTGACAGTTGTGTGTGTGTGTGTGCTTGGTGTTTGTGTGACAGTTGTGTACATGTGTGCTTGGTGTCTGTGTGACAGTTGTGCATGTGTGCTTGGTGTCTGTGTGACAGTTGTGTGCATGTGCTTGGTGTCTGTGTGACAGTTGTGTAAGTGCACTTGGTGTCTGTGTGACAGTTGTGTAAGTGTGCTTGGTGTCTGTGTGACAGTTGTGTAAGTGTGCTTGGTGTCTGTGTGACAGTTGTGTAAGTGTGCTTGGTGTCTGTGTGGCAGTTGTGCATGTGTGCTTGGTGTCTGTGTGACAGTTGTGTACGTGTGCTTGGTGTCTGTATGACAGTTGTGTTCATGTGCTTGGTGTCTGTGTGACAGTTGTGTTCGTGTGATTGGTGTCTGTGTGACAGTTGTGTAAGTGTGCTTGGTGTCTGTGTGACAGTTGTGTAAGTGTGCTTGGTGTCTGTGTGACAGTTGTGTACGTGTGCTTGGTGTCTGTATGACAGTTGTGTACGTGTGCTCGGTGTCTGTGTGACAGTTGTGTACGTGTGCTTGGTGTCTGTATGACAGTTGTGTATGTGTGCTTGGTGTCTGTATAACAGTTGTGTACGTGTGCTTGGTGTCTGTATAACAGTTGTGTACGTGTGCTTGGTGTCTGTGTGACAGTTGTGTACGTGTGATTGGTGTCTGTGTGACAGTTGTGTAAGTGTGCTTGGTGTCTGTGTGACAGTTGTGTATGTGTGCTTGGTGTCTGTGTGACAGTTGTGTAAGTGTGCTTGGTGTCTGTGTGACAGTTGTGTAAGTGTGCTTGGTGTCTGTGTGACAGTTGTGCTTGGTGTCTGTGTGACAGTTGTGTGCGTGTGCTTGGTGTCTGTGTGACAGTTGTGTAAGTGTGCTTGGTGTCTGTATGACAGTTGTGTACGTGTGCTTGGTGTCTGTATGACAGTTGTGTACGTGTGCTTGGTGTCTGTATGACAGTTGTGTACGTGTGCTTGGTGTCTGTGTGACAGTTGTGTAAGTGTGCTTGGTGTCTGTGTGACAGTTGTGTACGTGTGATTGGTGTCTGTGTGACAGTTGTGTAAGTGTGCTTGGTGTCTGTGTGACAGTTGTGTAAGTGTGCTTGGTGTCTGTGTGACAGTTGTGTACGTGTGCTTGGTGTCTGTATGACAGTTGTGTACGTGTGCTTGGTGTCTGTGTGACAGTTGTGTACGTGTGCTTGGTGTCTGTATGACAGTTGTGTACGTGTGCTTGGTGTCTGTGTGACAGTTGTGTACGTGTGCTTGGTGGCTGTGTGACAGTTGTGTGTGCTTGGTGGCTGTGTCACAGTTGTGCATGTGTGCTTGGTGTCTGTGTGACAGTTGTGTGCATGTGCTTGGTGTTTGTGTGACAGTTGTGTACATGTGCTTGGTGTCTGTGTGACAGTTGTGTATATGTTTGTGTGTGCTCAGTGGATTGATGACGACTTCTTCTTTTACAGCCTGCGACGTGATTGCGTTCTGATAGACTTGGTCACCAAAATATGTGTCGGTATAAAACATAACACAGTAAGTGCAACTTGAATCATTGATGTTTTTGCTGCTAGCATATTGAATTATGTTAGGATGCTGATATATTGACTTTTGCAGGACACAGTGACACACTTAGAGAACTGTTTGAAAGCAGCTGACGAGCAGTTGGGTGTGAAGAAAACCATACTCGAGTAAGCGGTGACCAGACTAAATCTGTGGTTTATTTACATGTAGTTGTTGGTTCTATGAGACCCGACCCTTTGATATAACCAGTCCTTCTCTCGTTAACTCACTATCTGTTTTGTGTCACCAGCACTGGACAAGATAAATACAAGTGTAAGAGGTGTTAATGCTTGTATTGTTCACTCAGACCTGTTGTGACGGTAATGTTAATGGCCCTGTTGTATTTATGTCACGGTTGTGTGAGGCATTTTATGTGTTCTGACTGGTTGTGACTGACAGGTTTCTGTATTTCTCTCTAGTGCCGAAGCTTTCCTCCAAGGGAAGACAACTGAGGAATCACTGCTAGTTTACATGAGCCTCCTGAGACGCAAGGTATGCATAGAGCGGGTGTAACTGTCAGTGTGTACAGCATGCAACTCTATATGGTAAATGATAAAACACAAGGTATGCATAGAGCGGGTGTAACTGTCAGTGTGTACAGCATGCAACTCTATATGGTAAATGATAAAACGCAAGGTATGCATAGAGCGGGTGTAACTGTCAGTGTGTACAGCATGCAACTCTATATGGTAAATGATAAAACGCAAGGTATGCATAGAGCGGGTGTAACTGTCAGTGTGTACAGCATGCAACTCTATATGGTAAATGATAAAACGCAAGGTATGCATAGAGCGGGTGTAACTGTCAGTGTGTACAGCATGCAACTCTATATGGTAAATGATAAAACGCAAGGTATGCATAGAGCAGGTGTAACTGTCAGTGTGTACAGCATGCAACTCTATATGGTAAATGATAAAACACAAGGTTTGCATAGAGCAGGTGTAACTGTCAGTGTGTACAGCATGCAACTCTATATGGTAAATGATAAAACGCAAGGTATGCATAGAGCGGGTGTAACTGTCAGTGTGTACGGCATGCAACTCTATATGGTAAATGATAAAACACAAGGTATGCATAGAGCGGGTGTAACTGTCAGTGCGTACAGCATGCAACTCTATATGGTAAATGATAAAACACAAGGTATGCATAGAGCAGGTGTAACTGTCAGTGTGTACAGCATGCAACTCTATATGGTAAATGATAAAACACAAGGTATGCATAGAGCAGGTGTAACTGTCAGTGCATAGAGCATGCAACTCTCTATGGTAAATGGTAAAAAGCATGTAGATTTAATGGAATCTGCCGGCTGTATTGAGTTTGGAAACTTTTTGGTAAACATTTGGATCTAATTTGGAATTTCAACATTACTACTATTTGAACTTTTGCAGCTGAGCGCTCAAGGCCGAGAGGCCTCTTGTTATGGTCTAGTTTCACCATTAGAAAAGAAAAGAACAAATTTGGGACGATACAAAGCCTCTAGGCTTTAATGTCTAGTTTATGTTACAAGTATATAATTTTATTTGCTCTGAGTACTTCATACAATGTCATACTGACTGATGCTGAGATGTGTATCTTAGGATATCTGCGATACACAACGCTGAGCTCTACATTGTATTGTCTGTTTTGTGTCAGGTAAAGCAGAGAGAAAGTGTTCTGGCGATATCGTCCTCGCCTCAGCGCAGTCTTGACAGCCGTGACAGCCTGCTGCCGAGCCAGGCCAGACTTGGTGAGTCAGACCACGGAGACAAAACATTGATAGTCTGAAACAGTTCTTGTCCTATTATCTGTTGTTATTGTCTTGTAATATCTTGGGATAGTAATTCAGTATTTTAAGCAGTGAATGATTTATGCTAAGATGCTTAGAGGTACATGTAATCTCTTTAGATATATTCACATCTTGGAAAATCACTAGAGCATTAAGAGTTTGACAAGTATAATCAGATTATCACAGTTTGATATGATATTTCTGATTTGACATGTTTTAGCTTGGACGATCTGATGACCGGAAGGCCAATCACTATATAGCCAGTGACACCGGTTTTCTGCACCCTCCATGTACAATTTACCATCCTGTGGCCTGTGTCTTCACTGAAATAGCAACTTCAACACACAAGTCAACAATCGTTTTGGACTGAACCTCTCAGGATAATTATTAAATACAGTGGTGTGCAACCAAACACTTGGGATGCAAACTAACTAAATAACAATATATTCTGCATTCATGATCAAGAGGATAGAGGTTATTCCCTATAACAATTTGGGCCTACAAGAAAAAGGGCATTGAGGATTTATTATTGTGTCTTGGATCCCGGTGTCCCCCACAATGTCAACACTCATGAGCCAGACTGCGCTGGTGACACTTTCGGACCAGAACGCTGTCTTTGACAGTCCAGATGAGTCCGAGTCTGTGTTGTCGTTGGAGGGTCGAGAGGTTGTGTCCATACTGGCCAACAACATCCCGGAGAGAAATAGCGAGTCTTCCACCGACACCAGCTCACCCAAGAGAGACAGAAGCTCAGAGCCTTTCAAACCCATCAGCCCTGGAAACCTGAATCAAAATCTGCCGCACCACGCTCGTCTTGATTCGGTGTCCCCCACAATGTCAACACTCATGAGCCAGACTGCGCTGGTGACACTTTCGGACCAGAACGCTGTCTTTGACAGTCCAGATGAGTCCGAGTCTGTGTTGTCGTTGGAGGGTCGAGAGGTTGTGTCCATACTGGCCAACAACATCCCGGAGAGAAATAGCGAGTCTTCCACCGACACCAGCTCACCCAAGAGAGACAGAAGCTCAGAGCCTTTCAAACCCATCAGCCCTGGAAACCTGAATCAAAATCTGCCGCACCACGCTCGTCTTGATTCCGAACCCTCGTCTTCATCATCCGACCAACAAAGTGTATCGCCTACTGGCACGGATCACTACTCATCATCTGACCAGCAAAGTGTGTCGCCTACTGGCACGGATCACCACTCATCATCTGACCAGCAAAGTGTGTCGCCTACTGGCACGGATCACTACTCATCATCTGACCAGCAAAGTGTGTCGCCTACTGGCACGGATCACCACTCATCATCCGACCAGCAAAGTGTGTCGCCTACTGGCACGGATTACCACTCATCATCTGACCAGCAAAGTGTGTCGCCTACTGGCACGGATCACCACTCATCATCCGACCAGCAAAGTGTGTCGCCTACTGGCACGGATCACCACTCATCATCCGACCAGCAAAGTGTGTCGCCTACTGGCACTGATCACCACTCATCATCTGACCAGCAAAGTGTGTCGCCTACTGGCACTGATCACCACTCATCATCCGACCAACAAAGTGTGTCGCCTACTGGCATGGATCACCACTCATCATCCGACCAACAAAGTGTGTCGCCTACTGACACGGATCATCACTCCTCACTGTGGGACCTAACTGATCCCCAGCACTATGACGGACAGCAGCTGTCTGTGGCTACAAGTTCATCTGAACAATCATCCAATAGCACCGCATCGAGCCTAGCACAGAGTGATAGTGAACTTAACATTTCCACATCCAGTGATAAAGTGGCACTTTTGGATCATTCCACATCAAGTGACTCAAGTTCTAGCAATATGACCAATTCATTGTCAAATGATGAACGTGTTGAGATTCATAGAACAGTTGATAGAGAACCTGATCATTTGAACTTTTCACCCAGAGTCATGATTCATTTAAACACAAAAAAAGATTGTTCTGAAACGAACACATCCTCAAACTGTAATGACTGTTCAAGCCAGAACTCAGTGGTGGAAGAAAGTTCGATCTATCGCTCTCTTGAGGAAGAGAGTGTGGACGTAGACAAGCGATATACCGATCTTGCTGTGGCAGGTGAGTCTGAACTTGTTCAGTGTCAAATTATGAGCTGCTGCAATCCGTCACAAGATCAGGACTCCTGCACACTGCCTGGAGTACGGAGTGTGACGAGTGACGCGGTACCCTGCGGGAGTCGAGAGTCTGAGGGGATCTGTGGGGATCAGGACTCCTGCACACTGCCTGAAGTACTGAGTGTGACGAGTGACGCGGTACCCTGCGGGAGTCGAGAGTCTGAGGGGATCTGTGGGGAGCAGCAGGATTTGGTAGCCGAGGGCTTCATGGACAACACGGGACCAGAATCACCTCAACGCTGTGCTCCGAGTGATTGCCCTGATAGACAACAGACATGTACTCACCTCACACATCTCACCTCACAAGAACACAGCGGTTTGTATGATTCTGGATATGACAGCACACACCCTCAACATCAGGATAAGAGATGTCTAGGAATTAGCCAGTATACACCCGAGTGTCAAGATTATGGTTTGGATTACCAGTCAAATCATGGTACTGATGCTAGAGCTCCTGAAATCAACCAATCACAGCCTTGGGATGTAGATACAGCTGCTGAAACCAGCCAATCACAGCCTGAGGATCTTCATACAGCTACTGAAACCAGCCAATCACAGCCTGAGGATCTTCATACAGCTACTGAAACCAGCCAATCACAGCCTGAAGATCTTCATACAGCTACTGAAACCAGCCAATCACAGCCTGAGGATCTTCATACAGCTACTGAAACCAGCCAATCACAGCCTGAGGATCTTCATACAGCTCTTGAAACCTGTCAGTCGCAGCCTGAAGATCTTCATACAGCTACTGAAACCAGCCAATCACAGTCTGAGGATCTTCATACAGCTACTGAAACCAGCCAATCACAGCCTGAGGATCTTCATACAGCTCTTGAAACCTGTCAGTCGCAGCCTGAAGATCTTCATACAGCCACTGAAACCAGCCAATCACAGCCTGAGGATCTTCATACAGCTACTGAAACCAGCCAATCACAGCCTGAGGATCTTCATACAACTCTTGAAACCTGTCAGTCGCAGCCTGAAAATCTTCATACAGCTACTGAAACCAGCCAATCACAGCCTGAAGATCTTCATACAGCTCTTGAAATCTGTCAGTCGCAGCCTGAAAATCTTCATACAGCTCCTGAAACCAGCCATTCACAGCCTGAGGATCTTCATACAGCTACTGAAACCAGCCAATCACAGCCTGAGGATCTTCATACAGCTCTTGAAACCTGCCAATCACAGACTGAGAGAAATACAATTCTGGAAATCAGTCAGTCTGACACTCTGGATTCTGCTGTTGAAGCGAATGAATGTATCCTTGATACAGAAAAGCTACATGAACATATGTCAGACAGTGATCATGATAAAACTCTGGTGGATGAAGACTCTGACCACAGCTTGTGTGGTACTGGTAGTACATGTTCTGATCCTGATGATGACAGAACACTGACAGAAGATCCAGAGGTGAGAGTCTGTGGAGAACACGTAAAGAACTCGGAGGAGGCCAGAGGCCAAGTGGTGGAGGCACTGAACCTGTCAACCTCAACAGAGTCTGACTCTGACGAGACAAGTCAGACGGGAAACTGTACAGTCATACAGACTGATTCACTTGCTTCAGTGGAGAAATGTGATGTGACTGCTGAGTCAGTAGTCATGGAAACACCTGACGCCTTTGTCACCGTGGAAGCTGCTGAAGCTGCTGAAGAGAAGGTTGCAGATGCTCAATCTGTGTTGAACCTGAGTTCTGATGTCACTCTCGGTGTGCACCAATGCATGAGTTTGTCAATCCTTTCCCGTGACCAAAGTGCTGTGTCGCTGTTTGACGAGATGGTTTTAGCAACAATAGACACTGATCCCGGAGAGAATCACTCCTCAGATGATGTGAAGGAAACAGCTCGTGAAACTGACTCCGCTCGTGCTGAGTGTGTAGATAGCGGCCTGACAGAATCAGACTTAGAAAACATAGACGATGCCATTGCGATGGTAGATAAGCATAATGCTTTGGTAGATTCAGCACATTATTATCAGGATAAAGCAGATGTTGATCACAGACCAGAAGATTCCATAGAGTCAGCACTCGCCACATTTCTCGAGAACTCTCACAACTCGCTGTTTGCCTCAGCTAACGACAGTCGTCTACAAGACTCTCTGAGATCCCTGGCGAAGACGGAGAGGGAGCGGGTGATAACTGCGGCTGTTGGAGAGATGATCCACAAGTCAGTGGGAGGTCTGTCACTGCCAGAAACTGACCTGGAGGTCAGCGATGTCGTGTCTACGTTCTCCACGCCACGTTCAACTGTCAGCGATGAGCTACTCTCTCTGCTGGAGCGGATTGGGGCGGCTGGGTATGGGATCCGGACTGAGCTTGACCTGTCACACGCCCGGGAGCTCTTCATACATCAGCTGAAGGAACAAGAGGCGGCCGCGGGCACGGACATCATCACAGACCTACGCCGTGAGCTGGCTTTGTTGAGAGACGAGCGACAGCGACTCAGTACAGAGCTCAGTGCATACAAGTCCCGAAGTCGACACCGTGGGCTGAAGGTTGAGAAGCTGGAGGAGTTGGTCGAGAATCTGACACGTCACGTCCAGGACTTGGAGCTTACACAGTCTCAGGGCCGTGTCCAGGAGCAGCAGAGATTGGCGAGGCTCAGGGACATGGGGGTCAGCACTGAGGTTGTAACCATGGCGACTGTGTCTTTACAGACTGGGGATTACAGCCTCGATGAGGTGGAGAATTCATGTGAGCCATGGCGGAGCAGTACACCCTGCTCACTGGAGCTTCCATTGAGGACAGCCTCATTCCCGACCTCTCCAGCACAGAGCCCAGTGCCATGCGACATACTGCCCGCCAGAGACTCGCTGCTCATAGAAACCATCCGGCAGCAAATGGACCATCTCAGCCAAGGCAGCGATGTGTCTCCAGCAGATCACTCGCTGACTGACAACCGACACAACATCAGCGACGAGCTTGAGTCTGAGCCAGAGGGACCAGCGAAGTGGCGCCACCTGTCTATGAATGTGGTCACCGCGAGTCCTGCCTACATCTCACTACAGAAAAGTCTTGCCACAGCTGCCTTCGAGTGCGAACTGCTTCAGGCCAAGGTGAAGAAAGCCAACAAGAAGCGAGAGCGCACTGTACAGGAGCTCAAGGAGCAGATAGAAGAGCTACAGCGAGTCGTTCGGAGGACACAGGATGACAGAGAACTCCTTCGTGTCAAGTACGAGGGCAACCTGACAGAGATGGACCTCCTCCACGACAGGATCGTCAGCCTGGAGAAATCCCTGTCCCTCGCCCAGACACACAACAACGAGCTTCTCGCCAGCTTTGAGGGCAAAGGTCAAGTTCACCTAGGTACTGAGGTCAAGGGTCAACATGACATTAATGACAATATGGTGCCTGCTGGATGTGGCCAGTCACTCCCGGATGGAGAGCGTGACTTTAACCAGAGGAGCGGAGAGCAGGGGACAGAGAATGAGGTTGGTAGCTCCTGGTTGTTGGGCTTACAGATGATATCAGTATTGTGTTCAGTTTTCCTAATGAGATCATTAGATTGTGTTTTGTTCAATTACACACTTAAAGCACAATTTTATAGATAGTTTCAGCTAATATTTATGTGAGTGGATCTGTATAGCACTTGGAAGGGGAGGAACACCGACAAGAATCTTGTTATCATAGAGCCATAGCGAGGTCAAGTGCCAGTCATTTATGTAAATGTTAGGGTTCTATTTACAACATGTTTTATATTTGTTGACCTTTGTGTCAAGAATATAGTCCTCTTCAGTTTGGACTTGCTTAGGTTTTTGGGTCTCGAATGTCAGGTTTAATACCGGTGCGAGTTGATTCATGATTGCCAGTTTTGGAGGCAAGATTTCTGTTATTGTTAGCGGTTAGTAAAGGGGCCTGTGTTAGTCAGTTATGGTATAGCTGACTCTAAGTCAACACTCGATGTTTGATCAGTAGCAGCCTTTTATACAACAGCTTCTATATCTTAGCCTGGTAAGTCGGGGTATTTAATATATTTGTGTAAATAACATGGCCACAAGGGTTCAGTGATCATTGATATCAAGCGAGGCTCGATAACATACCTAATCAATTATTCACGCAAGCAAACAGCAGAAGATGACTTTACTCGGCCGAAAGGCTGTATACAAGTATGTGTCACCAACTGCTAACAAAGTTCTCGACAGATAAACAGTAATTTGGACCAACACAGATACACTGTGAATTTACATGTGCTATGTTCTCGTGTGCAGGATAAAGTTTTGTGTAACGTCGGCTGTAGGAATACTTTGTATATTTATTAAGTATTGAGGGTAGCAATGACAGTAACATACAGTGCAGATCTCATTTCTCTCATCAAGCACACTCATTTACATAGATATAAATAATGTAAATTAATTCATGTAAGTTCTCAAATATGGGAACATTGAAGTCACCTCTCGTGTCAAGAGGTCGGAGAGTTGATGGTTGTTAAGTGTTAGGATACACAAGACATGCAGCTCTGAACACATGTTACATGTACATCATTTACTGTCGGAAAGCAGCAAATAATTGTTTTGTTTTCATCAGCATCATTTACATTCATAGAGCAAATTTGTTGTCAATAATATAATATTATTGTAATATTATTATTGCAGGTTCTGAACCCTGAGGAGTATGCTGGTCACCATGGTGATGACCCCACAGTCCTAGGGGAGGCTCGAAGATTAAGACAGGAGAGAGATTACCTGCAGCAGGGTATGAGCTACCTCTGCCAGCTGCTTGACTGCAATACTGTGCATATATCAGCCCCAGAAATACCAAATCACGACACTGAACCGTCTCAGGTTACGCTGGCCCCAGACCGTGACACTGCAGCCGACACCACAGACCCAGAAGCTACGACACAACCAGCTGCTGATCTCAGCTCCCAACCAGGCACAATCCCAGGCGAGAGTGCTCTGTCTGTCAGTGTGCCCGTACTCCACCAGGTGGCACCTGCTGATGACATGGCGTTCCCGATCACTGCAGAACAACTTGCAGTCCTCAAACGTCATGTGTTTGGGTGGACACAGTACAAGGCATCAGGAGGCGGGCTGACACTACAATCTATGCTGTCGCAAGTCCCTGACAGTGGGCAGTCCTCCATCAGCACCAAGTCTTCAGGCCCTGTGACCTCACCAGGGAGCAGCACAGCCCCGTGTCCCCCGAGGCTCCACGATGACATCATGGCACAGTCAGAGCAGGTGCTGAGCGTTTTGGCAGACTCCAGAGACTTGGGGAAATCCCCGCCACCGATCTACCACTGGCAGGGCGTCCGTGACTCCATCCAGTCAGACCTGCTCAACGAGAGTCTGCAGAAGATTGAAGGCGGCTTCGTGCCGGTGACACCCGAGCCAGTCACAGGCACAGTGCCGGGGTTCGGACCTTACGTAGTCCCAGAGCCTCAGACAGAGCTTGTGACTCCTGTCATCACTGGACTCGCCATGGCTGGAAATCCCACCTTGCAAAATCCCAGCACTGGAAATCCCACCTTGCAAAATCCCAGCACTGGAAATCCCACCTTGCAAAATCTCAGTACAGGAAATCCCACGTTGCAAAATCCCAGTATTGGAAATTCCAATATTGGAAATCCCACCACTGAAATAAAATCAAGTGAAGAGTTTAACACGGAAGAAAGACTCACCCAGTTATTGGAGAATGTCAACAGACATTTGGAAATCAGAAAGCAAGATTCAACAAAATTGGATCCATCTAAGACTGATGTCCAGTCACAGAACATCTCTAACACTCTGAAGAAGCTACTGGAAGCCGCAGTGCAGGAGCTTGGGAGTCCGGTGAATATTGTCGTAGGCAGACAGATGGTCCATACTCCAGCTGGTGGCCTGAATTCAGCTGAGCAGAAGTTGCCTCCAGAACTGACAGAAAGAAAGCAGTCAGTCCCAGTCATATCCAAAGCTTCCATCAATAGCCCTGTACAGCAAGAAGAGTCTGTCATTCATCGTACAAAGTACAGCGAGGATTATGAAAGAGCTAATGCTGAGTATGAGGTTCTTCGTAAAAATAGACTCAATTTGTTAGTGCAAGCTTACACAGGACGAGCTGAGAAACCGTCTCAAACCTCAGTCCCAGCCAACCCAGCAGTGAGACCGACTGTCACCCGGACAACCAGACCCAGGCCTGACCTTAAGTCCCTGTCACCGAGGAGCCGGGTGCACAGAGATCTCCAGGCCCTAGAAATGGCTGAGAAACAAGCCTCCATCCAAGCAAATCTGAATTGCTCCTTGCCAGTAGGGCCTCAAGTGACATCTCGTAATGCATCGGCAACACTGAATAAATCCTTCAACTGTCCACCTACTGCCATACTCAACCAGACAATACAAACCGCTAAACAGGAATTCAAGACAACAGACCTGACGAGCACCACACCTGACCAGTCTCAGCCTGATTCCAGCTACCTCCAGAGCTCTGTGAAACCAGCCCCGAGTTTGCCCAACAGCCTCTCTACAACAATCTCAGCCATCTCGCAGGACTCACAGCTGATCAAGGAGCGGATCCAGGCGATGAAAGAACAGCTGGTTCAGGCTGAGAGGAAGCGGAGCTCGGCACCGACTCGCATGTACCTTGACCAGGGTCCAAGGGACCTCGACCCAGAACTCGGGGACCTCGATCAGGATGATGGAACCTGTGCTGTGATCGAAGACGAGTTGGAAGAAACTTATGAGTCAAGTCCATGCAAATCTTCAGCCAAACCCTACCAAGGCCAGAGGCGGTCCACAAAACAGACAGAGGAAAATGGTAAAGTCAACAGAGTGACACTGCTGAAAACTCCCCAGCGTCAGATTTACCCTCACAAGCACGACTACCAAACATCGGAACAGTTTTACAACTCGCAGCTGGAGGAGACAGACTCATGTCAGGAAGATCTGGAGGAAGACGATCTTCGAGATGAGAGGAGACAATCCGAGATACCTCAGAACATTTCTAGGAAACCCCGACAATACCGCAACCACACACAAGATAAAAATACAGAAAAATCTAACTATAGCACTACTGGTGACTTTGGAGTGAAGAATGAATTTGGGAGATCCAGGAACAAACAAATCATGCGGGACAGATCAAGCCATCGACTCGAGGAAGGTCAGAAGATGTCATCAAAGTCTCCCCGACGGATCAAATTAAAGCCGGGCGACCAGGACAAGATTGAGAAGATCATCCAGCGCCAAAGATTACAGGATTCACAGCAGAAAATGACAGATATTAAGTCGAGGGACGAACTAAGTTCTAAAAATGGCCTCAGGTTAGACTCACCACACCACTTATCGGTAGGTGACATTAGCAGCAGAGATGAACTCAGAACACCTCAGGAACACACTGGATCAGCAGGTCCTTCAAGATCTCAGGATCACAAACAGTTTCTGAGAGAGAGTTCAGGAGAGTCACAGAGAGCAGAGGACATCCAAATGGAGGAGTATTACCGAAAAGCCATGGAAGAAATTAAACACATTTACGCCAGACCCCGTCTGAGCAGGGAGTCGGAGGCAGGTCACAACGATGACAGCCCTGAGCACAAACAATCACCACTTGATCCGTCCGACTGTCAACCACTTAAGGGGACCTCACAATATGACAAAACAACACATCAGACAAAATCATCCAGTACAGAAAGGCCATCAGACTCTGGTAACCAGGAAAGCAGGTCCATCAATCTGCAGGAC
This sequence comes from Terebella lapidaria, assembly GCA_949152475.1. Classification (NCBI taxonomy): domain Eukaryota; kingdom Metazoa; phylum Annelida; class Polychaeta; order Terebellida; family Terebellidae; genus Terebella; species Terebella lapidaria. Next base: position 99,659,944 of record OX424555.1, read on the forward strand.
ACTTGTAAAACTGAGGCCTGTAGTAAAGTATTCCCAAGAATTCCTTCCTTCAGAGAGCCTCTTCCTGTCGCTCACACAACACGGGAGGAGAGTGTCTGCTCCTTTGAAAGTTACCTTGGTGACTACACCCCAGTCAGAGCTGACTTGCACCTCACGAGTCATCCTGACACACAAAGTGCTCCAGGTGTATCTACTGGTAGGCAACTAGCTGCACCAAATCAGTCAGCTGGATACAAACATGACTTGAGTCTGTCAGAAAATCCCACTTCGGGTTTATTCTCTGTGGAGCATTCAACTCAATCTGTAGAGACAACAGCCAGGGGCCACAAATCACCTCCAGCTTGTGACAGCTCGGACCCAAACCAGTTTAGGGGTATAACGCTTGGTTCAGTCAGCCCTCGGGTCAGCTCACCCACCGTGGACAGAGAGCAGCCAAGATCTTATCGCTTAGACTCAGAATCATCATCAGATGCAGATTTTCTGGTGACACGGAGCGGGGATATTCTGAGACGAGGCCATAATCGCGAGAGATTTCTGGCTCCCCACCGCCCCAGGCTTGACCCTCGGGGAGCGGGAAACAGGCGGGCAGACAATCCCTCACACCTGACAACTCACATCCAAACCTCAGGGTCTGCTCTCCCCAGGGAACATACTACAGACAGTCACCATGGCAACAGAACTGTGAACCACCCAGACATCAGTCATGACCCAGCAGACAATCAGCTTTGGGCAGAACCTCGACGATACTTTGGACCACGGGAGACGAGGGCAGGAAGTCGCGGGTGTCAGCCATCAGGGGGCAGCACATGCCACAGACCGACAGCGCAACAGTGAGTTTGGGGCTTTGTATTACATGTATATGGTAATAGGTCAAATATGTTCAGAATGCTTGGAGATCAGTACACCTATTGTGTTAAGCTTCTCAACTAATCTTTGCATCCTAGTTATATCAAGTTACCTTCAACTTCTCTCTGCATATTTATATTTGGCACTAATCTGATTGTATTTTTTGCTCCTTTTGTAGCTTGTAGTTGGTAAGTTATGGAAGTGGGTTTTTTTTACTGGTGTGTGTCCTCTAATAAAACCTACCATTTACACTGTAGTCAGGATAATGTCAAGTTCATGTAACCTTGAAACATTTGTGGCGATATTTTCATGTCGAATGTGGTGATGAAGCCGAAATTTTTTTACCTAGTTTTGGATTTTTAGCTTACCGGCCCTTTGGGTAGATAAGCTATTGTCGTGGTTTTTCGTCCGTCATCCGTCCGGGTCTGTAACTTTTTTTTGACATGATGATTTTCCCCATAAATTTGTCAGAACATACCTTGAGCTAGTATCTAGAGACGTTTTCTTAATTTTCTTGATTGAATCGTTTTTGACAATTTGGTGGCCACTTTTGACGAAAAATTTCACCCAATTTTTCCTTCATAATGGGAGCTGTGCGGAGTAGACTAATAGAACACTTCAAGATAGAGCGTAACTATTTGCACATTCAAATGGGAAATCATATATTGTGGTTTGAGTGTTGACCTTGAATTTGACCTTCAATGACCTTGAAAGGTCAAAAACGACCTTTTTTGTCGAAAAAATTATGATTTTTTTCTTTGGTGGCCATTTTCTCAAAACCTAATCAGGTAATTTTCCTCAAAATGCATAAGATTCTACCTTTGTGATGTGTACCTTTGTGATGTGTGGAAGTTTTGTTGCTTTTGAATCGACAGTCTGTGAATATATGTCATTTACAATAAACAAATCTTTCAAGATGTAACTTGATTCCGTATTATAGTCCATACAGAAAATGTGTTTCCAGCAACATTTATGAACATGTGTTGACAATAGAGTTTAATATCAGTGTAACAATTTATATGTTGGAAAATCAATACTCGGCATTTCTCATGATTGCCGGTAAGCTACAGCACCCTTGGTGCTATGTTTTAAATTTAAAGTCCAACTAAAGTCAGGATAGGCCTACTTGTTTTTGACAGATGATAGAGCAAAGCTCATGGATTATTATAGTTTTCACAGCATGTCAATATCTCGATTATTTATGAAAATATGGGGATCATAACTCTGGAACGCCTTGATCTATCTTTCCGAAATCTTCACAGCTCATCCGAAATACTTTGCTCCAAACCCCTATTGTTTTTCTTCGAGATCCAAAATCCAAGATGGCCACCAGCGGCCCTTTTGAAAAAAAATCATGTTTTCTAAAGAAAACATTAGTGCTAGGACCCACTTTAACTAAGCCATATTATTGTGTCAGCCAGGCTAATCTACATTTAGTAGCAGTGACTTGTATGCCACTAGGGAGTGTGCTCCCTGAAACTCATTCAATAATTTTAAACATCATTTTGCATACCAGTCCTGAATTAAACCCCCTAGCAACCACATTGCTATGGGCTGTATGTAGAGTACCGTATGGTCGCCATAGTGACCAGAGACGTCTTATAGTTGTGGTATATTTTCAATTATCATATTCCTATCCATGTTATTTAGCGATAGTAAACCATGTAAACGGGTCATTCAGAAAAAAGGCATGTCGTGAAATTCCATGTCGTGGCTGAAATTAACATTGGGGTAGATTGGAAACTTCTTCAATTTTGAAGGTAGATGTCTGAAACTTGGTAAAAAATTTGCGGCATGACAACCAATTAGGACATACAAAATTTCAAGTTGATTCGATGATCCCAAACAAAACTATGGTCAAAATTTTAAAATGAAGTTGAGTATATCGGTTGTATAGGCTACACTTGTACTTGAGCACCTTTTCTGTCCTGTCCTTTAATTTTGCTGTTAAAACTTCTGTACATACTTGGTACTCTATGGATGATTATGTCAGGTAGATTGAAGTATATAGAAATGTACAGAAAAAAATGATTATTTAAAACAAATTTATTTGTAAACACAGGTGGTGGAAAATTATGTAAAATACTCGCACATGTTTTACTATTTTAACTTTCGTACTTCGCAGTGTCGACTCAGAATCTGGCCATAACTCTTGTCTGAAGACAAGCAAGGATCAAGAAATTCTGCCATTCAAGGACACCATAGACTCCATCCCTAGCACCATAGATACCGTTACCATGACAACAAGTACCATCACCAGCAGTGGGGATCCTGTTACTATGACAACAGACAAGTCTGACAGCACAGATCCTGTTAACTTGACGAGACACATGCTGAGTGCTGAGCAGACACAGCGAGCCAACGCCATCATTGACCTCTACCAGTCCACAGCACCACCGAGTGAGCACCACAAGCCGCAGTCACGCGCCGACACGCTCAGACTGATCGACAACATCATCGCCAAGTACACACGGGAATGGAGTGAGCAGGACGACACCAAAATCACCAACATCAATAGTGCGGGGGAACCTAGTGCGGCCACAGCCTGAGGCCACAACACAAATCACGGACATCAATAGTGCGGCCACAGCCCGAGGCTACAACACAAATCACGGACATCAATAGTGCGGCCACAGCCTGAGGCTACAACACAAATCACGGACATCAATAGTGCGGCCACAGCCTGAGGCTACAACACAAATCACGGACATCAATAGTGCGGCCACAGCCTGAGGCTACAACACAAATCACGGACATCAATAGTGCGGCCACAGCCCGAGGCTACAACACAAATCACGGACATCAATAGTGCGGCCACAGCCTGAGGCTACAACACAAATCACGGACATCAATAGGGCGGCCACAGCCTGAGGCTACAGCACAAATCACGGACATCAATAGTGCGGCCACAGCCTGAGGCTACAAGACAAATCACGGACATCAATAGTGCGGCCACAGCCTGAGGCTACAGCACAAATCACGGACATCAATAGTGCGGCCACAGCCCGAGGCTACAACACAAATCACGGACATCAATAGTGCGGCCACAGCCTGAGGCTACAACACAAATCACGGACATCAATAGGGCGGCCACAGCCTGAGGCTACAGCACAAATCACGGACATCAATAGTGCGGCCACAGCCTGAGGCTACAACACAAATCACGGACATCAATAGGGCGGCCACAGCCTGAGGCTACAGCACAAATCACGGACATCAATAGTGCGGCCACAGCCTGAGGCTACAAGACAAATCACGGACATCAATAGGGCGGCCACAGCCTGAGGCTACAGCACAAATCACGGACATCAATAGGGCGGCCACAGCCTGAGGCTACAGCACAAATCACGGACATCAATAGTGCGGCCACAGCCTGAGGCTACAAGACAAATCACGGACATCAATAGGGCGGCCACAGCCTGAGGCTACAACACAAATCACGGACATCAATAGGGCGGCCACAGCCTGAGGCTACAGCACAAATCACGGACATCAATAGTGCGGCACAGCCTGAGGCTACAAGACAAATCACGGACATCAATAGGGCGGCCACAGCCTGAGGCTACAGCACAAATCACGGACATCAATAGTGCGGCCACAGCCTGAGGCTACAAGACAAATCACGGACATCAATAGGGCGGCCACAGCCTGAGGCTACAACACAAATCACGGACATCAATAGTGCGGCCACAGCCTGAGGCTACAAGACAAATCACGGACATCAATAGTGCGGCCACAGCCTGAGGCTACAGCACAAATCACGGACATCAATAGGGCGGCCACAGCCTGAGGCTACAGCACAAATCACAACATCAATAGTGCGGCCACAGCCTGAGGCTACAACACAAATCACGGACATCAATAGTGCGGCCACAGCCTGAGGCTACAACACAAATCATGGACATCAATAGTGCGGCCACAGCCTGAGGCTACAAGACAAATCACGGACATCAATAGTGCGGCCACAGCCTGAGGCTACAAGACAAATCACGGACATCAATAGGGCGGCCACAGCCTGAGGCTACAGCACAAATCACGGACATCAATAGTGCGGCCACAGCCTGAGGCTACAAGACAAATCACGGACATCAATAGGGCGGCCACAGCCTGAGGCTACAACACAAATCACGGACATCAATAGGGCGGCCACAGCCTGAGGCTACAGCACAAATCACGGACATCAATAGTGCGGCCACAGCCTGAGGCTACAACACAAATCACGGACATCAATAGGGCGGCCACAGCCTGAGGCTACAGCACAAATCACGGACATCAATAGTGCGGCCACAGCCTGAGGCTACAACACAAATCATGGACATCAATAGGGCGCCACAGCCTGAGGCTACAACACAAATCACGGACATCAATAGTGCAGCCACAGCCTGAGGCTACAACACAAATCACGGACATCAATAGTGCGGCCACAGCCTGAGGCTACAAGACAAATCACGGACATCAATAGGGCGGCCACAGCCTGAGGCTACAACACAAATCACGGACATCAATAGTGCGGCCACAGCCCGAGGCTACAACACAAATCACGGACATCAATAGTGCGGCCACAGCCTGAGGCTACAACACAAATCACGGACATCAATAGGGCGGCCACAGCCTGAGGCTACAGCACAAATCACAACATCAATAGTGCGGCCACAGCCTGAGGCTACAACACAAATCACGGACATCAATAGGGCGCCACAGCCTGAGGCTACAACACAAATCACGGACATCGATAGTGCGGCCACAGCCTGAGGCTACAACACAAATCATGGACATCAATAGTGCGGCCACAGCCTGAGGCTACGACACAAATCACGGACATCAATAGTGCGGCCACAGCCCGAGGCTACAACACAAATCACGGACATCAATAGTGCGGCCACAGCCTGAGGCTACAACACAAATGACGGACATCAATAGGGCGGCCACAGCCTGAGGCTACAGCACAAATCACAACATCAATAGGCGGCCACAGCCTGAGGCTACAACACAAATCACGGACATCAATAGTGCGGCCATAGCCTGAGGCTACAACACAAATCACGGACATCAATAGGGCGGCCACAGCCTGAGGCTACAGCACAAATCACAACATCAATAGTGCGGCCACAGCCTGAGGCTACAACACAAATCACGGACATCAATAGTGCGGCCACAGTCTGAGGCTACAAGACAAATCACGGACATAAATAGGCGGCCACAGCCTGAGGCTACAACACAAATCACGGACATCAATAGTGCGGCCACAGCCTGAGGCTACAACACAAATCACGGACATCAATAGGGCGGCCACAGCCTGAGGCTACAACACAAATCACGGACATCAATAGGGCGGCCACAGCCTGAGGCTACAACACAAATCACGGACATCGATAGTGCGGCCACAGCCTGAGGCTACAACACAAATCACGGACATCAATAGTGCGGCCACAGCCTGAGGCTACAACACAAATCACGGACATCAATAGTGCGGCCACAGCCTGAGGCTACAACACAAATCACGGACATCAATAGTGCGGCCACAGCCTGAGGCTACAACACAAATCACGGACATCAATAGGGCGGCCACAGCCTGAGGCTACAGCACAAATCACGGACATCAATAGTGCGGCCACAGCCTGAGGCTACAGCACAAATCACAACATCAATAGTGCGGCCACAGCCTGAGGCTACAACACAAATCACAACATCAATAGTGCGGCCACAGTCTGAGGCTACAAGACAAATCACGGACATAAATAGGCGGCCACAGCCTGAGGCTACAACACAAATCACGGACATCAATAGTGCGGCCACAGCCTGAGGCTACAACACAAATCACAACATCAATAGTGCGGCCACAGCCTGAGGCTACAACACAAATCACGGACATAAATAGGCGGCCACAGCCTGAGGCTACAACACAAATCACAACATCAATAGTGCGGCCACAGCCTGAGGCTACAACACAAATCACGGACATAAATAGGCGGCCACAGCCTGAGGCTACAACACAAATCACAACATCAATAGTGCGGCCACAGCCTGAGGCTACGACACAAATCACGGACATCAATAGTGCGGCCACAGCCTGAGGCTACAACACAAATCACGGACATCAATAGTGCGGCCACAGTCTGAGGCTACAAGACAAATCACGGACATAAATAGGCGGCCACAGCCTGAGGCTACAACACAAATCACGGACATCAATAGTGCGGCCACAGCCTGAGGCTACAACACAAATCACGGACATCAATAGGGCGGCCACAGCCTGAGGCTACAACACAAATCACAACATCAATAGTGCGGCCACAGCCTGAGGCTACAACACAAATCACGGACATAAATAGTGCGGCCACAGCCTGAGGCTACAGCACAAATCACAACATCAATAGTGCAGCCACAGCCTGAGGCTACAACACAAATCACGGACATCAATAGTGCGGCCACAGTCTGAGGCTACAAGACAAATCACGGACATCAATAGTGCGGCCACAGCCTGAGGCTACAACACAAATCACGGACATCAATAGTGCGGCCACAGCCTGAGGCTACAGCACAAATCACGGACATCAATAGTGCGGCCACAGCCTGAGGCTACAGCACAAATCACAACATCAATAGTGCGGCCACAGCCTGAGGCTACAACACAAATCACGGACATCAATAGTGCGGCCACAGCCTGAGGCTACAGCACAAATCACAACATCAATAGTGCGGCCACAGCCTGAGGCTACAACACAAATCACGGACATCAATAGTGCGGCCACAGTCTGAGGCTACAACACAAATCACGGACATCAATAGTGCGGCCACAGCCTGAGGCTACAGCACAAATCACAACATCAATAGTGCGGCCACAGCCTGAGGCTACAACACAAATCACGGACATCAATAGTGCGGCCACAGTCTGAGGCTACAAGACAAATCACGGACATCAATAGTGCGGCCACAGCCCGAGGCTACAACACAAATCACGGACATCAATAGTGCGGCCACAGCCTGAGGCTACAGCACAAATCACAACATCAATAGTGCAGCCACAGCCTGAGGCTACAACACAAATCACGGACATCAATAGTGCGACCACAGTCTGAGGCTACAAGACAAATCACGGACATAAATAGGCGGCCACAGCCCGAGGCTGCAACACTCAAACTTTGAAATAGATGCTTTTTTAGGCAAAGAATCAATGAATATTACTAAAAATGTTGTTTCTAGTCCTTGTTGAAGACTGATCTACTAATTTATTTGTGTGAATCCTTGAATGTAAATTCTGTCCAAGGTCAATGGTAATTTTTTTCTATGGACCACACACCCATACAGCACATACAGCACAGTCACATTTTGCTGTGCTTGGGTGTGCTATAACTGTGATAGTCACGATATCTATGTAATGATAAAGTTACCGGAAATTGTAGTGGACATATTTATTCTACTGTTGGAAAATTGTGATCAATGAATATGTAAATAGATGCACGTTACTAATTTCCTGTGATTCCTGTGAATAAAGTGAGTTTGTCTAGACCAAGTAGATTTAAATTGAGTTTCCTGTGATTCCTGTTGATAAAGTGAGTTTGTCTAGACCAAGTAGATTTAGAGTGAGTTTGTCTAGACCCAGTAGATTTAAAATGAGTTTGTCTGGACCAAGTAGATTTAGAGTGAGTTTGTCTAGACCAAGTAGACTTAAAGGGAGTAGTGACACCCCTTGAAAATCTTCCATTGAGTGTTGTGATGTCACCTCTGTCGTTTTGGTGGCAAATGAATGCCCGATTTCTAGTCTGACATGCAATATTTAAATGCAGATTGTGGGAATTCTGCCGCGCCGACCCCCACATTTTATTTCATTTATTTGACATGCACTATCCATCAGACTGAGTTCTGAAAGTGTCTACAATATGGATATTTTTCTGGGGCTTATAATTCATTGTATCCCCCCAACAAAGTTCGGCGGATACTATGGATTTACGATCGTCACGCCGCCGCGTCCAGAGACACTTTCTTGTGAATGTGCTACAGCTTGCAAATCTGAACCGATTTTGATAATATTGTATATGGACATGTCTTATGGTGAGGTCACGACACCTGTCGATTTTGGTTGCCATAGCAACCAAAATGGCCGATTGGCGACACATTTTGTGACAAAATCAGCAATTTCAACACCCATGGCTTGTGAACGCTCTAGGAGTTGTAATTTTACAGGAATCACTACAATATTGAACAGGCCTGTTGAGCAATGCTCAGGCAGGAAACCTATTGTTTTTCGGAAAGATTGAATAAATATCAATAAGTTTATGAGATAATTTATTACAACAATGTGAAATATCCAGTTTGAGATGTATGATCATTCCATTTGGTTGATAACTGCAAACAAATCACACTGGGCATGTGTACCAATTTACAGGTGATGATTTTGTGTGGAAAGATTACTTTTACTGAATACATTAACAGAAATATGACCAGTTTAACTTAGTTACTAGTAAAACTTAAATTAGTTTTACTAGTTAAGTTTATTACTGGCCGAAATAAAAATAGTTAGGCAAAGAAACATTTATTATTGGGCTCAACAAGGTACATGTAAAGGTTGTGTCCAGTATTGACTTTATGGCTGCAGTACCATTGATATTCGTGAATAAGTTAACATTAATATTGCTAGTTAAGTCTATTATTGAGCACAATAAAGAAAGTCCAGGCAAGGGACATTTATTATTGGGATCAATGAGAAAAAGGTTGTGTCCAGAGTGCTTCTATGGTGTAGTATCATTGATATTACTGAATAATTTAATATTAATTTGGCTAGTTAAGTGTATTATTGACCACGATAAAAATAGTTAAGGTGAGGAACATTCATTATTGGGCGCTTATTATCAGTTAAAATATGGTGAAAACTTATGGTGAAAAGTATGATTTGAAATATCAGTTTTGGTTAACTTTTGAATTTCAACTTGAATTCAAGTTTGTCAAATATTCTGAGTTGAAATATATCTTTTGATGAGAAGTTTGATCTGGCTGTAATTAGGGCATTTCGGCCCGAAATGCCCTTATGGTTTTGTCTGGTTTTTTTTTTTTTCTTTTTTTTTTACTTTCCGCCGTTTTGGTTTCCGATCAATAACTCGGGAACGCCTGAATGGATCTTGTCCAAATTTACACCACTGGTCAGAAATATTACATGGAAGACCCCTATTGTTTTGGAGGCGGCTCCGGGGTCCGTGAGGTCCATGAGGATGAAATCAAGGTTTATTTTGAGACTTGGTTTCCGATCAATAACTCAAAAAGTATTCATGCAATGGCAAGTATTCTATGCATGGGAGTTCATATACCACCAGGGAAGAACCCTATTGATTTTGGGATCAATCCGTCGAACGACCTCTGACCTAGAGCTCGGAAGAATTTTTGCTGATTCATCCTTGAGGCTTTCATGCATATCTCGGAAACGGTGCGTCGTAGAGCAAAACGGAGCTCAATTTCGGCCTCCTGGCACTAGACAAACTAGTCTAGGGGGTATTTTGGGTCGAGACGACCCCTGGTGTCGAATTTATTTTTTCGCTGACTCGGCACTTCCTGTTCGACCGTATCTCGGAAACGGTGCGTCATAGAGCGAAACGGAGCTCAATTCCGGACTTCTGGCACTAGACAAACTAGTGCCAGACAACTAGTCTAGTGGGTATTATGGGTCGAGACGACCCCTGGTGTCGAATTTATTTTTGCCGACTCGGCACTTCCTGTTCGACCGTATCTCGGAGACGGTGCGTCGTAGAGCGAAACGGAGCTCAATTCCGGCCTTCTGGCACTAGACAAACTAGTCTAGTGGGTATTTTGGGTCGAGACGACACTTGGTGTCAATTTTTTTTTCGCCGACTCGGAACTTCCTGTTTGGCCGTATCTCGGAAACGGTGCGTCGTAGAGCGAAACGGAGCTCAATTCCGGCCTTCTGGTACTAGACAAACAAGTCTAGGGGGTATTTTGGGTCGAGACGACCCCTGGTGTCGAATTTATTTTCGCCGACTCGGCACTTCCTGTTGGGCCGTATCTCGGAAAGGGTGCATCGTAGAGCGAAACGGAGCTCAATTCCGGCCTTCTGGCACTAGACAAACTAGTCTAGTGGGTATTTTGGGTCGAGACAACCCCTGGTGTCGAATTTATTTTCGCCGACTCGGCACTTCCTGTTCGACCGTATCTCGGAAACGGTGCGTTGTAGAGCGAAACGGAGCTCAATTCCGGACTTCTGGCACTAGACAAACTAGTCTAGTGCGTATTATGGGTCGAGACGACCCCTGGTGTCGAATTTATTTTCGCCGACTCGTCACTTCCTGTTCGACCGTATCTCGGAAACGGTGCGTCGTAGAGCGAAACGGAGCTCAATTTCGGCCTCCTGGCACTAGACAACTAGTCTAGGGGGTATTTCGGGTCGAGACGACCCCTGGTGTCGAATTTATTTTCGCCGACTCGGCACTTCCTGTTCGACCGTATCTCGGAAACGGTGCGTCGTAGAGCGAAACGGAGCTCAATTTCGGCCTCCTGGCACTAGACAACTAGTCTAGGGGGTATTTCGGGTCGAGACGACCCCTGGTGTCGAATTTATTTTCGCCGACTCGGCACTTCCTGTTCGACCGTATCTCGGAAACGGTGCGTCGTAGAGCGAAACGGAGCTCAATTCCGGACTTCTGGCACTTCATATGCACTAATTTCAGTGGTGACCTCGAACTTGACCTTCAATGACCTTGAAAGGTCAATGCAGCAATTTTGGTGGAAAAAAAACAGATTAATATTTGGGGTGACATGGACGATGGGGCTACGGGGGATACACTCAAGCGGTCGTAGGCGACCGGAAACGTCTAGTTTTGAACTGGATAATAATGCAAATTTCGAAGAATAGCCAAATATTGTTCAAAAGTGTTTTACAGAACATCCAATGCAGTAACCCCCAGTTTTAACGCATCGTGAACATAAGCAGCATGCAAAAAATTCATCCGATGTCTTTAATGTAAGTTTGTCTAGACCAAGCTGATCGAGTCAAGAAACTCATTCCCTTCAATGCTTGAATCAAAACGCAAGCCATTTTTTTGTTTTTATTTTAAACAAAGATCACACTCATGCAGACAAATAGCTTGGCGCCTGACCAGACTAAGATATTACAGTGAATGTGTACATCTAGGATCTACAACACCACTGGACCCCCCCCCCCCCTCACAACATCCTGATCCCACAGCTTGGGTAAAACAACAAAAACTTTGATGCACAGCCCTGGAACACAAAATAACTTGTCACAACTCAGCACCGATACAACTTCAATAAATGATAAACATGTCCAATACATGGAAAAGTGGTCCACAAAATAATGCACTAAACTCAATGATTGCCATAGTTGAGAGGACATGATGATGAAAGTATGTAACTCGTCAAACAATCCACATATAGCAAAACTATCAACATACAGAATGCTTCAATGTACTCAGCTCAAGTACACAAAATAACAATTGTCAAAAATATAACAAAAAAAACAGAACAGACACTTTTTGACTAGTTTGATTTTGGATATGAGAAAGCAAAAGCTCAAACTTGAGAGCCCGGCAGTGAAGGACATTGGTGGGTAAAGTTAAACTCAAGCCAGATGATCCCAGAATCAGATTTTTAGCTATTAGAGTTTACTGTATTGTGCCTCTCATAACTGGAGGCAGTGGGAATGAACAACAGGCGAGCGTACATACAAGCATCGTGGAATATACATCAGTAAAATCAGAGATCAAAGCAAGGATCGGTATGCACTACGATACAATATACATAGATTACAGTACTGTCAAATATCACAATGTATCAAAATCCAAACAAACTCACCCTCAAACCAACAGGTATATTCCCTCAACACGCCCACAAAATATGCATGATTAATGTGACCGAAAATCCAGATTTACAATAAAGCTGATTCTGTGATCAGTAAAATTTGCACCATGGTTACTGACTAGATAAATTCCTTCTGAGAAAATTTCTCCAATTTTTTTTGACACAAATTCAAATTCTCAACGTAACAATACAAATTTCAAATTGTGCATAGTTTCTACGATTTCAGACTGGAACTTGCTGTTGAACAATCTTCTGAACACATAAAATTCAAAATGTCAAACATGTCGTCAGAACTTATCATAAAATTCCCTACAAACCTTTCAGGAACACCACAAAAGTAATAAACATGAATATTTAAAATGCTGACATCAATATATACATCCATAAATACACTTTATATGTCCTAGACAATAGATAGACACTGACCTTGTCTGTGTTGGAACTCGACCGATTGTACAATACAAAGTATCTCAAATACACACAACACAAATACACCAGCTATAGTACAAAGTCGCCACGAAGTTTGTACATCGACCGATTAGAACAGACAGCGCAGGGGTTGTCATGGCAACCACAAACAACGAGATTCCACACAGTAGAGGGGGATTTTACAGACACAGTTTTATACAAGCAAGCGACTGGACCGAGTCCAGCTCTAGTTCTGAGAAGATTGTGATGCTAGTGTAATATTTAAACATACCAGGTGAAAATTCTTGGTGAATACAGAAACTAGCACTGACTATTGTGAACATGTACCACACTGAAGATACAGTTGATGTTGTTTGCAGTTTAGACTGTATGGTTATGATGTATCCTGCTCACAAGTGAATGGGGTTGACCCAAGCGACGACGTTGCCGTGTTTGATGTCCTGCCACTGACATTGGACGCTGCGTCTCTCTCCATCAATCACGACCACCGAGTCCTTGGACGGCGTCATCAGGAAGTCTCCGAACATCCCACCGCCGAGGATCACTCGGTTGTGCTGACTCCAGGGCCACTCTTGGGGGTCCATGGCCGGCCCCACACCTGTAAATATACCATAACAGTTATCACACACAGGCTATCAATAACCGATTGTAGGTCATAGCACAGAACTAGCCACGAACCTTGGATCATCTCAACTTTGCCGCTGTCCAGCTGGATGTAGAGCACATCGTTCCTGTTGGTGGCGCTGGCGTAGAAGTCGTATCCATGGCCGCGACTCGACGGGAAAAACGTCACGTCACTGATGTGCAGGTTTGTGTACTCATCAAAGATGTGCTCCATAGAACCTGACAGCAGAACACATAGTCATTATCTCCACACACAAAGCTCAGCGTGACAGATATCTGTCACTGACAGGCTTCCCCACCCCCCAACAACAAACAAACCTTCTCAATTCAAAAGTGGACACTGGTTATGATGAATGCATACGCATTTAATGCTCACCGTCGTCAAGCAGTTTGCTGACTGACACCGTATTGCCGTCGGTTTCCACGGTGACGAGGTACCTAGCGTCGGGGGAAAGATAAGGTTCACCACCAAGGGCTGTGTGCTCCAGAACACGGTCAGTCACATAGTCAATGACCAGCCGTGTCGACTTGTCTGTCTGTCCGAGGGGCGACATGCAGTGCACGATTACTTGGCCGCCTGGGGAGGGAACAAACCAGGTCAGACATCCTAGCCAACAGGCAAACACACAACAACAGAGTGACAAAGTGAGAAGTTACCCATGGGGACGAAGGCGAGGGACTTGGGCAGGCAGCTGTAGCGTGTCAAGTCGATGTGGCGTACTACGGCCATGGTTCTCAGGTTGACTTTGTACAGTCCCTGCTCGTCCAGGTGGGTCACGTAACCGAAGTCGAACTCGTGTCGCAGGTCATTATTCAGTGGCAGAAACATGTCGTTGATCTGAAACATGCACAAGTATTGTAGTACATTGATTGGTGAGACCGACTGAACCAAAAACATCGCGATTCTGCCCGACTTACCAGGTCAAACTGTCCTGCGACAGGCTGCATGTGCACGCTGTGGTGTTGCGAGTTCTCGCTTGCTCGCTGGATCACCACCGCGGTCTTGTCGCCGCTGTCGTCTGGACCGTTCCAGCACAGCACCCAGACCTGGTCCAGATGCTCTACATACTGTAGCTTGACTGGGTACTTGTCTGTCGGGATAATCTGTGCAGAGAATAAACTTACTGTAAACTGGGTTCCCAACACATGACAATATGACTGTAACTACTTCTCGGCGGCTCTGCTGATATTGTTATGACGGTAACTACTTCACGGCGGCTCTGCTGATATTGTTATGAAGGTAACTACTTCTCGGCGGCTCTGCTGATATTGTTATGACGGTAACTACTTCTCGGCGGCTCTGCTGATATTGTTATGACGGTAACTACTTCTCGGAGGCTCTGCTGATATTGTTATGAAGGTAACTACTTCTCGGCGGCTCTGCTGATATTGTTATGACGGTAACTACTTCACGGCGGCTCTGCTGATATTGTTATGACGGTAACTATTTCACAGCGGCTCTGCTGATATTGTTATGACGGTAACTACTTCTCGGCGGCTCTGCTGATATTGTTATGACGGTAACTACTTCTCGGCGGCTCTGCTGATATTGTTATGACGGTAACTACTTCTCGGCGGCTCTGCTGATATTGTTATGACGGTAACTATTTCACAGCGGCTCTGCTGATATTGTTATGACGGTAACTACTTCTCGGCGGCTCTGCTGATATTGTTATGACGGTAACTACTTCTCGGCGGCTCTGCTGATATTGTTATGACGGTAACTACTTCTCGGCGGCTCTGCTGATATTGTTATGAAGGTAACTACTTCTCGGCGGCTCTGCTGATATTGTTATGACGGTAACTACTTCTCGGCGGCTCTGCTGATATTGTTATGAAGGTAACTACTTCACAGCGGCTTTGCTGATATTGTTATGACGGTAACTATTTCACAGCGGCTCTGCTGATATTGTTATGACGGTAACTACTTCTCGGCGGCTCTGCTGATATTGTTATGACGGTAATTACTTCTCGGCGGCTCTGCTGATATTGTTATGACGGTAATTACTTCACAGCGGCTCTGCTGATATTGTTATGACGGTAACTACTTCTCGGCGGCTCTGCTGATATTGTTATGACGGTAACTACTTCACAGCGGCTCTGCTGATATTGTTATGACGGTAACTACTTCTCGGCGGCTCTGCTGATATTGTTATGACGGTAACTACTTCACAGCGGCTCTGCTGATATTGTTATGACGGTAACTACTTCTCGGCAGCTCTGCTGATATTGTTATGACGGTAACTACTTCACAGCGGCTCTGCTGATATTGTTATGACGGTAACTACTTCTCGGCGGCTCTGCTGATATTGTTATGACGGTAACTACTTCTCGGCGGCTCTGCTGATATTGTTATGACGGTAACTATTTCACAGCGGCTCTGCTGATATTGTTATGACTGTAACTACTTCTCGGCGGCTCTGCTGATATTATTATGACGGCAACTACTTCTCGGCGGCTCTGCTGATATTGTTATGACGGTAACTACTTCACGGCGGCTCTGCTGATATTGTTATGACGGTAACTACTTCACGGCGGCTCTGCTGAAATTGTTATGACGGTAACTACTTCTCGGCGGCTCTGCTGATATTGTTATGACGGTAACTACTTCACGGCGGCTCTGCTGATATTGTTATGACGGTAACTACTTCACGGCGGCTCTGCTGATATTGTTATGACGGTAACTACTTCTCGGCGGCTCTGCTGATATTGTTATGACGGTAACTACTTCACGGCGGCTCTGCTGAAATTGTTATGACGGTAACTACTTCTCGGCGGCTCTGCTGATATTGTTATGACGGTAACTACTTCTCGGCGGCTCTGCTGATATTGTTATGAAGGTAACTACTTCACAGCGGCTCTGCTGATATTGTTATGACGGTAACTACTTCACGGCGGCTCTGCTGATATTGTTATGAAGGTAACTACTTCACGGCGGCTCTGCTGATATTGTTATGACAGAAACTACTTCACGGCGGCTCTGCTGATATTGTTATGACGGTAACTACTTCTCGGCGGCTCTGCTGATATTGTTATGAAGGTAACTACTTCACAGCGGCTCTGCTGATATTGTTATGACGGTAACTACTTCACAGCGGCTCTGCTGATATTGTTATGACGGTAACTACTTCACAGCGGCTGGACTCACCTCCACAGGATTGATGCGTTTGGTGATCTCTATGACAACGACACGGTGGAGTTCGGGCTGTGAGATGTAGATGAAGCGATCACGGACGTTAACAGCACTGCCCCAGCTACAGTGGTCCTTGTTACAGAGCTGCGGCAGGCCCGTGTCTGACGGCACGTAGCGTAGGTTGGAAAACCCGGGGGTGACCTGGTGCTCGAGGTGGCAGCGACGCGGCTCATAGACAGAGTAACCGTGGTCGTGGAACACCAGAAACACCTCCTGGATACTACCACCTGGGCGAGAACCCAGAACAACATCTGAATACACACTCGATCAGGCAAACGCTCAGAGCTAACTAGACGCTCCCGGTCGCCTACGACCGCTTGGGTGTATCCCCCGTAGCCCTATCATCACTGTTGCCCCAAATATATCACTGATGTACATTGTGAGTGTGAAACCTTTCAAGCTTATTGAAGGTCGAATCCAAGATCACCACTGAAATCACTGCACACGAATTTCCATTTTGACATGTTCGATAAAATAACGAAATTATAGCCAGATAAAAGTTTTCACCATAAGTTATATTTCAACTCAACTATGTGCCAAACTTGGTTCCAAGTTGAAATTCAAAGTAAAAGTTGACGAAAACTACTTCTCAAGATGACGAAATGGGAGCCAGATCAAACTTTTCACCATCATTTAAATTTTAACTCATAATATGTGCCAAATTGGGTTTCAAGCTGAAATTCGAAGTAAAAATTGACTTTACTGGTAAAAATAATGTTAACTTATCCGGTTACACCCATGAAATCTCTACTGGACAAAACTTCTAAATTGTTGAGCTCAATAATAAATGTTTCTTGTTTCAACTATTTTTCTTGAGGTCAATAATAGACTTAACTAGTAAAAATGATGTTAACTTATTCGGTTACAGCCATGAAATCTTTACTGCACAAAAGCTTTACCTTGTTGAGCCCAATAATAAATGTTTCTTGTCTTAACTATTTTTCTTGAGGTCAATAATAGACTTAACTAGTAAAAATGATGTTAACTTATTTGGTTACAGCCATGGAATCTTTACTGCACAGGAGCTTTACCTTGCTGAGCCCAATAATAAATGTTTCTTGTCTTAACTATTTTTATTGTTGTCAATAATAGACTTAACTAGTAAAAATAATGTTAACTTATTCGGTAACACCTGTGAAATCTCTACTGGACAAAACCTTTACCTTGTTGAGCTCAATAATAAATGTTTCTTGTCTTAACTATTTTTATTGTGGTCAATTATAGACTTAACTAGTAAAACCAATGTTAACTTATTCAGTAATAATGTTCTGTTTTCACCAAAAACATCAGTTCTGTATTCTGAACAAGAATCCAGTGCAATTTGCTTTCATAGTAGCGGTTATTGGAGTGATCACACATGTCAAAGTAGGTATTTTAATTGTCGTAATAAGTTCAAACTTATTAATACTCAAACTTATTAATATTTATTCGATCATTCTGAAAAACAATAGGTTTCGTGTGATGGTCTTTCTCATTGAGCCTGTGCAATTTCATCATCATTCATCGAAAACTCCCACCCGTAGAGCGTTCACAACCCATGTGTGTTAAACAGGCTAATTTGAGCACAAAATGTTACGCCAATCGGCTATTTTGGTTGCTATGGCAACCAAAATCGATAGGTGTCGTGATCTTACCATAAGACATGTCCATATAAAATTTTATCAAAATCGGTTCAGATTTGCAAGCTGCAGCGCGTTCACAAGAAAGTGTCTGCGGACGCGGACGCGGCGGCGGCGGCGGCGCGACGATCGTAAATCCATAGTATCCGCCGAACTTTGTTCGGGGGATACAATTACCCATTTACCCGGTGATGATGGACTTTGATTGTACCTTTGGAGTATTTGGGCACATTGGAGTTCTCGATGAAGACTGTGGCGATGTCCTGAGAAGTCCCAGCTGAATTTGAGGCCACGCACTTGTATGCACCAGTGTCTTTAGTGTACATCGCCTTCTTGATCTCTAGAGTTGACTTGTTGTCTGTCAAGGCAAATGAATTTCATCAGAGCAAACCTAAAAGATCTGCTGCTAAGAGAGTTATTAAAACACATAACATGAGGTAGTCTTTGTTGTCATGGGCTACAGTGAGTCTACATACGCAGCATGATGTAGTGTTTGTTGTCATGGGCTACAGTGAGTCTACATACGCAGCATGATGTAGTGTTTGTTGTCAGGGGTTACAGTGAGTCTACATACGCAGCATGATGTAGTGTTTGTTGTCAGGGGTTACAGTGAGTCTACATACGCATCACGAGGTAGTGTTTGTTGTCGGGGGTTACAGTGAGTCTACATACGTAGCATGAGGTAGTGTTTGTTGTCGGGAGTTACAGTGAGTATACATACGTAGCATGAGGTAGTGTTTGTTGTCAGGGGTTACAGTGAGTCTACATACGCAGCATGAGGTAGTGTTTGTTGTCATGGTTACAGTGAGTCTACATACTCAGCATGAGGTAGTGTTTGTTGTCAGGGGTTACAGTGAGTCTACATACGCAGCATGAGGTAGTGTTTGTTGTCATGGTTACAGTGAGTCTACATACGCAGCATGAGGTAGTGTTTGTTGTCAGGGGTTACAGTGAGTCTACATACGCAGCATGAGGTAGTGTTTGTTGTCATGGTTACAGTGAGTCTACATACTCAGCATGAGGTAGTGTTTGTTGTCAGGGGTTACAGTGAGTCTACATACGCAGCATGAGGTAGTGTTTGTTGTCATGGTTACAGTGAGTCTACATACGCAGCATGAGGTAGTGTTTGTTGTCAGGGGTTACAGTGAGTCTACATACGCAGCATGAGGTAGTGTTTGTTGTCATGGTTACAGTGAGTCTACATACGCAGCATGAGGTAGTGTTTGTTGTCGGGGGTTACAGTGAGTCTACATACGCAGCATGAGGTAGTGTTTGTTGTCAGGGGTTACAGTGAGAGGCTCCTCATTCATCTCCCAGCGAATCTCAGGCTCCGGAACTCCATCGGCATGGCAACGCAGCTTGACGCTCCCTCCTGATGTGTGAAACTGGGTCGAGGGGCTGACCTTCACCTCTGGAGTCACTGTAACACAACACACACTCAAGGTGAGTGAACTGGGTCAAGTATGAACTACACAGCATGTGTACATAGTGCTTCATAGGTGTGTGTACTGACTCTGTACTTTGAGGATGTGTGTACTCAGTCTGTACTTTGAGGAGGTGTGTACTGACTCTGTACTTTGAGGATGTGTGTACTCAGTCTGTACTTTGAGGTGTGTACTCAGTCTGTACTTTGAGGAGGTGTGTACTGACTCTGTACTTTGAGGATGTGTGTACTGACTCTTGACTTTGAGGATGTGTGTACTGACTCTGTACTTTGAGGATGTGTGTACTGACTCTGTACTTTGAGGATGTGTGTACTGACTCTGTACTTTGAGGATGTGTGTACTCAGTCTGTACTTTGAGGATGTGTGTACTGACTCTGTACTTTGAGGATGTGTGTACTCACTCTGTACTTTGAGGATGTGTGTACTGACTCTGTACTTTGAGGATGTGTGTACTCACTCTGTACTTTGATGATGTGTGTACTCACTCTGTACTTTGAGGATGTGTGTACTGACTCTGTACTTTGAGGATGTGTGTACTCACTCTGTACTTTGAGGATGTGTGTACTGACTCTGCACTTTGAGGATGTGTGTACTCAGTCTGTACTTTGAGGATGTGTGTACTCACTCTGTACTTTGAGGATGTGTGTACTGACTCTTTACTTTGAGGATGGGTGTACTCACTCTGTACTTTGAGGATGTGTGTACTCACTCTGTACTTTGAGGATGTGGGTTTGCTGTACAGAATCCTCGTAGCGATCCTGACAGGTATAGTTGCCGATGTGGTGGAGCCCAATGTTCTTCAGATAAAGTGAGCCATCTGTAAACACCTGTAAAGAGACAAGACGCCAATGATCTCCTGGACATTGTGCAGTCACCTCGCTCCAACAGCAGCATGTTACTGGGTACACGCTGACCTGTATGTCACTAGTGTTGCTAGGTACTGACCTGTATGTCACTAGTGTTGCTAGGTACTGACCTGTATGTCACTAGTGTTGCTAGGTACTGACCTGTATGTCACTAGTGTTGCTAGGTACTGACCTGTATGTCACTAGTGTTGCTAGGTACTGACCTGTATGTCACTAGTGTTGCTAGGTGCTGACCTGTATGTCACTAGTGTTGCTAGGTGCTGACCTGTATGTCACTAGTGTTGCTAGGTACTGACCTGTATGTCACTAGTGTTGCTAGGTACTGACCTGTATGTCACTAGTGTTGCTAGGTACTGACCTGTATGTCACTAGTGTTGCTAGGTACTGACCTGTATGTCACTAGTGTTGCTAGGTACTGACCTGTATGTCACTAGTGTTGCTAGGTACTGACCTGTATGTCACTAGTGTTGCTAGGTGCTGACCTGTATGTCACTAGTGTTGCTAGGTACTGACCTGTATGTCACTAGTGTTGCTAGGTACTGACCTGTATGTCACTAGTGTTGCTAGGTACTGACCTGTATGTCACTAGTGTTGCTAGGTGCTGACCTGTATGTCACTAGTGTTGCTAGGTACTGACCTGTATGTCACTAGTGTTGCTAGGTACTGACCTGTATGTCACTAGTGTTGCTAGGTGCTGACCTGTATGTCACTAGTGTTGCTAGGTACTGACCTGTATGTCACTAGTGTTGCTAGGTACTGACCTGTATGTCACTAGTGTTGCTAGGTACTGACCTGTATGTCACTAGTGTTGCTAGGTGCTGACCTGTATGTCACTAGTGTTGCTAGGTACTGACCTGTATGTCACTGGACACCAGTTTGTCCAAAGGCGCTCCGTTTCGCTGCCACACAATCTCCACAGCTCCCTCAATGTCACACCTCAGCTCCACACTGTTTCCACGGGTTACCCGGGAGGAGAAGACCTTGAGTTCCTCATCAAGTCGCACCGTCGAGATATCTGCACAAACAAAGGGACTACTTACAATCTAATCTACAGCAAACTGGATATTCATCAGCATAGTTCAGTGACAGATATCAGGAAAAGCTTCATTAACTCAACTAATCCTACCATGTAAATTTTTCTCTATTTATGACATGCACACAAACAAAAAGTTTATTTGAAAGTCATGAACGTCCTAAACCTACCACCATTTTATTTTTCATACAAGTTCAGCATGCTCCAATTGTGCCCTAAGCTACTACTTTGTTCAATGTCTAATACTCATGCATAATCGACAGAACACAGCTGTGAAATTAATGGAAGAACTGTTTGCGTTGACATGTGAACATGTGGGCCGTGTGAATGCCACCAGTCTGTGTAGTGTGAGCATCGGCAACCGAATGTCACACTGTGTGTGATAAGATAATGAATGCAATTATATACTTTACCATGTCTAGAAAACGCTGCAGTGTAGTTTGTGTATGTTTATATGGACTGGAGTTGTCCTGAGAACTGACTCGGACATTGTGACTTGAGCTGCAGGAGGAATGTGTGGAGACTGGTGCAATGATAAATCACACGTCCCGTTCAATTTGACTTGCTCCATTACGCCTGTGACAGTTGTGACAAGTCCAGTGTGCTTACAGATTTAGTCAGGATTTGATTCAAGCACAGTAAATGCCATGGTAACTGTCACAGCCAGACTGACAGTTTGAGATTGGACCGTGATGTGACAAGTCTAAAGACAGATCCACCGGATCAATGTAATTTCACAGAATCGCTGCTTTACGATACTTGAACAGCGCGTCACATCACAAGATCCAGTCATCATGGAGAGATCCCACAGCTCTGGAAGCATTGATGTGTGCTAGGGGTGGAGTGGGGCAGGGAGGTGATGGGAATGGGGGTAGCATGGGGTAGGATGGTGGGGGTGTTCTATCTAAGAGCCAGCATAGACGGCACATCGTGTTAGTCACGGCACAAAACTTGGTCTCTCCGGGGCTATCAAACATCAAGTATTGTATTCTCCAGCGGCTCTCAGAAACAGAGCCGCAAGAAGCAATCGTCTTCGCCTCACCACCCGTATCAGGACAATGATCAGGCAAAGCAGGGCTCGCCTAATATAGAACCCGGCACCGAGACTAAATCTTATAGACGGGTCAGTGACTGGCTAATACCTAAATATAGCAAGGTCACAGACACCGCCCCTCAGCATCTTCTGAAAACATCCCAGGTTCTTGAACAGTTGTTATCAGGAAAACAGAGGTAGACGTGTCTAAGAGACTTTTGCCTATCAGTCTGTATGTATAATTGTGGTGGTTATTGCAGTAATGAGGGCTTGAGGGTCTTGAGGTGAGTGGGAGACAGGGAGAGGTGTGAGGGACTGTGTCTGTGTGTGGACTAGAGGACGACAGACCGGAGGGAGTCCTGTCACGACGCATCCCGGGAGTCTTGTGGGCGCCAGGGACAGAGATGGCCTGATTGCTGCCCAGCAGAACCCAAAACCTCCTCCCTCCCATACACACACCACAACACACAGGGACATGTGCTACTGCCTCCCCCCCCCCCCTCCCCCCTCCATCCCCCACAAACTCAGGGCGACAGGTATTGATCCACGTGACTCACAGCCAAGGAGCCACAGAACGGAAGGCAAAGAACGGCCATGGTGGGGGTGAGTAGAGGTGGAGGCGAGAAACATGTTCGAGCCGCCTGTTGGATGTCCCCAGATCCATGTAACCATGACAACATTTAACCCTCTGTCCTTGGATAAAACCCGAGGCTTACAGCCGCCTTGTGAGTCTCGAGCAGAGCTGCTCACATCAAAGGTCGACTTGTTGCTGGAGCGAGATAGCACTCCTCCCAACACACTCGCCTCACTAAATCCAAACTGCTCGCACAATATTGCATTAGCTAATAGCAGAAATATCATTGTGTGTTCCTGGTAACGGTGCTGTCAAGTGTCTATATACAGTCAAACCTGTCTATGTGAGACACGCTGGGGACTTTGACAAAATGTCTCGCTTATGGGGGTGGCTCTGTTATCCAGGGTGAGATAGCCGGGCGCCAAGTGAAATTTTAACATATATGTATCAACACAATATGTCCATATCAATCATTCATTCTCATCATAACGATCACCCAATGTCACGTGGACAAGTAAATGTACAAATCTAAAAATCTAAAACAGAATGGATAGACGTACAGTACTTTTTACGACTTGGTGCCTTCGTCTGAAAAAAAAATATTTTAAAAACAATTAAATAAAAATGAAATAAAATTAAATGATTTTTTCTTCTTGTTTTTCACTTGTTTCTATTACGAGTTGCACATTTTAGATTTTTTATTGTCATCATCATAATCTCATCATAATCTTGCCAAAAGGCATCGACAACTTTGCGCGACCTTTGTAGTTTATCATACAGTTCAATCGCCTTCACTTTGTCGGCGAGTGAGAGCGTTACAGGTTGAGATTTTGTTTTTGGTTTAGACATGGTTGTTGATTTGCCAGTAAGTACTGATATGAAATAAAGCAACATCGCACTGGTATTTAAAGTGAATTTCTTGAATTGTATTAATCTACTCGGCAGTCAGCTACTCGATTTGTTATTACGTGTCAACAAAAAGTAAGCGGTGCGTGGAGTCACTATGTCTGCGACTTGAAATCACATCAGGGAACACAACCAGCAGTGTGACCAGGCTTCATTTGGTCACAATCTATTACAGTGTTTATTTTAATTGAAAATTGGTCATGTGTGCGATATTGATAATGTACGTGCTATAACGGCAATCAATGAAACGTGACAGCGATGCCCCGCCCATAATTAACCCCAGTGATGGAATCCGCTACTGCCATTGGTTAACAGCATGTGACGACACCGATCAATAATGGGAATCACCGTGCATAATTGGCGTTGAACAATCGACCGGTGACATCGCTCATGTGACTGGCGCTCATACATAGGGTTATCGTAGATTGCGGACTGCAAATCACTGGCGCTCGGCGCCGTTGAGCAGGTGTATCGCTTTCACAGTACATTTAACATGGCAGAGGGATCGGGACTTTGAGAAAACGTCTCGCTTGGACAGGTGTCGCCCATATAGAGGTGTATCGCTCACCAGGTTTGACTGTACCTCATGACTGGGAATGTGGTCGTAATATTGCTGGACATATTGTGTACAGCGTAGTGTGGCTAAGTCAGAAGTAAGAATTCCCTCACACTCGCCTAGAGCCACAAGCCCCACGATACCCGGGAGACTAGGCTCACAGCCTCCACTACCACTAAAATATTCAACAGGTGCTGTCCCCGACGTTAATCACCAGACGCCGCTGGCAATAATGAACCATCGTACTTGTGGTGGCAACAGCACACCACACACCTCTACAACACTACCCCGCACCTCCCGAAACCTTCTGGAACAGCCTAACACTGATCAAATCATCAGAGTATATCTAGTTTAGAAATATTCTGTGCACTACAAATTTCAAACACTATAGTTGTCCTGCAAAAATTTTATGCAGAAAAGTACCTGTCATGCCATGGATGTTACCTAACTTACGGTGGATACTTACGGTAGGCGGTGTAGAACTCTGTCAGTGAGGTGTTACCTTTGTTGCCATGGATACTTACGGTTGGCGGTGTAGAACTCTGTCAGTGAGATGTTACCTTGTTGCCATGGATACTTACGGTAGGCGGTGTAGAACTCTGTCAGTGAGATAGTACCTTGTTGCCATGGATACTTACGGTAGGCGGTGTAGAACTCTGTCAGTGAGATGTTGCCGTCGCCGTTGCGGTCGGAGAAGCTGAGGAAGTCTGTGAGGTGACAGAAGCGTGAGAGTTTGTCGAGGTGATTGCGGTGCTCTATATCAGACATCTCCGCCTCGGTCAGTTGCTGGTCCGATGTCTTGTCGTAGTAGTTAAACATGATGTTCGCCACAAACTGCTTCTCTGTAATAGAAACAGCAGATAAATACGGTATTTCCGTCAATAGTGTAACAAGCACGCACAAATTTTTATCGCCTTATTATGAGACGACATGGATTGTAGCAAACACACACATTTTCATCGCATTATTACGCAATAATATGTCATCATTATATATGCAATAATTATAGCGTATTTATACAATATTGCATAATTATGCGAAAATATTGGGGCCCTTGTCCTGATGGAGCTACAGAGCTACAAAAATTCTGTCAAGTTTGTTTGGACAAATGACCAGTTGCACTATGACCAGCAAAGCCGGTAGCACTACGGATACACCTCGGATGACGCTGCTGAGGCGTCACAGGGGTCCAAGTGAGACTGGGGCGCAATTTATAAGTTATCTATGACTAGATTCTATGGGGATGACTGGGCAAATGTTCGCCTAACCATGCTAACAGGCCATCTTCAACGTGCTAAGTTGGCTTGCCTGTGTGCGTCCAACTGTGTATGCTGAATAGTATGAGCGCTGCAGGTGCGTCTGCTGAATCGACACGTGCATCCACAAAACTGACAACTCACACATGATGGATTCATCCATGAGTGTCTAATATATCTGAATAGATTAAAATATTCAAGTGCCATTTTTGGTGACCCAGGACGTGAACAGTACTGTAGACAATTTATCTGTTTGTGTGCTGTACATTACACAACCATATTTCGTTTAAATGTACTCATTCGAGAGAGTTGTCGCTCAATAACACGCTGTGAATTCCCACACTCAGACAATGTGATTAGTGACCACATGACTAGAACAGCTCAATGACAAGGGTTCTCGGGATTAATTCTGTGATTGATACCGCCCTCAAACTAACAACACTTGACCACTGATGGATGCTAATGGTTCTGGGCCTCGCACAGACACGAATCAATACGTCTATAATCGACCCGTGTCCTCTTACGGTCAGGAATCAATGCTGTCCCAATCTACTGTCACCTTCAGATGCAGTTGATGAGCTGTGATTGGAAGAATAAACAATATGCTGGACAAAACTGTGTTGGTGGGTTGAAGGGTGACAATACTTGGACTGGTCAGTGGGACATTGTCACCCGGTAACTGGTAACACATAACCAGCTGTCAGCCCCACACCATGCAGCTATATTTATTGGTACTTGACGCTATTATCACACACTGTGGGCAATAACGCTGCCATGGCAACAGGACAAAGCCGTCACATTAATGTCTGCCAACAGATTATACAGCATTTTACGGCAGCTTTCTGCTTTAAAGTGCTTTTAGGCCACTTCGCTCTTCTGGCAATATAACTGTATGGAAATCAATATTAGTATCATAATAACATGAGTAACAGTACACAGTTGGAGGGTCACATTCGAGCAAAATCCTCGAATGTGACCCTCTGTGACGATTATGGCACTATAACATGTAAAATCTACCACAACAATGGCAGTTGACATGGAATCCTGTGGAAAATTGTTAGAACTGAGAAATGCAGAGTAACAGACTGGGAACAAAGTAGTGAATAAAACGTGGCAGGGACTCAGAACAAAGGTCCAGAGTGTAATTGGCTTTCGGTGTTGGACTTTTGTTTTGGGGCTCAAATTCTCCCGGGCTTTGTTTAATGAATCACCGTGAGATCCTAGTCTTGTCAGATGTACAATGCTCTCGACTTAAATGGAAGGTAATATTGCCCAGACAGGACAAAGAGAAGTGAATACTTGATGTACAATGTGCACATAATTTACAGTCCAAACTCTAACCCTTCCATAGCTGTACACATTAGGAAAATCGGTACGGGATTGTGTATGTCAGATGGCACTAGAGACTATCAGCAGACATACGATGTCACATATCAATTCAGCTCCACAACTTATCACGGTAACACAATATACAGTCCTGCTTGGATGGGTCAATTTACCATTGACTGCAAAAATCTGCATATTACATGGATCAGTACAACAGTCTACACTCGGACAGGGTCAGTGTAAGGGTCTACATACTTGAAGGGTCAGTAGCACAGTCTATCTCGCCGATCCTGGCGCAGTGGTACTGAAGCAGGTTGGACTTGAGTCGGTTGTACTCCAATTCCTCACACGGGTTCGGAGTCAGACCGCCCAGCGCCGCCGGGTCCGGGTCTGTCTGCCCCGCCGCCGACTTGTCGCCATGGAGATGAGGCTCAGGTTCGCTGTAGTCAGACTCGGCGGCGGTGTCACTATAGTCTGGGAACTTCTGGAAATCCTGCTCGAGCTGCTGCCTCGAGTCGGCCTTCTGCTTCTCATCAGCGTTCTTCTCGACTTCCTTGGTGACATCAAACACCGGCGGCTTCCACGACTCCTTCTTGGATTCTGTGGAGACAAACACAGCAGTTTTACGGTCATCACACTCACAGATAAACCTGTAGCCTAGGGCCATCACACTCACAGATAAACCTGTAGCTTTAGGGTCCTCACACTCACAGATAAACCTGTAGCTTTAGGGTCGTCACACTCACAGATAAACCTGTAGCTTTAGAGTCGTCACACTCACAGATAAACCTGTAGCTTTAGGGCTGTCACACTCACAGATAAACCTGTAGCTTTAGGGTCGTCACACTCAGATAAACCTGTAGCTTTAGGGTTGTCACACTCATAGATAAACCTGTAGCTTCAGGGTCATCATACTCAGATAAACATGTAGCTTTATAGTTGTCACACTCACAGATAAACCTGTAGCTTTAGGGTCATCCTACTCACAGATTAACTTGTAGCTTTAGGGTCGTCACACTCACAGATAAACCTGTAGCTTTAGGGTTGTCACACTCACAGATAAACCTGTAGTTCAGGGTCGTCACACTCAGAGATAAACTTGTAGCTTTAGGGCCGTCACACTCACAGATAAACCTGTAGCTTTAGGGCTGTCACACTCACAGATAAACCTGTAGTTTAGGGTCGTCACACTCACAGATAAACCTGTAGCTTTAGGGCTGTCACACTCACAGATAAACCTGTAGCTTTAGGGCTGTCACACTCACAGATAAACCTGTAGCTTTATAGTTGTCACACTCACAGATAAACCTCTAGCTTTAGGGTCATCACACTCACAGATAAACTTGTAGCTTTAGGGTCGTCACACTCACAGATATACCTGTAGCTTTAGGGTTGTCACACTCACAGATAAACCTGTAGCTTTAGGGTTGTCACACTCACAGATAAACCTGTAGCTTTAGGGTCGTCACACTCAGAGATAAACCTGTAGCTTTAGGGCTGTCACACTCACAGATAAACCTGTAGCTTTATAGTTGTCACACTCACAGATAAACCTCTAGCTTTAGGGTCATCACACTCACAGATAAACTTGTAGCTTTAGGGTCGTCACACTCACAGATAAACCTGTAGCTTTAGGGCTGCCACACTCACAGATAAACCTGTAGGTTTAGGGTCGTCACACTCACAGATAAACCTGTAGCTTTAGGGTCGTCACACTCACAGATAAACCTGTAGCTTTAGGGTCGTCACACTCACAGATAAACCTGTAGCTTTAGGGTCGTCAAACTCACAGATAAACCTGTAGCTTTAGGGCTGTCACACTCACAGATAAACCTGTAGCTTTCGGGTCATCACACTCACAGATAAACCTGTAGCTTTAGGGTCGTCACACTCACAGATAAACCTGTAGCTTTAGGGTCGTCACACTCACAGATAAACCTGTAGGTTTAGGGTCGTCACACTCACAGATAAACCTGTAGCTTTAGGGTCGTCACACTCACAGATAAACCTGTAGCTTTAGGGTCGTCACACTCACAGATAACCTGTAGCTTTAGGGTCGTCACACTCACAGATAACCTGTAGCTTTCGGGTTGTCACACTCACAGATAAACCTGTAGCTTTAGGGTCGTCACACTCACAGATAAACCTGTAGCTTTAGGGTCGTCACACTCACAGATAAACCTGTAGCTTTAGGGTCGTCACACTCAGAAAAACATGTAGCTTTAGGATTGTCACACTCACAGATAAACCTGTAGCTTTAGGGCTGTCACACTCACAGATAAACCTGTAGCTTTAGGGTCGTCACACTCACAGATAAACCTGTAGCTTTCGGGTCGTCACACTCAGAGATAAACCTGTAGCTTTAGGGCTGTCACACTCACAGATAAACCTGTAGCTTTAGGGTGGTCACACTCACAGATAAACCTGTAGCTTTAGGGCTGTCACACTCACAGATAAACCTGTAGCTTTAGGGTCGTCACACTCACAGATAAACCTGTAGCTTTAGGGCTGTCACACTCACAGATAAACCTGTAGCTTTAGGGTCATCACACACAGATAAACCTGTAGCTTTAGGGTTGTCACACTCACAGATAAACCTGTAGCTTTAGGGTCGTCACACTCACAGATAAACCTGTAGCTTTAGGGTTGTCACACTCACAGATAAACCTGTAGCTTTAGGGTCGTCACACTCAGAGATAAACCTGTAGCTTTAGGGCTGTCACACTCACAGATAAACCTGTAGCTTTATAGTTGTCACACTCACAGATAAACCTCTAGCTTTAGGGTCATCACACTCACAGATAAACTTGTAGCTTTAGGGTCGTCACACTCACAGATAAACCTGTAGCTTTAGGGTTGTCACACTCACAGATAAACCTGTAGCTTTAGGGCTGTCACACTCACAGATAAACCTGTAGCTTTAGGGTTGTCACACTCACAGATAAACCTGTAGCTTTCGGGTCGTCACACTCACAGATACACCTGTAGCTTTAGGGTTGTCACACTCACAGATAAACCTGTAGTTTAGGGTCGTCACACTCAGAGATAAACCTGTAGCTTTCGGGTCGTCCCACTCACAGATAAACCTGTAGCTTTAGGGCTGCCACACTCACAGATAAACCTGTAGCTTTCGGGTCATCACACTCACAGATAAACCTGTAGCTTTAGGGTTGTCACACTCACAGATAAACCTGTAGCTTTAGGGTCGTCACACTCACAGATAAACCTGTAGCTTTAGGGTCGTCACACTCAGAGATAAACCTGTAGCTTTAGGGTCGTCACACTCAGAAAAACATGTAGCTTTAGGATTGTCACACTCACAGATAAACCTGTAGCTTTAGGGCTGTCACACTCACAGATAAACCTGTAGCTTTAGGGTCGTCACACTCACAGATAAACCTGTAGCTTTCGGGTCGTCACACTCACAGATAAACCTGTAGCTTTAGGGCTGTCACACTCACAGATAAACCTGTAGCTTTAGGGTCGTCACACTCAGAGATAAACCTGTAGCTTTAGGGCTGTCACACTCACAGATAAACCTGTAGCTTTATAGTTGTCACACTCACAGATAAACCTGTATCTTTAGGGTCGTCACACTCACAGATAAACCTGTAGCTTTAGGGTTGTCACACTCACAGATAAACCTGTAGCTTTAGGGTTGTCATGATGTTTGTATCCAGATGACAAAAAGCCAATGTAAAGAAATGGTGAAATGGTGACATTATACAATGTAGTAGATTGTATTGTTTGGTGTATTGTTTATGCTGATGACAGGTGCTGATTCATTGTTGATTTATTAGGAATAAAATCAGAAACGATTGATCTTCCTTAACTAGTTACTAACTGAAGCTGTGAGAGGGTCAGAGTACGACACAGCTTCTAGTGCTACAGCCCATTGAAACAGGTACCTTCTACACGGTATAGGAAAAGGAACACTCGGATAAACAGAAATTGTGCAGCAAACTTGGATACAAACATTCAAAGATAAACATAAACACAAGACCATCGCTGAGAGGCCACAAGACATTCTGCCCAGGGAATAATTAAAATGTTTATAATTTCACTGAGTCCTACCAAATGTGGGCAAGTTATTGATCACACAAGGATTTCTCATTACTTCACACCACATGACCCTGACACTTGTGATGTGGGGCCGTCTCAGGGAGCACTCGTTGTCCCACAGATGACATGAGCACACGGAGCACTCATTGTCTGACAGATCTGAATCATGAACATCCACGGCATCCTTGCTGCACAAGATCTATCAATGATTCTACAAATGTACTCCACCACCTACACAAAGCTATCTTGCCAGTAAAACCCAACTTCTCTGTGCTGGACCTGATCCATGACCAAATAGAGAGTATTCAAGTGGAAAATGAAGAAATAACACACAGTATGATACTTCAGGTTTAGGAACACAAGTGAAGACCATGCCATATCATGCCATGGGCTGGAATAATGACATGTCATCTGAGGATATGGATGTCATGGTTACCTGGGGGTGGGGCCACACACTTGGCCCCGGTGTGGTCGATGGCTATGTGGATGTCATGGTTACCTGGGGGTGGGGCGACACACTTGGCCCCGGTGTGGTCGATGGCTATGTGTGTGTCATGGTTACCTGTGGGTGGGGCGACACACTTGGCCCCGGTGTGGTCGATGGCTATGTGGGTGTCATGGTTACCTGGGGGTGGGGCGACACACTTGGCCCCGGTGTGGTCGATGGCTATGTGGGTGTCATGGTTACCTGTGGGTGGGGTGGCACACGTGGCCCCGGTGTGGTCGATGGCTATGTGTGTGTCATGGTTACCTGTGGGTGGGGCGACACACTTGGCCCCGGTGTGGTCGATGGCTATGTGGGTGTCATGGTTACCTGGGGGTGGGGCGACACACTTGGCCCCGGTGTGGTCGATGGCTATGTGGGTGTCATGGTTACCTGTGGGTGGGGCGACACACTTGGCCCCGGTGTGGTCGATGGCTATGTGTGTGTCATGGTTACCTGGGGGTGGGGCGACACACTTGGCCCCGGTGTGGTCGATGGCTATGTGGGTGTCATGGTTACCTGCGGGTGGGGTGGCACACGTGGCCCCGGTGTGGTCGATGGCTATGTGGGTGTCAGGGTTACCTGGGGGTGGGGCGACACACTTGGCCCCGGTGTGGTCGATGGCTATGTGGGTGTCAGGGTTACCTGGGGGTGGGGCGACACACTTGGCCCCGGTGTGGTCGATGGCTATGTGGGTGTCAGGGTTACCTGGGGGTGGGGTGGCTCACTTGGCCCTGGTGTGGTCGATGGCTATGTGGGTGTCATGGTTACCTGGAGGTGGGGCGACACACTTGGCCCCGGTGTGGTCGATGGCTATGTGGGGGTCATGGCTACCTGGGGGTGGGGTGGCACACTTGGCCCCGGTGTGGTCGATGGCTATGTGGATGTCATGGTTATCTGGAGGTGGGGCGACACACTTGGCCCCGGTGTGGTCGATGGCTATGTGGATGTCATGGTTATCTGGAGGTGGGGCGACACACTTGGCCCCGGTGTGGTCGATGGCTATGTGGATGTCATGGTTATCTGGAGGTGGGGCGACACACTTGGCCCCGGTGTGGTCGATGGCTATGTGGGGGTCATGGTTACCTCGGGGTGGGGTGGCACACTTGGCCCTGGTGTGGTTGATGGCTATGTGGGTGTCATTGTTACCTGAGGGTGGGGTGGCACACGTGGCCCCGGTGTGGTCGATGGCTATGTGGGGGTCATGGTTACCTGGGGGTTGGGTGGCACACTTGGCCCCGGTGTGGTCGATGGCTATGTGGGGGTCATGGTTACCTGGGGGTGGGGTGGCACACTTGGCCCCGGTGTGGTCGATGGCTATGTGGGGGTCATGGTTACCTGGGGGTGGGGTGGCACACTTGGCCCTGGTGTGGTCGATGGCTATGTTGGTGTCATTGTTACCTGGGGGTGGGGTGGCACACGTGGGCCCGGTGTGGTCGATGGCTATGTGGGTGTCATTGTTACCTGGGGGTGGGGTGGCACACGTGGCCCCGGTGTGGTCAATGGCTATGTGGGGGTCATGGTTACCTGGGGGTGGGGTGGCACACTTGGCCCCGGTGTGGTCGATGGCTATGTGGGTGTCATGGTTACCTGTGGGTGGGGTGGCACACTTGGCCCCGGTGTGGTCGATGGCTATGTGGGTGTCATGGTTACCTGTGGGTGGGGTGGCACACGTGGCCCCGGTGTGGTCGATGGCTATGTGAGGGTCATGGTTACCTGGGGGTGGGGTGGCACACTTGGCCCCGGTGTGGTCGATGGCTATGTGGGGGTCATGGTTACCTGGGGGTGGGGTGGCACACTTGGCCCTGGTGTGGTCGATGGCTATGTGGGTGTCATTGTTACCTGGGGGTGGGGTGGCACACGTGGCCCCGGTGTGGTCGATGGCTATGTGGGGTTCATGGTTACCTGGGGGTGGGGTGGCACACTTGGCCCCGGTGTGGTCGATGGCTATGTGGGGGTCATGGTTACCTGGGGGTGGGGTGGCACACTTGGCCCTGGTGTGGTCGATGGCTATGTGGGTGTCATTGTTACCTGGGGGTGGGGTGGCACACGTGGGCCCGGTGTGGTCGATGGCTATGTGGGTGTCATTGTTACCTGGGGGTGGGGTGGCACACGTGGCCCCGGTGTGGTCAATGGCTATGTGGGGGTCATGGTTACCTGGGGGTGGGGTGGCACACTTGGCCCCGGTGTGGTCGATGGCTATGTGGGGGTCATGGTTACCTGGGGGTGGGGTGGCACACTTGGCCCTGGTGTGGTCGATGGCTATGTGGGTGTCATTGTTACCTGGGGGTGGGGTGGCACACGTGGCCCCGGTGTGGTCAATGGCTATGTGGGTGTCATGGTTACCTGTGGGTGGGGTGGCACACGTGGCCCCGGTGTGGTCAATGGCTATGTCGGTGTCATGGTTACCTGGGGTTGGGTGTCACACTTGGCCCCGGTGTGGTCAATGGCTATGTCGGTGTCATGGTTACCTGGGGGTGGGGTGGCACACGTGGCCCCGGTGTGGTCAATGGCTATGTGGGTGTCATGGTTACCTGTGGGTGGGGTGGCACACGTGGCCCCGGTGTGGTCAATGGCTATGTCGGTGTCATGGTTACCTGGGGTTGGGTGTCACACTTGGCCCCGGTGTGGTCAATGGCTATGTCGGTGTCATGGTTACCTGGGGGTGGGATGGCACACGTGGCCCCGGTGTGGTCAATGGCTATGTGGGTGTCATGGTTACCTGTGGGTGGGGTGGCACACGTGGCCCCGGTGTGGTCGATGGCTATGTGGGTGTCATGGTTACCTGGAGGCGGGGTGGCACACTTGGCCCCGGTGTGGTCGATGGCTATGTGGGTGTCGCGGACGCAGGCCATGCGGTGGAGCTCACAGTGGCTGGGGTAGACAACACCATCACTTCCGCAGACTTGTTTGCTGTGACCCAGGCAGTAGTCAGGCCCGGCACACACACAGTGACCCTTGCCTGCCTTGTCCAGCTCACAAGTGCGGCCGTACTTACAGTAGATAGTCTTACACGCATCTGCAACAGAAAAACGCTACAACATGTACAAGATGATTGTGAACAATTCTGCTCCTCCCTCCTGAAAGTATTGATAACATTGCAGTCTTAAGTGTTGAGGATATTTTTCATGTCTATATTTGGCACCACAACATTCTGCGAAATCGTCTGGGGTCTGAACAAGTGTAATTCTCGCCAAATTGACAAAAAGTTGCAGCAGAGAGCCTGAGGCTGTAACCATGGTAACAGTATTGATCTTAAAAAAAGGTACTGTTTCACAAAACAAACATGGATTTCATATCTGAGCCAACTGGTACCAAACCTTCAGATGCAGTATATCTACAGTCACAACAACTATTCAAGTTTCAGTTTGAGTACTGACCTTGAAAGGCTGCTGGGTGTGGTTTGCCTGTTGGTTTGCCTGTTGGTTTGTGGGTGGGTTTGTCAGTGACGGGTCCTGTGGTGACCGGGCTGGTGGCGGGTTTTAGTTGTTTGCGGATGTTGTCAGTGGTTGCAGGTTTCTTGTTCTCCGGCGGAGTCCAGATCGAGTCTCGAAAGTGGTACTCACTTGAATCATCGTAGAACGCTGGGGGTACAAACGGTCGACCGCTCAGGTCTCCAGACTTGTAGTAACCCTGTCACAAAACACAGCTCACTGTACACCAAAACACATGTCATAAAACAGCACAATCTTCAACAGTAACCCAGCACGAAACACAGGAAACAAAAAAAATTAGCCCAATGGGCTAGAAAGGTTACCGGAGAAATATACAGAGTTAAGCCGAGAAAGTTGTTGGTCAAATTCAAGGTGACAACTGAAATCGCCATATCTCTAACCTTGAAAATGGGATCAAAGGTTAAATTCTAGATCACCAAACTATTCAGCATACATCATTTCCTATATGTTCACTATGGGCCCCTAAGCTGTAAATTTGATAATAAGCGAGATATAAGCCATTTTGTAATCTGACTTTGAAAATAAAATGACACCTTGAAATTTAGGTCAAAGGTCAAACTCAATATCATTAAAATATTCAGAATATCTCATTTCCTATATGTTCACAATTGATTCCTAAGCTGTAAAGTCGATAATAAGCAAGATATTAGCCATTTTGTCCTGTTGAGCTTGAAAATGAGGTCAAAAGTCAAATTCAAGGCCACTAGAATATTCAGCATATATCATTTCCTATATGTTCACAATTGATTCCTAAGCTGTGAAGTCGCTAAGAAGCAAAATATTGGCCATTTTGTCCTGTGACCTTGGAAATGAGGTCAAAGGTCAAATTCAAGGTCACGAGAATATTCAGCATATATCATTTCCTATATGCCCACAATTGATTCCTAAGCTGTAAAGTCGATATTAAGTGAGATATTAGCCATTTTGTCCTGTGACCTTGAAATGAGGTCAAAGGTCAAATTCAAGGTCATGACAATAATCTGCATATATCATTTCCTATATGTTCATAACTGATTCCTAAGCTGTAAAGTCGATAACAAGCGAGATATTAGCCATTTTGTCCTGTGACCTTGAAAATGAGTTCGAAGGTCAAATTCAAGGTCATCAAAATATCCAGCATATATCATTTCCTATATCTCCACAATTGATTCCTAAGCTGTAGAGTCGATAATAAGCGAGATATAAGCCATTTTGTGCTCTGACCTTGAAACTGAGGTCAGAGGTCAAATTCAAGGTCACGAGAATATTCAGCATATATTATTTCCTATATGTCCACAATTGATTCCTAAGCTGTAGAGTCGATAATAAGCGAGATATAAGCCATTTTGTGCTCTGACCTTGAAACTGAGCAGGGATCGACATTAACACTGGCCCGCTGGCCCCACTCCATATTTTGAACCTGTGGGGCCAGTAGGGGCCACCAGATTCTCTAAGTCACTGGCCCCACTGGGCCAGTATAAAATCTGCATTCTTTGAATTTGTACCTAACAATGTTTCAGTTCCTTTGAAAGCCTTTCCGTGTTCTTTGTAAAAAATACATCAGTGTTTGATATTCATGTACATATTGATCATGTTGATTGATATTAAACTTCGAAAGTGGGGCCAGTAGATTATGGATGGGGCCAGTAATTTCCAGATGTTACTGGCCCCATAGGGCCACTGGTATCATATGCCTAATGTCGATCCCTGCTGAGGTCAGAGGTCAAATTCAAGGTCACGAGAATATTCAGCATATATAATTTCCTATATGTCCACAATTGATTCCTAGTCTCTAATCTCAATATCAAGTGAGATATTAGGCATAATGTGTCCCATTATAAAGCATAGGAGAATTTAACATGGGAAAGTCCTATTTGGGCCGAGTTTGGGCCAAAATGGCCCACTTCGAGCGATTCAAGCGCAACGAAATTTATAGACATCATAGAAGTACATATGAGGAGTCTTATGTATCAAAAAGAAAAAAAGTTACTGAACAGATTTTGAGAAAATGGCCGCCAAAGTCCAAAATCAGGCCTTTTTCGTCGAAAATGGCCTCCATTTTGAAGGAAAAGCGAAAATCAAAAAACTAAAAAATACCTCCTTCTTGAATTATTTTTAAGTATTTTTCTGCAAAATTTCAGAAAAATTCGCCCGTAAACAAAAAAGATAAAAATGTGGACGACGACGACGACGACGACGGACGCCGGACGACGGACGACGGACGCAACGCCATGACAATAGGTTATCGGACCATAGGTCCGGTAACCTAATATCCTGTATATTCAATGATGCTAATATATATGACACATAATGAACTTCCTGTATATCAATACTTGAGTTCACCATTATCAAACAATACCAGCTACTAGTATATCCTAATACCAAGTGGCCGGTCTAAACACAAAATTTGCTTCAAGACAAATGAATATTCACTTTATTCAGTTGATATAATTATAAATACGTGTGCTGAGGGTCAGAAAATCTAGATACCATCAAATCTACAAAGATTATTACATGTAACACACTTAGATAAGCTGATATGATGCTAATATGACTATAACTGCCACAAATACTGTGAAATGACACTTGCTGTCCAGGGACCATTGTAATACGAGGTTGGTTGCTACGGTTACCTTTGCAAACTGTGGCTTGCTGCTGGAGAGCTGGATGTGCGCAATGGACAGGAGTCCGCAGAGAACAAGGTGAGTCAGAGACATGCTGCTCTCCATCTGTCTGTCTGTCTGTCCGTCGATGTGTCTGGGGTCTGCGGGTGGGGATAGGGGCGTCTTCAGCAATCTCTCACACCTCAAGACACCTGTACGACAATATCATTGTCAAACATAAATCAAGTCCATTTTGAGAAAAACTAAACACACTCTGGTCACCAACAGCTGTGTGGCTTTATCCCGCTGAGGCCATGTCATTCCAATCGCCCAACTGTGTTAAAACAGACAAAATATAATTAGTGCCCAGCCAGTGACTCTCAGGGAAAAAAATTATGTTTCAGACATTGGCATTTTTATCATTTTCAGTAATACTTTTAAAGCAACTGCCTTCGAAACCAGTCAATATTTTTTAAAAACTATATTTCATATTAAACATGCTGAATAAACTAAAATGAGACACACTGACATCAAATGTAATGAAAATAACCTGTCCTCAGGGAAATTTTGCTCATTTGAACAGGCGGTTCTCGCGTAAATACGTACATCATGGTATATCACAGATTATTTTCTCATATAACTACACCATATAATGCACATACGAACTGGAAAATGCACTGGATATGGACTTTTAAGCATGATTTAGGCATTTGTTTACATTCGGGTTTGATGGACACACTTCGTTTGTTTATTTACAAAACTGGTACAAAATGGGTATTAAAACGAATGAAAAGACAACTCGGACGGACTGTAATTGTCAAAATCATTGAGCACACCTTTTGTTATATTACATTAGATGTGTTTCACAAAAATTCAGTTTTGAAAAAAATATTGCATATACATTCGAAGGCAGTAGCTTTAACAAACTTGTGACATATTCGTAAAGTTATTATTTCTGCCATTTATATAGGATTGTTTAGGATACTAAGCTATTAGTATAATAGTACTATATATCAAAATAAACTAGACATAAAGGCCTAGAGGCCTTGGGGCATTTCGATCCACAACACAATCACAGGAGAACTGTTAATTACTGACAACTCTGCAACCAAAATGATTATGTACAATGTAGATACATCCATTTCAATCCAAGATGACGGTTTCTGCCCAGGCACAATTTCACCCAATATACCCCTAAGACATGTTTGTCTAGTACCACAAGTCCAAAAATAACATCCATTTCATTCAACGATGCATCGTTTCCCAGATATGGCCAAAAATGAAAAATGTCAAGAAAGCAAAAGAAAAATTGGCCCAGGATCAAGTTGACCCAACATACCCCTAAGACATAATTGCCTAGTGTCATGAGTCCTAAAATAACGTCCGTTTCGCTCTATGACACACTGTTTCCGAGATATGGCCGAAAATGAAGCACGCCGACTCAGCAAAAAAAAATTGGCCCAGGGCCAAGTTCACCCAACATACCCCTAAGACACGTTTGCCTAGTGTCACAAATCCGAAAATAATGTCCGTTTCGCTCTACGACGCACCGTTTCCAAGATATCGACGAAAACGAAAAATGCCGCTTCGGCAAAAAAGTTTTGGGTCAAGGTCAAAGTTCATCCATAATACCCCTAAGGCATGTTTGTCTAGGTCGACGAGTCCGAAAATAACGTCCGTTTCACTCTACGACGCACCAATTCCGAGATATCAACGAAAACGGAAAATGCCGACTCGGCAACAAAATTTCGGGTCAAGGTCAAAATTCATCCATAAAACCCTCAAGACATGTTTGTCTAGGTCGACGAGTCCAAAAATGGCGTCCATTTCGCTCTACGACGCACTGTTTCCGAGATATTGGCAAAAACGAAAAATGCCAAATTGGCGAAAACATTTTGGGTCAAGGTCAAAGTTCATCTATAATACCCTTAGGACATGTTTGTCTAGGTTCACGAGTCCAAAAATAACGTCCGTTTCGCTCCACGACGCACCGTTTCCGAGATATGGGCCGAAAATGAAAAACGTCGACTCAGCAAAAGAAAATTTGGCCCAGGGCCAAGTTCACTCAAGATACCCCCTAAGACATGTTTGCTTAGTGTCACGAGTCCGAAAATAATGTCTGTTCCGCTCTACGATGCACCGTTTCCGAGATAATGAAGAAAACGAAAAATGTCGACTCGGCAAAAATATTTCGGGTCAAGGTCAAAGTTCATCCATAATGCCCTCAAGACATGTTTGTCTAGGTCAACGAGTCCAAAAATGACGTTTCGCTCCACGACTTAACGTTTCCGAGATATGGGCCGAAAATGAAAAACATGGACTCAGCAAAAGAAAATTTGGCCCAGGGCCAAGTTCACCCAAGATACCCCTTAAGACATGTTTGCTTAGAGTCACGAAAATAACGTCCGTTCCGCTCTACGATGCACCGTTTCCAAGATATTGAAGAAAACGAAAAATGTTGACTCGGCAAAAAAAATTCGGGTCAAGGTCAAAGTTCATCCATAATACCCTCAAGACATGTTTGTCTAGGTCAACGAGTCCAAAAATGACGTCCGTTTCGCTTCACGACGCACCGTTTCCGAGATATCGAAGAAAACAAAAAATGCCGACTCGGCAAAAAAATTTCGGGTCCAGGCCAAAGTTCGTCCATAATACCCCTTAGACATGTTTGTCTAGGGCGACGAGTCCGAAAATAACGTCCGTTTCGCTCTACGACGTACCGTTTCCGAGATATGCAGGATGCCTCAAGGATGACTCAGCAAAAAATGATTTCAACCTCATCGTCCGGAAACCAAGTCTCAAAATCAGCATTGATTTCATCCTCTCGGACCTCACAGACCTCGGAGCCGGATCAAAAAAAAATACCCCTCAGAGATGTTTGTCTAGTGCGACGAGTCTGAAAATAAAGTCCATTTCACTCTACGACGCACCGTTTCTGAGATATCGAAGAAAACGAAAAATGCCGACTCGACAAAAAAGATTTGGGGCGACGAGTCCGAAAATAACGTTCGTTTCGCTCTACGACGTACCATTTCTGAGATATGCAGGATGCCTCAAGGATGACTAAAGCAAAAAATTATTTCGACCTCTAGGTCAAAAGCCCAAAATCAATAGGGTTCTTCTCTGGTGGTATCAACCAGGAGCTAGCGGCCACACCCAATATATTATCCACTTTTTCATTCAATTATTTCATATCTGACATAATATTTGCTCCATCTTGTTGAAACTGACATTGTGGTTTCTTGCGAGTATGGAGGGTGGACTTTACATATCAGCTCTAATCGGTATCACCTGTGATGTATGATACGTCATTATATGTAAAATCACTTTCGTGGACGAAGCACTATTAGGTGTGAATGCACCAAGTGGTTGGATCATGTTGATAGGGCTATGATAGCACTATCATTGCACTATCATTGCACTATTAGGTGTGAACATGGTATAAGTCAGACTCTCGGAGCACATGTACAATTTAGTGGGCAATCCTGTTTCTCTCTGATAATCAATGACAATGATGAGTTTATCAGTGGCACAAAATTAGGGCCCGGACGAGTCGACGGGTACCCGAATTCGGGGCGGGTCAAACAATTACCCGGGTCGGAATTTCATTACCCGTACCCGAGAAGGAATAATGATATAGTTTTTGTTTTGAAAATTTGCGATAAACGCTAGTAAAATCACAGAAATGACAAGAAATTCATCGGGAAAAAATCTGAAGTAGTTTTATGAGATCATGTGATCTCTTTCAAACTCGAAAATAAACAGCGACGAAACAAATAATGTGTGTCAAAGATTGCTGACTGGCATTTACGTGTTACATATTGCTCGTATTTGCTCCAGTGATTCCCGTTCGAATCTTCATCTATATTTGGACGGGTTACCCGGTTTAAGGTGCGCTATGAGCACATTAGTGAGCTATGGTATATTTGAGTTGGTGCTAGGGGCCTATCTAGCCAATGAGGGGGGTTAGATCACCATGGTGAAAGTCGAATACCGCACCTTACTCGTTACCCGGGGCGGGTCGGGTTACACCACACGGGTACCCGGGTCAGAAATGTTCGACTCGTCCGGGCCCTGCACAAAATGAATACACTGTACAGATAATAAAGAAAATCTGGTGTGTAATAAATCTTGAACACTTTTCTATCATAACCAATTGTCATTCCGCATCCTAACTATGGAAAATTATTAAGCAATAAAATTACCCACGTTATTGTACATCCTAGCCAGACTACAAGTAGATCTAGTCTGATCCCTTCACCTGTCTTCTGTCTCCCTCATCAGTCCCTGTCACTGCACCAGTTCACTGTCAAGCAGCCTGAGCGACGCCGCGTCGCTCAGGCTGCTGTCAAGTGACTTCACAACGACAAAGATCCAGGCAATTTTAACTCTCAATTAGGCTATAATTTGTTTTCATCTGAGAAAACTGAAACGATCCGCGATTTAGAACCCACCTCTAACAATTCTGGTCGATGTACCACATAATCCCTGCAGCTTTAGTCCGGAATCTGGGTGATGTGTGCTTGTGTATTCCTCACACACACGGCTGTCACCCAACTGTCACATTAGAATCCAGGCCGCTAGGCGGCGCCACCAGTAGACTGTCATTGTGGACGAGTCCATTAGTGACACAAACCGTGGGGGTGTACGGAATAGTTAGGCAAGACACGAGGCGGGAAATATGGGAGCGTGAACGAGACCTAGCCGGTTGCAATAAAAGTGGTAAGTTTGACTTGAAATTTAGTGCAACTCAGGATGTAAAGCGGCCCATACACGATCAATAATATTGCGCAATATTTAATATTGCGCAATATTATTGATCGTGTGTGTTGAATATTGATGGTTTGCGCAATATATTAACATCAATTTTTTTTTATTTTTATTGATGGAACGTCAATAATATTGCGTTGATTTCAAAATCCGTCAATAATATTGCGCAATATTTCAAACTATTTTGTTCGTGCATCATTCGATAAGCATTACGCCCACATTTGTAGATGTATAATCCTTCAGGCTCATGATAATTTTGAACATTTTATAATGATTGCATATGCCTACCAAATTTCCACCTTACTCGATATGCTTGTCGTGCGATATTCATGAGGTCCAGTGCAATTCAAACGTTCAGAAATGTTGTCAACACTCTAACGGCAACGTTCGTGAGATAAAAACTTGTACATGTAGATCTACAATAGGGGCCTTCTGTTAGATATAATGTAGTAATCAATTTTGTTTTCAAAATGTAAAAAAAGTAATTGTACGGTATCTGAACAGAAAAACATTGACCGAGCACACAAATCGTTTTCGAATATTATAAAGTTACTGACCGAGCACACAAAAGGCCCCTCACTCTGCTTTGAACAATTCTACTAGGCTAATTGAAAGACATATATTTTCCCATGCCAATCCATATGATGCGAGTTGTTATTTATACTTGTGTTCATAAATTGCTCCTGAAGTAACTCGAAATATACTATTAAAAAACAACTAGTACTAATGAATGATAATATATATAAAAACAAATACTAGTATATCAAGCGTCGTATTTCAGTTTCGTGTGACTATATATATGGAAAATATTCGATTGAACGGGGATCTATGGAAATTACATGTATACTATTGTGCCCCCCCCCCCCCCCGCAAAAAAAAGAATCACCGTCCATTCTTAAAAAAATTCTTGTAGTCTTCCGGCTCGTTCAAGCGCAATTCTGCAATAAGTCTCTCATGAGAGAAATCGTTTCTCCTCAGTAACCAATTTTTCATCCATAATCGCCTTTTTCTGCGTTTAAACTTTTTATTTCCTGTGGATGATATTCCCAAAGCCAACTAGACGCTTCCGGTCGCCTACGACCGCTTGGGTGTATCCCCCGTAGCACTATCGTTCCTCGTGCCCCAAATATATTACTAATAAGTGTGAAAAACTAGAACAAGGGATAGAGAAGATTACCAGAGAAATGTAAAATCTTAGGCCACAACTGTTTTTTTTTCCCCACCAAAATTGCTAAATTAATCTTTCAAGGTTATTGAAAGGCGAATTCAAGATCACCACTGAAACCACTGCATATGAATGTCCCTTTCGACATGTTCGATAACAAAAACGAAATCACAGCCAAATCATACTTTTCACCTAAATTTATATTTCAACTCAGGATTTTTGACATACTTGGTTCCAAGTTAAACAATTAACCAAAACTGCATTTCAAGATCACGAAATTGGAGCCAGATCGAACTTTTCACCATAAGTTATATATCAACTCATAATATGTGACAAACTTGTTCCCAAG
The DNA here is from genome assembly GCA_949152475.1 of Terebella lapidaria. Taxonomy (NCBI): domain Eukaryota; kingdom Metazoa; phylum Annelida; class Polychaeta; order Terebellida; family Terebellidae; genus Terebella; species Terebella lapidaria. The sequence continues at coordinate 99,704,340 of OX424555.1, forward strand.
TTGAAATTCAAAGTAAAAGTTGATCAGAACTGCATTTCAAGATGACAAAATTGGAGACAGATCGAACTTTTCGCCATAAGTTATATTTTAACTCATAATATGTGCCAAACTTAGTTTCAAGCTGAAATTCAAAGTAAAAGCTTTTTACTATAAGTTATATTTTGACTCATAATATGTATCAAACTTGGTTTCAAGTTGAAATTCAGAGTAAAAGTTGACCAAAACTGTATTTCAAGATGATGAAATTCGAGCGAGATCAATGTTTTAGTAAAAATAATGTTAACTTATCCAGTTACACCCAGATATCTCTACTGGACAAAACCTTTACCTTGTTGAGCTCAATAATAAATGTTTCTCGTCTTAACTGTTATTATTGAGGTCAATGATAGATTTAACTAGCAAAAATAATGTTAATTTATTTGGTTACAGCCATAAAATCTCTACTGGACAGAACCTTTACCTTGTTGAGCCCAATAATAAATATTTCTTGTCTTAACTGTTTTTATTGTGGTCAATAATAGACTTAACTAGTAATAATAAGGTTAACTTATTCGGTTACACTCATGAAATCTGTACTGGACAAAACCTTCACCTTGTTGAGCTTAATAATAAATGTTTCTCATCTTAACTATTTTAATTGTGGTCAATAATTGACTTAACTAGTAAAATTAAGGTTAACTTATTCGATAATATCGATCTGTTTTCAATAAAAACAGCAGTCCTCCATTCTGAACAAGAATCCAGTGCTATTTGTTTTCATAGTACAGGGTATGGATAGATCAGAGATGTTCAAGTCGGTATTTTAACGGTCGTAATAAGTTAGCCCGTTAACTAATGAAAAACGATAGGTTCCGTGTGAGGGTCTTTTTCTCCGAGACTGTGCGATTTCATCATCATTCATTGAAAACTCCCACTCGTAGAGCGTTCACAAGCCATGTGTGGTAAACAGGCTAATTTGAGCACAAAATGTGTCGCCAATCGGCCAATTTGGTTGCTATGGCAACCAAAATCGATTGGTGTCGGGATCTTACCATAAGATGTGTCTGTATAAAAAATTATTAGAATCGGTTAAGATTTGCAACCTGTAGCGCGTTCACAAGAAAGTGTCTGCGGACGCGGACGCGGACGCGGACGCGGCGCGACGATGACAAATCCATAGTATCCGCCGAACTTCGTTCGGGGGATACAATAATGCCACGCAGTCATCGAGATCTAGATCCATCTCGGTGGATGACATGTACAATAATGACGTTTATTTGAAAAAATATTGCGCAATATCATTGAACCGTGTGTGGGAGGCATTAATATTATGCAATATATTAACACAATAATATTGCACAATATTATTGATCGCGTATGGAACGCTTTAGGGTGACTTGGATAAGTCGTACTTAGAAAACGCGTTGCAATAAACAGATTGAAATCGCACTTGAGTAAGTCAGACTTATGTAAGTATGACTTGGTTATTTACGTTATTTGAGTGTAATTTTTTGCTCAAGCCGCACTTAATATTTTTATTGCAACGCGGGGATGAACAGAGTTTTGGGGAGACCCAGCTCTTATCAGGGGGACAGCGAGATCCTCGATCTTGTCTGAGGACTACCTGCGAGGCAGAGGACGAGCCGCATCAGAGGGACGAGGAAGAACCCGATCGGCAGAGGGGAGGCAGCGAGCACCTTATCCATCCTTTCCAATTTATACATGTCACAGAGGTACATATGAGGAGTGTTATGCATGAATAAGAAAAAAAGTTACTGAACAGATTTTGAGAAAACGACAGCCAAAGTTCAAAATTGGCCATTTTTCGACGAAAACGGCCGCCATTTTGAAATAATTGCGAAAATCAAAAAACTAAAAAATACCTCCCTCTCGAAATATTTTTAGGCATTCTTGTGCAAAATTTCAGAAAGATTCGATCGTAAACTTTAAAGATAAAAATGTAGACGGACGACGACGGACGACGACGGACGATGACGACGAGGACGGACGACGGACGCAACGCCACGGCAATAGGTTATCGGACCAAAGGTCCGGTAGCCTAATAATTGGCCCAGGACCAAGTTCACCCAACATACCCCTGAGGCATGTTTGTCTAGTGTCACGAGTCCGAAAATAACGTCCATTTCGCTCTACGTCGCACCGTTTCCGAGATATGGCCGAAAATGAAAAACGGCGACTCAGCAAAAAAAAATTTGGCCCAGGGCCAAGTTCACCCAACATACCCCTAAGGCATGTTTGTCTAGTGTCACGAGTCCGAAAATAACGTCCGTTTCACTCGAGATATGGCCGAAAATGAAAAACGCCGCCTCAGCAAAAAAAAATTTGTCCCAGGGCCAAGTTCACCCAACATTGCCCTAAGGCATGTTTGTCTAGTGTCACGAGTCCGAAAATAACGTCCGTTTCGGTCTACGACGCACTGTTTCCGAGATATGGCCGAAAATGAAAAATGCCGCCTCCGCAAAAAAAAATTTGTCCCGGGGCTAAGTTCACCCAACATACCCCTAAGACAAGTTTGTCTAGTGTGACGAGTCGAAAATAACCTCCGTTTCGCTCTACGACGCACCCTTTCTGAGATATGGCCGAAAATGAAAAACGTCAGCTCAGCAAAAAAAAATTTGGCCGAAGCCAAGTTCACCCAACATACCCCCAAGACATGTTTGTCTAGTGTCACGAGTCCGAAAATAACGTCCATTTCGCTCTGTGATGCACCGTTTCTGAGATATGCAATGAGCCTCAAGGATGACTCACCAAAATTGTTTTCGGCCCGTGGGTCAGAGATCGTTTGAGGGATTGACCCCATAATCAATAGGGTTTCTCTGTGACACTATATCAACATATATGTCAAGTTTCAGAATGGTAGCACAAGTACTTTTTGAGTTATCATCCGGAAACCATTTGACACAAAATTCATCCTCACGGACTAACCGGACCTCGGAGCCGGCTTCAAAACAATAGGGTTCATCTATGTAATATATGTGATAACTGGTGAAAAATTCTCGAAGATTCGTCAAGGCGTTCTTGAGTTATCGTACGGAAACCGAAAAGTGAAAAGGGCTAAGATAGGATACCGGACAATTTTGGTTTCAAGCATTGTAGGTGACTTTGAGATTTACCAGTCAAGGTCATCTTTGTGAATCTCAATGTCACCATCAGGTATGCTGCATATGACTTCGTATGTTCATAATACAGAAGGCCGGAATTGAGCTCCGTTTCGCTCTACGACTCACCGTTTCCGAGATACGGCCAAACAGGAAGTGCCGAGTTGGCAAAAAAAAAAGTTTTATCAACAAGTATTTCGTGTGTAGAGGCCAATTTCAGATTTTGAGATTCGCCCTTCAAGGTCTTTAAGGTCAAGTTCAAGGTCACCAAAAAATGTGCCATTTATACATGACTCTTTTACAGGCTTATACACAATCCTAACCTGTATGTGCAAAAGTTTATGCTTCAGAGGCCACTTTCAAGATTTCAAGTCAGACATTTAGCACTCAAGGTCATCCAAGGTCAAAATCAAGGTCATCATCAGTTGTTTCATATATGACTTCCTATACGTTCATAATGCAAACTGAAGCTCTATCTACATGCATTTCATCTGTAGAGGCAAATTTGGGCATTTTTTCACCCAAAAATGGCTGTTTTGACCTTTCAAGGTCATCAAAGGTCAAATTCAAGGTCACCTCCCAACTCGCTATATATGACTTCCTATTTGAAAGTGCCAATATCTAAGCTCTATCTTCAAGCGTACTATGAGTACAGTCCTGGCAGCTCCCATTATGAAGGAAAAAAGTGCCGAAAATTTTCTAAGTCCAAAATTTTTTTCAAAGGGTGAAAAAATTTTTTTTGTCTAGAAATGACCCAAAATGAATAGTAACGCGATTTGGGGCAAACAAAATTGTTTTCGCCGACCCGTCAAAAATTCAAAATGGCCGCCACACGGAGACTTATAAACATCATAAAGGTACATAAGGGGAATATTTTGAAACAATAATCTCAAAACTGATCAGACAGTTTTCGAGAAAAGACAGGCCATGTGCAAATTTGAGCATTTCTCGACCCAAAAATGGCTGTTTTGACCTTTCAAGGTCATCCAAGGTCAAATTCAAGGTCACCACACAAGTCGCCATATATGACTTTCCATTTGAAAGTGCCAATATCTAAGCTCTATCTTCAAGCGTTCTTTGAGTACAGTCCCTGCAGCTCTCATTATGAAGGAAAAAAGTGCCGAAAATTTTCCAAGTCCAAAATTTTTTTCAAAGGGTGAAAATTTTTTTTTTGTCTAGAAATGACCCAAAATGGATAGTAACGCCATTTGGGACAAATACATTTTTTTTTTGCCGTACATAAGGGGAATCTTTTCAAACAAAAATCTTAAAACTGATCAGACAGTTTTTGAGAAAATGGCCGCCAAAGTCCAAAATTGGCCATTTTTCGTCAAAAATGGCCGCCATTTTGAGAAAAATGCGAAAATCAAAAAACTAAAAAATAACCCCCTCTTGAAATATTTTTAGGCAACTTTGTGCAAAATTTCAGGAAAATCCGCCTGTAAACTTTAAAGATAAAAATGTGGACGGACGACGGACGACGGACGCCGGACGACAGACGGACGACGGACGCAACGTGACGGCAATAGGTTATCGGACCATAGGTTCGGTAACCTAAAAAAAAAAGAAAAATTAGCCCAAGGGCTAAGAAAGGTTACCGGACAATATACATTTTAGATATTAGCCTTTTGTCCAGTGACCTTGAAAATAAAGTCACTGATAAATTCAAGGCCATGAAATTTTCAACAAATGTATCACTTCTAGTATGTCCACAATTAATTCCTAAGCTGTAAAGTCGATAATAAGTGAGACATTAGCCATTCTGTGATGTGACCTTGAAAATGAGGTCAAAGTTCAAGTTCAAGATCATGAAAATATTCAGTATATATCATTCCTCTATATTCGCAATTGATTCCTATGCTGTAAATGTCAGATTCAATCTATTACCACCAATACAATCAGATTTTGATGATGTCAATAAGAAACGTAAAATACCACATTTTGCAATAGAAACAAACAAAGCCCGACCAAATAGTTTATCCAAAGACACACTGGCGTCTTCAGGGGCAGACAATGTGTTAAATGTAGTTGTTTCTACTGTACACCAGATGGAATTAGTATACAACTGCCCAACAACCTATGAAAATAATTTAGAAATCCGAATCTAACCCCATGGAATAGATACATGACAAGTACAAAAGTACCCAATCACAAGCCCGAAGGCTACTGAGTTGATGGTATCCTCGGGGACAGATTTAACGTCCGCCAGCAGTGACACCGACTCAGTGGTATAAATGTAAGTATCAATCCATTACCACCAATACAATCAAATTTTGATGATGCCAATAAGAAACGTAAAATACAACATTTTGCAATAGAAACAAAGCCCGACCAAATAATCTATCCGAAGACACACTGGCGTCATCAGGGGCAGATGTAAAGATGATAATAAGCGACATATTAGCCATTTTGTTCTCGGTCCTTGAAAATGAGATCAAAGGTCAAATTCTAGATCACCAAAATATTCAGCATACATCATTTCCTATATGTTCACTATGGACCCCTAAGCTTTAAATTTGATAATAAGCGAGATATAAGCCATTTTGTATTCTGACCTTGAAAACAAAAAGACTAACCTTGAAATTTAGGTCAAGGGTCAAATTCAAGGTCAATAGAATATTCAGCATATATCATTTCCTATATGTTCACAATTGATTCCTAAGCTGCAAAGTCGTTAATAAGCAAGATATTGGCCATTTTGCCCTGTGACCTTGAAAATGAGGTCAAAGGTCAAATTCAAGGTCACGAGAATAGTCAACATATATCATTTCCTATATGTTCACAATTGATTCCTAAGCCGTAGAGTCGATAATAAGCGAGATATTAGCAATTTTGTCCTGTGACCTTGGAAATGAGGTCAAAGGTCAAATTCAAGGTCACGAGAATATTCAGCATATATCATTTCCTATATGTTCACAATTGATTCCTAAGCTGTAAAGTCGATAATAAGCGAGATATTAACCATTTTGTCCGGTGACCTTGAAAATGAGGCCAAAGGTCAAATTCAAGGTCACGAGAATATTCAGCATATATCATTTCTTATATGTTCACAATGGATTCCTAAGCTGTAAAGTCGATAATAAGCGAGATATTAGCCATTTTGTCCTGTGACCTTGAAAATGAGGTCAAAGGTCAAATTCAAGGTCACGAGAATATTCAGCATATATAATTTCCTATATGTTCACAATTGATTTCTAAGCTGTAAAGTCGATAATAAGCAAGATATTAGCCATTTTGTCCTGTGACCTTGAAAATGAGGTCAAAGGTCAAATTCAAGGTCACGAGAATGTTCAGCATATATCATTTCCTATATGTCCACAATTGATTCCTAGTCTCTAATCTCAATATTAAGTGAGATATTAGGCTTAATGTGTCCCATTATAAAGCATAGGAAAATTTAACAAGGGAAAGTCACATCTGGGCCGTGTTTGGGCCCAAAATGGCCCACGTCGAGTGATTCAAGCGCAACGAAATTTATACATGTCACAGAAGTACATATGAGGAGTGTTATGCATCAATAAGAAAAAAAGTTACGGAACAGATTTCGAGAAAACGACCAACAAAGTCCAAAATTAGCCATTTTCGACGAGAACGGCCGCTATGATCTTGAGCCCAAGGTCAGAGGTCAAATTCAAGGTCACGAGAATATTCAGCATATATCATTTCCTATATGTCCACAATTGATTCATAGTCTCTAATCTCAATATTAAGTGAGATTTTAGCCTTAATGTGTCCCATTATGAAGCATAGGAGAATTTAACATGGGAAAGTCCCATTTGGGCCGAATTTGGGCCCAAAATGGCCCACTTCGAGCGATTCAAGGGCAACGAAATTTATACATGTCACAGGGGTACATATGAGGAGTGTTATGCATCAATAAGAAAAAATTAGCCCAATGGGCTAGTAAGGTTACCGGAGAAATATACAGAGTTAAGCCGAGAAAGTTGAAAGTCAAATTCAAGGTGACCACTGAAATCGCCATATCTCTAACCTTGAAAATGGGATCAAAGGTTAAATTCTAGATCACCAAACTATTCAGCATACATCATTTCCTATATGTTCACTATGGACCCCTAAGCTGTAAATTTGATAATAAGCGAGATATAAGCCATTTTGTAATCTGACTTTGAAAATAAAATGACTGACCTTGAAATTTAGGTCAAAGGTCAAATTCAATATCATTAAAATATTCAGAATATATCATTTCCTATATGTTCACAATTGATTCCTAAGCTGTAAAGTCGATAATAAGCAAGATATTAGCCATTTTGTCCTGTTGACCTTGAAAATGAGGTCAAAGGTCAAATTCAAGGTCATGAGAATTTCAGCATATATCATTTCCTATATGTTCACAATTAATTCCTAAGCTGTAAAGTCGCTAATAAGCAAGATATTGGCCATTTTGTTCTGACCTTGAAAATAGGTCAAAGGTCAAATTCAAGGTCACGAGCATTATCAGCATATATCATTTCCTATATGTTCACAATTGATTCCTAAGCTGTAAAGTCGCTAATAACCAAGATATTGGCCATTTTGTCCTGTGACCTTGAAAATAGGTCAAAGGTCAAATTCAAGGTCACGAGCATTTTCAGCATATATCATTTCCTATATGTTCACAATTGATTCCTAAGCTGTAAAGTCGCTAATAAGCAAGATATTGACCATTTTGTCATGTGACCTTGGAAATGAGGTCAAAGGTCAAATTCAAGGTCATGAGAATATTCTGCGTATATCATTTCCTATATGTTCACAATTGATTCCTAAGCTGTAAAGTCGATAATAAGCGAGATCTTAGCCATTTTGTCATGTGACCTTCAAAATGAGGTCAAAGGTCAAATTCAAGGTCATGAGAATTTTCAGCATATATCATTTCCTATATGTTCACAATTGATTTCTAAGCTGCTAAGTCGCTGATAAGCAAGATATTGGCCATTTTGTCCTGTGACCTTGAAAATAAGGTCAAAGGTCAAATTCAAGGTCACGAGAATTTTCAGCATATATCATTTCCTATATGTTCACAATTGATTCCTAAGCTGTAAAGTCGCTAATAAGCAAGATATTGGCCAATTTGTCCTGTGACCTTGAAAATGAGGTCAAAGGTCAAATTCAAGGTCATGAGAATATTCAGCATATATCATTTCCTATATGTTCACAATTGATTCCTAAGCTGTAAAGTCGATAATAAGCGAGATATTAGCAATTTTGTCCTGTGACCTTGGAAATGAGGTCAGGGTCAAATTCAAGGTCATGAAAATATTCAGCATATATCATTTCCTATATGTTCACAATTGATTCCTAAACTGTAAAGTCGATAATAAGCGAGATATTAGCCATTTTGTCATGTGACCTTGAAAATGAGGTCAAAGGTCAAACTCAAGGTCACGAGAATATTCAGCATATATCATTTCCTATATGTTCACAATTGATTCCTAAGCTGTAAAGTCGATAATAAGCGAGATATTAGCCATTTTGTCCTGTGACTTTGAAAATGAGGTCAAAGGTCAAATTCAAAGTCACGAGAATTTTCAGCATATATCATTTCCTATATGTTCACAATCGATTCCTAAGCTGTAAAGTCGCTAATAAGCAAGATATTGGCCATTTTGTCCTGTGACCTTGAAAATGAGGTCAAAGCTCAAATTCAAGGCCACGAGAATATTCAGCATATATCATTTCCTATATGTTCACAATTGATTCCTAAGCTGTAAAGTCGATAATAAGCGAGATATTAGCAATTTTGTAATGTGACCTTGGAAATGAGGTCAAAGGTCAAATTCAAGGTCACGAAAATATTCAGCATATATCATTTCCTATATGTTCACAATTGATTCCTATACTGTAAAATCGATAATAAGCGAGATATTAGCCATTTTGTAATGTGACTTTGAAAATGAGGTCAAAGGTCAAATTCAAGGTCACGAGAATATTCAGCATATATCATTTCCTATATGTTCACAACTGATTCCTAAGCTGTAAAGTCGATAATAAGCGAGATATTAGCCATTTTGTCCTGTGACCTTCAAAATGAGGTCAAAGGTCAGTTCAAGGTCACGAGAATTTTCAGCATATATCATTTCCTATATGTTCACAATCGATTCCTAAGCTGTAAAGTCGCTAATAAGCAAGATATTGGCCATTTTGTCCTGTGACCTTGAAAATGAGGTCAAAGCTCAAAATCAAGGCCACGAGAATATTCAGCATATATCATTTCCTATATGTTCACAATTGATTCCTAAGCTGTAAAGTCGATAATAAGCGAGATATTAGCAATTTTGTCCTGCGACCTTGGAAATCAGGTCAAAGGTCAAATTCAAGGTCAGGAAAATATTCAGCATATATTATTTCCTATATGTTCACAATTGATTCCTAAACTGTAAAGTCGATAATAAGCGAGATATTAGCCATTTTGTCATGTGACCTTGAAAATGAGGTCAAAAGTCAAATTCAAGGTCACGAGAATATTCAGCATATCAGCCATTTTGTCATGTGACCTTGAAAATGAAGTCAAAAGTCAAATTCAAGGTCACGAGAATATTCAGCATATATCATTTCCTATATGTCCACAATTCATTCCTAGTCTCTAATTTCAATATTAAGTGAGATATTAGGCTTAATGTGTCCCATTATAAAGCATAGGAGAATTTAAAAATTAGCCCAATGGGCTAGTAAGGTTACCGGAGAAATATACAGAGTTAAGCCGAGAAAGTTGAAGGTCAAATTCAAGGTGACCACTGAAATCGCCATATCTCTAACCTTGAAAATGGGATCAGAGGTTAAATTCTAGATCACCAAACTATTCAGCATACATCATTTCCTATATGTTCACTATGGACCCCTAAGATGCAAATTTGATAATAAGCGAGATATAAGCCATTTTGTAATCTGACTTTGAAAATAAAATGACTGACCTTGAAATTTAGGTCAACGGTCAAATTCAATATCATTAAAATATTCAGAATATATCATTTCCTATATGTTCACAATTGATTCCTAAGCTGTAAAGTCGATAATAAGCAAGATATTAGCCATTTTGTCCTGTTGACCTTGAAAATGAGGTCAAAGGTCAAATTCAAGGTCACGAGAATTTTCAGCATATATCATTTCCTATATGTTCACAATTAATTCCTAAGCTGTAAAGTCGCTAATAAGAAAGATATTGGTCATTTTGTCCTGTGACCTTGAAAATAGGTCAAAGGTCAAATTCAAGGTCACGAGCATTTTCAGCATATATCATTTCCTATATGTTCACAATTGATTCCTAAGCTGTAAAGTCGCTAATAAGCAAGATATTGGCCATTTTGTCCTGTGACCTTGAAAATAGGTCAAAGGTCAAATTCAAGGTCACGAGCATTTTCAGCATATATCATTTCCTATATGTTCACAATTGATTCCTAAGCTGTAAAGTCGCTAATAAGCAAGATATTGGCCATTTTGTCCTGTGACCTTGAAAATGAGGTCAAAGGTCAAATTCAAGGTCACGAGAATATTCAGCATATATCATTTCCCATATGTTCACAATTGATTCCTAAGCTGTAAAGTCGATAATAAGCGAGATATCAGCAATTTTGTCCTGTGACCTTGGAAATGAGGTCAAAGGTCAAATTCAAGGTCATGACAATATTCTGCGTATATCATTTCCTATATGTTCACAATTGATTCCTAAGCTGTAAAGTCGATAATAAGCGAGATCTTAGCCATTTTGTCATGTGACCTTCAAAATGAGGTCAAAGGTCAAATTCAAGGTCATGAGAATTTTCAGCATATATCATTTTCTATATGTTCACAATTGATTTCTAATCTGTAAAGTCGATAATAAGTGAGATATTAGGTATTTTGTGGTCTGACTTTGAAACTGAGGTCAGAGGTCAAATTCAAGGTCACGAGAATATTCAGCATATATCATTTCCTATATGTCCACAATTGATTTCTTGTGTCTAACCTCAATATTGAGTGAGATATTAGACATAATGTGTCCCATTATAAAGCATAGGAGAGTTTAACATGGAAAAGTCTCATTTGGGCCACGTTTGGGCCAAAAAGGCCCACTTCCAGCGATTCAAGCGCAACGAAACTTATAAACCTACATATGAGTAGTGTTATGTATTAAAAAGAAACTTGAAAATGAGGCCAAAAGTCAAATTCAAAATCACAAAAATACTATGGATATATCATTTCCTATATGTCCACAATTGATTCCTAAGCGGTAAAATCGATAATAGCGAGATATTAGCCATTTTGTGCTATGACCTTGAAAATAAGGTCAAAGGTCAAATTTAAGGTCATCAGAATATTCAGTGTATATCCTTTCCTATATGTCCACATATGATTCCTAAGCTGTAAAGTCGATAATAAGCGAGATATTAGCCATTTTGTCCCGTGACCTTGAAAATGAGGTCAAAGGTCAAATTCAAGGTCACGTGCATATTCAGCATATATCATTTCCTACATGTCCACAATTGATCCCTAAGCTGTAAAATCGATAATAAGTGAGATATTAGCCATTTTGTCCCGTGACATTGAAAATGAAGTCAAAGGTCAAATTCAAGGTCATGACAATAATCTGCATATATCATTTCCTATATGGTCATAATTGATTCCTAAGCTTTAAAGTCGATAATAAGCGAGATATTAGCCATTTTGTCCCGTGACCTTGAAAATGAGGTCAAAGGTCAAATTCAAGGTCATCAGAATATTCAGTATATATCATTTCCTATATGTCCACAATCGATTTCTAAGCTGTAAAGTCGATAATAAGCGAGATATTAGCCATTTTGTCCTGTGACCTTGAAAATGAGGTCAAAGGTCCAATTCTAGGTCACGAGAATTTTCAGCATATATCATTTCCTATATGTCCACAATTGATACCTAGTCTCTAATCTCAATATTAAGTGAGATATTAGGCTTAATGTGTCCCATTATAAAGCATAGGAGAATTTAACATGGGAAAGTCCCATTTGGGCCGAGTTTGGGCCCAAAATGGCCCACTTTGAGCGATTCAAGGGCAACGAAACTTATACACATCGTAGGAGTACATATGAAGAGTGTTATGCATCAGTAAGAAAAAAAGTTATTGAACAGATTTTGAGAGAATGGCCGCCAAAGTCCAAAATCAGGCATTTTTCGTCAAAAATGGTCGCCATTTTGAAAAAAATGCGGAAATCAGAAAACTAAAAAAAAGTTTCCTGGAAATATTTTTAGGTATTTTTGTGCAAAATTTCAAAAAGATTTGACCATATACTTTAAAGATAAAATTAGCCCAATGGGCTAGAAAGGTTACCGGAGAAATATACAGAGTTAAGCCGAGAAAGTTGAAGGTCAAATTCAAGGTGACCACTGAAATCGCCATATCTCTAACCTTGAAAATGGGATCAAAGGTTAAATTCTAGATCACCAAACTATTCAGCATACATCATTTCCTATATGTTCACTATGGACCCCTAAGCTGTAAATTTGATAATAAGCGAGATATAAGCCATTTTGTAATCTGACTTTGAAAATAAAATGACTGACCTTGAAATTTAGGTCAAAGGTCAAATTCAATATCATTAAAATATTCAGAATATATCATTTCCTATATGTTCACAATTGATTCCTAAGCTGTAAAGTCGATAATAAGCGAGATATTAGCCATTTTGTCCTGTTGACCTTGAAAATGAGGTCAAAAGTCAAATTCAAGGTCACTAGAATATTCAGCATATATCATTTCCTATATGTTCACAATTGATTTCTAAGCTGTAAAGGCGCTAATAAGCAAGATATTGGCCATTTTGTCCTGTGACCTTGAAAATGAGGTCAAAGGTCAAATTCAAGGTCATAAGAATATTCAGCATATATCATTTCCTATATGTTCACAATTGATTCCTAAGCTGTAAAGTCGATAATAAGCGAGATATTAGCAATTTTGTCCTGTGACCTTGGAAATGAGGTCAAAGGTCAAATTCAAGGTCATGAGAATATTCAGCATATATCATTTCCTATATGTTCACAATTGATCCCTAAGCTGTAAAGTCGATAATAAGCGAGATATTAGCCATTTTGTCATGTGACCTTGAAAATGAGGTCAAAGGTCAAATTCAAGGTCATGAGAATTTTCAGCATATATCATTTCGTATATGTTCACAATCGATTCCTAAGCTGTAAAGTCGCTAATAAGCAAGATATTGGCCATTTTGTCATGTGACCTTGAAAATGAGGTCAAAGGTCAAATTCAAGGTCACAAGAATATTCAGCATATATCATTTCCTATATGTTCACAACTGATTCCTAAGCTGTAAAGTCGATAATAAGCGAGATACTAACCATTTTGTCCTGTGACCTTGAAAATGAGGTCAAAAGTCAAATTCAAGGTCACGAGAATATTCAGCATATATCATTTCCTATATGTCCACAATTCATTCCTAGTCTCTAATTTCAATATTAAGTGAGATATTAGGCTTAATGTGTGCCATTATAAAGCATAGGAAAATTTAAAAATTAGCCCAATGGGCTAGAAAGGTTACCGGAGAAATATACAAAGTTAAGCCGAGAAAGTTGAAGGTCAAATTCAAGGTGACCACTGAAATCGCCATATCTCTAACCTTGAAAATGGGATCAAAGGTTAAATTCTAGATCACCAAACTATACAGCATACATCATTTCCTATATGTTCACTATGGACCCCTAAGCTGTAAATTTGATAATAAGCGAGATATAAGCCATTTTGTAATCTGACTTTGAAAATAAAATCACTGACCTTGAAATTTAGGTCAAAGGTCAAATTCAATATCATTAAAATATTCAGAATATATCATTTCCTATATGTTCACAATTGATTCCTAAGCTGTAAAGTCGATAATAAGCGAGATATTAGCCATTTTGTCCCGTGACCTTGAAAATGAGGTCAAAGGTCAAATTCAAGGTCATGACAATAATCTGCATATATCCTTTCCTATATGGTCATAATTGATTCCTAAGCTTTAAAGTCGATAATAAGCGAGGTATTAGCCATTTTGTCCCGTGACCTTGAAAATGAGGTCAAAGGTCAAATTCAAGGTCATCAGAATATTCGGTATATATCATTTCCTATATGTCCACAATCGATTTCTAAGCTGTAAAGTCGATAATAAGCGAGATATTAGCCATTTTGTCCTGTGACCTTGAAAATGAGGTCAAAGGTCAAATTCAAGGTCACGAGAATATTCAGCATATATCATTTCCTATATGTCCACAATTGATTCCTAGTCTCTAATCTCAATATTAAGTGAGATATTAGGCTTAATGTGTCCCATTATAAAGCATAGGAGAATTTAACATGGGAAAGTCCCATTTGGGCCGAGTTTGGGCCCAAAATGGCCCACTTTGAGCGATTCAAGGGCAACGAAACTTATACACATCGTAGGAGTACATATGAAGAGTGTTATGCATCAGTAAGAAAAAAAGTTATCGAACAGATTTTGAGAGAATGGCCGCCAAAGTCCAAAATCAGGCATTTTTCGTCAAAAATGGTCGCCATTTTGAAAAAAATGCGGAAATCAGAAAACTAAAAATGAGTTTCCTGGAAATATTTTTAGGTATTTTTGTGCAAAATTTCAGAAAGATTTGACCATATACTTTAAAGATAAAATTAGCCCAATGGGCTAGAAAGGTTACCGGAGAAATATACAGAGTTAAGCCGAGAAAGTTGAAGGTCAAATTCAAAGTGACTACTGAAATCGCCATATCTCTAACCTTGAAAATGGGATCAAAGGTTAAATTCTAGATCACCAAACTATTCAGCATACATCATTTCCTATATGTTCACTATGGACCCCTAAGCTGTAAATTTGATAATAAGCGAGATATAAGCCATTTTGTAATCTGACTTTGAAAATAAAATGACTGACCTTGAAATTTAGGTCAAAGGTCAAATTCAATATCATTAAAATATTCAGAATATATTATTTCCTATATGTTCACAATTGATTCCTAAGCTGTAAAGTCGATAATAAGCGAGATATTAGCCATTTTGTCCTGTTGACCTTGAAAATGAGGTCAAAAGTCAAATTCAAGGTCACTAGAATATTCAGCATATATCATTTCCTATATGTTCACAATTGATTTCTAAGCTGTAAAGGCGCTAATAAGCAAGATATTGGCCATTTTGTCCTGTGACCTTGAAAATGAGGTCAAAGGTCAAATTCAAGGTCATGAGAATATTCAGCATATATCATTTCCTATATGTTCACAATTGATTCCTAAGCTGTAAAGTCGATAATAAGCGAGATATTAGCAATTTTGTCCTGTGACCTTGGAAATGAGGTCAAAGGTCAAATTCAAGGTCATGAGAATATTCAGCATATATCATTTCCTATATGTTCACAATTGAATCCTAAGCTGTAATTTCGATAAGCGAGATATTAGCCATTTTGTCATGTGACCTTGGAAATGAGGTCAAAGGTCAAATTCAAGGTCATGAGAATATTCAGCATATATCATTTCCTATATGTTCACAATTGATTCCTAAGCTGTAAAGTCGATAATAATCGAGATATTAGCCATTTTGTCATGTGACCTTGAAAATGAGGTCAAAGGTCAAATTCAAGGTCACAAGAATATTCATCATATATCATTTCCTATATGTTCACAACTGATTCCTAAGCTGTAAAGTCGATAATAAGCGAGATATTAACCATTTTGTCCTGTGACCTTGAAAATGAGGTCAAAAGTCAAATTCAAGGTCACGAGAATATTCAGCATATATCATTTCCTATATGTCCACAATTCATTCCTAGTCTCTAATTTCAATATTAAGTGAGATATTAGGCTTAATGTGTGCCATTATAAAGCATAGGAAAATTTAAAAATTAGCCCAATGGGCTAGAAAGGTTACCGGAGAAATATACAGAGTTAAGCCGAGAAAGTTGAAGGTCAAATTCAAGGTGACCACTGAAATCGCCATATCTCTAACCTTGGATATGGGATCAAAGGTTAAATTCTAGATCACCAAACTATACAGCATACATCATTTCCTATATGTTCACTATGGACCCCTAAGCTGTAAATTTGATAATAAGCGAGATATAAGCCATTTTGTAATCTGACTTTGAAAATAAAATGACTGACCTTGAAATTTAGGTCAAAGGTCAAATTCAATATCATTAAAATATTCAGAATATATCATTTCCTATATGTTCACAATTGATTCCTAAGCTGTAAAGTCGATAATAAGCGAGATATTAGCCATTTTGTCCCGTGACCTTGAAAATGAGGTCAAAGGTCAAATTCAAGGTCATGACAATAATCTGCATATATCCTTTCCTATATGGTCATAATTGATTCCTAAGCTTTAAAGTCGATAATAAGGGAGATATTAGCCATTTTGTCCCGTGACCTTGAAAATGAGGTCAAAGGTCAAATTCAAGGTCATCAGAATATTCGGTATATATCATTTCCTATATGTCCACAATCGATTTCTAAGCTGTAAAGTCGATAATAAGCGAGATATTAGCCATTTTGTCCTGTGACCTTGAAAATGAGGTCAAAGGTCAAATTCAAGGTCACGAGAATATTCAGCATATATCATTTCCTATATGTCCACAATTGATTCCTAGTCTCTAATCTCAATATTAAGTGAGATATTAGGCTTAATGTGTCCCATTATAAAGCATAGGAGAATTTAACATGGGAAAGTCCCATTTGGGCCGAGTTTGGGCCCAAAATGGCCCACTTTGAGCGATTCAAGGGCAACGAAACTTATACACATCGTAGGAGTACATATGAAGAGTGTTATGCATCAGTAAGAAAAAAAGTTATCGAACAGATTTTGAGAGAATGGCCGCCAAAGTCCAAAATCAGGCATTTTTCGTCAAAAATGGTCGCCATTTTGAAAAAAATGCGGAAATCAGAAAACTAAAAAAGAGTTTCCTGGAAATATTTTTAGGTATTTTTGTGCAAAATTTCAGAAAGATTTGACCATATACTTTAAAGATAAAATTAGCCCAATGGGCTAGAAAGGTTACCGGAGAAATATACAGAGTTAAGCCGAGAAAGTTGAAGGTCAAATTCAAAGTGACCACTGAAATCGCCATATCTCTAACCTTGAAAATGGGATCAAAGGTTAAATTCTAGATCACCAAACTATTCAGCATACATCATTTCCTATATGTTCACTATGGACCCCTAAGCTGTAAATTTGATAATAAGCGAGATATAAGCCATTTTGTAATCTGACTTTGAAAATAAAATGACTGACCTTGAAATTTAGGTCAAAGGTCAAATTCAATATCATTAAAATATTCAGAATATATCATTTCCTATATGTTCACAATTGATTCCTAAGCTGTAAAGTCGATAATAAGCGAGATATTAGCCATTTTGTCCTGTGACCTTGAAAATGAGGTCAAAAGTCAAATTCAAGGTCACTAGAATATTCAGCATATATCATTTCCTATATGTTCACAATTGATTTCTAAGCTGTAAAGGCGCTAATAAGCAAGATATTGGCCATTTTGTCCTGTGACCTTGAAAATGAGGTCAAAGGTCAAATTCAAGGTCATGAGAATATTCAGCATATATCATTTCCTATATGTTCACAATTGATTCCTAAGCTGTAGAGTCGATAATAAGCGAGATATAAGCCATTTTGTGCTCTGACCTTGAAACTGAGGTCAGAGGTCAAATTCAAGGTCATGAGAATATTCAGCATATATCATTTCCTATATGTCCACAATTGATTCCTAGTCTCTAATCTCAATATCAAGTGAGATATTAGGCATAATGTGTCCCATTATAAAGCATAGGAGAATTTACCATGGGAAAGTCCCATTTGGGCCGAGTTTAGGCCAAAATGGCCCACTTCGAGCGATTCAAGCGCAACGAAATTTAAAGACATCATAGGAGTACATATGAGGAGTCTTATGTATCAAAAAGAAAAAAAGTTACTGAACAGATTTTGAGAAAATGGCCGCCAAAGTCCAAAATCAGGCATTTTTCGTCGAAAACGGCCGCCATTTTGAAAAAAAAGCGAAAATCAAAAATTAGCCCAAGGGCTAAGATAGGTTACCGGACAACTTTAGTTGAAACAGGACAGGTGAGATATGACGTTAAGATAAACCAATCATCTTCGTGAACTTCAATGTCATCATTAAGTGTGCAGCATATAACCTTGTATTCATGTATGTTCAAAATACAAATACAAGCCTAGGTCTATCAACAAGTCTTTTGTCTATAAACGAAATTTACACATTTCTTGTTGGACGTGAGATATAGCACTCAATGTCATCTGACGTCAAGTTCAACGTCACCCAAAAAAGCCACATATATATGTGGTATACATGTATATGACTTCCAATTCCAGCTATACCTACAAACATTTTTTGGCTGTAGAGGCCAATTTACACACTCAAGGGGCCTTTTAAGCAATTCAAAGCACTCCATCTTTATACACAATGTCAGGGACCCCAATTAGCATGTTTTATAACAAAAATCTCAAAACTGATCAGATAAATTTGAAGGAAAACGACCAAAAATTAAATTTGGGGCCTATTCAGCCTAAATTTCTAGCCTTTTGAGCAATTCAAGGCACTTTATACACTATATACATATTTATACACATCATGTCAAAAACCCCAATTACTATGTTTTGAAATAAAAATCTCAAAAGTGATCAGACAGTTTTCGATTAAAGACAAACAAGGTGCAAATTTGGGCATTTTTCGACTCAAAAATGGCTGTTTTGACATTTCAAGGTCATCCAAGGTCAAATTCAAGGTCACCACACAAGTCTTCATATATGACTTCCCATTTGAAAGTGCTAATTTCTAAGCTCTATCTTCAAGCATTCTATGAGTACAGTCTAGGCAGCTCCCATTATGAAGGAAAAAAGTGCCGAAAATTTTCCAAGTCCCAAATTTTTTTCAAAGGGTGAAAAAATTTTTTTTGCCTAGAAATGGCCCAAAATGGATAGTAACGCAATTTGGGGCAAACAAAATTTTTTTCGTCGACCCGTCAAAAATTCAAAATGGCCGCCACACGGAGACCAGCGATTCAAGGGCAACAAAACTTATACACATCATAAAGGTACATAAGGGGAATCTTCTGAAACGAAAATCTCAAAACTGATCAGACAGTTTTCGAGAAAAGACAGAAAAGCTGCAAATTTGGGCATTTTTCGACCCAAAAATAGCTATTTTGACCTTTCAAGGTCATCCAAGGTCAAATTCAAGGTCACCACACAAGTCGCCATATATGACTTCCCATTTGAAAGTGCCAATATCTAAGCTCTATCTTTAAGCGTTCTATGAGTACAGTCCGGGCAGCTCCCATTATGAAGGAAAAAAGTGCCGAAAATTTTCCAAGTCCAAAATTTTTTTCAAAGGGTGAAAAATTTTTTTTTGCCTAGAAATGGCCCGAAGTGGATAGTAACGCGATTTGGGGCAAAAAAATTTTTTTTCGCCGACCCGTCAAAAATTCAAAATGGCCGCCACACGGAGACCGGCGATTCAAGGGCAACAAAACTTATACACATCATAAAGGTACATAAAGGGAATCTTCTGAAACGAAAATCTCAAAACTGATCAGACAGTTTTCGAGAAAAGACAGAAAAGCTGCAAATTTGGGCATTTTTCGACCCAAAAATGGCTATTTTGACCTTTCAAGGTCATCCAAGGTCAAATTCAAGGTCACCACACAAGTCGCCATATATGACTTCCCATTTGAAAGTGCCAATATCTAAGCTCTATCTTTAAGCGTTCTATGAGTACAGTCCGGGCAGCTCCCATTATGAAGGAAAAAAGTGCCGAAAATCTTCCAAGTCCAAAATTTTTTTCAAAGGATGAAAAATTTTTTTTTTGCCTAGAAATGGCCCGAAATGGATAGTAACGCGATTTGGGGCAAAAAAAAATTTTTTCGCCGACCCGTCAAAAATTCAAAATGGCCGCCACACGGAGACCGGCGATTCAAGGGCAACAAAACTTATACACATCATAAAGGTACATAAGGGGAATCTTTTGAAACAAAAATCTCAAAACTGATCAGACAGTTTTTGAGAAAATGGCCGCCAAAGTCCAAAATTGGCCATTTTTCGTCAAAAATGGCCGCCATTTTGAGAAAAATGCGAAAATCAAAAAACTAAAAAAAAACCCCCTCTTGAAATATTTTTAGGCATTTTTGTGCAAAATTTCAGAAAAATCCGCCTGTAAACTTTAAAGATACAGCTGTGGACGGACGACGGACGCCGGACGACGGACGCCGGACGCAACGTGACGGCAATAGGTTATCGGACCATAGGTCCGGTAACCTAAAAACTAAAAAATACCTCCTTCTTGAATTATTTTTAAGTATTTTTGTGCAAAATTTCAGAAAAATTCGCCCGTAAAGAAAAAAGATAAAAATGTGGACGACGACGACGGACGACGGACGCAACGCCACGCCAATAGGTTATCGGACCATAGGTCCGGTAACCTAAAAACATGGTGCCAAATGGGGTATTGTATAAAAGTAATACAGAATAGAAACATTTTGTTAGTTTTACTTAATATCATACATGCAGTATATGAATGAAATGATTCGAGACTGAGATTAAAGTGAAGATTTGACTGAATATTCAATTATTTTTGGCCCGAGTTACTTCGAAATTTTATGCAATAATTAGGATGGCAAAATGTGTGCTTTTTGTCAATGGAACACAAAAACTCGTACTCTCCAACTTCCCGCTAGTGCACACCATTAGCACATGATTGGAACGCAGCAAAAGGTACACGAGAGGAATGTTTTGAAACAAAAATCTCAAAACTGATCAGACAGTTTTTGAGAAAATGGCCACCAAAGTCCAAAATTGGCAATTTTTCGTCAAAAATGGCCACCAAATCGGCAAAAACGATTCAATCAAAAAGTTTGTGGATATTGGCCCAAGGTATGTTCTGACAAATTTATGGAAATTCATCATGCCAAACAAAAGTTAGAGCCGGACGGATGACGGACAAACACCACGATAATAGCTTATCGGCACAAAGGGCCGGTAAGCTAAAAATTATTATTTTGAATAATTTTTGGTGTTCGAATGTAAGGTCAGAAAATGAGCCAACAAAATGTGAATGAATTTGATTTATTATGAAAAGTAAAACATATACATACAAGATGAGTCTGCCATAGACGTACACTGAACAGTTCAATGAACATCTACACAAGTTAGACAATCAGAAATATGTGCCACAAACTGTACACAGTCCTTGCGTGATCCTGACAAACAATGTACAGCAGTGGTCATATTTCTGTTAGGAGCGAGGACGTAACACAATACGCTCATACCGATTACAGACCGACTTTCTATGTCACTTTCTGTACTGTAGGCAATACTACAGTCAATTTCTATATCTTCAAAATCATTTAGCACTGAATATACTTTCATAAGAGATGCACTATTTGGGCGTTTTTTTCAATTGATCATGACTCGGCAAGTGTGGTCACAAGAGTCAAAATTACCTAGATATTTGAGGTCATGGACGCATGGCATGATCTTTTGTATCAACAATTTATGACCACTTGATACAAAACGAAAGCTGCAAAAATGACCTCAAATTTACAAGTAGACAACCAGCAGAAATGCACTCTGTCAATACTTTCTGAGGGCTGTTTGGCAACTTTATCACACAGGTAGCGGGACTTGACCGCCACTGAACATTTCAAGGAACAAACCACTAAATGCACCACCTTTATGCTGTGTCAACAATTTCTTACAAACGAACGAGACTAGTATGCTTTCTGTACATCAGAAAAGCATCTTCTGATGTATGACCATTTATCCCTTATTTTCTGGTTATGTTTTTGTCTGATGAATTTCCACAACATTCAATGGAGCGGCACATTGTCCAAACGGTCAAAGTTGAGAATTTACGGACAAAATTAAACAAGAGAAAAGCCGCTGTCATAGGATAGTTCAGACAGTAGTCTTCAATCCATCCACCAAATGGTATCATTTCCTCGAACTTAAAAGTGGCTTTGACAATAAATCACACAGGATGCAGTTCTAAAGTTCATACAAACATATTACATCACATGGCATACTTTTGGGTCCATTCTTTGGACAAACGTTGATACTTTTCTTTGTCTGTTTTATATATCCGGGCGATTTCTGGCACCAGGGGGTCGTCAGGGTTGGGGTCCGTTAGCAGAGAGCAGATGGAAAGTAAAACTGAAACAGAAACCACGGATTTGGTAATTGTGTGTGACTGGGCATCACAAATTAGAAACAATGGATATAGATCCAGAATATCTACTACTTCAGAATCACGATAAATTTTTCTTGAAGGAAATTATTGTGTTTTGATTATAGCTTCATTACACAACTGTTGTTTCCTATAACAATATTGGATAAGACAGATGTGTGACACTAACCTTTGCTAATCGTCAAAGCTGGCGACCACTGTGACCTCAGGATGTCGAGACAGATGCTACCATTACTGTTTATGTTAGGATGATAGATTCGTGTTGTGAACGCCACCTGAAACCAGCGACAGTAAATAATACAGCAGAATTACAACATGCAACATCACTGTCACCCAAGACTACTAATCAGTCACTGCAGACAGACAGCATGCACTTACCTTGGGTGGTTTGAATGGGTAATCTGTTGGGAAGTGAATGGTGAGAAAAAATACCCCTCCTTGATAAGGACTTTCTGGCTGTAAGTATAATAAACTTCTTGTACACACACGGTATACCAATGTCAATATGTGCCAACTGTATTTATTATTACCATTCATAATTTCATAAACTGATCAAACAAGCTTATCGGGCCATATGGACCGGCAAGCTAAAAACATTATACTTACAGGACCCATAATTGTGGCTTGCCAGTGAAAAACTGAAAAGCAATGAACAGCAAGATTACACATAGCAGTGTTGCATACGAACAATGCCAGGCTGGTCACAAACCTGAGGATTGCTATTCTGAAGTGAAATGTTAAAACTGGTCATGAATGCTTTGCTCTCAAATCTCCTCATAATCATGACAACTGAAATTGATTATTGATCTGAAATATAAATAGGTAGATGACATGAGCCACCATGAAAGGTCTCTGTCAATCTGTAAGACTAGTGCATCTATCACTTCAAGAATAGATAAAAAATTTGCGTGTGCAATAATCATTAAAGCTATAATCACGTTTAGAATTGACAAAATTTATTCATTCTGCGATAGCTGTATTTTGTCTATAGAACGAGAAATTGTTAAAATTTGGTTCTGAAAATGTGTATTACGTGCCTAAATTGAGTTTCCAAATCAAGATTTGCATCATTTTTTTTCCTAAAAGCGGCCCGCCTTGTGGGCGAGTTCTATACACAGTCTGATGACGTCATTGGTATTTGTCTAGATACTGTGGCAACCGGCAATGTAGGCAGGCCGGTCATTCTCTATCCACTGTTTTCATGCTCGATCAACGGCAATTTTCTGAGTATCTGTTGTCGAACTGTGCATATTTCCTATATATTCCCGACTATCTCGAGATGTACTTTCAAGTTTGCGTGACAAAAAAGAATGCTAAATTTGGCTGATTTTAAAAGTGATTCCAACTTTAATCCATTATATCCACAAGCTTTTTTTTTTAGCTATCCAGCATACATACATGTGTATATTTGAAAGGTGAATTATCTATCGAGTTCAACTCATGAAATGACTAATTGAACTGGTGGACCGAGTACTCACGATCATCGCCCACAGGTCCTGCTGAACAACCAGCCGGGGGATCTTTTGTCATATCCTGCAGTTCCTGAACAAACATAAACAAACACTTTACATTGAAAATGCAGTTACTACATACATGATAAGACCATCTACGGGTATTACAAGTAAGGACAGTCACTCTCAATCAATGAATGTCACCAATTGCAAATGTACGATGAGTACTAGATTACTTGTACATCAAGTCCTTCACTATTATTATATACCACCCAGTACCAAAACACAATAATATCCAAGTCAAATAACAAACAGTAAGATGATTAATCACAACTCGGATGTTTTAGTGTAAAGTATTTCTTCTCTATTTATGACTTCCAGTGTGCCCTCACAGAAAAGCATCTATTGGGTGATTAAGGTCAGATATGACTTAACAGATGAAACGATTTCTAGGGTACCAAACATCTAACAGACATGACAGTGCAAAGAATGGCACACACACAATTTTCACTTTCCAAGTTCGGCTATCACTATTATTTTTGTGTACGACGGCCATCAGTATTAACTCTTCAGTATTTGACAGTTGAATTTGGAACATGTTGGATTTGATGTTTATTTGTTACACTGCGTTGAATTCAGAACATGTTAGATTTGGAGCTGGTGAATAAATACTGTAGCATTCTTGAACAAGACTTAATGTGAAACATCAGGCCTTGACATTGAGCATTTTATTGCACTGGCCCTGTCGGGCCAGTGGGGTTAGGGTCTTTGTGGACCGATAAAAGTGCGTAAACGACAACGACGTGTCGAGTTCAGCTATGCTGCATAAATTGTCAAATAAAGCGCCACCTGGCGAATGCACAGTGCATTGCTTCTCAGAAAAAGAACTCTCGAGCGGGAGGTAAATAATTGCCATTTATTGCGATCATGTGACAAAACAGATGGTGACAGCGCAACAAAAACGTTCAGAAAACGAAACCAAAACATAAACATGAACCGTGAAATGACTGCCCTTGTGTGCATGTGTGCCTGTGTATTGGTATATCGTAATCCCTGAAAATTTTAATCTTCATATCGGGCCATCAATAGAGGAAAATCTGGTGGCCCGTTTGGGCAACTGTGAAGTCATATTTGGTGGCCCGACCATGTGTTTCAGTGGCCCCGGGCCACCGGGCAAGTGTTATTGTCGAGCCCTGGAAACATGACTTTATTCAGAATATTGCATCACATATGCATGTATGCAATGAAGCATACTGTAGTTACGGCTTTACTTTTTGGAAGAAAGCATGAAAAATTGCATACAGGGTTTTTTAAAATATATATGCTGATTGCAAATCGGTTAGAATACATTTGATCCGACACGTGTAACCTCTTGAAAAACAAGATGGGCACCATGAACAACCATGATAACATAAATCAAGTTTTTGTCACAAGCTCCATTCTAATCACGCTATAATGATGATTTTTGTGTCTAAATACTAGTATATATGTTTTTGATGGTGATGAATACGATTCTGAGGTTATTTCAGCACTCGGTGGCCATCTTGGAATTGTGAATCCATGTTGGTGGTCAAAATACCATAAATATGGTCATACTTTATCACATTGTGTTTTCACAATTTGATTGATCAAGAAAACGCAATATTCACCATTATTCACCAAACCACCTTCCTGGGTGAAGTCAGAGCAACAATTGACAATTGAGTCGCCTTGGATTTTGCAGTAGCTCAAATTTATTGCTGTCTTCTCAATTTAGAATGAAGCGGAGCACATGTACAATTTAGTGGGCAATCTTGTTTCTCTATGCTAATCAATGACAATGATCAGTTAATCAGTGGCACAAAATGATAAATACAGATAAAAAGAACATCTAGTTTGTAATGAAGAACACTTTTCTATCATAACCGATTGTCATTCCGGATCCTAAGTATGGAAAATTAGTTGATAATAAAATTGCCCACATTTTTGTACATCCTCGCCGAACATTGTAGTGTTGGATAAATATCTGGTCACGCAATGTGTGCCTTGGCCATGATCGAAGTGTCAAACTAGATATTATCCACCCATGGCCACCTCTTGAGCTGTGCCCTACTCGCGCTTCTCGTTCGATGAGTGGGGCACCTGGGTTTAGATTAGGGCTTCAACAAGTACTTGGTTAAAGCTGCTGCCTTCGAATGTATGCAATATTTTTTTCAAAACCAATTTTTTGTTAAACACATCTAATGCAATATAAGAAAAGGTGTGCTCAATGATTTTGACGATTACAGTCCGTCCGAGTTGTCTTTTCATCCGTTTTAGTGCCCAATTTGTACTGGTTTTGTAAATAAACAAACAAAGTGTATCCATCAGAGCCGAATGTAAACAAATGCTCATATCGCGCTTAAAAGTCCACATCGAGTACATTTTCCACTTCGTATCTGCATATATAGTGTAGTTGTGAGCGAATAATCAGTGATATACCATGATGTGCGTGGAATTGTCAGTCTATCTCGCACTTCTATGCTTTGTTTACATCTGCGTGTGATGGAAACAGTTCCTGTATTTACGCGAGAACCGCCTGTTCAAATGAGAAAAATTTCCCTGAGGACTGGTTATTTTCATTACATTTGATGTGAGTATGTTTCATTCAGTTAGTTTATCATGTTTAATATGAAATATAGTTTTCAAAAAATACTGACTGGTTTCGAAGGCAGCTGCTTTAACCAGTTACGGTTCAGTTACAAAATCTGTAACCGGTTACTCTTGAACATATTTTGCAACCTCTTAATATAGCCTAAAACACTAAAATTTCTGCCTAAACTTACAGAATTGGAAGTAATTTAACACTCTCCGATTGAAATAGAACGTTTATTCATCAAAATACATATTTTCACGTGAGAATGTTGTTTTAGGCACGATTTTGACCTGTTTTTTGACACGGAGATTTGATGAAATGTGAACTGCGAAAAAAAAATTGATGTTATATCTACTTTGGACAATATTTAGCTCTATATATATGTAGAGCGAGTAACCGGTACGGATTGGTTACAAGCCAACGAGTAACCGATCACGAAATTCTGTACTCGTTGAAGCTGTAGTTTAGGCAGTGATAGAAATTAGCGCCAGTCCGACGGCCCGAGGCCGGGAGATTTCCGTCAGGACCTGCAGAAATGCCCAACTGAGAGGCCCGGCGGTCCGGTGAATAATTAGCAAAAGTTTCGAACTGATTTACGCAAAGTTATCGAAACCACATCGAATGCGCGTCAGTACGGTAAATTCCTACAAGTGATCGGTCGTCATCGGAAATGCTCGGGTTATTTTCGTGAGCTTGAATTGTTATAGTCTCTCTGATTGGCTAACTGTTTGATGGGGAGGCGTTTTCAGCCAATGAAAATCGGTGTTGTAACATCAGTCGGTTATGCAAAAATGGCGCGTTATGGCGAATCTTGGTAAAAAACAATTTGTGTTCGTGCAGCTGTTAAAACAGACCAACGCAACAAAACTTTCAACGAGGCTCTTATCTGATCTCATGATGGTATATATGGAGTCTGCCCCCATCAAATCCTTTGACCCGATCCCTGCCATTGAACTGTGGAATTCTTCTGGTCCTCGTACTCGCAGGCCTAGTTTCCATGGAAAAGCACGGGAAAAGAGGCCAGCAGGTGCCACTGAATCATCATCCGGTTCCGAAAGTAGCAACGACAGTGACAGCTCTAGTGAAAGTTCTATTGACAGCTGAACATGTTGAAACTTGAAATCTGTGTTCTGATTCATTTCATTGTTGATTGCAGGTTAATTGTGGAATAAATCGAAATAAATTTGGTGAAATTTTCGTCTTAAATTAATTTGCTTATTCTGGAAAATCAGGTCTGGTAGAATGTGATCAGGACCGGTAGAAAATATGATGTCACAGGTCCTGGTGTCTGCCTGAAAATTTGGGCTAATTTCTATCACTGGTTTAGGATTTACTCGTTAACAAAATTGACCACTCGATTCGACATATAGAGTCTAGACATAGAATCTATACTGTACTGTATTAAATTAGTGTATATATCTCGACAGATGCCCCGAACTTTGCGTTATCTCGATATGTGACGTGAAGTGAGCTGGTGAATGTCGTGATAGGACTAGGAGCGATGAGTCAAGTGAGTGCACTGAGTGAATGCTAGACGTTTCACCGACAGGACGATTCACCGACGGTTTTTTGAGACGATTCACCGACAGTTATATCACAGTTTCACCGACGGGTGGCGATCGGCTTGAAGTTGACGAGTTTTAACACCTACATGGTAACCCCAACAGTGAAGTCGATGGTATGTGCTGCCTGCGTGTGAACCATATACATTGCCTCTGGGGCCATGAACTGATGAACGATTGGATGCCTCTTTGAAATTTTCACCGACGCCGACGACAATGAAAAATTCCTCATTACTGGCATTTGTGCTGTGCGTTCAGATTTTTTAATGGTATTACCACGGATTACTATAAAATCATGTTGAAAATTATATGAATTGACACAACCATTCATGAATTTTAACATGAATTTATATGTGATCAGGTAATCTATATGCACGTCATAGTGTATCACATATTGAGTCGGTGCATGTGACAGACCAATTATGTGTCAACGACAGTGTATATGAAAAACCGTCGGACCGTCTGACATGTCCTGTGTAAATGACTGTATGTCCGATGTCACTCGACAACACTTCTGTCCAGATGTCAGATGTGTATAATCCAGCCTGAGTCCAAGTGCGGTTTGATTTTTTCCCGAATTTTAGCCACTCCCGCAAACTTGGTTCGATCAATCTTGGAACCTCTCGTAAATTGTTCAAGCACACACCATCTCGTAATACAAGTTGTTTGACTAAGAGTAAAATCGTGCCATTTGAGAATACCGAAATTGGGGCACACAACACACAATCTCAAGACTTTATATTCCCAAAACACCCAACACAATACCAGTGTTCTCCCCAGAATCTCTAAGCGTCGCGCTAGCGCTACGCTTCATTATTCTGCGCTACGCTATTAAGTTTCACGCTACGCTTCTTTTCTATGCGCTATGTTCATTTTCATAGTCAATAAAATGATCCTGTCCTGAATAAACCCAAAAGCATGAAACTTTCCGACCTCCCGCTAATGACAACAACAGACTAACAGCTTTTCCGTAGAAAGTCAATTTGGCTCACCCGGTATCTGATTTGACACGGTCGCGCTATGACAATGTTATCTAATGGGAGGTCATTAGCGGTCATACCGTCACCTGCGGGAAATTTGTTTTTAGCGGTGTCATTTTGATTCTTCTGGTGAAGTTTCCGTATATCCAAGCGGCGGACAAAAAAAGTGGCGTCAAACTAGTGGCAAGATTAATCATTATTCCATGCCGGTAATCTTGTTGCCAGTAATGTGAGCCATTCCTGGCAACAAGATAACGGCGTGGTTTCAAAGAGGGCCACTGTGAAACATGCAATAATCAGGTCAGGCAAGTTACTGGCTGCTGAGGGGAAGGGGTTGGGGTGGGAGTGGCGGTGTTGGGGTGGGGGTGGGGGGGGGGGGGTGGGGAGCATTATAGGCGCCAGGACAGGTTAGCCAGCTTCCTGTCGTGGCTTTGGCTAGCAACAGGCTCTGCAGTGTTTGGTCCATCTAGATGCATGTCAGTCCGTATGTATGCAACTTTGCAGTTTTGTCTGCTGAGAGACTGGGAAATTGATGCAAGCAGGCCAGTCATCAGGTCATGATATTGCATCTGATACTACGGATGGTTGAATTATTCACATGAGCCTCTCTATTTCAAGCTTGCCTATATATATTTTTAGTGGTTCAACTATATTAGTTTCAATAATTTAATATCCACGACTTGACACAATCTGAATTCAACTAAATTTAAATAAGTTTTTTTTATCTCTTCACCTTTACCGTGAAATTGAAAAAAAAATACCGGGAACCCCCGTAAATAAGCCCCGGGCGTATTTACGGAATTTCACCCTCAGAGAACTATAAAATTGAAATCGAAAATACGCCCGGGGGCATATTTTGGGAATAAACTTTTGAACATTTTTTTGAGTATATAGTGGATCTATTAGGCCGCGCTGTTTTATATCGTTAACAGTAGCACTGTGCACTTACATGTGTTATGTAGGCCTACATTCTTCACAGCTTGGAAAATATTACTACCGTATTACACTACAAACTATTATCGATACAGCTTTGGTAAAAAAGAATATCGCGAAATTTGTTTCTCAGAAAATATGATACCATAAAATATGATGTCAAACTCATATATTATATGTAGGCCTCGGTAAAACGGTTAACTCATACCGGTATTATTTATTAGTAGACCGCATGAGAAATGCAAAACGGTATTGGGTGCATCTACGTCCACAGAAGTATTTATTAGTAACGTTTTCGGTTTTACCATGGAACGAGAACATGCCAAAAATACGCCCCGGGCGTATTTTCGGAAAGCTCTTCCGTTAATACGCCCATGGGCCAATTATCGGGAGGGCTTATTTACGGGGGTTCCCGGTAACATTGGTAAAAAAATAGCATTCCAAGCATGCTGGGTCGTTTGTGCAGGGAGCATGCATGTTATCAGCCAGAAATGATTAAATTTATTTTGTGCATTTATAAAACATAATAAAATCATGACAATCCTGTGGATATTATTTCTTTATATAGAGCTCACAGAGCCCCCCAGAATGCACCAATTAACACCAAAATAAAAATTTTTTCTGGGGGGTCATGCCCCCAGACCCCCCTAGCAGGCGCGCCTACGGCGCGTTCGGGGCTGCGCCGCTTCATCAGCCATTTATTTCCAAGTTTTGCATGATGCTTCTTTTTTTTTCCTGGGGAGAACACTGAATACTATCGTCTTCAAAGTGCTGGAGGCTATTGTCCATTTATGATACTGCTTGTTTGCATCTTGTCATAAACATGAAAACCTTGTCCTTACCAGTTATCACCTTAGATATTATTGTCACAATAAATTTCACTATCAGTTTCATGTTAGCTGACACTTCACACATTGTCCAAGCAGCACCCTGATGTATACTTTGAAATAAATGTGGTATATGGTGTAGATTTGAATTTGATTATCATGATTATTGAGGTATCTTGTTTTGTTAACTGTATTGGTGTTGATGGTTTTGGTATTCTACTCGGAACGTAACAGAAACCATTTATCATAAAGTATGCACATTTGCCGACTTGTACTGTTGTTTTTTTTTACATTACAATGTACTAGTCTATTATAATATTATTCTTGTGCAATGTGGAGAGTTTCAGCTCAGAATTTTGTCTTGATATGGAGTCTACATAGATTACTAGTATGATATGATTGAGCAGGTATCTTGTGGCATTTGTCATTCTTCAAACTCTTGTCCTATGTTGAGAGACAATGTCCTATGTGATAAATTTTCACATCTGACCCGATGTCAGATGTATCAAAAAGTTTTTGATTTGCACTGGTTGAGTCAACGATCACTATGGAACGCCTGCGTGTGACGAATTCCGTACGACTTACGCCATTCATCCTCTCCATGTTTCTTTTAATTTATCAATGCTCATTGTTTTGCAAAACATCAGCAGGAACAGGGATTTGAAATATTTTATTATATACTACAGCATGCAGATCTTTATATGTCCGTACAATCCGCAAGTCATCGCTACACTTTTCCATGCATCATTCATCTCAGTGCTGCCGCCATGTGAGCACTTTGGGTCATAGCGTCATACTAGTTCTTCGTTTTCTTGCCGGTTTTTCCGTGTGCGTTGTATGATTTCCATGGAAGTTGTAACTGTAACGACACTCATGAATATCATCATAGGCCTTCAGAAAGACCTTCAGAAACATGCAAATTTCGCACGGACTATTTCATGGCACCAATCGCCTATCAACTTCACAGTTATAACACCTGTCCGCCCCCAGTTGTCGGTGAAACTGTGATATAACTGTCGGTGAATCGTCTCAAAAAAACGTCGGTGAATCGTCCTGTCGGTGAAACGTCCTGTTACCCACTGAGTCAATCGATTAGTGACAACTGGTGACAGTGACAGCGAATGGCGGAGCGACGAGTCTATGAATGGTAGGTACGGACCACACTCCACAGTGTCAGTGTGTGAACAGGAAGATCTCGACCGGAAAATTAATTTCTGGTCACGTATAGTCGACAACGAAAATTTGAAAGTACAAATGATTTACGTAGTTACTACTTGTGTTTATGATTTGATACACACAAGTAAAATCACGGTAGTTACCTTATTGATACGTTTGAGTGCCATTGCGAATGTCTGTTCTTGCGCTTACTGTATGTGTATGGCGGAAAATGTCCGTGAAACTGCTGAGTAGAGGACCAAGGTAGTGATGCGGCCAGAAGTAGTAATACACAGGTCGTCCACTTGTTCGTTACAACCTGTAAACAATTATAGATCTGTATGTTCCTCCCATTCATATCGATGATGTTGCTATAAGAGGGAAATATCGTATAATTGACCATATACACGCGACACAAAATACATACGTATAGTACTATATTATTTTGAGGTTGAGCGCAATAATATCCTGTGAATTTAGCAACGGGGCCGACAGTAGCCTATCACGGATTGTTATGACTGTCGGAAATAACCGAAAATAGCCGAATGACAACATTGGCGCATGACGTCAGGACAGGGATTTTCTCATCACGGTACTCCCTAAGAGATTTCCCATATGACGTCATATGACCAGAAGCCGTGAACACATGAAATGAGAATGGAAGCCGTTGCAACTGCGTTGAAAGTCACATTGCCCAAATACCTGGCTGACCTGCCGGTACCAGCAAGCTTAGGAGGATTTCTAGCTCTGACAGGTCTGATCGTGATTATTTACCTGAAAATTGGGATGGAAGAATCATGTTTATGATGTTGCCACTGTTAAAGTTTAAGCTGTCTCAGGTCTAGTGCATGTATAGGAATTATATCGGCACGATGTCAACGTGCAGATCTTGCTGATAACACTCTTACTCTATTCTCGTAGGCTACATATGATAGAGTGACTATTGAACTTGGATCTCCTTCAGTCAGTCACACAAATTGAGTGCGGTTTAGCAGTTTGTTCAGAGAGAATAAGAAAGAGAGAAGAAATCAGATACTTGTCAAGTTACGATTAGAAATATTCCTGTCATGAGTAGAGTCCACTATGCAGAATTTATATTTACTTTTGTTGTTGGCAAAGAACCACCAGGACCATCCAGATGTACACTAGAGTAGTAACATCCAGATGTACACTAGAGCAGAACCACCCAGATGTACACTAGAGTAGGAACATCCAGATGTACACTAGAGCAGGGCCATCCAGATGTGCACTAGAGCAGGACCATCCAGATGTACACTAGAGCAGGGCCATCCAGATGTGCACTAGAGCAGGACCGTCCAGATGTACACTAGAGCAGAACCACCCAGATGTACACTAGAGTAGTAACATCCAGATGTACACTAGACAGGGCCATCCAGATGTGCACTAGAGCAGGACCATCCAGATGTACACTAGAGCAGAACCACCCAGATGTACACTAGAGTAGTAACATCCAGATGTACACTAGAGCAGGGCCATCCAGATGTGCACTAGAGCAGGACCATCCAGATGTACACTAGAGCAGGGCCATCCAGATGTGCACTAGAGCAGGACCATCCAGATGTACACTAGAGCAGGACCATCCAGATGTACACTAGAGCAGGACCGTCCATGTACACTAGAGCAGGACCGTCCAGATGTACACTAGAGCAGGACCGTCCAGATGTACACTAGAGCAGGGCCATCCAGATGTGCACTAGAGCAGGACCGTCCAGATGTACACTAGAGCAGGGCCATCCAGATGTACACTAGAGCAGGGCCATCCAGATGTACACTAGAGCAGGACCATCCAGATGTACACTAGAGCAGGACCGTCCAGATGTACACTAGAGCAGGACCATCCAGATGTACACTAGAGCAGGACCCTCCAGATGTACACTAGAGCAGGACCGTCCAGATGTACACTTGAGCAGGACCATCCAGATGTACACTAGAGCAGGACCATCCAGATGTACACTAGAGCAGGACCGTCCAGATGTACACTAGAGCAGGACCATCCAGATGTACACTAGAGCAGGACCATCCAGATGTACACTAGAGCAGGACCATCCAGATGTACACTTGAGCAGGACCATCCAGATGTACACTAGAGCAGGACCGTCCAGATGTACACTAGAGCAGGACCGTCCAGATGTACACTAGAGCAGGGCCATCCAGATGTACACTAGAGCAGGACCGTCCAGATGTACACTAGAGCAGGACCGTCCAGATGTACACTAGAGCAGGGCCATCCAGATGTACACTAGAGCAGGACCGTTTTCAGTGGAACAACACATGGTGAATTGTGGTGTTACAGCTAGAATACTTTGCATGGGAATTTCATGCATGTCAATCAGAAACCAGTACTTTGAGATAGTCTTTGAGTGACATTGATGGAGATTTTCGCATGTATCCTTAGGTGCCGAGTGGCTTCAGTTGACACCAATAATGCTGACTGTCGGCTTCCTGTTGTACTCTGTTGTGCGTCTCTTCCATCCTGTGATCGAGGGGGTCCGTTCTGGTAAGCATGGTCCCGTCATCAACTCAGAAATCCGCAAGGACAGTCCAAAGGTCGTTAACTTGGTGGACATAGAAGAACTAGACAAGGAGAAGACGGCATATTGTCGTTGCTGGAAGTCAAGCAAGGTACCTGGCTCTGTATCTGTGCTGAAACTATGGAAACATGGTCACAGTTTATAACAGACCCTCACACATTATCGTTCACTCTATCATTACTTGCTGATGTCAGTGTTCCTGTTCTCACAGACCCTCACACATTAGCATTCACTCTATCATTACTTGCTGATGTCAGTGTTCCTGTTCTCACAGACCCTCAACATTATCATTCACTATATCATTACTTGCTGATGTCAGTGTTCCTGTTCTATGTTTGCAGTTCCCGCTTTGTGATGGAAGCCATAATGAACACAATGACAAGACCGGAGACAATGTTGGACCGCTCATCCTGAAAAAATCTCTGAAATAATTCCCTCGATGTATGCAAAACAATGTAATTTATCCGTTTCAGATCAATGACAAATATTTGTTCTTGTTTGATTGTCTGTTTTGTACATAAATGGTTGTACTCATTGACATCATGTGTACCAGTAATTTTGTCTGTTTTGTACATAAATGCATAAACTGTCAATTTTTACTGTCTGCTGTTTGCCTTTGACCACATAAAAAACAAATTGTTCTGTATTTACAATAAATGATATTTTGGAAAGGTTTTTATTTTGCGTATTATTTTCTACTATTACTAACCATTGCATTCACATACGTGTACAACCGGTGTGTCCCATATTATTAGCTTACCGGCCCATAAGGGCTGATGAGCTATTGTCATGGTTTTTCGTCCGTCGTCGTCGTCGTCCGCCACATAATCTGTTAACATTTTTTATCTTTTTTTTGGGCTGATGAATTTCTCCATAAATTTGTGTGAATATGTAATGGGTCAATACCCCCAGACATTTTTTTGATTGAATCGCTTATGCAGTTTTGGCGGCCATTTTTATTCTGAAAATGGCCATTTTTGCATGTTTTCAACTTTACAAATTATTTTCACAAAAACTGTCTGATCAGTTTTGAGATTTTAGCTTCAAAATGTTCCCCTCATGTATCCTTAAGATGTGTATAAGTTTCGATTGGATTTTGTTCAATATAAAATAATAATAATAATAATAATGTGGCGATTTTGCGCAATAGGAGTTTCGGCTGTTACCGTACACCATACCTATCTGTTTTGGCCGCTTCACATTCGAAACTCGCGCGTCTTCTTGGAACACATTGTCTTCTTTCACTCCACTATACTGTAACAATGGCCATGACGTCACACCCTCCCTCTTGTGCGCTGCTAGCTTTATAGCTAGTAGCCCATCTTGCTTTCTTTGAGTTGTCTCAGAGCTGTCAAAGCGAGAGGACGACGGTGGGCACGGCCACGTGCTCCTCATCCCCTTTTCATGGCTAGAGAATCCGTGAGGACCCTGGCGACAATTCCAATCGGGGGCCTAGGAGGGAGGCTGCCAGAGCCTGTATGCACCATCGCAGGGCGAGACTACCAATCCATGGGGGCATGAGCCCCCGGATCAAAGCAGACCGTCAGGCTAGATGGAGCTCTATCCTCTGGGTGGACCGTCGGCGAGGCCGGCCAGCAATACGCCCACGTGCACGGGTTCCAGAAGCTGCATCAAGGTCAGACTTGTTTGGTGGACTATTACCTGGTCGTAGTTAAGTAATCACGATACCCGCCGTGACCGTGCTCAGATGCGGGGCGCTTGCGCCCTAGTTGGTGGGTGTCAAACGTTACATTGGTGCTGTGACCAGGATAGTCTGACAGTGTCCCATCGCAGTCTACCATGCATTTGTCTTCGTCCCTGGGGAACAGCTGCTTTCCTCCAGGACATACTCAGCAAATATGAGTGAGAACGGCATGGCAACGACCACGAGTGTACCCGCGAGAGTTTAGGCCTTGTGGAAGGTCGTCCAAACGACCCGCAGGTCAGACGTCCCAGTCAGATGTCCCGGACGTCCTCGACTCTGTCTACGGACGTAGAAGCGAACTCTGCGGGGTTCGGCTGGCCCTGGGCAGTTGGATAGCCTGTACCGGCTTCCTCACTCGGCCGAGTCGATCTCCTCGAGTACCTTCGGTCCGGGCATCAGAGAGTCACTCCGAAGTGCGATTGATCAGTTCACTGACTCGCTCAATGAGCTGGCCCCATCCGGTTGCTATCGCCTCATTTGGGGCGATCTGATCGTAGGACACGCTCGTCTTGTCCACGATCTCAGCCCTCCTTGAGGTGGTTAATGGAGAGGGAGTGGCGGCTGATCCAAATCCAAACTCCAAGATGAGTTTAAGCGCAGTCAGCCAGCCGCGCAGAACCTGGACCCCACAGTCCCTTACAGCTCAGGGATACAGCTCCCGACAGCTCCAACACCTGCTCCATGGGCAGTGTACTGGCCCCCATCTGCGGGTTCTACTGCGGCCAGAGATTCCGGGTCCGGATCAGTTTCCAGGGAGTGCGACCAGATACCGGACCAGTCATTGTGGCGGAAGCGCTTCAACAGTGACAATGCTGATCTTGAAGATTATCTCATGCAGATGTGGAGAACAGCCTCCTACGAGGGATGGATGCTGTTCGAGGTGGGTCACATCCTCACAGGGAGCCTGGAGGGCAACACTCTGCACTTCTGGTCACTTCACGCACTACAATTGTGTCACCCTACATTGAGATGATCTTGGATGATACATGACAAACGCATACCTCTTAACGGTCATCCCTGTATAGTAATATTTTCGCCCGAGATATTGAACTCGAGCTAGGAGGGGCACTGGTCAAGTCTAGCCCTGGTATGATGCCCATTCTCGTGGTGAATCCCGCAGACCCACCAGTTGTACTGCGCTGCAGGTGCATTGCAACCATTTGCATGCTCGCAGATCTAGTAGGGTTCTCCCCGACGACCTGCTTTGCCGTGCTGCCTGCGCATAGGCAGCCGCCGGGGATGACACCTTCACCCTGCCGGACCATTTGGAAGTCGTGTTCCAAATGACCAGGTAGATGAAGATCGACAGCTTGCATGCCGCAGATTGCTCTGGCAGTATAAGAGGTCATTGATAAGGAGGTGCAGAAGATGCTCGAGCTAGACATCATCGAACTAAGTGATAGCTCTAGGGCCAGTCCTGTGGTTATGGTGAAGAAGAAGGACGGTTCATGGAGGTTCTGTGTTAATTATCGGAACGAATTGTTTACATCTGCGCTAACACAAACAAAGACATGAATTCCCTATATTCTCGTTATTCGCAACACAAAAAAAATCAAACTGAATATTCGGGGTTCCAGCACTATAATATATCTTACATATACGAGTTTCCAGTGATAGGGCTGTATAATTTTCTATATTTTCAGCTACATTTGTTAATTTTGCATCACTGCATGGGAACCGATCCGTGCGAAACTACCGGTATTTTTAAAATACGATTTTCAATGTCAATTTTAGACAAATTCGTGTGCACATTGGAACTTTTGCACTTTACAGCTGCTGTGGGGACAGCCACTTTCAACTGGAAAACCAAAAACTGATTATTCCATTTTAGACGCTTGCAGATAGAGGTTAGGATTGTGCTATGACCTTATTAGAAGTCATATTATATATTTTATCATTTTTCCAGCAAAAAAAGACATTCACCCACTTTTCCCTCCATGTGGGAATTGTATGGAGTAAACTCTTAGAACACTCCTAGATACTAATTGCAACATTCAAATGGGAAATCCTATGTGCAGAAATCAATGTGACCTTGAAGGGTTCAAAATGACAATTTTGGTGAAGAAATGTGTGGTTTAACACTGAACATTTTTCCAGTAACCTTTTTTAGCCCTTGGGCTAATTTCTAGGTTACCGTACCTATGGTCCGATAACCTATTGGCATGGCGTTGCGTCCGTCGTCCGTCGTCGTCCGTCGGCGTCGTCGTCGTCGTCCACATTTTTATCTTTTTTGTTTACGGGCGAATTTTTCTGAAATTTTGCAGAAAAATACTTAAAAATAATTCAAGAAGGAGGTATTTTTTAGTTTTTTGATTTTCGCTTTTTCTTCAAAATGGCGGCCGTTTTCGACGAAAAAGGCCTGATTTTGGACTTTGGCGGCCATTTTCTCAAAATCTGTTCAGTAACTTTTTTTCTCTTTGATACATAAGACTCCTCATATGTACTTCTATGATGTCTATAAATTTCGTTGCGCTTGAATCGCTCGAAGTGGGCCATTTTGGCCCAAACTCGGCCCAAATGGGACTTTCCCATGTTAAATTCTCCTATGCTTTATAATGGGACACATTAAAGCCTAATATCTCACTTAATATTGAGATTAGAGACTAGGAATCAATTGTGGACATATAGGAAATGATATATGCTGAATATTGTCGTGACCTTGAATTTGACCTCTGACCTTGGTTTCAAGGTCAGAGCGGCCGTTTTCGTCGAAAAATGGCCAATTTTGGACTTCGACGGTCGTTTTCTCAAAATCTGTTCAGTAACTTTTTTTCTTATTGATGCATGACACTCCTCCTATGTACCCCTGTGACATGTATAAATTTCGTTGCCCTTGAATCGCTCGAAGTGGGCCATTTTGGGCCCAAACTCAGCCCAAATGGGACTTTTCCATGTTAAATTCTCCTATGCTTTATAATGGCTAATATCTCGCTTATTATCGACTTTACAGCTTAGGAATCAATTGTGAAAATATAGGAAATGATATATGCTGAATATCCTCGTGACCTTGAATTTGACCTTTGACCTCATTTTCAAGGTCACATGACAAAATGGCTAATATCTCGCTTATTATCGACTTTACAGTTTAGGAATCAATTGTGAACATATAGGAAATGATATATGCTGAATATTTTCATGACCTTGAATTTGACCCTGACCTCATTTCCAAGGTCACAGGACAAAATTGCTAATATCTCACTTATTATCGACTTTACAGCTTAGGAATCAATTGTGAACATATAGGAAATGATATATGCTGAATATTCTCATGACCTTGAATTTGACCTTTGACCTCATTTTCAAGGTCACAGGACAAATTGGCCAATATCTTGCTTATTAGCGACTTTACAGCTTAGGAATCAATTGTGAACATATAGGAAATGATATATGCTGAAAATTCTCGTGACCTTGAATTTGACCTTTGACCTTATTTTCAAGGTCACAGGACAAAATGGCCAATATCTTGCTTATCAGCGACTTAACAGCTTAGAAATCAATTGTGAACATATAAGAAATGATATATGCTGAAAATTCTCATGACCTTGAATTTGACCTTTGATCTCATTTTGAAGGTCACATGACAAAATGGCTAAGAACTCGCTTATTATCGACTTTACAGCTTAGGAATCAATTGTGAACATATAGGACATGATATATGCAGAATATTCTCATGACCTTGAATTTGACCTTTGACCTCATTTCCAAGGTCACAGGACAAAATTGCTGATATCTCGCTTATTATCGACTTTACAGCTTAGGAATCAATTGTGAACATATGGGAAATGATATATGCTGAATATTCTCGTGACCTTGAATTTGACCTTTGACCTCATTTTCAAGGTCACAGGACAAAATGGCCAATATCTTGCTTATTAGCGACTTTACAGCTTAGGAATCAATTGTGAACATATAGGAAATGATATATGCTGAAAATGCTCGTGACCTTGAATTTGACCTTTGACCTATTTTCAAGGTCACAGGACAAAATGGCCAATATCTTGCTTATTAGCGACTTTACAGCTTAGGAATCAATTGTGAACATATAGGGAATGATATATGCTGAAAATGCTCGTGACCTTGAATTTGACCTTTGACCTATTTTCAAGGTCACAGGACAAAATGGCCAATATCTTGCTTATTAGCGACTTCACAGCTTAGGAATTAATTGTGAACATATAGGAAATGATATATGCTGAAAATTCTTATGACCTTGAATTTGACCTTTGACCTCATTTTCAAGGTCAACAGGACAAAATGGCTAATATCTTGCTTATTATCGACTTTACAGCTTAGGAATCAATTGTGAACATATAGGAAATGATATATTCTGAATATTTTAATGATATTGAATTTGACCTTTGACCTAAATTTCAAGGTCAGTCATTTTATTTTCAAAGTCAGATTACAAAATGGCTTATATCTCGCTTATTATCAAATTTACAGCTTAGGGGTCCATAGTGAACATATAGGAAATGATGTATGCTGAATAGTTTGGTGATCTAGAATTTAACCTTTGATCCCATTTTCACGGTTAGAGATATGGCGATTTCAGTGGTCACCTTGAATTTGACTTTCAACTTTCTCGGCTTAACTCTGTATATTTCTCCGGTAACCTTACTAGCCCATTGGGCTAATTTTTCTTTTTTGATTTTCACATTTTTGCCAAAGTGGCGGCCAATTTTTGTTGAAAAACCGGCATTTTGGGATTCTGGCAGCCATTTTCTCGAAAACTGTTGGATCAGACATTTTTGTTTCAAAAGATTCCCCTCATATACTTATGTGAGGTTCAGAAGTTTCGTTGCCCTCAAATCGCCGGTCTGTGTGTGTGTGGGGGCCATTTTGATTTTTTCGAAGGGTTCCAAATTTCACTTTCCCATGTTGAATTATCACATTATTCACAATTTTCATGACCTTGAACTTGACATTGGACCTCATTTTCAAGGTCAAAGCACAAAATAGGTAATATCTCACTTATTACAGATTAGGAATGAATTGTCCACATATAGGAAATGATACATGCTGAATATTCTCATGACTTTGACCTTATTTACAAGGTCAAAGCACAAAATGGATCTCGCTTAACGTAGTACGCTACAAACAGGGAGGTAATGAATTGTCAAAATTTAAAAGTTATATCTTGAATATTATCTTTTCAAAATAATAATTTATAGAGTAACTGATCAGCATTCTAATGCTGAAAAGAAAATAGGGGGTCACCGTGCTGGTTTCTTCAACATATTCGATCAAAAATGACAAACATTTACTAAAATGACATAATTTATGGTATTTTTACACATTTTTTTGCCCATATTCACATCTTGCATCTTGTTTTCCAAGGCACGGATACGGTGACCCCCTATTTTCTTTTCAGTTTTAGGATGCTGATCAGTTACTCTATAAAATATGTCATTTTGAAGCTCTAGATTTTGTTAATACAGTAATTTATTTTGAAAAACTTTTTGATCCCCTCCCCTCACTGTTTGGAGCGGACTACCTTAATATCGACTAGCTTGGTAATAAATTGTGGACAGATAGGGAATGTATTCCGAATATTTTGATGAGCTTGAATTTGACCTTTACATCCATTTCTCAAGGTAATAGCACCAAATGACTAATATCTCACTCATTTTCGAATGTACTGCTTAAGAATCAATTGTGCACTTATAGTGAATGATATATGCTGAATATTGTCATGACCTTGACCTGTGACCTCATTTTCAAGGTCAGATTACAAAATGGCTAATACCTCGCTTATTATTGACTTTACAGTTTAGAAATCAACTGTGGACATATAAAAAAATGATATATGCTGGATATTCTGATGGCCTTGAATTCGACCTTTGACCTCATTTTGATCAGACCACAAAATGGCTAATATCTCGCGGTATTATCGACTTTACATGTTAGGAATCAATTGTGCACATATAGGAAATGATATATGCTGACTAATCTCATGATTATGAGTTCGACCATTGACCTTATTTTCAAGGTCAGAGCTCTGAATGGCTGATATCTCGCTTATTATTATCGAGTAACAGCTTGGCAAGTTTGTTATCAACTTTATTTCTTAGGAATCAATTGTGAACATATGAAATGATGTATGGTTAATATTGTTGTGACCTTGAATTTAACCTTTGACCTCATTTTTCCATCATAATGGGAGCTGTATGGAGTAAACTCCTAGAACACTTCAAGATAGAGCTTAAATATTGGCAAATAAACTAGACGTTAAGGCCTAAAGGCCTCGGAGGCATTTCAGGGTGAAGCATGAAAAAAACAAAATGCTGACTCAGCAAAAACATGATGAAGCTCCCAATGAGACCTCATATAAGACATTTAGGCAATTACCTGTATGTGAAGGACAGACATGATACCCCTAAGACTATCTGTCTAATGTCTGTTTTGCTCTAGTTCGCACCGTTTCCGAGGTATCGATGAAAATGAAA
The DNA here is from genome assembly GCA_949152475.1 of Terebella lapidaria. Lineage (NCBI taxonomy): Eukaryota > Metazoa > Annelida > Polychaeta > Terebellida > Terebellidae > Terebella > Terebella lapidaria. The sequence continues at coordinate 99,746,844 of OX424555.1, forward strand.
AATTTCCGACTTGGCGAAAAAATTTCATGTCAAGGTCAAAGTTTATCTCTAGTACCCCTCAGATATGTTTGTCTAGGGCCACGAGTCCGAAATTAATGCCTGTTTCGCTCTACGACGCACCGTTTCTGAGATATTGATGAAAACGAAAAATGCCGACTCAGCGAAAAAATTTAAGGTCAAGGTCAAAGTTCATCCTTAGTACCCCTTAGATATGTTTCTGTAGCGCCACGAGTCCGAAAATAATATCCGTTTCGCTCTACGATGAAAACTAAAAATGCTGACTCATCGAAACAAGGGCCGAAAATAGGTTACCGGACAATATTTAATATCTTAGATGTTAGCCAGGTCACTGGTTGAATTCAAGGTCAAGAGAATATTCAGCATATATAACATTAATGATATATCATGTCCACAGTTGATTGCTAAGCTGTAAATTCAATAATCAGAGAGATATTAGCAATTTTGTGCTGTGGCCTTGAGAATGAAGGGGCAAAGGTCGAATTCAAGGTCATCAAAATATTCAATGTATATCATTTTCTATATCATGTCCACAATTGATTCCCAAGCCATACAGTCAATAGAGGAGCAAATATGAGCCAGTTTGTCCTGTGACCTTGAAAATGAGGTCAGAGGTCAAATTCAAGGTCCCGAGAATATTCAGCATATATCATCTCCTATATGTCCACAATTGATTCTAAAGCTGTAAAATCGATAATAAGTGAGCTATTAGCCATTTTGTCCAGTGACCTTGAAAATGAGGTCAAAGGTCAAATTCAAGGTCATGACAATAATCTGCATATATCATTTCCTATATGTTCATAATTGATTGCTAAGCTGTAAAGTCGATAACAAGCGAGACATTAGCCAATTTGTCCTGTGACCTTGAAAATGAGGTCGAAGGTCAAATTCAAGGTCATCAGAATATTCAGCATATATCATTTCCTATATGTCCACAATTGATTCCTAAGCTGTAGAGTCGATAATAAGCGAGATATAAGCCATTTTGTGCTCTGACCTTGAAACTGAGGTCAGAGGTCAAATTCAAGGTCACGAGAATATTCAGCATATATTATTTCCTATATGTCCACAATTGATTCCTAAGCTGTAGAGTCGATAATAAGCGAGATACAAGCCATTTTGTGCTATGACCTTGAAACTGAGGTCAGAGGTAAAATTCAAGGTCACGAGAATATTCAGCATATATCATTTCCTATATGTCCACAATTGATTCCTAGTCTCTAATCTCAATATCAAGTGAGATATTAGGCATAATGTGTCCCATTATAAAGCATAGGAGAATTTAACATGGGAAAGTCCCATTTGGGCCGAGTTTGGACCAAAATGGCCCACTTCGAGCGATTCAAGCGCAACGAAATTTATAGACATCATAGGAGTACATATGAGGAGTCTTATTTATCAAAAAGAAAAAAAGTTACTGAACAGATTTTGATAAAATGGCCGCCAAAGTCCAAAATCAGGCATTTTTCGTCGAAAACGGCCACCATTTCGAAAAAAATGTGAAAATCAAAAAACTAAAAAATACCTCCTTCTTGAATTATTTTTAAGTATTTTTGTGCAAAATTTCAGAAAAATTCGCCTGTAAACAAAAAAGATAAAAATGTGGACGACGACGACGACGACGACGGACGACGACGGACGACGGACGCAACGCCATGCCAATAGGTTATCGGACCATAGGTCCGGTATCCTAAAAAAGTTAAGGTTAAGGTCATCCCTGATACCCGATATCCCTGATGTTTGTCCACGAGTCTGAAAATAACGTTCGTTTCACTCTATGACGCAACGTTTCCGAGATATCGACAAAAACGAAAAATGCCGACTCAGCGAAAAAATTGCGGAAACCAAAAAGTGAAAGAAAAAAAAATTAGCCCAAAGGCTAAGATAGGTTACCGGACAATTTTGGTTTGGCCATGGCAGCATTGGCATTGACCTTTTACCAATCAAGGTTCGCAGTGTAAACATATGACCTTGGGATTTACCAATCAAGGTCATCCGTATGAACTTCGATGTTACCATTACAAGTATGTGTGCGGCATATGATATTCTATATGTTGCGTGGAATCGTTTAGGCCACTCAGGTCAATTTACACATTCCAAGTCAGACATTTGGCAGTCCAAAATTTTTTTCAAAGGGTGAAAAAAATTTTTTGCCCAGAAATGGCCCAAAATGGATAGTAATGCGATTTGGGGCGAAACAATTTTTTTTCGCCGACTCGTAAAAAATTCAAAATGGCCGCCACATGGAGATCGGCGATTCAAGGGCAACAAAACCTATACATGTCACAGAGGTATATAAGAGGAATCTTTTTAAGCAAAAATCTCAAAACTGATCAGACAGTTTTTGAGAAAATACAGACCAGGTGCAAATTTGAGCATTTTTCGACCCAAAAATGGCTGTTTTGACCTTTCAAGGTCATCCAAGGTCAAATTCAAGGTCACCACACAAGTCGCCATATATGACTTCCCATTTGAAAGTGCCAATTTCTAAGCTCTATCTTCAAGCGTTCTATAAGTACAGTCCGGACAGCTCCCATTATGAAGGAAAAAAGTGCCAAAAATTTTTTCCAAAAAATCCAAAAATTTTTTCAAAGGGTGAAAATTTTTTTTTGCCCTAGAAATGGATAGTAATGTGATTTGGGGTGAAAAAATGTTTTTTCGCCAACCCGCCAAAAATTCAAAATGGCCGCCACACGGACACCGGCGAATTTAGGGCAACCAAACTTATACATATCAAAGAGGTATATGAGGGGAATCTTTTGAAACCAAAAACCAAAAATTCTCAGACAGTTTTTGAGAAAATGGCCGTCAAAGTCCAAAATTGAGCGTTTTTCGACAAAAACAGCCGCCATTTTGAAAAAAGTGCGAAAATCAAAAAACAAAAAAATACCTCCTTCTCAAAATACTTTTAGGCATTTTTGTGCAAAATTTCAGAAAGATTCGATCGTTAACTTTAAAGATAAAAATGTTAACGCCGGACGGACGCAACGCCATGCCAATAGGTTGTCGGACCAAAGGTCCGGTAACCTAAAAAAGAAAAAAAAAGAAAAAAGAATTTTTTTTGGACAAAACCATAAAGGCATTAACATGATAAATATGGGAAATCATATATTGCAGTTTCACTGGTGACCTTAAATTTGACCTTCAAGGACTTTGAAAGGTCAATACAGCAATTTTGATGCAAAAAGTTTTGGTTTAAAACTGAACATTTTTCCGGTAACCTTTCTTGGCCCTTGGGCTATTTTTCTGCTATCTAACACTATTCTGTCAGCTGTGGTGAGGGGCTTGAGGAGATACATCCTTGTCTCCAATAGTGACACAACATCATTACGTTTCTGGAATTTGAGCAGTTTGAAATCCATGGATGTTTCGTATAAATTAAATACCTATATAGTGTTCTGTTTCATTTTTCCCTTTGAATTGCACAACATTAGACCAGTTTGTTTGTGGAAAAAGAGAAATGTAAAATGATTTGGTGAAGCCAGATCTTATTATCACAACTTTCCAGTAGGATATAGAACTTGTTACAAACTAAAACTCTACGTTGTTGGTTTAATCCAACAAAAGTCAACCGTCTTGGATACATATCATAGTCATTTCTTTGAAAGAAGTTCTTCGAACAGGTACAACATTTCCACAATAGAATTTGTATACATATGTAACAGATATGTAATTCATTATTCCTGTCATAGCAACAACAATATCACAGATTTGTGCCACAACATCATCATTGGCAAACAAAGAAAACAATCTACCCAACCAATTATCCCAAATTTTATATACATGTGTGTGTGATACCAGTGATACTAGTTATTTTGTCATCATGATCTTGGGATTTATGGGAGATAATACACTGATGGCACTGGAAGTTATATCACCATCTGTTCTCGTAATCATACCAGTAATCCAATCTCCCATTGAAAACGATGTTAAAACAGCCCAATACAAATCCTCAAAGCTCCTTCCCCGAACAGGCGGAACCTTAGCTGCTAATATGTCATGGCAGATAATTGATTGCATCACCTCACTATAATGAGGGTAATGTGGGTTGAATCAGGGTAAAAACCACTGATCTTCTTGCCTGACAACCCATATTTATCGTTTGTCATCTGAGCCGTTCTTCATGTGCTGTGGTTTTGAAATTGTTCGCGTGCAATGCCAACCAGCTCAGGTCAACAGCCAGCAAAAGCAAAGTATCCCCCAGCCTCCTGCGGGGGATCAAGGGCACCCCCCATTTTCAAAATTATCAAAAGGAAATTCTTTGACTGTAACGGATGTGATGTCATACAATTGGTATTGTCATGCCTCTCGGCTAAGCCAGCAGGTAACGCCTCAAACAGACAGTGATTTCACTTCTGTATCAGTGTATTATCTCACAGATATCTGTGCATCGTCAGGCACCTTATGACTGAGAACGGTGGTCACAATGGGAATATGTTTAGTTCCACAGCCAGGGCCATCACTACTATTATCACGATGAAGGATCTGTTTTTTACATGATTCAGCTAAAAAAAAATACCATACTTGAGCTAATGAACATTGCAGTTATGCACCAATTGGAACAATTCTACACTGTCTGCTTACACTATGTACATTGCACAGGTAGCATGCTGCACACAAACTAATATAGAATGTATTGGTATGGAAAATAGACCAAAAGCTGACTCAGCTCAGTGTACTAGATTGTCTAAGTTGCCAATATAACATCATGGAACATCTTAACAATGAACTCATCGGAAAGTAAAACTTGGAATATAAATCTATTCAAAAATGTTCATGAATATATTTTACAAACACAGCGTTTTCGGTAACAATTGTATATCATTAATTAAAGAACATCTGGTACCTCACTCGTTCTGGACGAGGAGACTCACCTTGTGCATAAATGCTTGTGAAAATCCTCGGAAAATGAATTACGTTTGAAAAAAAAAAAAAAAATCATGGAATGTTTCATGGATACAAACTATGTACAATTAGTTTTTATAACATCAGTCCAGAAAGAATCATCATTAACATAGAAGTCACTGTCATATGAATGTCTTGATAGGCTGGAACCTGGATTGATCTATGTGGTCAGAGATCTATGTCGTAGGTCGGGTTCTGTAGGCCTATGAACACCTGGTGATCGCTCTCCAGGCTTAGATACCTTGCAGACTTTCGCTTGCGATGCCATCTGAAATGCGAGAACACATCACTGACATAAGAACTGTTGTAAATGACGAGTGAACACACTGGCTACACCGTAGTTTCAACCGGATAATCAGGTTTAAGTTACATACAATTGACTGGCAAACCAGCCCCAGACAGACCTTCGAAACTGTTATCCCCAGCCTGTTATGCATACAACCATTCATCATGTTCATTACATTGTTTTCTTTAGAAAGGGAAGGAGGAAGATGCTTGGCATATATGTTCCAGTACAACCTGTAGGAACCTGTTGATGGTGTGTGTTGTAAATTGGGACTGAGGGAACAGTGGGTGGGGCATTGGGGGATTTTTCGGAACAAAGATTCAGTAACCTAAAATGTGGACGTGTCTATCACAAGCACAGCTGATGCAAACCTCAGGATCAGCACTACAGCAACGACAATCCCGACCAGTGCGAGAGGCACACACAGACCCACAGCCCAGCCGACAGTCCTGGAGTGATTGGTGCTGTGTGCCGATACACATGGCGCAGCATCTCCGTCAGAATCAGATCCTTCCTGACATAATGACTCTGTACTGATGAAGCTTGAGTTACCGGGTGCTGTCGGGGAACTGACGCTGGGTGTTGTGGAATTTGGATTGAGTGTCGTGGAACTTGGATTGAGTGTCGTGGGATTTGGATTGAGTGTTGTGGACTTTGTATTGGGTGTCATGGAATTTGGATTGGGTGTCGTGGAACTTGTATTGAGTGTCGTGGAATTTGGATTGGGTGTTGTGGAATTTGGATTGAGTGTCGTGGAATTTGGATTGGGTGTCGTGGAACTTGTATTGAGTGTCGTGGAATTTGGATTGGGTGTTGTGGAATTTGGATTGAGTGTCGTGGAACTTGGATTGAGTGTTGTGGAATTTGGATTGGGTGTCGTGGAATTTGGATTGGGTGTCGTGGAACTTGGATTGAGTGTCGTGGAATTTGGATTGGGTGTTGTGGAATTTGGATTGAGTGTTGTGGAATTTGGATTGATTGTCGTGGAATTTGGATTGAGTGTTGTGGAGTTTGGATTGGGTGTCGTGGAACTTGGATTGGGTGTCGTGGAACTTGGATTGGGTGTCGTGGAATTTGGATTGAGTGTTGTGGAATTTGGATTGGGTGTTGTGGAATTTGGATTGGGTGTTGAGGAACTTGGATTGAGTGTCGTGGAATTTGGATTGAGTGTCGTGAGATTTGGATTGGGTGTCGTGGAATTTGGATTGAGTGTCGTGGAATTTGGATTGGGTGTTGTGGAATTTGGATTGGGTGTTGTGGAATTTGGATTGAGTCTCGTGGAATTTGGATTGAGTGTTGTGGAATTTGGATTGAGTGTTGTGGAATTTGGATTGAGTGTCGTGGGATTTGGATTGAGTGTTGTGGGATTTGGATTGAGTGTTGTGGAATTTGGATTGAGTGTCGTGGGATTTGGATTGAGTGTTGTGGAGTTTGGATTTGGATTGGGTGTTGTGGAATTTGGATTGGGTGTTGGTGTCATTGAACTCATGTTATATGGATTGGATATTGTGCTGACATTAGACATTGTCAAATTTGGATCAGGTGATGGTGTCCCACTGGCAGTGTGTATAGGTTGGGGCCTGGAAATGGCATCTGAACCTGCAAAAATATGTACATATGCTTGAAATTTTTTCTTTAAATTTGATACAAACTGTGCGATATATCATGATGTTTGTAACGTGTACCTGAGCCGAGAGCACAAGTAATCAGCAAGACAGCACAGATAGAGAGGGGCCTGTGACGTAAGCCTTCACTTGCTGATGCCACTGAAGCTGATACGACACCCATCATCCGATCACTCGTGATGTTACCGGCAAACTGATCAGAGAAATTGTATCAAAAATTTTTCATCTATGGAATTTTGACCAAAATTTTCTATACGAAGATTTTTTTTTTTACAAACAAATATTCATTCTATGGATTCTCGACGATAATTTACTGTACGCGGGAATTTTTTTTTACAAATATAGTTTTTTTTCTGGACTTCCGACTAATATCTTCTATGCGGAGGGTATTTTGGTCAAATGTTCCCACTCGGATTGTTTTTACAGGTAACGCATGTACATTCAAGAGTTTTTACAATGAACTTTACCTTAGTGCACAAGTTGCTCAACTCATATAAACAAAGAATGAAACAAATATATGTAAGATATACACACGTTATTATGGCTTCTACTCTCTAGGCATCAAAATAAATTTATGTAATCAATATAATCAGGTAGAGAACATACATGATGGCAATGCAATGATGAATATTGTTGAACTGGCCATTAACATAAACTGTAAACATTATTATCAATCATAGTATTGTACTTAATTGCATTTAGACAGATGTATTGGTATTATTAAATCTGTGGAAATGTCTTGGGATTAGGAAGTAAGATGACACATATTTAATACCACGAATAGTACAACAATTCCCTGGAAAATGGATAAAAAACCTGCTTAATACCATATTTTTTCTGAATGTTATATCGAACTGCTTTGCTCGTTAGCAATCCAAGTTGAACTAGACATAAAAGCCTATAGGCTTTGTGGCATCCCCCAATTTGTTCTTATCATTTCAAATGGTCATACTGGACTAAGAAAAAAGGATACATAGGCCATTGTATGTGGGTAAGAGTGAGAGCTCATCAGACAGTTTCTTACCAGAACTGCTTTCTATCATCTTGACAACTTGGCCCACCAGACATTTGCCACCCAAAATGAATGGACAATTACCCAGCCAATATTCAGAGTACTACCCAGCCAATATTCAGAATACTAGTATATTTAATCAGGATGTTCGTGATATTTTTCAGGTGCTCCTGTCAAATGTAAAATGATACGTGACTAAAAAAAATGCCGTGTCATCTTGGCCAATTTTGTGATTTCAAAACTTGTACAATACAGCGGAAGTTTCGCATTCACATTATAACCAAAGCCAAACATTTCCCAGCTAACTAAAACAATGATGATTTGGTCATTGCATGTGAAATAGAGTTGAATAACAAAACATTCAAACAATACATGTTTGTACAATATAAATGCAGACAGGGCAAATCATCCCCCAAGCATGTTGTGTCATGTGTGTTGGCTTATTAACCAACTATTGTATTCTGTGGGGTGGAACTTCATTCTTTTACCATGAACACACACTAGTAAACCAGGCTTTGGAGGGGGGAGTGATGGATTATGCATGGATATGAGCCTGGGGTCAAGTTGGACATGCTAGCTGTATCACTTGTCAGGCATGACTGAGCAGGGCTGGCTGAGAGGGTGGAGCCTATTGCTGTGCTGGACAGACTGGCTGATCTTGTAAGGCATGACTGAGCAGGGCTGGCTGAGAGGGGCGGAGCCTATCGCTGTGCTGGACAGAGTGGCTGATCTTGTAAGGCATTACTGAGCAGGGCTCTCATATACTGCACTGGCTGAGAGGGCAGAGCCTAGCCTCATGCTGGACATGCAGGCTGCAGTCAGTGAATACAGTCGCATGGCTCAGTTGCTGTATTACATCTGCATGGCCAGGGAAAAATTCCAAGTCCAAAAAAAAAAAAAATTCCCAAATTTTAATTGTAAATTTGCCGTTTATTGTTATTACTCACCTCTAAACTACTACATGCTTCTTTTCGATCCTTTGGATCGTTCTGGATAGAAATTCGCGTACAGAAAGCAAGGCACGATCGACTGCCTGCATGACTCGAGCGCTCCTTTTGCCGCCAAAACCGCCGCGCATATGCGCGCGCAGCTGCGCAGAAGCTTCACTTTTCTGTCCAAAAAACGACAAAAGGAAGCCCCTAGCACAAAACTGGCGGGGATGGATGGGAGGGCCTTTACTGTAGTAGTTTAGAGGTGAGTAATAACAATAAACGGCAAATTTACAATTAAAATTTGGGAAGTTTATTTTATACATCACCAATCTAAACTACTACATGCTCCTTAGAATCAAAGGATAGGCGGTGGAGCAGTAGTGCTAGAGAGTCATGAAAACAGATGATAGTCTTGATTTCAAGCGAATCGCTAAAATGCTACATTTTCGATATATCTTTAGTAATATAATAAAGATACTCGCCTAGCGGTGCGATCGCTTGCCTCCGACATGCACGAATTTCTTCTTCACCCATCGGTGGAAAACGGAACTCTACTTGAGACCGTAACATAAAGAACTCAAACACAAACACAAAGTGTTGCTTATATACACGTGCACGTTAAAACCAAGACTTTTCTGTCCAGCTGGTTCAAACAACAGCTTGCGCTACGACCAGCGGACCCAGTCTAAATCTGGACGACTGGTCCTGAAGTTCGGCAGTATTGGACAGATAGAACCCGATGAATGTCGTAGAATTAGTCCACATTCCAGCCCTCACGATATATTCCAACGGAATATTCGACCTGGCCACCAAAGACATCGAGATGTGTCGGATTTGGTGGGACGATATTTTGTAAGTGACTCGATCGTCAGCACCTGACTCCGCATAGACAGTCCTCACTACAACCTTCACCCATCGGGATAGTGTAGCTGTGGAGATATCCGTAGCCCTATTAGGCTGATAGGAAATAAATAACCGCTTGCGATCTTTCCTGATCGATCTGGTACGATCGATGTAGATTTTCAGCGCTCTTACCGGGCACAATAGAGCGTCCGGCTCATTCCGTCCTACGTAACCGCCCAGTGACGGAATTACGATAGGGGAGAACGCTTTCCCGCCCTCAACTGCAGCACGTGTTTTAGGCATAAAATCACGTACTGGGTATAAGGAAACGGACCCATCCGCGCCAAATGCGACTCGCGATACGTCGATCGCCGCGACATCTGAGCGTCTTCGACCACTTGCTAGCATAACTAGCAAGAAAGTCTTAAGAGTTAACCTCTGCAAGGAAACTTCCTTGAGAGGCTCCCAAGGTGCCTTAGTAAGACAATATAGCACAAAAGCCATGTCCCAATCCGGTAGAGTAGGAACTCCCCGTGGCCTTTGCGTCCTAAAGGACGCCAAGAGATCAGTAAGGATACGATTATTAGTTAAAGGTATCATCTCGGGGTTCCAAATTCGAGGTATCTGGGATTGTCGATGCCATCACTCATAAATATGGATACTGACATGCCAGCATTCAAAGAATTTATATTGATCGGAACATTTATCATCGATATATCAATATATATTCAGAGATTTCCCTCCGCACTCACTTAGACATACATGAAAGGGATTTCCGTTGTGACGTAATAAGGTACCGCATGCTATATGTGTTGCTATTGCGGTCAGTCTCGTGAGCGGTCCATAGCCGGGAAAATTTACGTCATTTTACGTCTTTCCAAGAAGCGATGGTTTTACCAGAGGTCTGGTTTTACCAAAGTTTACATGTAAACACAGGATTTTTGTACACTAACAGCTGTCACACTCACAGTTTCGGTGTACAATTACACCTGTAGGAGGAATAATTGTAGCTAGAACTTGTAGAATGCGTTATGTTGGAGATGCCGGTCACAACTGACAACGTAACAAAGGTTTGTTTACATAAGGAAACCCCTATACGTCATCAGTACCTTATTACATCACACATATGACGTCACATTTAAACGTTTTCTTAACGGCAAAATGAATTTCTTGCAATTTTCACAGATTTATTGGTGCGTCTTTTATTCATATGCCTAAATATCATATAAGTATATTCAATAAATATCACATGACTTGTGATTAGTATTATTTATCTGTTACATGACATGTCTATGCATATATTTCGGGCGTATGTGGTTCTCTGTTTTCCTGGGGAGGGGGTGATTCTCCAGCTGTTGCCGTCACGGTGGGAAATATAGGGTGAGATGATCCCTTTAAATCGATCCCCCTAGCACGGAATACAGGGCCCAGCATGGACCTGTATCCCTCGATCGTAGTAGGCTTCAAATTAAGCCTATCAAAGAGATAGCAGAGAAAGTCTAGCACTGCATTCAAAGGGGCAGAGAACGGATCAATGCGCCTTCCGTTACACCAACGTACGAACACTCTCCATTTAGCCTCATACGTTTTAGAGGAGGATCTCTTATTCTTTCTCGCGAGATGTACGGACACCTGCTGAGAAAATCCTGCCTCCTGGAAGGATCGCTCGATAGCCTCCACACGTGTAATTTGAGCACGTGGACGGAATCGTGAAATATATCCCGCCCCGGTTGCTTCAGCAACCTGTCCTCGATCGGGAGAACCCGTGGTACATCGATCAGGAGGGACAGTAGCAGGGGGAACCACGCCTGCATCGGCCAGCATGGCGCCACCAACAGAATCTCGCACTGAGACCTGGCTACTTTGTGCAGCACTTCTGTTAGGAACCGAGTTGGCGGGTACGCATACCCGAACATCCCGTCCCCACGACTGAGACATCGCGTCCACAGCCAGTGCCTCGCTCTCTGGCAGAGGTGAGAAGTAGACCGGGAGCTTGTGATTCCGAGAGGTTGCGAACAGGTCTATGTTCGGTGTCCCGAACGCCTGACAAACGCGCCGAAACACCCCCGGATGCAGACTCCACTCCGTGCCTATGATCTTGTCCGGTCTCGACAGAGCGTCCGCTAGGACATTCCTGTGACCCGGCAGGTGCCTCGCCCTGATAAACAGACGGTACTTGAAGGCAAACCTGATCAGACACTCGGCCTCCAAACAAAGCTGACTCGACCGAGTTCCACCTTGTTTGTTTATGTGCGCCACTACTGTGCTGTTGTCTGTGAAGACCAGCCACTTCGTCCCTGGGGGACTCTGAGGCCCCCAGATCTCGAACGCACGTCTCACCGCTCGCAGCTCTAGGACATTGATGTGCAACGCCCTCTCGCTCGTGTTCCACACAGCAGAGAGTTCGTGCTCGTCCATATGAGCTCCTGACGCATCGGTGAAGAAGGTCCGATCGGGCAGATACTCCGCCAGTGGCATCCCTCGGAAAAGATTCCGATGGTCCCGCCACCAATGCATTGCTTCCCGAGCACGATCGTCCACCGATACGACTTGATCTAGTCGATCGGTGAGGATCCGCCATTGCAACGCTAGACACCATTGAATGGGTCTGAGGAAGCACCTGCCGAACGGCACCTGTTTCTCCATCGACGCCAACAGACCGATGATGGACAGAAACTGTCGAGCTGTGATCGACGACTGCGTCAGCGCGACCTCCATCGCCGCAATCGCCTTGAGAACTCTCTTCCGCGGAGGAAGAGCTACTCCTCGCTCTAGATCGTAATCTACCCCGACATACTCGAACCTCTGTGTCGGGGACAGATGAGACTTCGCCCAATTGGGGATCCAGCCAAGGCTGGTCGCCAACCTGAGGACGAACCCGGATTGCTCTATAGCCTGAGACGAGGAGTCGGCTATGATTAACCAATCGTCGATATAATGGTGGAATTGAATTCCAACCGATCGAAACCTGGCTGCCATCGTCCTTACGATACGGGTGAACACGTAAGGGGCGGTGGCTACTCCAAAAGGAAGTACCCTGAACTGATACACCGAACCCTCGAAGGCGAACTTGAGGTATCGCCGATCGGCTGGGTGTATTGGCACATGTAAGTACGCGTCCTTGAAGTCGATACTGACTGCCCACTTCCCCTTGGACAGAGCTTTCTGGACGGAAAGCGCCGACTCCATCTTGAACCTGGGTATGATCAGGAATTTGTTGAGGTTTGACAGATCGAAAACGGGACGCCACCCGCCTGTCTTTTTCGGCACTAGGAAGATGAGAGAATAGAATCCTCTCTCGTCCTTGACCACCTCGATCGCACGTTTCTCTAGCAACTGCTGCACCTCGTGCTGCAGAAGCTGAAACTTTTCCCGATCGCCGGGCACAGGGAAGAACCACGCTTTGGGTCTGATCGGTGGTTTTCCAGCCTCCCATCTGAAGGTGAGACCGAACTTCACCCATGCCACGACTGAATTGTCTGACGACGCCAGATCGCTCCAGTTCTGGACGAACTGAGCCAGGCGTCCGCCGACTGGACCAGGTTGTGGAAGATCGAATTCCGATAGAACTGAACCTTCCACAGAGCCTCCGCTTTCCCGCAACGAGTCACTTCTTACCAGAAGATTTCCCTTTGCCCTTGAAGCGTCCACCCCCTTTGCCTCCACGCTTGCCATCCCCCTGGGGAGGGGGAGGCTGCGCCCCCCGAAAGGGCGGCTGCGTAGCAGCGGGTGCATGTGGTGCCTGAGGTTGGGCAGGCTTCTGACCCTTGGTCTTCTTGCCTGTCCCAGACCCCGCCGACTTCCCAAGCAAAGCCTTGGCCATAGCCTCATCCCGGAGATGTTCCCGCATGACGGAAATATCCGATCGAGAGAGGTTGGCGTAGGTATAGCCTGAGAAAAGCGGCCTCCCACGTAGCTCAGCGACGTCCGTAGCGGACACGTCAAGCAGACGGAGATCGGCATCACGCATGGTGAGATCCAATTGTGCGCCCAGGTGCGCACTGTCACGCTCAGCAGCATGGACCACTCCGGCCAAGACGCCGAGTGCTGCATGAATGTTGGCGCGACTCCCCTCCTCCAGATCCGCCTCGTCCACAAACTCCTGAACCAAAGTGGTCAGGTGATCCGTCAACGAGAGCTGCCCCATCAACTGATGAGACAGCGTCGAGCCTTTTTCACATAAGCTGACCAGACCGTACCCTGCTTCCGGGAAAGCAGGTGAAGGTTAGGGTCTTCGACCGGGACGGAAGTCTGATGTCCACCCTCGGACTCTACAGTCCGATAGGTGTCGATCGACTCAGGTCGAACACGGCTAGTCGGGAATGTCGACTCCGTACGAGCCACATCCTTCTTAGCCGTAACTCCCTTGTTGATCTTCTCGAAGGACTTGACCAACGCGGGAGCCACAGGGAGCCGGATCGGCCGACGAACTGGCGCCGACGCGAACCTACCGGTTCCCCGTGAAGGCCCTGGAGCATCGATCGGCAAGTCCATTCGCCTTGCGACCGACTCCAAAGCCCACCGGAAGTTAGAACCCCCGGCCTGATCGGAAGTCTCATCCTCCGAGGAGGACGACTCCTGATCAGCTTCCACTCGACCCCCCCGATCGTTGGACCTCACAGGTCCGATCGAAGACCTCGATGACCCCAAGGGTACATCAAAGGACGGGCGAGGGAATGCCTGCTCAGTGATCGCGCCCGTCCGGCGACTTACATCCGCGTACACAGGACTTGAGTGGTCCTGAGGAACGACCCCAGCACCACCCGCCCGATCGTGCCCTGATCGAGGACCAGGAGCACGACCGCCAAGTGTAGACTCCCGATCGCACGAACGATCGAGAGCCTCACCCCCAAACAAAGGGAACTTTCCCCCCTCGAACCTCGAGACCGAGGACCCGAATGAGCCATCCAAGATGCTCCGCCGATCGAAGCCCGAGGCCTGATCGTCGCCCACCGAGAGGTCGGACGAAGCCTGAGCCACATCGAAAATCGATGTGGTCTCAGCACCACGGCGCTTAGAGGAAGCACGCTTCCTCTTCTTGGAAGGCCCAGGGGAAGAGACGACGGACCCCTCCACCTCGATCGGCCCCGACTGAGGGACGACGAAGGTGGAGTGCGGTTCCTTGGCTGCTTTCGCCTTGGCAAGAACTGAAACCTTCTTCTTAGAAGATTTCGACTTCTTGCCAGCAGGGGGAGCAAGCTCTCCCTGCGACGAAGGGGCAGCCGAAGAACCGGCCGGGACTCCCTGTCCAAGCAGGGAAGAGAGACCCGGCAGGAGGGGACCCTGAAGGGAAGACAACGACTGTGCAAAGAAAGATTGCACAGCCGCGTTGACCATGTCCTGTGTTAGCCCCAGGGGCTGGCTAACACCGGACGCAATCTGTGCCGTCACAGGCGGAGTCTCCACCTCCATGGGCGACTGGCGGACTTGCGGAGCCGAAGCTTCCGCAAGCCTCAAAGCATCCTGACGAGCCAACGAGGCTTCAGAATACTTTGCAGTCGCCTGCACGAAGGAAGAGGGACGCCAGAAACGACACAGATCACACCTCAAATCCTCCATAGATACCGGGCCATGGTCCAAACAATCGAAACACAAACTGTGTTTCTCCCCTCCTCGGAGGGTATTGACCAGACACTTCGGGCATGGACGTTCGTCCATGGCACCGGTACCAAGGGAGGATTGTGAAGCCATGATCACGAAAGGGAACTAACCACACACAGTAACAGGGCGGGCAAAATAAGCAAACCTGAGACTGCGCTGAAAAAGAACCCTAAGAGGACTACGAATATATAAACTACAGTATACGTTTACAAAATATATACAGTAGAAAATTAACGTAGAACTATTGATAGATGTAAACAACAAGTACACTATCAAGTACGACGGATGGACGATAATAGGGTGAACTGGCTATACAAATCGCTGACGATCTAGCAAGTAACAAACTATCGACCAATACTTATCCAAATAGACACAAAACGATGTCTATGAACGTGGCAGGTGAAATTCCGTAAGAATATATCGCAAAAGTCTAGTTTGCAGACTAAATTCTACGAATTCACCGGGAACCAAAAACCAAAGCTGCCAAGCAAAAATGGCGGTGGACAGAAAAGTGAAGCTTCTGCGCAGCTGCGCGCGCATATGCGCGGCGGTTTTGGCGGCAAAAGGAGCGCTCGAGTCATGCAGGCAGTCGATCGTGCCTTGCTTTCTGTACGCGAATTTCTATCCAGAACGATCCAAAGGATCGAAAAGGAGCATGTAGTAGTTTAGATTGGTGATGTATAAAATAAACAATACACCCAAAAAATTTTTTTTCTCCTGGAAATTGCCTGAATCAAATTATGACATTGACAGGAATCGCCTGATTTTTTTTTTCCAAAATGGCCGCTGGCCGCCATCTTGGATTTCGGATCTCGACGAAAAACAATAGGGGTTAGGAGCAAAGTATTTCGGATGAGCTGTGAAAATTTCGGAAAGATAGATCAAGGCGTTCAAGAGTTATGATCCGGAAACCAAACAGCGGAAGAAAAAAAAAAAACAAAAAAAAAAACAGACGAGTTATAGTTATAGTTATATATTAACTCATTTTTCTAGCTCGTTTACACTGTTCTTTGCCTTTGTTTCAGCCAAATTACTTCAAGCGAACTATTTAAGGGAATATAGTCTATGATGCAACCAGCTATAGATTTTCACAAACCTGGCTTTCGAAACGCTACATGTTTCTTTCAAAACACAAAATTTCGATTTAAGCGAGGACTTTTATTGGGTTTATGCCCATACAGAATTAACCTATTGCGCTGATTAAGTGTCGGAAGGTATAGTCGGTGTATATTAAGTAAATATGTTTATTCTGAAGCAATATATAACTCGTACATCGAATAAAAGTTGTTGTTTTTTGTGCAGACTCTGAAATTCCATGTTGGGGCCGAAATTTAACATTGGGTTAGATTACCAACTTTGTAAATTTTTTAGATGAAACTCTGAAATTTGGTGAAAAACTAGACGTCAAGGCCTAAAGATGCCTTGGAGGCATTTCGGTGTGATGATTAATTTATAATATATACTAGATATCGACGAAAATGAAAAATGTCGACTCCGCAAAAAAATTTACCGTTAAAATAATACCCCTTAGACATGTTTGTCTAGGGCGACGAGTCCGAAAAAACAGTCTGTTTCGCTCTACGACTCCGAGATATCGACGAAAACGAAAAATGCCAACTCGGCAAAAAATTTTTTAGTCAAGGTCAAAGTTCATCCATAATACATATAAGATAAATGTTGTCTAGAGCGACAAGTCCGAAAATAACGTCCGTTTCGCTCTATGACACACCGTTTCCGAGATATCGACGAAAACGAAAAATGCCGACTGGGCAAAAAAATTTCGTGTCAAGGTGAAAGTTCATCCATAATACCCTTAAGACATGTTTGTCTAGGGCGGCGAGTCCGAAAATAACGTCCGTTTCGCTCTACGACACACCGTTCCCGAGATATCGACGAAAACGAAAAATGCCGACTCGGCAAAAAAATTTCGGGTCAAGGTCAAAGTTCATCCATAATACCCTTAAGACATGTTTGTCTAGGGCGGCGAGTCCGAAAATAACGTCCGTTTCGCTCTACGACACAACGTTCCCGAGATATCGACGAAAACGAAAAATGCCGACTCGGCAGAAAAATTTCGGGTCAAGGTCAAAGTTCATCCATAATACCCTTAAGGCATGTTTGTCTAGGGCGACGAGTCCGAAAATAACGTCCGTTTCGCTCTACAAAGCACCGTTTCCGAGATATCGACGAAAACGAAAAATGCCGACTCGGCAAAAAAAATTTGGGTCAAGGTCAAAGTTCATCAATAATACCCCTTAGACATGTTTGTCTAGGGCGACGAGTCCGAAAATAACGTCCGTTTCGCTCTACGAAGCACCGTTTCCGAGATATCGACGAAAACGAGAAATGCCGACTCGGCAAAAAAATTTGGGGTCAAGGTCAAAGTTCATCCGTAATACCCCTTAGACATGTTTGTCTAGGGCGACGAGTCCGAAAATAACGTCCGTTTCGCTCTACGACACACCGTTCCCGAGATATCGACGAAAACGAAAAATGCCGACTCGGCAAAAAAATTTGGGGTCAAGGTCAAAGTTCATCCATAATACCCCTTAGACATGTTTGTCTAGGGAGACGAGTCCGAAAATAACGTCCGTTTCGCTCTACGAAGCACCGTTTCCGAGATATCGACGAAAACGAAAAATGCCGACTCGGCAAAAAAATTTCGTGTCAAGGTGAAAGTTCATCCATAATACCCTTAAGACATGTTTGTCTAGGGTGACGAATCCGAAAATAACGTCCGTTTCGCTCTACGACGCACCGTTTCCGAGATATCGACGAAAACAAAAAATGCCGACTCGGCAAAAAAATTTCGGGTCAAGGTCAAAGTTCATCCATAATACCCCTTAGACATGTTTGTCTAGGGCGACGAGTCCGAAAATAACGTCCGTTTCGCTCTACGACGCAGGTCAAGGTCAAAGTTCATCCATAATACCCCTTAGACAGGTCAAGGTCAAAGTTCATCCATAATACCCCTTAGACAGGTCAAGGTCAAAGTTCATCCATAATACCCCTTAGACATGTTTGTCTAGGGCGACGAGTCCGAAAATAACGTCCGTTTCGCTCTACGACGCACGGTTCCCGAGATATCGACGAAAACGAAAAATGCCGACTCGGCAAAAAAAATTTGGGTCAAGGTCAAAGTTCATCAATAATACCCCTTAGACATGTTTGTCTAGGGCGACGAGTCCGAAAATAACGTCCGTTTCGCTCTACGACACACCGTTCCCGAGATATTGACGAAAACGAAAAATGCCGACTCGGCAAAAATTAGCCCAAGGGCTAAGAAAGGTTACCGGACAATATATATTTTAGATATTAGTAATTTGTCCCGTGACCTTGAAAATAAGGTCATTGGTTAATTCAAGGACATGATAATATTCGGCATATGTCATTTCTAGTATGTCCACAATTGATTCCTAAGCTGTAAAGTCAATAATAAGCGAGATATTAGCCATCATGTCCTGTCACCTTGAAAATGAGGTCAAAGGTCGAATTCAAGGTCATAGCAATATTCAGCTTATATCATTTCCTATATGTTCATAATTGATTCCTAAACTGATCCTGAAAATGAGGTCAAAGGTCAAATTCAATGTCAAGGCAATAATCTGCATATATCCTTTCCTATATGTTCATAATTGATTCTCAAGCTGTAAAGTCGATAAGAAGCGATATATTAGCCACTTTTCCTGTGACCTTGAAAATGAGGTCAAAGGTCAAATTCAAGGTCATTAGAATATTCGGCATATTTCATTTCCTATATGTCCACAATTGATTCCTAAGCTGTAAAGTCAATAATAGGCGAGATATTAGCCATTTTGTGCTCTGACCTTGAAACTGAAGTCAGAGGTCAAATTCAAGGTCACGGGAATATTCAGCATATATCATTTCCTTTATGTCCACAATTGATCCCTAAGCTGTAAAATCGATAATAAGTGAGATATTAGCCATTTTGTTCTGTAACCTTGAAAATGAGGTCAAACGTCAAATTCAAGGTCATCAGATTATTCGGCATGTATCATTTCCCATATGTCAACAATTGATTCCTAGGCTGTAAAGTTGATAATAAGCGAGGTATTAGACATTTTGTGCTCTCACCTTGAAACCGAGGTCAGAGGTCAAATTCAAGGTCACGAGAATATTCAGCATATATCATTTCCTTTATGTCCACAATTGATCCCTAAGCTGTAAAATCGATAATAAGTGAGATATTAGCCATTTTGTTCTGTAACCTTGAAAATGAGGTCAAACGTCAAATTCAAGGTCATCAGATTATTCGGCATGTATCATTTCCCATATGTCAACAATTGATTCCTAGGCTGTAAAGTTGATAATAAGCGAGGTATTAGACATTTTGTGCTCTCACCTTGAAACCGAGGTCAGAGGTCAAATTCAAGGTCACGAGAATATTCAGCATATATCATTTCCTAAATGTCCACAATTGATCCCTAAGCTGTAAAATCGATAATAAGTGAGATATTAGCCATTTTGTTCTGTGACCTTGAAAATGAGGTCAAACGTCAAATTCAAGGGCATCAGATTATTCGGCATGTATCATTTCCTATATGTCCACAATTAATTCCTAGGCTGTAAAGTTGATAATAAGCGAGATATTATACATTTTGTGCTCTGACCTTGAAACCGAGGTCAGAGGTCAAATTCAAGGTCACGAGAATATTCAGCATATATCATTTCCTATATGTCCACAATTGATCCCTAAGCTGTAAAATCGATAATAAGTGAGATATTAGCCATTTTGTCCTGTGACCTTGAGAATGAGGTCAAACGTCAAATTCAAGGTCATCAGATTATTCGGCATGTATCATTTCCTATATGTCCACAATTGATTCCTGGGCTGTAAAGTTGATAATAAGCAAGATATTAGACATTTTGTGCTCTGACCTTGAAACCGAGGTCAGAGGTCAAATTCAAGGTCACGAGAATATTCAGCATATATCATTTCCTATATGTCCACAATTGATCCCTAAGCTGTAAAATCGATAATAAGTGAGATATTAGCCATTTTGTTCTGTGACCTTGAAAATGAGGTCAAACGTCAAATTCAAGGGCATCAGATTATTCAGCATGTATCATTTCCTATATGTCCACAATTAATTCCTAGGCTGTAAAGTTGATAATACGCGAGATATTATACATTTTGTGCTTTGACCTTGAAACCGAGGTCAGAGGTCAAATTCAAGGTCACGAGAATATTCAGCATATATCATTTCCTATATGTCCACAATTGATCCCTAAGCTGTAAAATCGATAATAAGTGAGATATTAGCCATTTTGTTCTGTGACCTTGAAAATGAGGTCAAACGTCAAATTCAAGGGCATCAGATTATTCAGCATGTATCATTTCCTATATGTCCACAATTAATTCCTAGGCTGTAAAGTTGATAATACGCGAGATATTAGACATTTTGTGCTTTGACCTTGAAACCGAGGTCAGAGGTCAAATTCAAGGTCACGAGAATATTCAGCATATATCATTTCCTATATGTCCACAATTTATTCCTAAGCTGTAAAATCGATAATAAGTGAGATATTAGCCATTTTGTTCTGTGACCTTGAAAATGAGGTCAAACGTCAAATTCAAGGTCATCAGATTATTCGGCATGTATCATTTCCTATATGTCCACAATTGATTCCTAGGCTGTAAAGTTGATAATAAGCAAGATATTAGACATTTTGTGCTCTGACCTTGAAACCGAGGTCAGAGGTCAAATTCAAGGTCACAAGAATATTCAGCATATATCATTTCCTATATGTCCACAATTGATTCCTAGTCTCTAATCTCAATATTACGTGAGATATTAAGCTTAATGTGTCCCATTATAAAGCATAGGAGAATTTAACATGGGAAAGTCCCATTTGGGTGGAGTTTGGGCCCAAAGTAGCCCACTTTGAGCGATTCAAGGGCAACGAAATTTATACATGTCACAGGGGTACATATGCGGAGTGTTATGCATCAACAAGAACAAAAGTTACTGAACAGATTTTGAGAAAACGACCGTCAAAATCCAAAATTGGTCATTTTTTAAAGAAAACGGCCGCTCTGACCTTGAGACTGAGGTCAGAGGTCGAATTCAAGATCACGAGAATATTCAGCATATATCATTTCCTATATGTCCACAATTGATTCCTAGTCTCTAATCTCAATATTAAGTGAGATATTAGGCATAATGTGTCCCATTATAAAGCATAGGAGAATTTAGCATGGGAAAGTCCCATTTGGGCCGAGTTTGGGCCAAAATGGCCCACTTCGAGCGATTCAAGCGCAACGAAATTTATAGACATGATAGAAGTACATATGAGGAGTGTTATGTATCAAAAAGAAAAAAAGTTACTGAACAGATTTTGAGAGAATGGCCGCCAAAGTCCAAAATCAGGCATTTTTCGTCGAAAATGGCCGCCATTTTGAAAAAAATGCGGAAATCAGAAAACTAAAAAAAACCTTTCCTGGAAATATTTTTAAGTATTTTTGTGCAAAATTTCAGAAAGATCGGACCATATACTTTAAAGATAAAAATGTGAACGGACGGACGCCGGACGACGGACGACGGACGCAACGCCATGCCAATAGGTTATCGGACCATAGGTCCGGTAACCTAAAAAAATTTGGGGTCAAGGTCAAAGTTCATCCATAATACCCCTTAGACATGTTTGTCTAGGGCGACGAGTCCGAAAATAACGTCCGTTTCGCTCTACGACGCACCGTTTCCGAGATATGCAGGATGCCTCAAGGATGACTCAGCAAAAAATTATTTCGACCTCTAGGTCAAAGGTCGTTTGACGTATCGATCCCAAAATCAATAGGGTTCTTCCCTGTTGATATATAAACCTCCGTGCAAAATTCTGCAACTATTGCCTGAATATTTTTCGAGTTATCGTCCGGAAACCAAGTTTCAAGATCAGCCTCGATTTCATCCTCAAGGACCTCACGGACCTCGGAGCCGGATCAAAAAAAAAATTAGGCCAAGGGCCAAAGATAGGTTACCGGACAATGTTTAATATTTTAGGTGTTAGCCAGGTCCCTGGTTGAATTCAAGGTCAAGAGAATATTCAGCATATATAACATTAAGCATATATCATGTCCACAGTTGATTGATAAGCTGTAAGTTCAATAATCAGAGAGATATTAGCAATTTTATGCTGTAGCCTTGAAAATGAAAGGGCAAAGGTCAAATTCAAGGTCATCAAAATATTCAGTGTATATCATTTTCTATATCATGTATATCATGTCCACAATTGATTCCCAAGCCATACAGTCAATAGAGGAGCAAGATATGAGCCAGTTTGTCCTTGGACCAAGGAAATGAGGTCAGAGGTCAAATTCAAGGTCACGAGAATATTCAGCATATATCATTTCCTATATGTCCACAATTGATTCTTAAGCTGTAAAATCGATAAGTGAGATATTAGCCATTTTGTCCTGTGACCTTGAAAATGAGGTCAAAGGTCAAATTCAAGGTCATGACAATAATCTGCATATATCATTTCCTATATGTTCATAATTGATTGCTAAGCTGTAAAGTCGATAACAAGCGAGATATTAGCCATTTTGTCCTGTGACCTTGAAAATGAGGTCGAAGGTCAAATTCAAGGTCATCAGAATATTCAGCATATATCATTTCCTATATGTCCACAATTGATTCCTAAGCTGTAAAGTCGATAATAAGCGAGATATAAGCCATTTTGTGCTCTGACCTTGAAACTGAGGTCAGAGGTCAAATTCAAGGTCACGAGAATATTCAGAATATATCATTTCCTATATGTCCACAATTGATTCCTAAGCTGTAGAGTCGATAATAAGCGAGATATAAGCCATTTTGTGCTCTGACCTTGAAAGTGAGGTCAGAGGTCAAATTCAAGGTCACGAGAATATTCAGCATATATCATTTCCTATAGGTCCACAATTGATTCCTAGTCTCTAATCTCAATATCAAGTGAGATATTAGGCATAATGTGTCCCATTATAAAGCATAGGAGAATTTAACATGGGAAAGTCCCATTTGAGCCGAGTTTGGGCCAAAATGGCCCACTTCGAGCGATTCAAGCGCAACGAAATTTATAGACATCATAGGAGTACATATGAGGAGTGTTATTTATCAAAAAGAAAAAATTAGCCCAAGGGCTAAGACAGGTTACCGGACAAAATATGTTTTATATTCCTGTGACCTTGAAAATGAGATCAAAGGTCAAATTCAAGGTCATCAGAATATTAGGCTTTCATCATTTCCTATATGTCCACAACTGATTCCTAAGCTGTAAAGTCGATAATAAGTGAGACTTTAGCCATTTTGTGTTCTTGACCATGAAAATGAGGTCAGAGGTCAAATTCAAAGTCACGAGAATATTCAGCATATATCATTTCCTACATATCCACAAGTGATCCCTAAGCTGTAAAATTGATAACAAGTGATATATTACCCATTTTGTCCTGTGAAATTGAAAAAGAGGTCAAAGATCAAATTCAAGGTCATGACAATAATCTGCATATATCATTTCCTATATGTTAACAATTGATTCCTAAGCTGTAAAGTCGATAACAAGCGAGATACTAGCTATTTTGCCATGTGACCTTGAAAATGAGGTCAAAGGTCAAATTCAAGGTCATCAGAATATTCGGTTGATATCATTTCCTATATGTCCACAATTGATTCCTAAGCTGTAAAGTAGATAATAAGCGAGATATTAGCCATTTTGTCTTTTGACCTTGAAAATGAGGTCAAAGGTCAAATTCAAGGTCATCAGAATATTCGGTTGATATCATTTCCTATATGTCCATAATTGATTCCTAAGCTGTAAAGCCAGAAACAAGCGAGATATTAGCCATATTGTCCTTTGACCTTGAAAATGAGGTCAAAGGTCAAATTCAAAGTCATCAGAATATTCGGTTGATATCATTCCCTATATGTCCACAATTGATTCCTAAGCTGTAAAGTCGATAATAAGCGAGATATTAGCCATTTTGTTCTCGGACCTTGAAACAAAGGTCAGAGGTCAAATTCTCAGTCACAAGAATATTCAGCATATATCATTTCCTACATGTCCACAAATGATCCCTAAGCTGTAAAATCGATAATAAGTGAGATATTAGCCATTTTGTCCTGTGACCTTGAAAATGAGGTCAAAGGTCAAATTCAAGGTCATGACAATAATCTGCATATATCAATTCCTATATGTTGTTAATTGATTCCTAAGCTGTAAAGTCGATAAGAAGCGAAATATTAGCCATTTTGCCGTGTGACCTTGAAATGAGGTCAAAGGTCAAATTCAAGGTCATCAGAATATTCGGCTGATATCATTTCCTATATGTCCACAATTGATTCCTGAGCTGTAAAGTCGATAATAAGCGAGATATTAGCCATTTTGTTCTCTGACCTTGAAACTGAGGTCACAGGTCAAATTCAAGGTCACGAGAATATTCAGCATATATCATTTCCTATATGTCCACAATTGATTCCTAGTCTCTAATCGCAATATTAAGTGAGATATCAGGCTTATTGTGTCCCATTATAAAGCATAGGAGAATTTAACATGAGAAAGTCCCATTTGGGCCGAATTTGGGCCCAAAATGGCCCACTTCGAGCGATTCAAGGGCAACGAAATTTATACATGTCACAGGGGTACATATGGGGAGTGTTGTGCATCAATAAGAAAAAAAGTTACTGAACAGATTTTGAGAAAACAACCGTCAAAGTCCAAAATTGGCCATTTTTCGACGAAAACGGCCGCCATTTTGAAAAAAATGCAGAAATCAGAAAACTAAAAAAAACCTTTCCTGGAAATATTTTTAGGTATTTTTGTGCAAAATTTCAGAAAGATCGGACCATATACTTTAAAGATAAAAATGTGAACGGACGGACGACGGACGGACGGACGGACGGACGGACGACGGACGACGGACGCAACGCCATGCCAATAGGTTATCGGACTATAGGTCCGGTAACCTAAAAAGTTACTGAACAGATTTTGAGAAAATGGCCGCCAAAGTCCAAAATCAGGCATTTTTCGTCGAAAACGGCCGCCATTTGGAAAACAAGGGCCAAAGATAGGTTACCGGACAATGTTGAATATTTTAGGTATTAGCCAGGTCACTGGTTGAATTCAAGGTCAAGAGAATATTCAGCATATATAACATTAAGCATATATCATGTCCACAGTTGATTGCTAAGCTGTAAGTTCAATAATCAGAGAGCTATTAGCAATTTTATGCTGTAGCCTTGAAAATGAAGGGGCAAAGGTCAAATTCAAGGTCATCAAAATATTCAGTGTATATCATATCACCAAGCCATACAGTCAATAGAGGATCAAGATATGAGCCAGTTTGTCCTTGGACCTTGGAAATGAGGTCAGAGGTCAAATTCAAGGTCACGAGAATATTCAGCATATATCATTTCCTATATGTCCACAATTGATTCCTAAGCTGTAAAATCGATAATAAGTGAGATATTAGCCATTTTGTCCTGTGACCTTGAAAATGAGGTCAAAGGTCAAATTCAAGGTCATGACAATAATCTGCATATATCATTTCCTATATGTTCATAATTGATTGCTAAGCTGTAAAGTCGATAACAAGCGAGATATTAGCCATTTTGTCCTGTGACCTTGAAAATGAGGTCGAAGGTCAAATTCAAGGTCATCAGAATATTCAGCATATATCATTTCCTATATGTCCACAATTGATTCCTAAGCTGTAGAGTCGATAATAAGCGAGATATAAGCCATTTTGTGCTCTGACCTTGAAACTGAGGTCAGAGGTCAAATTCAAGGTCACGAGAATATTCAGAATATATCATTTCCTATATGTCCACAATTGATTCCTAAGCTGTAGATTCGATAATAAGCGAGATATAAGCCATTTTGTGCTCTGACCTTGAAAGTGAGGTCAGAGGTCAAATTCAAGGTCACGAGAATATTCAGCATATATCATTTCCTATAGGTCCACAATTGACTCCTAGTCTCTAATCTCAATATCAAGTGAGATATTAGGCATAATGTGTCCCATTATAAAGCATAGGAGAATTTAACATGGGAAAGTCCCATTTGAGCCGAGTTTGGGCCAAAATGGCCCACTTCGAGCGATTCAAGCGCAACGAAATTTATAGACATCATAGGAGTACATATGAGGAGTGTTATTTATCAAAAAGAAAAAAAGTTACTGAACAGATTTTGAGAAAATGGCCGCCAAAGTCCAAAATCAGGCATTTTTCGTCGAAAACGGCCGCCATTTTGAAAAAAATGCGAAAATCAAAAAACTAAAAAATACCTCCTTCTTGAATTATTTTTAAGTATTTTTGTGCTAAATTTCACAAAAATTTGCCTGTAAACAAAAAAGATAAAAATGTGGACGACGACGACGATGGACGACGACGGACGACGACGGACGACGGACGCAACGCCATGCCAATAGGTTATCGGACCATTGGTCCGGTAACCTAACTAGACGTCAAGGCCTAAAGATGCCTTGGAGGCATTTCGGTGTGATGAATAATTTATAATACTAGATATCGACGAAAATGAAAAATGTCGACAAATTTCGGGTCAAGGTCAAAGTTCATCCATAATACCCGCTAGACATGTTTGTCTAGGGCGACGAGTCCGAAAATACCATCCGTTTCGCTCTACGACGCACCGTTTCCGAGATATCGACGAAAACAAAAACTGCCGACTCGGCAAAAAAATTTCGGGTCAAGGTCAAAGTTAATCCATAATACCCCTTAGACATGTTTGTCTAGTGCGACGAGTCCGAAAATAACGTCCGTTTCGCTCTACGACTCACCGTTTCCGAGATATCGACGAAAACGAAAAATGCCGACTCGGCAAAAAAATTTCGGGTCAAGGTCAAAGTTCATCCATAATACCCCATAGACATGTTTGTCTAGTGCGACAAGTCCGAAAATAACGTCCGTTTCGCTCTACGACGCACCATTTCCGAGATAACGACGAAACGAAAAATGCCGACTCGGCAAAAAAATTTCGGGTCAAGGTCAAAGTTCATCCATAATTCCCCTTAGACATGTTTGTCTAGTGCGACGAGTCCGAAAATAACGTCCGTTTCGCTCTACGACGCACCGTTTCCGAGATATCGACGAAAACGAAAAATGCCGACTCGGCAAAAAAATTTCGGGTCAAGGTCAAAGTTCATCCATAATACCCCATAGACATGTTTGTCTAGTGCGACAAGTCCGAAAATAACGTCCGTTTCGCTCTACGACGCACCGTTTCCGAGATAACGACGAAAACGAAAAATGCCGACTCGGCAAAAAAATTTCGGGTCAAGGTCAAAGTTCATCCATAATTCCCCTTTGACATGTTTGTCTAGTGCGACGAGTCCGAAAATAACGTCCGTTTCGCTCTACGATGCACCGTTTCCGAGATATCGACGAAAACGAAAAATGCCGACTCGGCAAAAAAATTTCGGGTCAAGGTCAAAGTTCATCAATAATTCCCCATAGACATGTTTGTCTAGTGCGACGAGTCCGAAAATAACGTCCGTTTCGCTCCACGACGCACCGTTTCCGAGATATCGACGAAAACGAAAAATGCCGACTCGGCAAAAAAATTTCGGGTCAAGGTCAAAGATAATCCATAATACCCCTTAGACATGTTTGTCTAGGGCGACGAGTCCGAAAATAACGTCCGTTTCGCTCTACGACGCACCATTTCCGAGATAACGACGAAAACGAAAAATGCCGACTCGGCAAAAAATTTTCGGGTCAAGGTCAAAGTTCATCCATAATACCCCTTAGACATGTTTGTCTAGTGCGACGAGTCCGAAAATAACGTCCGTTTCGCTCTACGACGCACCGTTTCCGAGATATCGACGAAAACGAAAAATGCCGACTCGGCAAAAAAATTTCGGGTCAAGGTCAAAGTTCATCCATAATACCCCTTAGACATGTTTGTCTAGGGCGACGAGTCCGAAAATAACGTCCGTTTCGCTCTACGACGCACCGTTTCCGAGATATGCAGGATGAATCAAGGATGACTCAGCAAAAAATTATTTCGACCTCTAGGTCAAAGGTCGTTTGAGGTATCAATCCCAAAATCAATAGGGTTCTTCCCTGGTGATATATAAACCTCCGTGCAAAATTCTGCAACTATTGCCTGAATATTTTTTGAGTTATCGTCCGGAAACCAAGTTCCTCGATTTCATCCTCACGGACCTCACGGACCTCGGAGCCGGATCAAAAAAAAAAGTACACCCTAGAGATGTTTGTCTAGGGCGACGAGTCCGAAAATAACGTCCGTTTCGCTCTACGACGCACGGTTTCCGAGATATGCAGGAAGCCTCAAGGATGAATCAGCAAAAAATTATTTTGACCTCTAGGTCAAAGGTCGTTTGACGGATCGATCCCAAAATCAATAGGGTTCTTCCCTGGTGGCATATGAACCTCCATGCAGAGTTCTGCAACTATTGCATAAATATTTTTCCAGTTATCGTCCGGAAACCAAGTCTTAAAATTAGCCTTGATTTCATCCTCACGGACCTCACGGACCTCCGATCCGGCTCAAAAAGAATAGGGTTCTTCCTCATATCATTTCTGACTTGCGGTGAAAATTTGACAAGGATCCGTCAAGGCAATCTAAAGTTATCGTCCGGAAACCAAAAGTGGCGGAAGAAGAAAAAAAAAAAAAGAAAAAAAAAAAAAAAAATTCTGCTAAAACCATAAAGGCATTTCTGCCGAAATGCCTTAATCATGAAGTGTCCGATTTCTGGTGGTGTCCGAAAATTATGGAGCAGAATTGGGGCCAAAATTAATGACATGTCATATTTTGCTATATTCAATTTTTATCTCGAGATTATAGAAAGCTAAACTATCAACTAGACATAAAAGCCTATAGGCTTTGTGGCATCCCCCAATTTTTCTTTTCTTTTCTAATGGTGAAACTTGACTGTTATTATAATACATATACCAGGATTATTGAACACAGGTGGGAGTGAGAGTTCAAATTATAGCAGTTGCTCACTAGACAAATGTCCATCAGATATTTGTTTTAATCTCAATAGGTATTAAATGTACAGACATGACAGACATTCATAATACAAGCAAAAAGGAAATTATTCTGGGTTCTGACTAAGTAAAACAATGATAATTTGGTCACTGCATGTGAAATACAGCTAGAAAACAAAACAATGCATGTAGTTTCATCCAGATAAACACAGTGCTGTTTTAACTGAATACAATGAACAATTGACCGGCAAGCAAGGCCCAGGCAGACCTTCAAAGCTGTTATCTTCAGTTTGGGTCATCATTATATAACCACCTATTGTTTTCTTTAGAAAGGGAAGGAGGGCATTGTTCCAACTTGTTGGTGTTAGTATAGTAAACTGGGGTGAGGGGACAGGAGAGGGGGGGGGGGGGGGGGAAGAGGGGCAGTGCATACAAGTCACTGATACATTGCTACATTCATATGCAGATTAGACTGGCTGACAGTGGAGGTGGGGGAGGGAGAGGGGGGGGGGGGGGGGTATTGCCTTATCACAGGCATTACTGAGCAGGGCTCTCATATACTGCACTGGCTGAGAGGGCAGAGCCTAGCCTCATGCTGGACATGCAGGCTGCAGTCAGTGAATACAGTAGCATGGCTCAGTCACAGTATTACATCTGCATGGGGGCAGGTGAGGGAAAAATTCTAAGTCCAAAAAAAAATACACCCAAAAAATTTTTTCCCCCTGGAAATTGCCTGAATCAAATTATGACATTGACAGGAATCGCCCGATTTTTTTTTCCAAAATGGCCGCTGGCGGCCATCTTGGATTTCGGGTCTCGACGAAAAACAATAGGGGTTAGGAGCAAAGTATTTCGGATGAGCTGTGAAAATTTCGGAAAGATAGATTAAGGCGTTCAAGAGTTATGATCCGGAAACCGAACGGCGGAAGAAAAAAAAAAAAAAAAAAAAAAAAAAAAAAAAAAAGAAAAAAAAAAAAAAAAAAACAGACAAAAACATAAGGCCTCCCGATTTTCAATCGGGATGCCTAATTATAGATATGTGAACTCCAGATTGTAGAAAGCACAAACTACAATAGGTACATTATTTGTTTAAAACCCTAATATTAAAACTTTTTCGTCAAAATCAACAAACCATATGTTTGAAGAAAGGATAATAAAATTTATATTTTAATAGTCTATGATTCAGTAAAATACAATAAAAAAACAACACTTTATATAAGTGGTTTTCTCCTTACGTAGTTCTATAGTTTATATGTTTCTGATTCACGTTCTGTCATTCATCCATTGACAATTCGGCATTCAGAAATCTATCTTCTGCATTTTGACATTGTGGAGTTCGTGTTGGAAAATCTACAAATGACTCTCGCATGTGGAACAGAGGGCGCGTGAAGCGATATGAGATTTGTTAATGTGAAACCGAATACTCCCTCACGCCATGCCACCCACACACCCGTGCAAGACGGTTCACTCGCGGGGGAAAACTTGAACGCCTATCGGTATGCATCACGCTGATGATAGTGTTTGTGAATGGGAATAACTAGGCATATATTTCTTACATCCAAAACATTATATTTGAAAATTAATATAATGTTTTAAATCTTTATATTTTTTCCTTTATTCATTTCATTTTTACAATACTATTCGAAAAAAAAAGTTTTGGAGACATCTAATTCTATTGTATATCAACAACAACAACAACCGCATGTACACGACAAGTTGTTTTTGTTAGTTTCGCGGAACTATATTTATTCTGGATTCTATGCACATAATGGTGATAAGATGGCATATAAATATGGTCACTCATTGGGATTGGTTTATTTTTTTTCAAAATCATAATTTAGGGAAAAATATCATGTGCAAGAACATACTAAAAGTTTTGTGATGAATTAGAATCACCAAAAATTGTGTGTTTACCACAACAAAGACAATATTTATGACAAAGAACTCTTGCGATGGACCGTGTAAAGATGTTTATTCCACAGTAAGACTCAACAAGACGAGCAATAATATCAGTACATTATAAAAATAGAATATATTTTCAAAATTCAGATACACTTCAATATTATCAATTAACAAGCTAACTCCTACACAAATAAATCATACGAATGAAATTGGGTTCATCCTACAAATACTAGTACATGTATAAATGCCTTGTCCACATATTCGTAAAAAATTGTTCATCAGAAAATGATAAATTACTGTGCTTATGTTAATAACTGAACCAACTACATGTAAATTTCACAGACCATGCAGGACTGACACACATACATGTCTAAGCACGCTGCTAACTTCACAGCTTGGAAATTCAGGAGGTCCAAAATAGCTATATAAATGTGCTTCTGCACTGAATACATTGTCTGTAATAATATATTGTTCGAATCAGGTATATCATCTCTACCATAGCATTCCAACATATTACTGCATATATCACAAACATATTAGTCTGTTATGAATGTGGTCAATGTGTATACAAGTTCTTGGAAAATTTCAACTTTAAAACTTTGTGGAACCATCATTGAGCATCAAATCCTATACTACATAGGGAATGCTTCTGAATATGAACAAAAAATACTTAATCATACCAAGTACATACCGTGTATGCATTTACATTTTTACTACCAAACTCATTATTTATCACACTATCAGCTCAAAGTTCAAGATGTTGAAGACAACATTTTGAGTGTCACCCCCTTTCAGTCAGCTTTCGATCAGGAGCCATGCCTCCTTCAGTTCGCCTGTGATCTTGAGTCTTGATGCTGATTTCAGTCAGTTGATTATCTTGACTTCAGGCCATAACATCAGTCATCACCTAACAAAAATTTGAAAGAAACATTTTGAATTCCAAAACACATGTATGCAACTATCAGGTCATAACTTGACCATTTTAATATATTTTTATAACAAAAATGCAGAATATCTTGGATGATAAACATTAACAATTTGTAATTCACCTGTCAAAAATCATCAATTGCAGAGTTAAACTGTTCAATGGCGCCCCCACTTGCATCTGAAAAGTGGAAGAAATATCCAGTAGAAATGTATATTTATAGGCTATTACTATGTGGCGATTTCACCCAAAGATCACGGCAGGAGATTCTTTGTAAACACTACTCTTGTTTTGGCCGCTTCGTATCCGAAACACGTGCGCTACATAGCAACGCCCTCTAATCCTCTCGCTCCATTGTACTGTAACAATGGCCTTACGTCATCACTCGTGTCTCGTTTATTCAGGGGTTATAAATAATCCGAAGCCGTCTTGTTCAGTGGAGTTGTCTCAGTGCTGGCAAGGCGAGAGGACGACGGAGGGCTCGGGCATGAGCTCTATGTCCGTACTCACCGGCTAAGGCCCGCAGGGGCCCTTGGGACGATTCCCATACGGGGCCCAGGAGGGAGACCGTGATGATTCGGGGCCCTGTGATCACCGGTCTCTCGCCCTGGGATGGTGTGACACAGGCTCTGGCAGACCGTCGGGCTGTCTAGGGTTCCAACCCTGTGGCAGTGCCGTCGGCGAGGCCGGCCAGCAACATGCCCACGTGTGCGAGTTCTGTGGTGCCGCTCCCATGGCATCTCAGGCTCTGCATACGGCAACATTACCACAATAATGTATATGCTGTATGATGATGATGTTGATAATGATGTGTTATGATGTGATGTAGATCTATGATCGGCCGGACTCGTCTGGACGGACTGTTACCTGGTTGTAGTTCTAGTAATTAAGACACCCGCCGCGTGCACCCTGTGTGCTGTGGGCGTCAAACGTTACAACTAGTACATGGATAAACGAATAGTAGTATTTTATTTTCAAAATCTACAGAATGGATCTACACATAATGGGCACAAGATCATGGTGGCTAGGCGTTACGCGTTATTCAGGGAGTACCGCGTAAAATCGTGAGTATTACGCGTTATTCGTGAGGAAATTGCACAGGAAACGACATAGGTCCCCATTTCAAATGAGGTGACTTCGTGGAAATGTTCATTTACTTCCTAAAATTTTGTATCCACGGAACATCCCAATGAGCAAACATCACGTATGATACTATGAATTACTTGCATACATCGTTATATCTACGAAAATGGACACACCGTTCGTGACATCACCCGCACGCTTGCGACTTGTTTGTGAAATATCATCGGCTGTAAATTGAAACTAACATAGTGCATGTTGGTATATCATAGAATGCTCGCAGAAATCTTTCTTTATTGTTACATCATGCAACCAGTTGTTTTTATCGAGTATTTTATGAAATGAGAAGCTTTTTATGGTTTATGCGTATCAGCCTGAGGGTGAAAATCTACACACGCGTTACAGCATGAGGAAACATGTGAGCGTTGTCGGGGATGGTCGAGTTGGCAATGCATACACAAATATTTTCCAATGATGATACTTCTCACTTATCGTTATCCTCC
This sequence comes from Terebella lapidaria, assembly GCA_949152475.1. Taxonomy (NCBI): domain Eukaryota; kingdom Metazoa; phylum Annelida; class Polychaeta; order Terebellida; family Terebellidae; genus Terebella; species Terebella lapidaria. Next base: position 99,780,440 of record OX424555.1, read on the forward strand.
ATATGTTCCTCCCAATTTTCATAAATCTGTAATAATTTCGTGTCTTTTACACAAAAGCTCACCAAGTGAAAACATTATCCCTTGAACTGGAATTTATCCCATCAATTTAGCAGTAAAAACTGGAGAAAAATTCACATTAAAAAAAAGAAATATCCCAACCTCAACAAAATATTTACTCATGCACATACGCGTAATGCCCTCACACAAATCGCGTAAAGTATAGCAAATAAACAAATGACACATTCAACCTAGATTCGTGGTGCTTGCGACCATTTAAAAAAAAATTTCAAGACAGGCACACGTGAAGCCCATAATATCAATATTATAGAACTCTCATTCTATTCACAATAATGCCGATATGTAACATTTTTCAACCCCAAAACCGAGCAGAGCGGCTGTCGAAGCAACATTGACAGATATTGTGCAGCCGAAGGTATCGCTACACTGGCTCATTTATTTAATTTAAACTCTCAACAACAATCATGAATAATGTTCCGTGCAAAACCAAATCCGACATTTCAAAACGGTAAAATTAGAGAAATTGTTATATTTCCTGCTAGGAGTCAACCAGAGGCTGCCATTTCCTCACGAATAATGCGTAATACTCATGATTTTACGCGGCACTCCCTGGATAACGCGTAACGCCTAGCCACCGTGAAGACGGGCGTTTGCTTCGTTTTCGTCTTCGACGATTACAAGCTTATGAGCCCTAATTATCGCCCAGACACTACATTTCGGAGATTAAATTCAACAAAATAAATTGATTGTGTACTTCGAAAACTTGAAAAGGAGAACTCACCGTTACTTTTCTCTTCATCAAATATTTTTTGGCGGAGTAAAAACGGCTAGTAGATGGGTACAACATGAAAGTTTTGTCGAAGTCGGCTGTGCAAACACTATTGACAATCCATCGCCAGCCAGGAGTCTTTGCGCCGGCAGAGAGGCAGCATCAGGGGGGCATTTAGTTTCACACTCCTCTAACATACTTCGCGACATACTTCATGACATACTTCGTGACATACTTCAAGACTTCCAAATACGAACTTTCAAACATGAACTTTCAAACACGAACTTATGAAATACAAAAGATAGATTTGTGAATGCGGAGTTAGCAATGGGTAAATGACAAAACCTGAATTATATACATGTAAGGTGTCGAAATACGGAAGAAGAAAACACGTTATATAAAGTTTTCTTTGTATTTTACTGAATTGAACAATGAAATATAAATTTTATTTTCCTTTCTTCACACATATGGGTTGTTCATTTTTGAAATTTTTAAACATTAAAGTTCAAATGATAAAGTTTTAAACAGAGAATGTGCCGATTGTTGTATGTGTTTTCTACAATCTGAAGTTTACATGTCTTTAATTGATAGTTTAGCATTCTATAATCTCAAGGTAAAATTGAATATAGCAAAATATAACATGTCATTAATTTTGGCCCCAATTCTGCTCCATAGAAAATAGGCTGGATTACTCTAGTCGTAGATCTATAGTGATGACACAAAATGGGCAACTTGGTATTTATTCATACTCACTGGTATACTGTATGTGTCGATCTATATAGTATATCCCACGCCACAGGTTCAGGTCTGAGTCTGTAAACTGGAAAATGTTATATCTTCCTGTTTCTTTCGCCGAGACCGTCCCTAGGCTAATGACCGTGCAAACTGTGCAGTCACTATCGAAAACGACACTCGGAGAGACCTAGTTCCGTAAGGTAGAGCCCTCTGGCGAATAATGCGGGAAACAATCTGAACATTTTAGGGATATGCCATTTTCACACTGTGTCAGTTTCATTTTTGCCTCCATGAATCCACACTATATTAGCCTGCAACACGTTACAAGTAGAATTGCAAAGGCAGGACACCAAGAGGATAACCGAGGCCCACCTGCGATGCTTATTTGTCCGCATAAAACTGCTTACAAGTGCCTTGTACGATAACAACCCTCATCGGGCATACCTAGGTGCAAATATCAGCTGGCCAATATACCTGCGATTTTTGTTTTGTTTTGTTGGGTTTTCTTGGTTTTTATTTGCTATTGTTATTAGTGTTTATATTAGTACGCATATACAAAATACATTACTTTAGTATACATCACTTATGGTAATGTAGCCGTATATGCGGAGCTTGAGATTCCATGGGATCGGCACCACAGAACTCAAGCACGTGGGCATGTTGCTGGCCGGCCTCGCCGACAGTACTGCCATGGGGATAGAACCCCGGACAGCCCGACAGTCTGCCAGAGCCTGTGTCGCACCATCCCAGGGCGGGGAACCGGTGATCACAGGGACGAGCCCCGAATCAGCACGGTTCCCCTCTTGGCACAGTTCCCTTCTTGGGCCCCCAATCGGAAATCGTCCCCAGGGCCTTACTGGCCCACTAGCTGGAAAGGGACGAGGAGCCCATGGCCGAGCTCACCCGTCATCCTCTCACTTCACTCAGAGTAAGCAAAACGGGCTGGCAGTACTTACTACTTACTTACTTACTTACTAAGAAAAGACCTCATCTTTTGCAGGAAAATGAGGTCTTATTTTACAGGAAGTCTTATTTCACAGGTTCATTTACATGTTAAACTGAATATAAATAGGTTTTTTACAGACAGGGAAGTCTTATTTCGGAGGGATCTTATGTTACAGGGACCATTGTATAGTGGATAGAGAGAAGGACAGTGAGTCGCCATGACAACTCACCAACTTCGAACAGAAGCGGCCAAAACAAGAATAGTATCAATAACAAATCTCCTGCCGCAATCTTGTTTAAGAATATGTTTAATATATTTCGTATTTTAACAGCCGTTTGACATCCGTCAGAGCATGAAACATACACTGATTAAGTTCAAATATAACACACCAAATATATGCTCTGAAATGCTCTGGAAAAACACCAAAATGCAAAATTTCATTGGGGGGCTTACGGCGCCCCCCAAACTCCCAGACCGAATTTGCTACTGTACCCCATTTACCCTCCTTTTCTTCCACACAAATGGTGAGCATTCATTTTTATACTCTAGTTACGCCCCTGCTCTTGATGTATGTCATTGCACCTGTTATCAAATTAATGTCATGGACACTCTATGGTCAATATTAAAACATCAATTTTTGTTGGAGGGGGGGGGGGGGGTAGCAATTCTGTGTCTGGCCTGCTCTTGCATGACACCTGCATTTTAACACGTGAATCAGAGTTGGATGCGTTACGCTCTGCCCTCGTGATATCGACCTTTGCATGTTGAACACTGGCAACAGTTCGAAAAGATAATATGTGTATAGTTGTCTGAATCTGTGTGAAAAGATAGAATTGCTATTTCACATTTCTGCTATCCTACAACATTCCTGCTATCCTACAACATTCCTGCTATCCTACAGCTTTCCTGCTATCCTACAACATACCTGATATCCTACAACATTCCTGCTATCCTACAGCATAGATTTAGATTTTAAAATTGTGTTTTAATTATCTGAGTACTTTAGATATGCTGATCTAGATCGAATACTCAAACAAATAAAGCTATAATTAGTCCTCACCAGAGCTTGTCTTAAAAGGTTGATGTATCAATGATTAAATGTAAAGGTATTTATAATTAAGCCCCGGGTAAAATTGTCCTCCTTCTTTCTGGTAAAACCAGTAATGAGCCACTGGCGTGTTTAGAGGGAGGCAGAGCCGGCACGTGCCCCCTCTTTCACAAAATCGTGCCCTCACTCAGTTTCTTAGAAAATTATATAAAATTAAATAATTTTCTTTATTGTAATGTTTGCCGCCCGCTACCCAGGGCACAAGCACCCCGCGCGGTGGCACGGTCGCAGCAGGCGTCGTGATTACTGAAACTACAACTAGGTAACAGTCCGTCCGGACGAATCCGGTCGTCATACATCACATCATAACACATCATAGACATACAAAAAACACATTATATATCAGTTAAGGTAATGTAGCCCGTGGTGCGGAGCCTGAGACACCATGGAAGCGGCGCCCAAGAACCCGCGCACGTGGGCATGTTGCTGGACCGCCTCGCCGGCAGCACTGCCACAGGGATAGAGTCCCAGACAGCCCGACGGTCTGCCAGAGCCTGTGTCGCACAATCCCAGGGTGAGAGACTGGTGATCCAGGAGCAAGCCCCCGAGCCCCCGAGCCTCCGAGTAATTGTAATCGTAATTGTAATGTTATGTTACCATTTTTGTTAACACAGACATGATCAGCGGTCACATCATATATATATTTATATCTTTGAAATTAAAGTGCTAATGTCAGGACCTCCCTACCTACCCCCTCCACACCACCCAACCCCTTCGTCACTTGGTTGATGGGAGGTCGAAAAACGCTGCCCCCAATGCAACATTTTGTTGTTCAGTAATCTGGGGTTGTATAGGATGGGGTAGGCCTGTCAATCGAAATGTTCGATCGTCGATGGAATGCAACATCATGTGTTAAAGATAAAAATTTGTCATTTTTATCCCAATATATCCTTGGATCTGAAGAATCAACCAAAGAATATCTACCCCTTCAGCTTCTGGGGCCCGCCAAGGGCCTACTCTATAGAACTTTCTGTCACATTTGCTTGCCACAAAGGCGATTCCCGTCGCATGCTGCGTCCCTCTTCAAGGTGTCATATAGAGTCATGACATAAGCTGAGTCATGAGAGGGCCATGTAGGCATATACTGGAATTTATAAATTATTGTATTATGTACAGCATATTCGGCTGTGGGGCCGGCGGGAACTGAAATCCAGAATGCAGCATTGTTTGTGCATCTGGCATCTGGGGGGGGGGGGGGGGGAGATTCTGGATGCAATCTAGTCTGGATTTTTTTAAAGATGCTACATTGAGTTAAATGACAAATTCAATTGGTAGTTGTAGGCCTAGCCTTCGAAAAGTGCAATTTTGTGTGCACGTTTATCAGTGTTTATACCACCCGGCACCCACCGTTCTGTGTTGGGGACATCCCTGGTCCTTTTATTACAATTAACAAATGCTCCCTCCTTGACAAACAACTTTTTGCGAGTTAGAAAAGTTCGACCAGGCGACTGACAGACTGTACGGAACAAGTTATTTACCAATTTAGGCGTACAGCTGTATTTTATTCACATGATAAAAACAAGCGTGTCGCTGAGTTATAGGCCTAGATCTGTAGTACGAAAAGTGTACCATGCGGTACAGTACGGATCTGTCTAGTGAGAGTCCTGAGGCTGAGTCCATGACTGGCATGAGATTCCATCGCTGACAGGGACACGGATGATTTTGTATCGATCAGCGGACGAGCTGGTGACTGGCTCGCAGTGTGATGGTCAAAGGGACAGATTTCACTAATTCCTTCGGCCATACAAAACAATGATAAAAAGCCCAAATTCAAGTCTCCATAGCTCCGTCCCAGAACAAGATCAACCTTAGCAGCTTATATACAAAGCTAGTCAATTCATTTCCTCATCTCACTATAGTAAGGAAAATATATGTTGATAAATTGGATTTTTCGCTACAGCTCGAATTCTGAGGGTACCCCCTTAAAACGACTGATTTTCATGCCTGACAACCCATATATATCGTTCGCCATCAGAGCCGTTCTGTGCGTGCTGTGGTCTTGAAACTCTTCGTGTGCAATGCCAACCAGCTCGGGTCAACAACCAGCCATAGCAAAATATCCCCCACCATTCTGCGGGGGATCAAGGGTATCCCCCGTTTTCAAAATAGGGAATTCTCTGACTGTAACGGATATGACGCAATATCATTGGTGTTGTCATGCCTGAATAGTAGGCGATCCTGATGTTACTACCATCTGATAATAAATTGTGATGAATTAGGATCTAGATAACATGTGTACAAAGTTTCAGGGGTGCAAGTTATATCACTTTGGATTTATAGGCCAATAACGGACTTCATCCCATTGTAAAATCGTAAAAAAGGAATCGGCCCATCAATGCGTTATTTCATTGTGGATGCTACAAATTTTGGTGTCAGGGGCTAAAGTTATCACATACTACAGTGGTTGAGGTAATCAGGATGCAGTTTTGTTGTAAAGAACCACAAATTATGTGCGCCCCATGGAATTATAAATATTAATTATATCACAAATATTGGCCCGAAATGACATAAAAGGGTCAGCTACACAGGCAAAAATAAACAAATCATCGTCAATTTGGTATCAAATCTTCAAAAATAAGATATATAATTCATTTTTATGGGATTTATTAACATAACATCGGGAGTTGAGCTGCTAAACTGGAATTCTTTTAGTTCGGCCGAAAACTCAAATATGCATTTTTCCCTCAAAAACGGTGTTTATATCAATAACACATATATTCTGAGAGCTTTTCTTGTTTTGCACATTGGAAACAGCATCTCTCAAACACAAATAAGCCATATAAATGCATGCCATGGGAAGCGATTTCTTGGGAGGACCCTCTTTGTTTTGCAAAATCACGCATTTTCACCAAATTCACAGTTTATGAAAAAAATACATCAAAAACACAGAGAAAAGGCCAATTTTAATCTTTTTGCACCAAAATCATAATAAGGGAATACAACATTAACGTTAACTTCAATCTAGAGTAGAAATTGTAGAATACATGTATTTCCTTCAGGACAGATTTCACTAATTCCTTCGGCCATACAAAACAATGATAAAAAGCCCAAATTCAAGTCTCCATAGCTCCGTCCCAGAACAAGATCAACCTTAGCAGCTTATATACAAAGCTAGTCAATTCATTTCCTCATCTCACTATAGTAAGGAAAATATATGTTGATAAATTGGATTTTTCGCTACAGCTCGAATTCTGAGGGTACCCCCTTAAAAACGACTGATTTTCATGCCTGACAACCCATATATATCGTTCGCCATCAGAGCCGTTCTGTGCGTGCTGTGGTCTTGAAACTCTTCGTGTGCAATGCCAACCAGCTCGGGTCAACAACAAGCCATAGCAAAATATCCCCCACCATTCTGCGGGGGATCAAGGGCATCCCCCGTTTTCAAAATAGGGAATTCTCTGACTGTAACGGATATGACGCAATATCATTGGTGTTGTCATGCCAAAGGCTCAAACCGGGCGCCCATTGGCTGTTTGTATAGACATTGACAGACGAAGGGCTAAATCCATTGGCTGGTTTCATGATATTGATTATGATGTCATGTAGCATCTTTTATTGGTTTGAATGGAATATGTCGTGACACAGTGACTAGACATTATACTGCTCCCCCCCCCCCCCCATTATTAGCTCTGTACTCCCATGATCTGGCCGGTTAAGCTACCCAAGAACTACAACTGTCTTCCCCCGCACCCATTCCCCCCCCCCCCCCCCCCCCCTCACCGGCATTATCATGCCTCACCTGCAGCGGATTTATATGTGGCCTGTTGCAACGTTTCAGCCAGAACGAACGATAGCAGACACACTGTCTGTTTGAAACAATTCTAAGTTTGCCGTAGATTTTGTATATCACACAACACTAACAGTGAGATCTTGAGTGACAATTTACAAGTTACCGAATATTGTCAACAGTCAACACGCTACAAGATGATGCGTCCACAGAGTGCGCGCTCACGTAGCGCTTGGGAAGATGGAATCGACAACCCAGCGGGTCCACGCCCTGACTCCAGCTATGGTGGAGATGATTTGGCGGCCGCAATGGAAAACGATATGTACGACACCAGCGGTCGCGGCAACCAAACTGTTCAAGTGCAGGAAAGCGAGTCGGGATGCTGGTACAAGTTCAAGAGAGGGATCCGATGTGAGTAGTCACTCTTTCTGTGCCTCAGTAGCCTACCTTGATACATTATAGAATTTGTTGATTCTTTGTTGGTATCTACTGAGTGCTGATTACATATTGCAAAATAGAACGCGATTGTTATAATGTGATTATAAATAATAGCGGTATTTTGGAGTCTCAAGACATTTATTTTATTCAGGTAATAATCATGATAATTTGAGTTCAGTCAATGTAACGATTGTTAGTGAAGTGCGCAGTTATTGTTGGGAGAGCAGGACATGTAGCAGCAACATTGATCCCAGCCCTGTAAGCACCATGGTAACCGTGACGACAGTGGGTACCAATCAATATATCCCTCCCATCCATCCATGCCTCACTGGCACAGTACAATGTCAGCCCTGACATCAATAATTCAGATGTGCTCAGGGAATTCAAACATGCAGCAGAGATGGCCCCATTGTCCATTGATCTGTGAAATTTCCATGAAGACCCTGAAGACGTCCGGTGTTTTCTGCCTGTACAATCGCTCTGAATAATTGATAGCCTTTCACAAATTGTCCTTTGCTTGATCAATCGATAGTTTGCTGTTGTATGTTTACAGTAAGATGCATCACAATTGATTCACAAGCAATATAGGACACTTAATTTTTCTGAAGTAGGGCCAAGAAAAATAATAACTTTGTTTCCTGTCCACCTCCTTACTGGCCTTAAATGGTGCTACTGGATATTATTTTTTTGGTATCATCCAAAAAAATTTTTTTTTACTTTATATGTGGGATCAACAAAATTTGAAATGTTGAATGAAACATGGACAAGCAGTATTTGTCAAGCAATAAACTTGCACATGTGTATAAGTCAATTATTGCACATACATCATAACTTTATAGGCAAAGAATGCTCATTTAACTGTATATTTGACACAGAAGCATCACATCTTTGAAACATCCTGCAAAATTATCAAATGCCAAAAAAAAAAAAAAAATCCTCCCTCCCTACTGGATTTCTTTTTTGCCACCCGGTGGACAGGAAACAAACTATTTTTTTTATGATGGCCTAGGCCTACAGTTTAAGTAAAAATATAATCATGTAAAAATAATGAAAATAATAATATTATTTTATATAAACAAAAATCATATTACTATTACTAGTGTATCCTTGTGTAGTAATGGTAGTAGTACATAGAATAACTTATGGGGGAATCTTGTAAAAAAAACATCGTAAATATTTTGTACTACCGGTAAATAATACTGTCAAAATCATCATAACTGCTACTTGTGTTAGGATACACAGGCACATTATTGCTGAGGATACAGGCTACACAGATAGTATGTTTCCATGGTTACAGCGCTCTGGGCCACACGCCACACCGAGGAGACGAAGGAGAACCGAGAACTGCACATCAAGACGACCCTGCGAGAGCTGTTGGTGTACATCGTGTTCCTGGTCATCCTCTGTGTTGGTAAGTTCACTGTCTGGAACAGCCATGGGTGAGTTCACTGTCTGGAACAGCAACCTAAATGCTCCAGCTTAACTCAGAAAGCTTAGCTGTGGAGCAGATTGATGCTGCCAGCCGTTAGAATTTCGCTGCGTGATTCGTTTTGTGCTGCTTCCCAGGCCCTGTGTACATGATACAGGGCTGGACAGTCACATGATGATACAGTATGATTCTGGGAACAAACAAAAGTCTACCCTTTGTTGACTTTGAGTTATGTTATAATCATGTACTAAACTCGGCATGGAAGGTGTTGCTCACATGAAACATTGGGGTATATGTGTTTGTCACCAAAATCACACCATCATCGTGTGACTGTCCACTCCAGCCCTATACTAGTACCCAAGAAAGCTAAAAAAATTGCAAGGAAATATATCCTGTAAGTCCCTTTTGAAAACCACAACATTCCTGTCACTAATCATACCCAAATTATGGATTATTGCATTGTGAAATCCTGTGCTGGTTCTCATTTTGAAATGTCCAGCCTTTGTTGAGGTGTCTGTTGATCTGTAAGTTCTTTGAGGTTTGTTATAATGATAAATAAGTACAATGTTATAATGATATAATGAATGAATGTTCCCAAGACATTTTGCACTTGTAACTTATATGAATAAAGGATAAACTGTTGTGGTGTTATAAATTTTTCAGTTGGAATTATTCCTGAATTCATTTTTCTATTCTTTCCTATAAATCTGCTTTCAGTTGTATATTTTCAGTTGTACCACTGCTTGTGACTGTTAGATCAAATTTGTTAACTTCTAAGTACTGTTATACCATATTGGTCCTAATTGAAGCAGGACACATATGATTTTTAGGTTACCGGACCTATGGTCCGATAACCTATTGCCGTCGCGTTGCGTCCGTCGTCCGTCTGTCGTCCGTCGTCCGTCGTCCGTCCACATTTTTATCTTTGTACATGTTGTATGATTGTTTATTGTGTGGTACCGGTAAAACTGTTGAAAACCTGTATTGTTCATCTTGACAATTTACCGGTAGGTGGAATATCACTCCAAGAACCTCTCTTTCAATCCATATCAATCCCTTTCCAGCAGATCATGTTGAAAAGTGCTTAAAAGAACTTTTCAACATGAATGTTGGATACGGATTGAAAGAGACGTTCCTCAAGGAATATTACATGTACACCTAAATTGCCAAGTGGGGTAGATTGCTAGTGTTGACAATGTGTAATGAAGTTAAAAGAATTTACAGGTTTCAGAGTTTACAAATACGATAATGTGTATTTTGTACTGACAACAGGAATACAGTTTCATGTATTTCTATATTTTGAATACAACATTTCGTATTTCTGCAGAAATACGCTTTTTCAATATTGTCCACTTGTTGACAAGAGCAAGAAGCCGCTGTTTCACTGGGGATGACTGTGGTATACCAGTGGCTTCTCCAGTACCATCCTCTGGACATTGTGTTAGAACTCATTCATTGTTGTCGCCATACAGTCTGTGGGCAAATCATTTTCAGTTTATCAGTAGTTCAAGTATTTGTGTACAAATGTATATATTGTTTGAACTTTGACGATCTTTATCAGATTTGTTTTCATCAGAACTTGTATGTGGCTCATTTATTGTCTTCTAGTAGTTGTGGTAGTTCTGGTAGATGTGTATTTTCATAAACTTACAATCATGTATTTTCTTGACATAGTTTTCTTATAGATCAGAATCATTATTCAGGGATGAAAATTGTCTGTTGGTTGTAGTTTTTGGTTGACACAGTCCAAAACTTGATGCTGAACTAATCATCCGTTACATGTTGATAGGATGTCACGATATGTTCAAAGAAATATCACTATCAGATTATCACTATCAGATTATGGATAACATGGGCTAGATTTCCAAGAAAGAAAGGTAAACGTTGTCCCAATATTGGATATAGTGATGTATTGGCAGGCAGAATCTGTATTCTGTATGTAGCAAGGATGAAGCTTGTACCTGGGCTACCTGTTATATCACACTACATGTCTCCCCGTGACACTGTTAAAAGATCGATCTTGAGCAAGCTATTGTCTGTGGGACAGGCTGGGGGCTGTGGCGTCAGTGTTGCCATGACGATAGTCAATACTTCCATGGATGGCCCGGTGAGGCATGACGCTGTGCTGCCAAGTGTGATGGCGACAGACTTGTTTCTTTAACATGCTTACCTGTCACTTTATTGATCCAGCCTCACAGATCTATACACTACCGGCTCCTGGTGTCCCTCTAGCAAACAAACTGTGCCATCCCAGCCATGTCATTGATTCAGCAACATCATCATGAATAACAGTGATAGAAAATAACAAAATGATTAATGAAGTGAAGACCTCATACCAAGGATTGTCTGGAATCACCACTTACATGTAGAATTCATAATTCACCATGATTCTTTAATGGACATTTTATTCAGTATCAGTAATGTCTCAATAATTTTTGAATGAAAAGCTACTATTATTGTACCTACAGTGACCTTGACTGTGACTTTGACCTTAGGTCTGTGGTGTAAGTGATCTGCCTGAACATGCAGATAGTGGCATGACATAGTCCTAATCAAATTTCACATGCCACTATAAATCATATCAAAGGGTTCAAATAATATCATATGGAGAAATGTTCATCATATAATATTAAGTCCTCCATTAGAAAAAATAACCAAAAGGCTTTAAATAGAAGAAATGGTACCAGATAAACCCCAATGGTCATTTAAGGTGAAATCCAAGGTCAACACTAAAATCACTATATATGTGACATTCCATTTTATTTGTCAATAATTTTAAAAGCTCTGTTGAAGTATTCTAAGAGTTTACTCAGCTCCCAATATGGAGTGAGAAAAATGGATGGAATTTCCAAGTACGAAATATTTTTCAAAGGCCAAAAAAAAAATCAAAAATCAAAATGGCCACTACATACAAGCTGGTGGCTCATGCACACAGGGGTACATTATAGAAAGTCTTATTCATCAATTAGAGAAAATGTTATTAAACTAATGTCGAGAAAATGGCTGCCAAAGTCCATCATCGTCTTTCGACAAAAAATGTCCTTTTGACCTTTCAAGGTCATTGAAGGTTCAATTCTAGGGCAATGAAACTTATACACATCACAAAGGTCTGTCCATATGGGGAGTTTGAGTTTATTATAGTGCTCAAAATTGCAGAGTGCATTTTTGTCTGAAGATACATGATTTAGAAAAAAAGTTATCAGGACAGATTTTGAGAAAGTGGCCACCAAAGTCCAAAATTGTCAAAAACGGCCACCATTTTGGGAAAAAATGCAAAACTGAAAATACCTCCCTCTTGAAATATTTTCAAGTATTTTTGTGGAAAACTTAACAAAAAAAAATATTGCAAATTTTAAAGATAACAGTTGGCGGACGGACGTTGGACGGATGCAATGCCATGCCAATAGGTTATCTTTCTCCCCACCAGTGATGTTTCGTACCATAGTTTCTGTTTGTGGTTTTGTACATCCATCATATGTCTTCCCTCCAACAGTGATGTTTTGTACCATAGTTTCTGTTTGTGGTTTTGTACATCCGTCCTATATGTCTTTCCTCCAACAGTGATGTTTTGTGCCATGGTTTCTGTCTGGTTTTGTACATCATCATGTCTTTCTCTCCACCAGTGGTGTTTTGTGCCATGGTTTCTGTCTGGTTTTGTACATCATTATGTTTTTAGCTTACTGGCCCTTTGGGCCGATAAGCTATTGTCGTGGTATTTCGTCCGTCGTCCGTCATCCGTCCGGGTCTGTAACTTTTTTTTGACGTGATGAATTTTCCCCATAAATTTGTCAGAACATACCTTGGGCCAGTATCTAAAGACGTTTTTGGTCCGATAACCTATTGGCATGGCGTTGCGTCCGTCGTCCGTCCGTTTGTCCGTCCGTCCGTCCGTCCGTCCGTCCGGCGTTAACATTTTTATCTTTAAAGTTAGCGATCGAATCTTTCTGAAATTTTGCACAAAAATGCCTAAAAATATTTTGAGAAGGAGGTATTTTTTTGTTTTTTGATTTTCGCATTTTTTTCAAAATGGCGGCCGTTTTTGTCGAAAAACGCTCAATTTTGGACTTTGACGGCCACTTTCTCAAAAACTGTTTGATCAGTTTTGAGTTTTTGGTTTCAAAAGATTCCTCTCATATACCTCTGTGATATGTATAAGTTTGGTTGCCCTAAATTTGCCGGTTTCCGTGTGGCGGCCATTTTGAATTTTTGTCGGGTCGGCGAAAAAATTTTTTTTCGCCCCAAATCGCATTACTATCCATTTTGGGCCATTTCTAGGGCAAAATTTGTTTTCACCCTTTGAAAAAAATTTTGGACTTGGAAAATTTTCGGCACTTTTTTCCTTCATAATGGGAGCTGTCCGGACTGTACTCATAGAACGCTTGAAGATAGAGCTTAGAAATTGGCACTTTCAAATAGGAAGTCATATATGGCGACTTGTGTGGTGACCTTGAATTTGACCTTGGATGACCTTGAAAGGTCAAAACAGCCATTTTTGGGTCGAAAAATGCTCAAATTTGCACCTGGTCTGTATTTTCTCAAAAACTGTCTGATCAGTTTTGAGATTTTTGCTTAAAAAGATTCCTCTTATATACCTCTGTGACACGTATAAGTTTTGTTGCCCTTGAAACGCCGATCTCCGTGTGGCGGCCATTTTGAATTTTTGACGAGTCGGCGAAAAAAATTTTTTTCGCCCCAAATCGCATTACTATCCATTTTGGGCCATTTCTAGGCAAAAAAAAATTTTCATCCTTTGAAACAAATTTTGGACTTAAAAAATTTTCGGCACTTTTTTCCTTCATAATGGGAGCTGTCAGGACTGTACTCATAGAACGCTTGAAGATAGAGCTCAGAAATTGGCATTTTCAAATGGGAAGTCATATATGGCGACTTGTGTGATGACCTTGAATTGACCTTCGATGACCTTGAAAGGTCAAAACAGCCTTTTTGGGGTTAAAAAAAAATGCCCAGATTGGCCTCTATAGATGAGATGCTTGCAGATAGAGCTCATGTTTGCATTATGAACATATAGGAAGACATAATATATGGCACAACTAATGATGACCTTGGACTTGACGTCAGATGACCTTAAGTGCCAAATGTCTGACTTGAGATGTGTAAATTGACCTGAGCGGCCTAAACGATTCCACCCAACATATAGAATATCAAATCCCGCACACACACATGTTATGGTAACATCGGAATTCATACGGATGACCTTGATTGGTAAATCCCAAGGTCATATGTTTACACTGTGAACCTTGATTGGTAAAAGCTCTGTTACCTGCGAATGCTGCCATGGCCAAATCAAAATTGTCCGGTAACCTATCTTAGCCTTTGGGCTAATTTTTTAATTTTAGGTTACCGGACCTTTGGTCCGATAATCTATTGGCATGGCGTTGCGTCCGTCGTCCGTCCGTCCGTCCGTCCGTCCGGCGTTAACATTTTTATCTTTAAAGTTAACGATCGAATCTTTCTGAAATTTTGCACAAAAATGCCCAAAAATATTTTGAGAAGGAGGTATTTTTTTGTTTTTTGATTTTCGCATTTTTTTCAAAATGGCGGCCGTTTTTGTCGAAAAACGCTCAATTTTGGACTTTGACGGCCACTTTCTCAAAAACTGTTTGATCAGTTTTGAGTTTTTGGTTTCAAAAGATTCCTCTCATATACCTCTGTGATATGTATAAGTTTGGTTGCCCTAAATTCGCCGGTTTTCGTGTGGCGGCCATTTTGAATTTTCGGCGGGTTGGCGAAAAAAATTTTTTTCGCCCCAAATCACATTACTATCCATTTTGGGCCATTTCTAGGGCAAAAAATTTTTTTCACCCTTTGAAAAAAATTTTGGACTTTTTTCCTTCATAATGGGAGCTGTCCGGACTGTACTCATAGAACGCTTGAAGATAGAGCTCAGAAATTGGCATTTTCAAATGGGAAGTCATATATGGCGACTTGTGTGATGACCTTGAATTGACCTTCGATGACCTTGAAAGGTCAAAACAGCCATTTTGGGGTCAAAAAAAAATGCCCAGATTGGCCTCTATAGATGAGATGCTTGCAGATAGAGCTCATGTTTGCATTATGAACATATAGGAAGACATAATATATGGCACAACTAATGATGACCTTGGACTTGACGTCAGATGACCTTAAGTGCCAAATGTCTGACTTGAGATGTGTAAATTGACCTGAGCGGCCTAAACGATTCCACCCAACATATAGAATATCAAATCCCGCACACACACATGTTATGGTAACATCGGAATTCATACGGATGACCTTGATTGGTAAATCCCAAGGTCATATGTTTACACTGTGAACCTTGATTGGTAAAAGCTCTGTTACCTGCGAATGCTGCCATGGCCAAATCAAAATTGTCCGGTAACCTATCTTAGCCTTTGGGCTAATTTTTTAATTTTAGGTTACCGGACCTTTGGTCCGATAATCTATTGGCATGGCGTTGCGTCCGTCGTCCGTCCGTCCGTCCGTCCGTCCGGCGTTAACATTTTTATCTTTAAAGTTAACGATCGAATCTTTCTGAAATTTTGCACAAAAATGCCCAAAAATATTTTGAGAAGGAGGTATTTTTTTGTTTTTTGATTTTCGCATTTTTTTCAAAATGGCGGCCGTTTTTGTCGAAAAACGCTCAATTTTGGACTTTGACGGCCACTTTCTCAAAAACTGTTTGATCAGTTTTGAGTTTTTGGTTTCAAAAGATTCCTCTCATATACCTCTGTGATATGTATAAGTTTGGTTGCCCTAAATTCGCCGGTTTTCGTGTGGCGGCCATTTTGAATTTTCGGCGGGTTGGCGAAAAAAATTTTTTTCGCCCCAAATCACATTACTATCCATTTTGGGCCATTTCTAGGGCAAAAAATTTTTTTCACCCTTTGAAAAAAATTTTGGACTTTTTTCCTTCATAATGGGAGCTGTCCGGACTGTACTCATAGAACGCTTGAAGATAGAGCTTAGAAATTGGCACTTTCAAATGGGAAGTCATATATGGCGACTTGTGTGGTGACCTTGAATTTGACCTTGGATGACCTTGAAAGGTCAAACCAGCCATTTTTGGGTCGAAAAATGCTCAAATTTGCAGCTGGTCTGTATTTTCTCAAAAACTGTCTGATCAGTTTTGAGATTTTTGCTTAAAAAGATTCCTCTTATATACCTCTGTGACGTGTATAAGTTTTGTTGCCCTTGAATCGCCGATCTCCGTGTGGCGGCCATTTTGAATTTTTGACGAGTCGGCGAAAAAAAAATTTTTCGCCCCAAATCGCATTACTATCCATTTGGGCCATTTCTAGGCAAAGAAAAATTTTCACCCTTTGAAAAAATTTTGGACTTGAACCAAATTTTTTTTTTTGGCCATTGAAAAATTTTTTGGACTCGGAAAATTTTACCCAATTTTTCCGTCATAATGGGAGCTGTGCGGAGTAAACTCATAGAAGACTTCAAAATAGAGCCTAAGTATTGGCACATTCAAATGGGAAATCATACATGGCGGTTTGAGTGATGACCTTGAATTTGACCTTCAATGACCTTGAAAGGTCAAAAACGATGAATTTTGTCTTTGGTGGCCATTTTGTCAAAATCTATTCAGATAGTTTTTCTCAAAATAATGTATAAGATCCTCTTTATTCACCTTTGTGATGTGTAATTTGATTTCGTATTATAGTCCATGCAGAAAATGTGTTTCCAGCAACGTTTACGAACATGTTTTGACAATTAGAGTTCAAGATCAGTGTAACAATTTATATGTTGGAAAATCAACACTCTGCGTTTCTCATGATTGCCGGTAAGCTACAGCACCCTTGGTGCTATGTTTCTCTCCACCAGTGATGTTTTGTGCCATGGTTTCTGTCTGTGGTTTTGTACATTATCATGTCTTTCTCTCCACTAGTGATGTTTTGTGCCATGGTTTCTGTCTGGTTTTGTACATCATCATGTTTTTCTCTCTACCAGTGATGTTTTGTGCCATGGTTTCTGTCTGGTTTTGTACATCACATCTTTCTCTACACTAGTGATGTTTTGTGCCATGGTTTCTGTCTGGTTTTGTACATCACATTTTTCTCTTCAGTAGTGATGTTTTGTGCCATGGTTTCTGTCTGGTTTTGTACATCACATCTTTCTCTCCACTAGTGATGTTTTGTGCCATGGTTTCTGTCTGGTTTTGTACATCATCATGTCTTTCTCTCCACCAGTGATGATTTGTGCCATGGTTTCTGTCTGTGGTTTTGTACATCATCATGTCTTTCTCTCCACCAGTGATGTTTTGTGCCATGCTTTCTGTCTGGTTTTGTACATTATCATGTCTTTCTCATGGTTTCTGTCTGTGGTTTTGTACATTATCATGTCTTTCTCTCCACCAGTGATGTTTTGTGCCATGGTTTCTGCCTGGTTTTGTACATCATCATGTCTTTATCTCCACCAGTGACATTTTCCATGACCAGCTCGATCATGTATTACTTCACACACACGCTGAGCGACCTGTTTTTGGACCGTGAGTTTGAGGAAACGAGGAACACATTCCGTGGCATGACAACAATGGATGACTTTTGGCGGGTAGGTGGTACGCGAGCGCACGTACACACGGCCGATAGCTGAGTCGCGTGTCTGCGAGACCCACTGATGTCATTTGGATTACCTTACAGGGCATTGTTGAGCGTGACAGCGTGTCGCAGCGTTCCCCGGGCGGACAGCATGGCTGACCTAGCCTGTATTGTGTGTGTGACTGTGTGTGTGTGTGATTGTTGTAAGCTGTTGCGTAATGCGCTGTATCTGTCCGGCCGTGCGCTCGCGGCGTGGACTTTCTACTTGCAGTGACCTTTGGCATGACCAGCTCCACCATGTATTACTACACCAAGGTGATGAGTGAACTGTTTCTGGACGGTCAGTTCAAGGACACCAAGAACACGTTTCGTGGTATGACAACGATGCACGACTTCTGGAGGGTAGGTGATGCTCCGAGGCCTGGAGTCTGCATGCTGTCAGATCAATCCACTAACCCCGGCTGACACAGCCTGATTAACACTGCATGTCCTCCCTCGCACTGCGCTTGCCTCCGCACACGCTCTCTTCCTCTGCGCTAGCTCGCTGCTCTTGGTGCTTGCTGTTGCCATGGTCACAATATCAGTGGGTGAAGCTTGCCTTGGTAATAGGTCTCTTACTTTATAATTGATTTAACTCTGTTACCACGAGTATTATAACCGTTGTTGCCATAGTTACATTCTACTTGAGTGTTGTTACCATGGCTACAGTTCCACACTGATCAATTGTCACCATGATTTTACTAATACATCAGGTTACATGTTGTTTTCTTGTGTTGGGCAAAGTGTTCATGTAAACTGATCAGTATGAGTCGAGTACCAGCAACGCGAGAAAACAATATGCCACCGCATCTTTGTGTATTTCTAGTACATAACATCGACTGCGCACAGTTCAACAGGTTTCGTTGTTCGTTCACTTGTTTAGATGGAAAAATGAATCACCTCTCGAAGGATCTGCTCCAGCAGACAATTTTATCCGATAGACTAAATCCATAAGAGTAATAGATGCTTATACAAATGATCATAAGATTAACCACAAGGATTATAATTTTGGAGTTTGGTTTGTACTAGTAACTGATAATGTGATATTTGGTTTGTACAGTTTAACATGTTTAACTGATATTTTGTATAGTGCCATATATACATGTTTAGCTTATTGATCACAATAAGATAATTCTGATGTAGTGTGCTTGCCTCACAATGTGTTGCTTCATGTGCTGATATATATAAATATATGTCTTCAAGCTAACAGAATGTCAATAACAAGTTGGCTAACAAGTTTTTAGCTCCACTATGCTGAATGGCAGCAGAGCTTTTCCGATGCTGTTGTCTGGCATTCATCCGTCCATCATCCAACCATTTGTTTGTCCGTCCATCCCTTCAATAAGTTTTGGAAAAATTTATATTTTGGGCTCCTCGTGGTCACCTTTGTACAGCCTAGAAGTTTTGTTATTATAGAATCACTCTGAGGCCCAAAATCTTGGCCTGAAAGACCAAAAAACGCCCAATTTTTGGGATTTTTGAAATTTTGAGAGTTTTGAAATTTTTGTTTCGAAATATGTTGAATTGGGTCATGGATCTTGTTTCATTGCTCTTGAATCACCTGTGTGTCTGTGGTGGCCATTTTGTTATTTTGACTGGTCAGCGAGAACAAAATATCTTTGTTCGAAATCAAATTACTATTATGTTTTGAGCCATTTCCAGCCATAAAAAAAAATTTTTTTTCGCCTTTCAAAAAAAATTTTGACTTCGGCTACTATTCTCTCCAAGTGGGAGCTGTGCCTATTAAACTAGTCTACTCCTAGAATGTTTGGAAATAGAACTTAGAGAATGACACATTCAAATTGGTAGTCATATATTGACAATTTGAGTGGTGACCTTGAATTTGACATGTCATACTCATTCAACAAGGGCGGAATTGTTATTGGGGTAATTTTTTTTTGCACCAAATCACTAACGGATATTATCTGTAATCAACAATGACATAATTTATGGAGGAAATTATGTTTATATTGATCATGTCAGAAAAACAGAATAATGACGTCATGTTTACCCCCAAAAACAGTGCTGCCAGCTGGCCATTGCAGATATTACTAAACATGCCCCATTTTGATATTGAGCCAATGTTAAACTTTGTGGATATTTTTTGGTAAATATGTTGAATTAGAATTGTGACTTATGTGTGTTTCAAAGATATGGTACCATTGTGGATTCGAATCACTTGTCCAGATATAAGAATATACCCATAAGGCCAAATAAAATAATAGTTGTGTTTCCTATTACCCGACCCTACATAAAAAATCAAGCCTACCCTAGACATTTTATATACAAATGTAGCTTTGTGAAATAAAATAAAATGTTTTCGTACCGACCCCCAACCTTTGTAATTATTGGGCCGAAAAATTTTTTTTCATCAATTTTATCTCATGAGCACAAGGTGGATTTGATTGTTTTGCACATTCAGGAAGACTTCCAATGTATATAAAATACAGTTGCATGCATACATGTACATCACCAAGCCAAAAGCAGCAACGCAGTAACTTCACAACAGTCGATGAAGGCAAAATGTTTGAAAAAATGTTTCGTGCTATTCCCTACCCTATTTCTTCCCTGGTAAAATAGTCAAGTTTTTGAATAATTCCATATTCGATAACCACATTTAAATACAAGCAGGTGATCTGAGATATGTCAAGTTTGAGCCCCTGGCCACTGACCTGTCCCGTTGCTCTCGGCAGTTTGCGGAGGGCCCCCTGGTGGACGGACTGTATTGGGAGACGTGGTACAATGGCCGTAACGTGTCCGAGGACGAGCTGGGATATATCTTCTATGAGAACAAGCTGCTGGGCGTACCCCGTATTCGCCAGCTCAAGGTGACCAACGACTCCTGCACTGTACACGAGGACTTCGCCAACGAGATCAAGGCCTGCTACGATTCCTACGCCGAGAGTATTGAGGACAAGGCGCCATTCGGGCTGATGAATGGCTCTGCGTAAGTCAAACACATCACAAATTTGTGATCCTGCCATTCAGTCTCGTCTTCTGAGTTGTGACACTGCTGGCCCGATGGTGGCCCGATGCTGACCCGATGCTGGCCCGATGCTGGCCCGATGCTGACCCGATGCTGGCCTGCATGACCTTACCCTTGACTTTGCAGGTGGACTTACCATACAGAGCAGGAGTTGGACGGCAGCTCTCACTGGGGCGAGCTGACCACATACGGTGGCGGTGGTTTCTACGTGGACATGGCAACGGACAAGGCTGGTTCACTGGAGCTGATTGAGACTCTCAAGTCCAACCTGTGGATCGACCGTGGCACGAGGGCTGTTTTTGTCGACTTCACTGTGTACAATGCCAACATCAACCTGTTCTGCGTCATCAGGTGAGGTGGCCACCAGCTGTGACCCTTGGCAGGTGTCGGTGTTTGTTGACGCACTGCCACGGTTTCGTATGATCGGCAAGTGTCGGTGTTTCTTGCCTCACTGATACGGTTTCTAATCTTCAACAGGTTGCTGGTTGAGTTCCCGGCCACTGGTGGCGCCATACCATCGTGGTCGTTCCGGACTGTTAAGCTGATCCGCTACGTGACGGCCAAGGACTACTTCATCATGGCCTGCGAATGCATCTTTGTGCTCTACATACTGTACTACATCGTAGAGGAAGCACTGGAGGTAATAGTCAGGAAACAGTCTGCTTATGACTACAAACAGAATTGTAGTGGCAGACGCATATACAACTTGTCTGGTTGTCTTTCAGATCAAGAAACACAAGTTGTCCTACTTCAAGAGTTTCTGGAACATCCTGGATATCCTCGTCTTGTCAATTGCCACTTGTTGTGCGGCATTCAACATATACCGGACACTGGAAGTCAACAGTAAGCTGGACTCACTCCTGGACCAACCCAACTCCTACGTGGACTTTGAGTTCCTGAGTTACTGGCAGGTTGTCTTCAACAGCGCCCTGGCCATCATGGTCTTCTTTGCTTGGGTCAAGGTCAGTGCTTGTGGTCAAGGTCTTAGATATGTCAGCAGAAGATAGAACACGAGAATATCATTGGATAGTCAGGGTCAAGTTATTTGGAAATCAAGCCATTGTTCTGTATGTTTTTATAGGTGTTCAAGTACATCAGCTTCAATAAGACAATGACTCAGCTGTCCTCGACTCTGGCGCGCTGTGCCAAAGATCTTGCTGGCTTCGCTGTCATGTTCTTCATCATCTTCCTGGCCTTCGCTCAGCTCGGATACCTCATCTTCGGCACCCAAGTCCAGGACTTCAGCAGCTTCGAGATCGCCATGTAAGCCCTCTTATCAATATTGTTCACATGATTCTTGATGCCTCTCCTCAGTAAGATGGCTAGTAACTGTACGATCACTAGAACTAGGAACTGTACGGTCTCTAGATGGGTAGTAACTGTACGGTCTCTAGATGGCTAGTAACTGTACGATCACTAGAACTAGGAACTGTATGGTCTCTAGATGGGTAGGAACTGTACGGTCTCTAGATGGCTAGTAACTGTACGATCACTAGAACTAGGAACTGTATGATCTCTAGATGGCTAGTAACTGTACGGTCTCTAGAACTAGGAACTGTATGGTCTCTAGATGGGTAGTAACTGTACGGTCTCTAGAACTAGGAACTGTACGGTCTCTAGATGGCTGGTAACTGTACGGTCTCTAGCACTAGGAACTGTACGGTCTCTAGATGAGTAGGAACTGTACGGTCTCTAGAACTAGGAACTGTACGGTCTCTAGATGGGTAGGAACTGTACGGTCTCCAGAACTAGGAACTGTAAGGTCTAGATGCCTAGTAACTGTACGGTCTCTAGAACTAGGAACTGTACGGTCTCTAGATGGGTAGGAACTGTACGGTCTCCAGAACTAGGAACTGTAAGGTCTAGATGCCTAGTAACTGTACGGTCTCTAGAACTAGGAACTATACGGTCTCTAGATGAGTAGGAACTGTACGATCACTAGAACTAGGAACTGTACGGTCTCTAGATGGGTAGGAACTGTACGATCACTAGAACTAGGAACTGTATGGTCTCTAGATGGGTAGGAACTGTACGGTCTCTAGATGGCTGGTAACTGTACGATCACTAGAACTAGGAACTGTGTGATCTCTAGATGGCTAGTAACTGTACGATCACTAGAACTAGGAACTGTACGATCTCTAGATGGGTAGGAACTGTACGATCTTTAGAACTAGGAACTGTCTGGTCTCTAGATGGCTAGTAACTGTACGGTCTCTAGATGGCTAGGAACTGTACGGTCTCTATATAACTAGGAACTGTACGATCTCTAGATGGGTAGGAACTGTACGCTCTCTAGATGGGTAGGAACTGTGTGATCTGTAGATGGCTAGTAACTGTACGATCACTAGAACTAGGAACTGTACGATCTCTAGATGGGTAGGAACTGTATGATCTCTAGATGGGTTAGGAACTGTACGATCTCTAGATGGGTAGGAACTGTACGATCTCTTGATAGCTGCTAACTATCTCTCGCCAGCTTCACGTTGTTCCGTATCATCCTGGGAGACTTCAACTTCCATGAACTGGAGAAAGCCAACCGAATCCTCGGCCCAGCCTACTTCCTACTGTACGTCTTCTTCGTCTTCTTTGTGCTGCTTAACATGTTCCTGGCCATCATCAACGACACATACTCTGAGGTCAAAGCCGACATCTCCATGTCCAAGAACGAGTTTGAAGTTGGAGACTACCTTAAGAAGGTGCGTGTCCTTGGCTTGTCCATAGCTTGTGGTGTCTGTCGTATAGATTAACATCAGGAAAATGTGTCATTAACTCTGACCTTCCATGTCACAGGGCTACAACAAGATGCTGGACAAACTGAACATCAAGCGTGACAAGATCGTGGACATCCAGAAGGCCCTGCAGACTGCCGATATCAACAACGACAAGCACCTGGACTTTGATGAATGGAGACAGGATCTCAAAACGTGAGTCTGCGTCCCAACAAATGTCTTCATCTGTACAATATGTCCCACAGTAGGCTCTGTCCTTTTATACACACCAGCTTGGAGAGGATGGACTTTGTCAGACAACAGTGGTTGTATAACTGACCAACAGTTCCATGTCATGATACATTAATAATGATAATAAACATTTGCAGGCGTGGTTATGCTGAGGCTGAGATTGAGGCTGTGTTTGCGAAGTATGATTTGGACGGTGATCGTGTTTTGGATGAAGGTGAACAGAGGAAGATGCAACAGGACCTTGAAGGACAGAAGGTATTGAAATTTGCATGTACTGTATATGACACACTGACGAAGGTGTCTGGAGCAGACCATGACCCTGTGGTATCTCTTGTAGGCGGCGCTGAACAGAGAGTTTGAGCAGCTGGAAGGCAAGGCTGATGGTCGCCCTGGTACCGCTCGCAAGTCTGGCAGCCGCGTCAGCTTCGGCGAGGACAGTGGAGATGACAGTGACGACGACGACAGCGCCACAAAGTCCTCACGGTCCGGTCGCGCGGTCAGTGGAGTGTCCTACGAGGAGTTCACAGTTCTCTCACGACGTGTAGACAGAATGGAACACTCCATAGGCAGCATTGTCTCCAAAATAGACGCAGTACTCGTTAAACTTGAGGCCATGGAGAGAGCAAAGTCCAAGCGCAGAGAGACCATGAGCAAGATCCTGGACAGCATCACAGAGGTATACTGTTTAGGATGTGTTTTGTGTCATCGATGTGCTGTCGTTGTACATAACTGACCTTGTAGTTACTGTGTACGATGTTTTCTCTCGGCAGTCGGATGGCGCTGACGAGGCCAAGCGTGAACAGATGGAGAAGCTGGTGAGGGAGGAGTTGGAACGCTGGGACTCTGAGTCCTCGATTGGCCAGGCCAGTGGTCGAGGCGCATCGCCGGGGGCGTCCAGTGCGAGGGGAGGCGCGCGGGCGCGTTCTCGCCCCAACTCGGGACAAAATGTGAGTCACTAACATCTAGTAGGTAGTGACCTAATCAATCATGTACTTCGACATGGTATTTTGAGAGGTGACAGATGCTAGTAAAGCTAAGGTGCTGATTTCCTGCCTGTTTTCATGTTTAGTTTTCCGAAGCTTAGACAGGTGAGTAAGAGATGCTTCATGTCTCGTGGCTGTTACCATTCAGTGTGATACTCTGCTGTGATATTCTGTAAACATATTAACTTTTGATTTTCAGGAGTTTTTTTCGGGCAGTGTATGACGGGAAGGAGTGATCCTTGGATGGCAAGCAAGCATTTTAACAGCGTAACTGTGACTGAGCATTAGAAACACTGCAGACTGTTGCTGATATTTGTGTGTTGTTGTATTTCTTTCTATTCATCGACATGTCAGAATGAACTGCTGATACAAAATTTGTGGCTGTGAGCACTTTGAATTATGTCTGGACTTGTAAGATGATTGACAGTTAGTACACAGATCATTTGTTGTATATATTATTTATTTTTTTTCCATCTGTATATGATTCTTTCTGTGTGTTTTTATTTTTGTGCCATACAAACCAGTTCCTATTTCATTTTATGTTCATTTGAGATTTGAGCAGCATAATATGAACAAAATACTTACATTGTTTATCTCTACAATTGTCATATTGTTTTGTTGTGTATGAATATTTTTATTATTTTGCTTCTGGATTATATTATGTTGCCCAGTGATTTGCACAATGTATAATATGATGTGTGGGATACATCATACAAACTGTTTTTGTTATAGTACAAACCCATGTATACCAACTCATGGGATACATCATACAAACTGTTTTTGTTATAGTACAAACCCATGTATACCAACTCGTTGGATACATCATACAAACTGTTTTTGTTATAGTACAAACCCATGTATACCAACTCGTTGGATACATCATACAAACTGTTTTTGTTATAGTACAAACCCATGTATACCAACACGGTACAGTACTGGCTAGGTACATTAAGAACAGTACAACTTGTTTGAGAAGTCAGTAAGTAATGATTCCCTCACAATGTGATACAGAATGCTAGAGATTTTAAGTGTACCGGGGCAATCACTTTCTTACCAGCATTGTGTTTTGTTTTGCTATAGGTACTATGTTTACAGCTGTGTACTTAACAAACTGGTCTGCCACCTGTCTTCAAGCCTGAAATTTTCACCATTAATAATCGATGTTAGTGTTAGATCATATATTGGATGAGTTTGTATGTAGCCATGGTAACGGGTCCACGTAACTGGTCAGTTGCCATGACAACATATCAAATGCTTGATCACAATCTACTATGCAGTAAAGTTTTTTTCCTCGATGTTGCTGTATCACCTTTCTATTTGTTGGGATGTAGTGAGCTCTGTCTGTGCGCAGGTTTGTGGAGTCAGACAACTGACCAATCTGTGATGTCGGTACAAGTTCTCTGGTTCACAATGTGAGCTGGATGCAGACACAGAGGGGATTGTAATGTGTCGCGGTACTCCATGTCACAAACCATCACGGATTGTAATGCGTCGCGGTACTCCGTGTCACAAACCATCACGGATTGTAATGTGTCGCGGTATTCCGTGTCACAAACCATCACGGATTGTAATGTGTCGCGGTACTCCGTGTCACAAACCATCACGGATTGTAATGTGTCGCGGTACTCCGTGTCACAAACCATCACGGATTGTAATGTGTCGCGGTACTCCGTGTCACAAACCATCACGGATTGTAATGTGTCGCGGTACTCCGTGTCACAAACCATCACGGATTGTAATGCGTCGCGGTACTCCGTGTCACAAACCATCACGGATTGTAATGTGTCGCGGTACTCTGTGTCACAAACCAAAACTCAGACAGTCGGTAATGTATGGAATTGTGGTGTATTGAGAAGGGACCAGGTCAATGGTGGGTCAGCGTTAGCTTGTATCAATTGTTCACGACAGGGTGTTGAAAGGCCAAACATTTTATTCTTTTCATTTTCGAGGGTAACCATAGCAAGCAGTCATATCTTGCATTTGCAGCTAATGGTCCATTCCGTCCAAAGTTCTATGCCACATTGATGCTTTGTCAATAAAATTATAGACCAAAGGAATTTTCATGCCGACATTAATACCTGTTCATATTTTATTAGTATTGAAGATTATGTAAATAAATTCTTCATTTAATGAAGAACTTATCAATGTCCTTGCCAGTTTATGTACATGAATGTGAAGGATAAATTTATATTTTGACACCCATGAGATGCCCTCATACCTATTCACAGCTGTTAGTGTTGAGTTTAATAAATATAGTTATTATATTGTGCACATTTGAAGTTTTACTTGTGGAAACAACACATTGACCAGTTACATGACTGCTATAAACATAGCAATTGGTACAATACACACGTAAAATCACAATTTCACAATTTCGTACCTATGGTTCGATAACCTATTGTCATCCCTTTGTGTCCGTTCATCCAGTGTAAACATTTTTATCCTGAAGTTTACGGTCGAATATTTTTGAAATTTTGCACAAAAATGCATAAAGTGGTAATGGTGACATTGAAGTTCACACAGATGACCTTGATTGGTAAATCTCAAGGTCATAATATTATGTTTGCACTGATAACCTTGATTGGTAAATCTCAAGGTCATAATATACTATGTTCACACTGATAACCTTGATTGGTAAATCTCAAGGTCATAATATTATGTTCACACTGATAACCTTGATTGGTAAATCTCAAGGTCATAATATTATGTTCACACTGATAACCTTGATTGGTAAATCTCAAGGTCATAATATTATGTTTGCACTGATAACCTTGATTGGTAAATCTCAAGGTCATAATATACTATGTTCACACTGATAACCTTGATTGGTAAATCTCAAGGTCATAATATTATGTTCACACTGATAACCTTGATTGGTAAATCTCAAGGTCATAATATTATGTTCACACTGATAACCTTGATTGGTAAATCTCGAGGTCATAATATTATGTTCACACTGATAACCTTGATTGGTAAATCTCAAGGTCATAATATTATGTTCACACTGATAACCTTGATTGGTAAATCTCAAGGTCATAATATTATGTTCACACTGATAACCTTGATTGGTAAATCTCAAGGTCATAATATTATGTTCACACTGATAACCTTGATTGGTAAATCTCAAGTTACCTGTCATGGCCAAACCCAAAATTAACCTATCGCCGAACTAGTTTGTCTGAGTCTTTTGCATCATTTTCGACGCATTCTGCAAAACGTTATTATTGGTCAGAGAGAAATTTGCTGACGTAATTTGTGCAACTCGGACAACTTTCAGGGGCTCTGGCGATAGGTCAATTGTCTGGTAACCTATCTTAGCCTTTGGACTAATTTTTGTCAAAAAAACACTAAATTTTGGACCTATGTGGCCATTTTCCCAAGGGCTAAAATAGGTTACCGGACAATTTTGTATACAATGTATATTCGTAATACAAATATAATGTCTATCTACAAGTACTTTGTCCGTAAAGGCCAAATTACACATTTCAGTTCAGGCGTGACCTTGAGATTTAGCCTTCAAGGTGGACCGAAGTCAACCTGAAGGTCACTAAAATATGTACTATATATGACTTCCTATATGCTAATCCTAACGTGTATGTGTAATTGTTTTAGCTCCACAGGCCGATTTACACATTTGGTGTCAGATGTGATATTGAGATTTAGTATTCAAGGTCATCTGAGGTCAAAGACAATGTCACCAAAAGCCCTCCTATATGCTCATAATATAAACATAACCCTTATCTACAAGCATTTTGTCTGTACAGGCCAATTTATACGTTTCATAGCCCCGTGACCTTGAGATTTAGCCTTCAAGGTCATCTGAGGTCAACCTCAATGTCACCAAAAGATGCACCATATATGACTTCCTATATGCTTATAATACAAACCTAAGCCCTATGTACAAGCGTTTTTG
The DNA here is from genome assembly GCA_949152475.1 of Terebella lapidaria. Taxonomy (NCBI): domain Eukaryota; kingdom Metazoa; phylum Annelida; class Polychaeta; order Terebellida; family Terebellidae; genus Terebella; species Terebella lapidaria. Next base: position 99,809,037 of record OX424555.1, read on the forward strand.
CCCCATAATGGTTTAGTTTTCACCGGATTGAAGAAGTGTCAATCATGGGAACTGAAGTGCAGAAATAGAAATCACAAGCAAGAAAATGTAAACTTCATGCCATTGAACAACACTGAGAACAATACACTAACAGAACATCTAAGACATGCTATTTATTTGCTACGGAAGCACTATCTGCACTTTTAGGCAATGTATATGATTTGACATTCACACAAATTTGATTAAATATTTGAGAATTTTTGCTCACAATTGAATATGAGGTTTGAAAATATATAAGAAAACCCTACAAAAGTCACATTCTCACAGTGCTGGATTCGCCCATGGACCACTGCTGACGGGACAAGGCGATCCGTAGCTCAGTCGGGACTCCTGGACGTTCCCGTATAAATCTTCTCAACGCTGTGGTTTGTCTTTAGCTCTGTCCTGATTGCCTGGACGACGCCGTGGTTTGTCCCTAGCTCTGCCCTGATTGCCTGGACGACCCCGTGGTTTGTCCCTACCTCTGTCCTGATTGCCTGGACGACCCCGTGGTTTGTCCCTAGCTCTGTCCTGATTGCCTGGACGACGCCGTGGTTTGTCCCTAGCTCTGCCCTGATTGCCTGGACGACGCCATGGTTTGTCCCTAGCTCTGTCCTGATTGCCAGGACGACCCCGTGGTTTGTCCCTAGCTCTGCCCTGATTGCCTGGACGACGCCGTGGTTTGTCACTAGCTCTGTCCTGATCGCCTGGACGACCCCGTGGTTTGTCCCTACCTCTGTCCTGATTGCCTGGATGAGGCCGTGGTTTGTCTCTAGCTCTGTCCTGATTGCCTGGATGAGGCCGTGGTTTGTCCCAACCTCTGTCCTGATTGCCTGGATGAGGCCGTGGTTTGTCTCTAGCTCTGTCCTGATTGCCTGGATGAGTCCGTGGTTTGTCCCTACCTCTGTCCTGATTGCCTGGATGAGGCCGTGGTTTGTCTCTAGCTCTGTCCTGATTGCCTGGATGAGGCCGTGGTTTGTCACTACCTCTGTCCTGATTGCCTGGATGAGGCCGTGATTTGTCTCTAGCTCTGTCCTGATTGCCTGGATGAGGCCGTGGTTTGTCTCTAGCTCTGTCCTGATTGCCTGGATGAGGCCGTGGTTTGTCACTACCTCTGTCCTGATTGCCTGGATGAGGCCGTGGTTTGTCTCTAGCTCTGTCCTGATTGCCTGGATGAGGCCGTGGTTTGTCCCTACCTCTGTCCTGATTGCCTGGATGAGGCCGTGGTTTTTCTCTACCTCTGTCCTGATTGCCTGGATGAGGCCGTGGTTTGTCTCTACCTCTGTCCTGATTGCCTGGACGACCCCGCGGTTTGTCACTAGCTCTGTCCTGATTGCCTGGACGACCCCGCGGTTTGTCACTAGCTCTGCCCTGATTGCCTGGACGACCCCGCAGTTTGTAACTAGCTCTGTCCTGATTGCCTGGACGACCCCATTGTTTGTCCCTAGCTTTGTCCTGATTGCCTGAACGACGGTATGGTTTGTCCCTACCTCTGTCCTGATTGCCTGGACGACCTCGTGGTTTGTCCCTAGCTCTGTCCTGATTGCCTGGACGACACCGTGGTTTGTCACTAGCTCTGTCCTGATTGCCTGGACGACACCGTGGTTTGTCACTAGCTCTGTCCTGATTGCCTGGACGACCCCGCGGTTTGTCACTACCTCTGTCCTGATTGCTTGGACGCCGCCGTGGTTTGTCACTAGCTCTGTCCTGATTGCCTGGACGACCCCGTGGTTTGTCACTAGCTCTGTCCTGATTGCCTGGACGACCCCGTGGTTTGTCCCTAGCTCTGTCCTGATTGCCTGGACGACCCCGTGGTTTGTCACTAGCTCTGTCCTGATTGCCTGGACGACACCGTGGTTTGTCACTACCTCTGTCCTGATTGCTTGGACGCCGCCGTGGTTTGTCACTAGCTCTGTCCTGATTGCCTGGACGACACCGTGGTTTGTCCCTAGCTCTGTCCTCATTGCCTGGACGACCCCGTGGTTTGTCACTACCTCTGTCCTGATTGCTTGGACGCCGCCGTGGTTTGTCACTAGCTCTGCCCTGATTGCCTGGACGACCCCGTGGTTTGTCCCTAGCTCTGCCCTCATTGCCTGGACGACCCCGTGGTTTGTCACTAGCTCTGCCCTGATTGCCTGGACGACCCCGTGGTTTGTCCCTAGCTCTGCCCTCATTGCCTGGACGACCCCGTGGTTTGTCCCTAGCTCTGTCCTGATTGCCTGGACGACCCCGTGGTTTGTCCCTAGCTCTGCCCTCATTGCCTGGACGACCCCGTGGTTTGTCACTAGCTCTGTCCTGATTGCTTGGACGCCGCCGTGGTTTGTCCCTAGCTCTGTCCTGATTGCCTGGACGACCCCGTGGTTTGTCCCTAGCTCTGCCCTCATTGCCTGGACGACCCCGTGCTTTGTCACTAGCTCTGTCCTGATTGCTTGGACGCCGCCGTGGTTTGTCCCTAGCTCTGTCCTGATTGCCTGGACGACCCCGTGGTTTGTCCCTAGCTCTGCCCTCATTGCATTGACGACCCCGTGGTTTGTCACTAGCTCTGTCCTGATTGCCTGTACGACACCGTGGTTTGTCACTAGCTCTGTCCTGATTGCCTGGACGACCCCGTGGTTTGTCACTAGCTCTGTCCTGATTGCCTGGACGACACCGTGGTTTGTCACTAGCTCTGTCCTGATTGCCTGGACGACCTCGTGGTTTGTCACTAGCTCTGTCCTGATTGCCTGGACGACACCGTGGTTTGTCACTAGCTCTGTCCTGATTGCCTGGACGACCCCGCGGTTTGTCACTAGCTCTGCCCTGATTGCCTGGATGAGGCCGTGGTTTGTCACTACCTCTGTCCTGATTGCCTGGATGAGGCCGTGATTTGTCTCTAGCTCTGTCCTGATTGCCTGGATGAGGCCGTGGTTTGTCTCTAGCTCTGTCCTGATTGCCTGGATGAGGCCGTGGTTTGTCACTACCTCTGTCCTGATTGCCTGGATGAGGCCGTGGTTTGTCTCTAGCTCTGTCCTGATTGCCTGGATGAGGCCGTGGTTTGTCCTTACCTCTGTCCTGATTGCCTGGATGAGGCCGTGGTTTTTCTCTACCTCTGTCCTGATTGCCTGGATGAGGCCGTGGTTTGTCTCTACCTCTGTCCTGATTGCCTGGACGACCCCGCGGTTTGTCACTAGCTCTGTCCTGATTGCCTGGACGACCCCGCGGTTTGTCACTAGCTCTGCCCTGATTGCCTGGACGACCCCGCAGTTTGTAACTAGCTCTGTCCTGATTGCCTGGACGACCCCATTGTTTGTCCCTAGCTTTGTCCTGATTGCCTGAACGACGGTATGGTTTGTCCCTACCTCTGTCCTGATTGCCTGGACGACCTCGTGGTTTGTCCCTAGCTCTGTCCTGATTGCCTGGACGACACCGTGGTTTGTCACTAGCTCTGTCCTGATTGCCTGGACGACACCGTGGTTTGTCACTAGCTCTGTCCTGATTGCCTGGACGACCCCGCGGTTTGTCACTACCTCTGTCCTGATTGCTTGGACGCCGCCGTGGTTTGTCACTAGCTCTGTCCTGATTGCCTGGACGACCCCGTGGTTTGTCACTAGCTCTGTCCTGATTGCCTGGACGACCCCGTGGTTTGTCCCTAGCTCTGTCCTGATTGCCTGGACGACCCCGTGGTTTGTCACTAGCTCTGTCCTGATTGCCTGGATGAGGCCGTGGTTTGTCTCTAGCTCTGTCCTGATTGCCTGGACGACCCCGTGGTTTGTCCCTACCTCTGTCCTGATTCCCTGGACGACACCGTGGTTTGTCACTACCTCTGTCCTGATTGCTTGGACGCCGCCGTGGTTTGTCACTAGCTATGCCCTCATTGCCTGGACGACCCCGTGGTTTGTCACTACCTCTGTCCTGATTGCTTGGACGCCGCCGTGGTTTGTCACTACCTCTGTCCTGATTGCCTGGACGACCCCGTGGTTTGTCACTAGCTCTGTCCTGATTGCCTGGACGACACCGTGGTTTGTCACTAGCTCTGTCCTGATTGCCTGGACGACACCGTGGTTTGTCACTACCTCTGTCCTGATTGCTTGGACGCCGCCGTGGTTTGTCACTAGCTCTGTCCTGATTGCCTGGACGACACCGTGGTTTGTCACTACCTCTGTCCTGATTGCTTGGACGCCGCCGTGGTTTGTCACTAGCTCTGTCCTGATTGCCTGGACGACACCGTGGTTTGTCACTACCTCTGTCCTGATTGCCTGGATGAGGCCGTGATTTGTCTCTAGCTCTGTCCTGATTGCCTGGATGAGGCCGTGGTTTGTCTCTAGCTCTGTCCTGATTGCCTGGATGAGGCCGTGGTTTGTCACTACCTCTGTCCTGATTGCCTGGATGAGGCCGTGGTTTGTCTCTAGCTCTGTCCTGATTGCCTGGATGAGGCCGTGGTTTGTCCCTACCTCTGTCCTGATTGCCTGGATGAGGCCGTGGTTTTTCTCTACCTCTGTCCTGATTGCGTGGATGAGGCCGTGGTTTGTCTCTACCTCTGTCCTGATTGCCTGGACGACCCCGCGGTTTGTCACTAGCTCTGTCCTGATTGCCTGGACGACCCCGCGGTTTGTCACTAGCTCTGCCCTGATTGCCTGAACGACCCCGCAGTTTGTAACTAGCTCTATCCTGATTGCCTGGACGACCCCATTGTTTGTCCCTAGCTTTGTCCTGATTGCCTGAACGACGGTATGGTTTGTCCCTACCTCTGTCCTGATTGCCTGGTCGACCTCGTGGTTTGTCCCTAGCTCTGTCCTGATTGCCTGGACGACACCGTGGTTTGTCACTAGCTCTGTCCTGATTGCCTGGACGACACCGTGGTTTGTCACTAGCTCTGTCCTGATTGCCTGGACGACCCCGCGGTTTGTCACTACCTCTGTCCTGATTGCTTGGACGCCGCCGTGGTTTGTCACTAGCTCTGTCCTGATTGCCTGGACGACCCCGTGGTTTGTCACTAGCTCTGTCCTGATTGCCTGGACGACCCCGTGGTTTGTCCCTAGCTCTGTCCTGATTGCCTGGACGACCCCGTGGTTTGTCACTAGCTCTGTCCTGATTGCCTGGAGGAGGCCGTGGTTTGTCTCTAGCTCTGTCCTGATTGCCTGGACAACCCCGTGGTTTGTCCCTACCTCTGTCCTGATTGCCTGGACGACACCGTGGTTTGTCACTACCTCTGTCCTGATTGCTTGGACGCCGCCGTGGTTTGTCACTAGCTATGCCCTCATTGCCTGGACGACCCCGTGGTTTGTCACTACCTCTGTCCTGATTGCTTGGACGCCGCCGTGGTTTGTCACTACCTCTGTCCTGATTGCCTGGACGACCCCGTGGTTTGTCACTAGCTCTGTCCTGATTGCCTGGACGACACCGTGGTTTGTCACTAGCTCTGTCCTGATTGCCTGGACGACACCGTGGTTTGTCACTACCTCTGTCCTGATTGCTTGGACGCCGCCGTGGTTTGTCACTAGCTCTGTCCTGATTGCCTGGACGACACCGTGGTTTGTCACTACCTCTGTCCTGATTGCTTGGACGCCGCCGTGGTTTGTCACTAGCTCTGTCCTGATTGCCTCGACGACCCCGTGGTTTGTCACTAGCTCTGTCCTGATTGCCTGGACGACGCCATGATTTGTCCCTCGCTCTGTCCTGAATGCCTGGACGACCCCGTGGTTTGTCACTACCTCTGTCCTGATTGCTTGGACGACCCCGTGGTTTGTCACTAGCTCTGTCCTGATTGCTTGGACGACGCCGTGGTTTGTCACTAGCTCTGTCCTGATTGCCTGGACGACGCCGTGGTTTGTCACTACCTCTGTCCTGATTGCCTGGACGACGCCGTGGTTTGTCACTACTTCTGCCCTCATTGCCTGGACGACACCGTGGTTTGTCGCTAGCTCTGTCCTGATTGCTTGGACGACGCCGTGGTTTGTCACTACCTCTGTCCTGATTGCTTGGACGACGCCGTGGTTTGTCACTACCTCTGTCCTGATTGCCTGGACGACGCCGTGGTTTGTCACTACCTCTGCCCTCATTGCCTGGACGACACCGTGGTTTGTCACTACCTCTGTCCTGATTGCTTGGACGCCGCCGTGGTTTGTCACTAGCTCTGCCCTGATTGCTTGGACGACGCCGTGGTTTGTCACTACCTCTGTCCTGATTGCTTGGACGACGCCGTGGTTTGTCACTACCTCTGTCTTGATTGCTTGGACGCCGCCGTGGTTTGTCACTACCTCTGTCCTGATTGCTTGGACGCCGCCGTGGTTTGTCACTAGCTATGCCCTCATTGCCTGGACGACCCCGTGGTTTGTCACTACCTCTGTCCTGATTGCTTGGACGCCGCCGTGGTTTGTCACTAGCTCTGCCCTGATTGCTTGGACGCCGCCGTGGTTTGTCACTACCTCTGTCCTGATTGCCTGGACGACGCCGTGGTTTGTCACTACCTCTGCCCTCATTGCCTGGACGACCCCGTGGTTTGTCACTAGCTCTGTCCTGATTGCCTGGACGACCCCGCGGTTTGTCACTACCTCTGTCCTGATTGCTTGGACGCCGCCGTGGTTTGTCACTAGCTCTGTTCTGATTGCCTGGACGACCCCGTGGTTTGTCACTAGCTCTGTCCTGATTGCCTGGACGACCCCGTGGTTTGTCCCTAGCTCTGTCCTGATTGCCTGGACGACCCCGTGGTTTGTCACTAGCTCTGTCCTGATTGCCTGGATGAGGCCGTGGTTTGTCTCTAGCTCTGTCCTGATTGCCTGGACGACCCCGTGGTTTGTCCCTACCTCTGTCCTGATTGCCTGGACGACACCGTGGTTTGTCACTACCTCTGTCCTGATTGCTTGGACGCCGCCGTGGTTTGTCACTAGCTATGCCCTCATTGCCTGGACGACCCCGTGGTTTGTCACTACCTCTGTCCTGATTGCTTGGACGCCGCCGTGGTTTGTCACTACCTCTGTCCTGATTGCCTGGACGACCCCGTGGTTTGTCACTAGCTCTGTCCTGATTGCCTGGACGACCCCGTGGTTTGTCCCTAGCTCTGTCCTGATTGCCTGGACGACCCCGTGGTTTGTCACTAGCTCTGTCCTGATTGCCTGGAGGAGGCCGTGGTTTGTCTCTAGCTCTGTCCTGATTGCCTGGACAACCCCGTGGTTTGTCCCTACCTCTGTCCTGATTGCCTGGACGACACCGTGGTTTGTCACTACCTCTGTCCTGATTGCTTGGACGCCGCCGTGGTTTGTCACTAGCTATGCCCTCATTGCCTGGACGACCCCGTGGTTTGTCACTACCTCTGTCCTGATTGCTTGGACGCCGCCGTGGTTTGTCACTACCTCTGTCCTGATTGCCTGGACGACCCCGTGGTTTGTCACTAGCTCTGTCCTGATTGCCTGGACGACACCGTGGTTTGTCACTAGCTCTGTCCTGATTGCCTGGACGACACCGTGGTTTGTCACTACCTCTGTCCTGATTGCTTGGACGCCGCCGTGGTTTGTCACTAGCTCTGTCCTGATTGCCTGGACGACACCGTGGTTTGTCACTACCTCTGTCCTGATTGCTTGGACGCCGCCGTGGTTTGTCACTAGCTCTGTCCTGATTGCCTGGACGACCCCGTGGTTTGTCACTAGCTCTGTCCTGATTGCCTGGACGACGCCATGATTTGTCCCTCGCTCTGTCCTGAATGCCTGGACGACCCCGTGGTTTGTCACTACCTCTGTCCTGATTGCTTGGACGACCCCGTGGTTTGTCACTAGCTCTGTCCTGATTGCTTGGACGACGCCGTGGTTTGTCACTAGCTCTGTCCTGATTGCCTGGACGACGCCGTGGTTTGTCACTACCTCTGTCCTGATTGCCTGGACGACGCCGTGGTTTGTCACTACTTCTGCCCTCATTGCCTGGACGACACCGTGGTTTGTCACTAGCTCTGTCCTGATTGCTTGGACGACGCCGTGGTTTGTCACTACCTCTGTCCTGATTGCTTGGACGACGCCGTGGTTTGTCACTACCTCTGTCCTGATTGCCTGGACGACGCCGTGGTTTGTCACTACCTCTGCCCTCATTGCCTGGACGACACCGTGGTTTGTCACTACCTCTGTCCTGATTGCTTGGACGCCGCCGTGGTTTGTCACTAGCTCTGCCCTGATTGCTTGGACGACGCCGTGGTTTGTCACTACCTCTGTCCTGATTGCTTGGACGACGCCGTGGTTTGTCACTACCTCTGTCTTGATTGCTTGGACGCCGCCGTGGTTTGTCACTACCTCTGTCCTGATTGCTTGGACGCCGCCGTGGTTTGTCACTAGCTATGCCCTCACTGCCTGGACGACCCCGTGGTTTGTCACTACCTCTGTCCTGATTGCTTGGACGCCGCCGTGGTTTGTCACTAGCTCTGCCCTGATTGCTTGGACGCCGCCGTGGTTTGTCACTACCTCTGTCCTGATTGCCTGGACGACGCCGTGGTTTGTCACTACCTCTGCCCTCATTGCCTGGACGACCCCGTGGTTTGTCACTAGCTCTGCCCTGATTGCTTGGACGCCGCCGTGGTTTGTCACGAGCTTTGCCCTGATTGCCTGGACGACCCCGTGGTTTGTCACTAGCTCTGTCCTGATTGCCTGGACGACACCGTGGTTTGTCACTACCTCTGTCCTGATTGCTTGGACGCCGCCGTGGTTTGTCACTAGCTCTGCCCTGATTGCCTGGACGACGCCGTGGTTTGTCACTAGCTCTGTCCTGATTGCCTGGATGACGCCGTGGTTTGTCACTAGCTCTGTCCTGATTGCCTGGACGACACCGTGGTTTGTCACTAGCTCTGTCCTGATTGCCTGGACGACACCGTGGTTTGTCACTAGCTCTGTCCTGATTGCCTGGACGACCCCGTGGTTTGTCCCTAGCTCTGCCCTCATTGCCTGGACGACCCCGTGGTTTGTCACTAGCTCTGTCCTGATTGCTTGGACGCCGCCGTGGTTTGTCCCTAGCTCTGTCCTGATTGCCTGGACGACCCCGTGGTTTGTCCCTAGCTCTGCCCTCATTGCCTGGACGACCCCGTGCTTTGTCACTAGCTCTGTCCTGATTGCTTGGACGCCGCCGTGGTTTGTCCCTAGCTCTGTCCTGATTGCCTGGACGACCCCGTGGTTTGTCCCTAGCTCTGCCCTCATTGCCTGGACGACCCCGTGGTTTGTCACTAGCTCTGTCCTGATTGCCTGTACGACACCGTGGTTTGTCACTAGCTCTGTCCTGATTGCCTGGACGACCCCGTGGTTTGTCACTAGCTCTGTCCTGATTGCCTGGACGACACCGTGGTTTGTCACTAGCTCTGTCCTGATTGCCTGGACGACCCCGTGGATTGTCACTAGCTCTGTCCTGATTGCCTGGACGACACCGTGGTTTGTCACTAGCTCTGTCCTGATTGCCTGGACGACCCCGTGGTTTGTCACTAGCTCTGTCCTGATTGCCTGGATGAGGCCGTGGTTTGTCACTACCTCTGTCCTGATTGCCTGGATGAGGCCGTGATTTGTCTCTAGCTCTGTCCTGATTGCCTGGATGAGGCCGTGGTTTGTCTCTAGCTCTGTCCTGATTGCCTGGATGAGGCCGTGGTTTGTCACTACCTCTGTCCTGATTGCCTGGATGAGGCCGTGGTTTGTCTCTAGCTCTGTCCTGATTGCCTGGATGAGGCCGTGGTTTGTCCCTACCTCTGTCCTGATTGCCTGGATGAGGCCGTGGTTTTTCTCTACCTCTGTCCTGATTGCCTGGATGAGGCCGTGGTTTGTCTCTACCTCTGTCCTGATTGCCTGGACGACCCCGCGGTTTGTCACTAGCTCTGTCCTGATTGCCTGGACGACCCCGCGGTTTGTCACTAGCTCTGCCCTGATTGCCTGGACGACACCGCAGTTTGTAACTAGCTCTGTCCTGATTGCCTGGACGACCCCATTGTTTGTCCCTAGCTTTGTCCTGATTGCCTGAACGACGGTATGGTTTGTCCCTACCTCTGTCCTGATTGCCTGGACGACCTCGTGGTTTGTCCCTAGCTCTGTCCTGATTGCCTGGACGACACCGTGGTTTGTCACTAGCTCTGTCCTGATTGCCTGGACGACACCGTGGTTTGTCACTAGCTCTGTCCTGATTGCCTGGACGACCCCGCGGTTTGTCACTACCTCTGTCCTGATTGCTTGGACGCCGCCGTGGTTTGTCACTAGCTCTGTTCTGATTGCCTGGACGACCCCGTGGTTTGTCACTAGCTCTGTCCTGATTGCCTGGACGACCCCGTGGTTTGTCCCTAGCTCTGTCCTGATTGCCTGGACGACCCCGTGGTTTATCACTAGCTCTGTCCTGATTGCCTGGATGAGGCCGTGGTTTGTCTCTAGCTCTGTCCTGATTGCCTGGACGACCCCGTGGTTTGTCCCTACCTCTGTCCTGATTGCCTGGACGACACCGTGGTTTGTCACTACCTCTGTCCTGATTGCTTGGACGCCGCCATGGTTTGTCACTAGCTATGCCCTCATTGCCTGGACGACCCCGTGGTTTGTCACTACCTCTGTCCTGATTGCTTGGACGCCGCCGTGGTTTGTCACTACCTCTGTCCTGATTGCCTGGACGACCCCGTGGTTTGTCACTAGCTCTGTCCTGATTGCCTGGACGACACCGTGGTTTGTCACTAGCTCTGTCCTGATTGCCTGGACGACACCGTGGTTTGTCACTACCTCTGTCCTGATTGCTTGGACGCCGCCGTGGTTTGTCACTAGCTCTGTCCTGATTGCCTGGACGACACCGTGGTTTGTCACTACCTCTGTCCTGATTGCTTGGACGCCGCCGTGGTTTGTCACTAGCTCTGTCCTGATTGCCTGGACGACCCCGTGGTTTGTCACTAGCTCTGTCCTGATTGCCTGGACGACGCCATGATTTGTCCCTCGCTCTGTCCTGAATGCCTGGACGACCCCGTGGTTTGTCACTACCTCTGTCCTGATTGCTTGGACGACCCCGTGGTTTGTCACTAGCTCTGTCCTGATTGCTTGGACGACGCCGTGGTTTGTCACTAGCTCTGTCCTGATTGCCTGGACGACGCCGTGGTTTGTCACTACCTCTGTCCTGATTGCCTGGACGACGCCGTGGTTTGTCACTACCTGTGCCCTCATTGCCTGGACGACACCGTGGTTTGTCACTAGCTCTGTCCTGATTGCTTGGACGACGCCGTGGTTTGTCACTACCTCTGTCCTGATTGCTTGGACGACGCCGTGGTTTGTCACTACCTCTGTCCTGATTGCCTGGACGACGCCGTGGTTTGTCACTACCTCTGCCCTCATTGCCTGGACGACACCGTGGTTTGTCACTACCTCTGTCCTGATTGCTTGGACGCCGCCGTGGTTTGTCACTACCTCTGTCCTGATTGCTTGGACGCCGCCGTGGTTTGTCACTAGCTCTGCCCTGATTGCTTGGACGACGCCGTGGTTTGTCACTACCTCTGTCCTGATTGCTTGGACGACGCCGTGGTTTGTCACTACCTCTGTCCTGATTGCTTGGACGCCGCCGTGGTTTGTCACTACCTCTGTCCTGATTGCTTGGACGCCGCCGTGGTTTGTCACTAGCTATGCCCTCATTGCCTGGACGACCCCGTGGTTTGTCACTACCTCTGTCCTGATTGCTTGGACGCCGCCGTGGTTTGTCACTAGCTCTGCCCTGATTGCTTGGACGCCGCCGTGGTTTGTCACTACCTCTGTCCTGATTGCCTGGACGACGCCGTGGTTTGTCACTACCTCTGCCCTCATTGCCTGGACGACCCCGTGGTTTGTCACTAGCTCTGCCCTGATTGCTTGGACGCCGCCGTGGTTTGTCACGAGCTTTGCCCTGATTGCCTGGACGACCCCGTGGCTTGTCACTACCTCTGTCCTGATTGCTTGGACGCCGCCGTGGTTTGTCACTAGCTTTGCCCTGATTGCCTGGACGACGCCGTGGTTTCTCACTAGCTCTGTCCTGATTGCCTGGATGACGATGTGGTTTGTCACTAGCTCTGTCCTGATTGCCTGGACGACACCGTGGTTTGTCACTAGCTCTGTCCTGATTGCCTGGACGACACCGTGGTTTGTCACTAGCTCTGTCCTGATTGCCTGGACGACCCCGTGGTTTGTCCCTAGCTCAGCCCTCATTGCCTGGACGACCCCGTGGTTTGTCACTAGCTCTGTCCTGATTGCTTGGACGCCGCCGTGGTTTGTCCCTAGCTCTGTCCTGATTGCCTGGACGACCCCGTGGTTTGTCCCTAGCTCTGCCCTCATTGCCTGGACGACCCCGTGCTTTGTCACTAGCTCTGTCCTGATTGCTTGGACGCCGCCGTGGTTTGTCCCTAGCTCTGTCCTGATTGCCTGGACGACCCCGTGGTTTGTCCCTAGCTCTGCCCTCATTGCCTGGACGACCCCGTGGTTTGTCACTAGCTCTGTCCTGATTGCCTGTACGACACCGTGGTTTGTCACTAGCTCTGTCCTGATTGCCTGCACGACCCCGTGGTTTGTCACTAGCTCTGTCCTGATTGCCTGTACGACACCGTGGTTTGTCACTAGCTCTGTCCTGATTGCCTGGACGACACCATGGTTTGTCACTACCTCTGTCCTGATTGCTTGAACGCCGCCGTGGTTTGTCACTAGCTTTGCCCTGATTGCCTGGACGACGCCGTGGTTTGTCACTAGCTCTGTCCTGATTGCCTGGATGACGATGTGGTTTGTCACTAGCTCTGTCCTGATTGCCTGGACGACACCGTGGTTTGTCACTAGCTCTGTCCTGATTGCCTGGACGACACCGTGGTTTGTCACTAGCTCTGTCCTGATTGCCTGGACGACCCCGTGGTTTGTCCCTAGCTCTGCCCTCATTGCCTGGACGACCCCGTGGTTTGTCACTAGCTCTGTCCTGATTGCTTGGACGCCGCCGTGGTTTGTCCCTAGCTCTGTCCTGATTGCCTGGACGACCCCGTGGTTTGTCCCTAGCTCTGCCCTCATTGCCTGGACGACCCCGTGCTTTGTCACTAGCTCTGTCCTGATTGCTTGGACGACGCCGTGGTTTGTCCCTAGCTCTGTCCTGATTGCCTGGACGACCCCGTGGTTTGTCCCTAGCTCTGCCCTCATTGCCTGGACGACCCCGTGGTTTGTCACTAGCTCTGTCCTGATTGCCTGTACGACACCGTGGTTTGTCACTAGCTCTGTCCTGATTGCCTGGACGACCCCGTGGTTTGTCACTAGCTCTGTCCTGATTGCCTGGACGACACCGTGGTTTGTCACTAGCTCTGTCCTGATTGCCTGGACGACCCCGTGGTTTGTCACTAGCTCTGTCCTGATTGCCTGGACGACACCGTGGTTTGTCACTAGCTCTGTCCTGATTGCCTGGACGACCCCGTGGTTTGTCACTAGCTCTGTCCTGATTGCCTGGATGAGGCCGTGGTTTGTCACTACCTCTGTCCTGATTGCCTGGATGAGGCCGTGATTTGTCTCTAGCTCTGTCCTGATTGCCTGGATGAGGCCGTGGTTTGTCTCTAGCTCTGTCCTGATTGCCTGGATGAGGCCGTGGTTTGTCACTACCTCTGTCCTGATTGCCTGGATGAGGCCGTGGTTTGTCTCTAGCTCTGTCCTGATTGCCTGGATGAGGCCGTGGTTTGTCCCTACCTCTGTCCTGATTGCCTGGATGAGGCCGTGGTTTTTCTCTACCTCTGTCCTGATTGCCTGGATGAGGCCGTGGTTTGTCTCTACCTCTGTCCTGATTGCCTGGACGACCCCGCGGTTTGTCACTAGCTCTGTCCTGATTGCCTGGACGACCCCGCGGTTTGTCACTAGCTCTGCCCTGATTGCCTGGACGACCCCGCAGTTTGTAACTAGCTCTGTCCTGATTGCTTGGACGACCCCATTGTTTGTCCCTAGCTTTGTCCTGATTGCCTGAACGACGGTATGGTTTGTCCCTACCTCTGTCCTGATTGCCTGGACGACCTCGTGGTTTGTCCCTAGCTCTGTCCTGATTGCCTGGACGACACCGTGGTTTGTCACTAGCTCTGTCCTGATTGCCTGGACGACACCGTGGTTTGTCACTAGCTCTGTCCTGATTGCCTGGACGACCCCGCGGTTTGTCACTACCTCTGTCCTGATTGCTTGGACGCCGCCGTGGTTTGTCACTAGCTCTGTCCTGATTGCCTGGACGACCCCGTGGTTTGTCACTAGCTCTGTCCTGATTGCCTGGACGACCCCGTGGTTTGTCCCTAGCTCTGTCCTGATTGCCTGGACGACCCCGTGGTTTGTCACTAGCTCTGTCCTGATTGCCTGGATGAGGCCGTGGTTTGTCTCTAGCTCTGTCCTGATTGCCTGGACGACCCCGTGGTTTGTCCCTACCTCTGTCCTGATTGCCTGGACGACACCGTGGTTTGTCACTACCTCTGTCCTGATTGCTTGGACGCCGCCGTGGTTTGTCACTAGCTATGCCCTCATTGCCTGGACGACCCCGTGGTTTGTCACTACCTCTGTCCTGATTGCTTGGACGCCGCCGTGGTTTGTCACTACCTCTGTCCTGATTGCCTGGACGACCCCGTGGTTTGTCACTAGCTCTGTCCTGATTGCCTGGACGACACCGTGGTTTGTCACTAGCTCTGTCCTGATTGCCTGGACGACACCGTGGTTTGTCACTACCTCTGTCCTGATTGCTTGGACGCCGCCGTGGTTTGTCACTAGCTCTGTCCTGATTGCCTGGACGACACCGTGGTTTGTCACTACCTCTGTCCTGATTGCTTGGACGCCGCCGTGGTTTGTCACTAGCTCTGTCCTGATTGCCTGGACGACACCGTGGTTTGTCACTACCTCTGTCCTGATTGCCTGGATGAGGCCGTGATTTGTCTCTAGCTCTGTCCTGATTGCCTGGATGAGGCCGTGGTTTGTCTCTAGCTCTGTCCTGATTGCCTGGATGAGGCCGTGGTTTGTCACTACCTCTGTCCTGATTGCCTGGATGAGGCCGTGGTTTGTCTCTAGCTCTGTCCTGATTGCCTGGATGAGGCCGTGGTTTGTCCCTACCTCTGTCCTGATTGCCTGGATGAGGCCGTGGTTTTTCTCTACCTCTGTCCTGATTGCCTGGATGAGGCCGTGGTTTGTCTCTACCTCTGTCCTGATTGCCTGGACGACCCCGCGGTTTGTCACTAGCTCTGTCCTGATTGCCTGGACGACCCCGCGGTTTGTCACTAGCTCTGCCCTGATTGCCTGGACGACCCCGCAGTTTGTAACTAGCTCTGTCCTGATTGCCTGGACGACCCCATTGTTTGTCCCTAGCTTTGTCCTGATTGCCTGAACGACGGTATGGTTTGTCCCTACCTCTGTCCTGATTGCCTGGACGACCTCGTGGTTTGTCCCTAGCTCTGTCCTGATTGCCTGGACGACCTCGTGGTTTGTCCCTAGCTCTGTCCTGATTGCCTGGACGACACCGTGGTTTGTC
This sequence comes from Terebella lapidaria, assembly GCA_949152475.1. Taxonomy (NCBI): domain Eukaryota; kingdom Metazoa; phylum Annelida; class Polychaeta; order Terebellida; family Terebellidae; genus Terebella; species Terebella lapidaria. The sequence continues at coordinate 99,824,484 of OX424555.1, forward strand.
ACTAGCTCTGTCCTGATTGCCTGGACGACACCGTGGTTTGTCACTAGCTCTGTCCTGATTGCCTGGACGACCCCGCGGTTTGTCACTACCTCTGTCCTGATTGCTTGGACGCCGCCGTGGTTTGTCACTAGCTCTGTCCTGATTGCCTGGACGACCCCGTGGTTTGTCACTAGCTCTGTCCTGATTGCCTGGACGACCCCGTGGTTTGTCCCTAGCTCTGTCCTGATTGCCTGGACGACCCCGTGGTTTGTCACTAGCTCTGTCCTGATTGCCTGGAGGAGGCCGTGGTTTGTCTCTAGCTCTGTCCTGATTGCCTGGACGACCCCGTGGTTTGTCCCTACCTCTGTCCTGATTGCCTGGACGACACCGTGGTTTGTCACTACCTCTGTCCTGATTGCTTGGACGCCGCCGTGGTTTGTCACTAGCTATGCCCTCATTGCCTGGACGACCCCGTGGTTTGTCACTACCTCTGTCCTGATTGCTTGGACGCCGCCGTGGTTTGTCACTACCTCTGTCCTGATTGCCTGGACGACCCCGTGGTTTGTCACTAGCTCTGTCCTGATTGCCTGGACGACACCGTGGTTTGTCACTAGCTCTGTCCTGATTGCCTGGACGACACCGTGGTTTGTCACTACCTCTGTCCTGATTGCTTGGACGCCGCCGTGGTTTGTCACTAGCTCTGTCCTGATTGCCTGGACGACACCGTGGTTTGTCACTACCTCTGTCCTGATTACTTGGACGCCGCCGTGGTTTGTCACTAGCACTGTCCTGATTGCCTGGACGACCCCGTGGTTTGTCACTAGCTCTGTCCTGATTGCCTGGACGACGCCATGATTTGTCCCTCGCTCTGTCCTGAATGCCTGGACGACCCCGTGGTTTGTCACTACCTCTGTCCTGATTGCTTGGACGACCCCGTGGTTTGTCACTAGCTCTGTCCTGATTGCTTGGACGACGCCGTGGTTTGTCACTAGCTCTGTCCTGATTGCCTGGACGACGCCGTGGTTTGTCACTACCTCTGTCCTGATTGCCTGGACGACGCCGTGGTTTGTCACTACCTCTGCCCTCATTGCCTGGACGACACCGTGGTTTGTCACTAGCTCTGTCCTGATTGCTTGGACGACGCCGTGGTTTGTCACTACCTCTGTCCTGATTGCTTGGACGACGCCGTGGTTTGTCACTACCTCTGTCCTGATTGCCTGGACGACGCCGTGGTTTGTCACTACCTCTGCCCTCATTGCCTGGACGACACCGTGGTTTGTCACTACCTCTGTCCTGATTGCTTGGACGCCGCCGTGGTTTGTCACTACCTCTGTCCTGATTGCTTGGACGCCGCCGTGGTTTGTCACTAGCTCTGCCCTGATTGCTTGGACGACGCCGTGGTTTGTCACTACCTCTGTCCTGATTGCTTGGACGACGCCGTGGTTTGTCACTACCTCTGTCCTGATTGCTTGGACGCCGCCGTGGTTTGTCACTACCTCTGTCCTGATTGCTTGGACGCCGCCGTGGTTTGTCACTAGCTATGCCCTCATTGCCTGGACGACCCCGTGGTTTGTCACTACCTCTGTCCTGATTGCTTGGACGCCGCCGTGGTTTGTCACTAGCTCTGCCCTGATTGCTTGGACGCCGCCGTGGTTTGTCACTACCTCTGTCCTGATTGCCTGGACGACGCCGTGGTTTGTCACTACCTCTGCCCTCATTGCCTGGACGACCCCGTGGTTTGTCACTAGCTCTGCCCTGATTGCTTGGACGCCGCCGTGGTTTGTCACGAGCTTTGCCCTGATTGCCTGGACGACCCCGTGGTTTGTCACTAGCTCTGTCCTGATTGCCTGGACGACACCGTGGTTTGTCACTACCTCTGTCCTGATTGCTTGGACGCCGCCGTGGTTTGTCACTAGCTTTGCCCTGATTGCCTGGACGACGCCGTGGTTTGTCACTAGCTCTGTCCTGATTGCCTGGACGACGCCGTGGTTTGTCACTAGCTCTGTCCTGATTGCCTGGACGACACCGTGGTTTGTCACTAGCTCTGTCCTGATTGCCTGGACGACACCGTGGTTTGTCACTAGCTCTGTCCTGATTGCCTGGACGACACCGTGGTTTGTCACTACCTCTGTCCTGATTGCCTGGACGCCGCCGTGGTTTGTCACTAGCTTTGTCCTGATTGCCTCGACGACGCTGTGGTTTGTCACTAGCTCTGTCCTGATTGCCTGGACGACCCCGTGGTTTGTCACTACCTCTGTCCTGATTGTCTGGACGACACCGTGGTTTGTCACTACCTCTGTCCTGATTGCTTGGACGCCGCCGTGGTTTGTCACTAGCTCTGTCCTGATTGCCTGGACGACACCGTGGTTTGTCCCTAGCTCTGTCCTCATTGCCTGGACGACCCCGTGGTTTGTCACTACCTCTGTCCTGATTGCTTGGACGCCGCCGTGGTTTGTCACTAGCTCTGCCCTGATTGCCTGGACGACCCCGTGGTTTGTCCCTAGCTCTGCCCTCATTGCCTGGACGACCCCGTGGTTTGTCACTAGCTCTGCCCTGATTGCCTGGACGACCCCGTGGTTTGTCCCTAGCTCTGCCCTCATTGCCTGGACGACCCCGTGGTTTGTCCCTAGCTCTGTCCTGATTGCCTGGACGACCCCGTGGTTTGTCACTAGCTCTGTCCTGATTGCTTGGACGCCGCCGTGGTTTGTCCCTAGCTCTGTCCTGATTGCCTGGACGACCCCGTGGTTTGTCCCTAGCTCTGCCCTCATTGCCTGGACGACCCCGTGGTTTGTCACTAGCTCTGTCCTGATTGCTTGGACGCCGCCGTGGTTTGTCCCTAGCTCTGTCCTGATTGCCTGGACGACCCCGTGGTTTGTCCCTAGCTCTGCCCTCATTGCCTGGACGACCCCGTGGTTTGTCACTAGCTCTGTCCTGATTGCCTGTACGACACCGTGGTTTGTCACTAGCTCTGTCCTGATTGCCTGGACGTCCCCGTGGTTTGTCACTAGCTCTGTCCTGATTGCCTGGACGACACCGTGGTTTGTCACTAGCTCTGTCCTGATTGCCTGGACGACCCCGTGGTTTGTCACTAGCTCTGTCCTGATTGCCTGGACGACACCGTGGTTTGTCACTAGCTCTGTCCTGATTGCCTGGACGACCCCGTGGTTTGTCACTAGCTCTGTCCTGATTGCCTGGACGACACCGTGGTTTGTCACTAGCTCTGTCCTGATTGCCTGGACGACACCGTGGTTTGTCACTAGCTATGCCCTCATTGCCTGGACGCCACTGTGGTTTGTCCCTAGCTCTGTCCTGATTGCCTGGACGACCCTGTGGTTTGTCCCTAGCTCTGTCTTGATTGCCTGGACGACACCGTGGTTTGTCACTAGCTCTGTCTTGATTGCCTGGACGACGTCGTGGTTTGTCACTAGCTCTGTCCTGATTGCCTGGACGACGTCGTGGTTTGTCCCTAGCTCTGTCCTGATTGCCTGGACGCCGCCGTGGTGTGTCACTAGCTCTGTCCTGATTGCCTGGACGATGCCGTGGTTTGTCACTAGCTCTGTCCTGATTGCCTGGACGACGTCGTGGTTTGTCCCTAGCTCTGTCCTGATTGCCTGGACGACCCCGTTGTTTGTCCCTAGCTCTGCCCTGATTGCTTGGACGAGTCTTTTGTTTCTCCTTAGCTCTGTCCTGATTGCCTCGACGACGCCGTGGTTTGCCCCTAGCTCTGCCCTGATTGCCTGGACGACGCCGTGGTTTGTTACTAGCTCTGTCCTGATTGCCTGGACGACGCCACGGTTTGTCACTAGTTCTGTCCTGATTGCTTGGACGACACTGTTTTTTCTCCTTAGCTCTGTCCTGATTGCCTGGACGACACTGTTGTTTCTCTTTAGCTCTGTCCTGATTGCCTGGACGACCCCGTGGTTTGTCCCTACCTCTGTTCTGATTGCCTGGACGACCCCGTGGCTTGTCCCTAGCTCTGCCCTGATTGCCTGGACGACGCCGTGGTTTGTCACTACCTCTGTCCTGATTGCCTGGACGACGCCGTGGTTTGTCACTACCTCTGCCCTCATTGCCTGGACGACACCGTGGTTTGTCACTAGCTCTGTCCTGATTGCTTGGACGACGCCGTGGTTTGTCACTACCTCCGTCCTGATTGCTTGGACGACGCCGTGGTTTGTCACTACCTCTGTCCTGATTGCCTGGACGACGCCGTGGTTTGTCACTACCTCTGCCCTCATTGCCTGGACGACACCGTGGTTTGTCACTACCTCTGTCCTGATTGCTTGGACGACACCGTGGTTTGTCACTAGCTCTGTCCTGATTGCCTGGACGACACCGTGGTTTGTCACTACCTCTGTCCTGATTGCTTGGACGCCGCCGTGGTTTGTCACTAGCTCTGTCCTGATTGCCTGGACGACACCGTGGTTTGTCACTACCTCTGTCCTGATTGCTTGGACGCCGCCGTGGTTTGTCACTAGCTCTGTCCTGATTGCCTGGACGACACCGTGGTTTGTCACTACCTCTGTCCTGATTGCCTGGATGAGGCCGTGATTTGTCTCTAGCTCTGTCCTGATTGCCTGGATGAGGCCGTGGTTTGTCTCTAGCTCTGTCCTGATTGCCTGGATGAGGCCGTGGTTTGTCACTACCTCTGTCCTGATTGCCTGGATGAGGCCGTGGTTTGTCTCTAGCTCTGTCCTGATTGCCTGGATGAGGCCGTGGTTTGTCCCTACCTCTGTCCTGATTGCCTGGATGAGGCCGTGGTTTTTCTCTACCTCTGTCCTGATTGCGTGGATGAGGCCGTGGTTTGTCTCTACCTCTGTCCTGATTGCCTGGACGACCCCGCGGTTTGTCACTAGCTCTGTCCTGATTGCCTGGACGACCCCGCGGTTTGTCACTAGCTCTGCCCTGATTGCCTGGACGACCCCGCAGTTTGTAACTAGCTCTGTCCTGATTGCCTGGACGACCCCATTGTTTGTCCCTAGCTTTGTCCTGATTGCCTGAACGACGGTATGGTTTGTCCCTACCTCTGTCCTGATTGCCTGGACGACCTCGTGGTTTGTCCCTAGCTCTGTCCTGATTGCCTGGACGACACCGTGGTTTGTCACTAGCTCTGTCCTGATTGCCTGGACGACACCGTGGTTTGTCACTAGCTCTGTCCTGATTGCCTGGACGACCCCGCGGTTTGTCACTACCTCTGTCCTGATTGCTTGGACGCCGCCGTGGTTTGTCACTAGCTCTGTCCTGATTGCCTGGACGACCCCGTGGTTTGTCACCAGCTCTGTCCTGATTGCCTGGACGACCCCGTGGTTTGTCCCTAGCTCTGTCCTGATCGCCTGGACGACCCCGTGGTTTGTCACTAGCTCTGTCCTGATTGCCTGGAGGAGGCCGTGGTTTGTCTCTAGCTCTGTCCTGATTGCCTGGACAACCCCGTGGTTTGTCCCTACCTCTGTCCTGATTGCCTGGACGACACCGTGGTTTGTCACTACCTCTGTCCTGATTGCTTGGACGCCGCCGTGGTTTGTCACTAGCTATGCCCTCATTGCCTGGACGACCCCGTGGTTTGTCACTACCTCTGTCCTGATTGCTTGGACGCCGCCGTGGTTTGTCACTACCTCTGTCCTGATTGCCTGGACGACCCCGTGGTTTGTCACTAGCTCTGTCCTGATTGCCTGGACGACACCGTGGTTTGTCACTAGCTCTGTCCTGATTGCCTGGACGACACCGTGGTTTGTCACTACCTCTGTCCTGATTGCTTGGACGCCGCCGTGGTTTGTCACTAGCTCTGTCCTGATTGCCTGGACGACACCGTGGTTTGTCACTACCTCTGTCCTGATTGCTTGGACGCCGCCGTGGTTTGTCACTAGCTCTGTCCTGATTGCCTGGACGACCCCGTGGTTTGTCACTAGCTCTGTCCTGATTGCCTGGACGACGCCATGATTTGTCCCTCGCTCTGTCCTGAATGCCTGGACGACCCCGTGGTTTGTCACTACCTCTGTCCTGATTGCTTGGACGACCCCGTGGTTTGTCACTAGCTCTGTCCTGATTGCTTGGACGACGCCGTGGTTTGTCACTAGCTCTGTCCTGATTGCCTGGACGACGCCGTGGTTTGTCACTACCTCTGTCCTGATTGCCTGGACGACGCCGTGGTTTGTCACTACTTCTGCCCTCATTGCCTGGACGACACCGTGGTTTGTCACTAGCTCTGTCCTGATTGCTTGGACGACGCCGTGGTTTGTCACTACCTCTGTCCTGATTGCTTGGACGACGCCGTGGTTTGTCACTACCTCTGTCCTGATTGCCTGGACGACGCCGTGGTTTGTCACTACCTCTGCCCTCATTGCCTGGACGACACCGTGGTTTGTCACTACCTCTGTCCTGATTGCTTGGACGCCGCCGTGGTTTGTCACTAGCTCTGCCCTGATTGCTTGGACGACGCCGTGGTTTGTCACTACCTCTGTCCTGATTGCTTGGACGACGCCGTGGTTTGTCACTACCTCTGTCTTGATTGCTTGGACGCCGCCGTGGTTTGTCACTACCTCTGTCCTGATTGCTTGGACGCCGCCGTGGTTTGTCACTAGCTATGCCCTCATTGCCTGGACGACCCCGTGGTTTGTCACTACCTCTGTCCTGATTGCTTGGACGCCGCCGTGGTTTGTCACTAGCTCTGCCCTGATTGCTTGGACGCCGCCGTGGTTTGTCACTACCTCTGTCCTGATTGCCTGGACGACGCCGTGGTTTGTCACTACCTCTGCCCTCATTGCCTGGACGACCCCGTGGTTTGTCACTAGCTCTGCCCTGATTGCTTGGACGCCGCCGTGGTTTGTCACGAGCTTTGCCCTGATTGCCTGGACGACCCCGTGGTTTGTCACTAGCTCTGTCCTGATTGCCTGGACGACACCGTGGTTTGTCACTACCTCTGTCCTGATTGCTTGGACGCCGCCGTGGTTTGTCACTAGCTCTGCCCTGATTGCCTGGACGACGCCGTGGTTTGTCACTAGCTCTGTCCTGATTGCCTGGATGACGCCGTGGTTTGTCACTAGCTCTGTCCTGATTGCCTGGACGACACCGTGGTTTGTCACTAGCTCTGTCCTGATTGCCTGGACGACACCGTGGTTTGTCACTAGCTCTGTCCTGATTGCCTGGACGACCCCGTGGTTTGTCCCTAGCTCTGCCCTCATTGCCTGGACGACCCCGTGGTTTGTCACTAGCTCTGTCCTGATTGCTTGGACGCCGCCGTGGTTTGTCCCTAGCTCTGTCCTGATTGCCTGGACGACCCCGTGGTTTGTCCCTAGCTCTGCCCTCATTGCCTGGACGACCCCGTGCTTTGTCACTAGCTCTGTCCTGATTGCTTGGACGCCGCCGTGGTTTGTCCCTAGCTCTGTCCTGATTGCCTGGACGACCCCGTGGTTTGTCCCTAGCTCTGCCCTCATTGCCTGGACGACCCCGTGGTTTGTCACTAGCTCTGTCCTGATTGCCTGTACGACACCGTGGTTTGTCACTAGCTCTGTCCTGATTGCCTGGACGACCCCGTGGTTTGTCACTAGCTCTGTCCTGATTGCCTGGACGACACCGTGGTTTGTCACTAGCTCTGTCCTGATTGCCTGGACGACCCCGTGGTTTGTCACTAGCTCTGTCCTGATTGCCTGGACGACACCGTGGTTTGTCACTAGCTCTGTCCTGATTGCCTGGACGACCCCGTGGTTTGTCACTAGCTCTGTCCTGATTGCCTGGATGAGGCCGTGGTTTGTCACTACCTCTGTCCTGATTGCCTGGATGAGGCCGTGATTTGTCTCTAGCTCTGTCCTGATTGCCTGGATGAGGCCGTGGTTTGTCTCTAGCTCTGTCCTGATTGCCTGGATGAGGCCGTGGTTTGTCACTACCTCTGTCCTGATTGCCTGGATGAGGCCGTGGTTTGTCTCTAGCTCTGTCCTGATTGCCTGGATGAGGCCGTGGTTTGTCCCTACCTCTGTCCTGATTGCCTGGATGAGGCCGTGGTTTTTCTCTACCTCTGTCCTGATTGCCTGGATGAGGCAGTGGTTTGTCTCTACCTCTGTCCTGATTGCCTGGACGACCCCGCGGTTTGTCACTAGCTCTGTCCTGATTGCCTGGACGACCCCGCGGTTTGTCACTAGCTCTGCCTTGATTGCCTGGACGACACCGCAGTTTGTAACTAGCTCTGTCCTGATTGCCTGGACGACCCCATTGTTTGTCCCTAGCTTTGTCCTGATTGCCTGAACGACGGTATGGTTTGTCCCTACCTCTGTCCTGATTGCCTGGACGACCTCGTGGTTTGTCCTTAGCTCTGTCCTGATTGCCTGGACGACACCGTGGTTTGTCACTAGCTCTGTCCTGATTGCCTGGACGACATCGTGGTTTGTCACTAGCTCTGTCCTGATTGCCTGGACGACCCCGCGGTTTGTCACTACCTCTGTCCTGATTGCTTGGACGCCGCCGTGGTTTGTCACTAGCTCTGTTCTGATTGCCTGGACGACCCCGTGGTTTGTCACTAGCTCTGTCCTGATTGCCTGGACGACCCCGTGGTTTGTCCCTAGCTCTGTCCTGATTGCCTGGACGACCCCGTGGTTTGTCACTAGCTCTGTCCTGATTGCCTGGATGAGGCCGTGGTTTGTCTCTAGCTCTGTCCTGATTGCCTGGACGACCCCGTGGTTTGTCCCTACCTCTGTCCTGATTGCCTGGACGACACCGTGGTTTGTCACTACCTCTGTCCTGATTGCTTGGACGCCGCCGTGGTTTGTCACTAGCTATGCCCTCATTGCCTGGACGACCCCGTGGTTTGTCACTACCTCTGTCCTGATTGCTTGGACGCCGCCGTGGTTTGTCACTACCTCTGTCCTGATTGCCTGGACGACCCCGTGGTTTGTCACTAGCTCTGTCCTGATTGCCTGGACGACCCCGTGGTTTGTCCCTAGCTCTGTCCTGATTGCCTGGACGACCCCGTGGTTTGTCACTAGCTCTGTCCTGATTGCCTGGAGGAGGCCGTGGTTTGTCTCTAGCTCTGTCCTGATTGCCTGGACAACCCCGTGGTTTGTCCCTACCTCTGTCCTGATTGCCTGGACGACACCGTGGTTTGTCACTACCTCTGTCCTGATTGCTTGGACGCCGCCGTGGTTTGTCACTAGCTATGCCCTCATTGCCTGGACGACCCCGTGGTTTGTCACTACCTCTGTCCTGATTGCTTGGACGCCGCCGTGGTTTGTCACTACCTCTGTCCTGATTGCCTGGACGACCCCGTGGTTTGTCACTAGCTCTGTCCTGATTGCCTGGACGACACCGTGGTTTGTCACTAGCTCTGTCCTGATTGCCTGGACGACACCGTGGTTTGTCACTACCTCTGTCCTGATTGCTTGGACGCCGCCGTGGTTTGTCACTAGCTCTGTCCTGATTGCCTGGACGACACCGTGGTTTGTCACTACCTCTGTCCTGATTGCTTGGACGCCGCCGTGGTTTGTCACTAGCTCTGTCCTGATTGCCTGGACGACCCCGTGGTTTGTCACTAGCTCTGTCCTGATTGCCTGGACGACGCCATGATTTGTCCCTCGCTCTGTCCTGAATGCCTGGACGACCCCGTGGTTTGTCACTACCTCTGTCCTGATTGCTTGGACGACCCCGTGGTTTGTCACTAGCTCTGTCCTGATTGCTTGGACGACGCCGTGGTTTGTCACTAGCTCTGTCCTGATTGCCTGGACGACGCCGTGGTTTGTCACTACCTCTGTCCTGATTGCCTGGACGACGCCGTGGTTTGTCACTACTTCTGCCCTCATTGCCTGGACGACACCGTGGTTTGTCACTAGCTCTGTCCTGATTGCTTGGACGACGCCGTGGTTTGTCACTACCTCTGTCCTGATTGCTTGGACGACGCCGTGGTTTGTCACTACCTCTGTCCTGATTGCCTGGACGACGCCGTGGTTTGTCACTACCTCTGCCCTCATTGCCTGGACGACACCGTGGTTTGTCACTACCTCTGTCCTGATTGCTTGGACGCCGCCGTGGTTTGTCACTAGCTCTGCCCTGATTGCTTGGACGACGCCGTGGTTTGTCACTACCTCTGTCCTGATTGCTTGGACGACGCCGTGGTTTGTCACTACCTCTGTCTTGATTGCTTGGACGCCGCCGTGGTTTGTCACTACCTCTGTCCTGATTGCTTGGACGCCGCCGTGGTTTGTCACTAGCTATGCCCTCACTGCCTGGACGACCCCGTGGTTTGTCACTACCTCTGTCCTGATTGCTTGGACGCCGCCGTGGTTTGTCACTAGCTCTGCCCTGATTGCTTGGACGCCGCCGTGGTTTGTCACTACCTCTGTCCTGATTGCCTGGACGACGCCGTGGTTTGTCACTACCTCTGCCCTCATTGCCTGGACGACCCCGTGGTTTGTCACTAGCTCTGCCCTGATTGCTTGGACGCCGCCGTGGTTTGTCACGAGCTTTGCCCTGATTGCCTGGACGACCCCGTGGTTTGTCACTAGCTCTGTCCTGATTGCCTGGACGACACCGTGGTTTGTCACTACCTCTGTCCTGATTGCTTGGACGCCGCCGTGGTTTGTCACTAGCTCTGCCCTGATTGCCTGGACGACGCCGTGGTTTGTCACTAGCTCTGTCCTGATTGCCTGGATGACGCCGTGGTTTGTCACTAGCTCTGTCCTGATTGCCTGGACGACACCGTGGTTTGTCACTAGCTCTGTCCTGATTGCCTGGACGACACCGTGGTTTGTCACTAGCTCTGTCCTGATTGCCTGGACGACCCCGTGGTTTGTCCCTAGCTCTGCCCTCATTGCCTGGACGACCCCGTGGTTTGTCACTAGCTCTGTCCTGATTGCTTGGACGCCGCCGTGGTTTGTCCCTAGCTCTGTCCTGATTGCCTGGACGACCCCGTGGTTTGTCCCTAGCTCTGCCCTCATTGCCTGGACGACCCCGTGCTTTGTCACTAGCTCTGTCCTGATTGCTTGGACGCCGCCGTGGTTTGTCCCTAGCTCTGTCCTGATTGCCTGGACGACCCCGTGGTTTGTCCCTAGCTCTGCCCTCATTGCCTGGACGACCCCGTGGTTTGTCACTAGCTCTGTCCTGATTGCCTGTACGACACCGTGGTTTGTCACTAGCTCTGTCCTGATTGCCTGGACGACCCCGTGGTTTGTCACTAGCTCTGTCCTGATTGCCTGGACGACACCGTGGTTTGTCACTAGCTCTGTCCTGATTGCCTGGACGACCCCGTGGATTGTCACTAGCTCTGTCCTGATTGCCTGGACGACACCGTGGTTTGTCACTAGCTCTGTCCTGATTGCCTGGACGACCCCGTGGTTTGTCACTAGCTCTGTCCTGATTGCCTGGATGAGGCCGTGGTTTGTCACTACCTCTGTCCTGATTGCCTGGATGAGGCCGTGATTTGTCTCTAGCTCTGTCCTGATTGCCTGGATGAGGCCGTGGTTTGTCTCTAGCTCTGTCCTGATTGCCTGGATGAGGCCGTGGTTTGTCACTACCTCTGTCCTGATTGCCTGGATGAGGCCGTGGTTTGTCTCTAGCTCTGTCCTGATTGCCTGGATGAGGCCGTGGTTTGTCCCTACCTCTGTCCTGATTGCCTGGATGAGGCCGTGGTTTTTCTCTACCTCTGTCCTGATTGCCTGGATGAGGCCGTGGTTTGTCTCTACCTCTGTCCTGATTGCCTGGACGACCCCGCGGTTTGTCACTAGCTCTGTCCTGATTGCCTGGACGACCCCGCGGTTTGTCACTAGCTCTGCCCTGATTGCCTGGACGACACCGCAGTTTGTAACTAGCTCTGTCCTGATTGCCTGGACGACCCCATTGTTTGTCCCTAGCTTTGTCCTGATTGCCTGAACGACGGTATGGTTTGTCCCTACCTCTGTCCTGATTGCCTGGACGACCTCGTGGTTTGTCCCTAGCTCTGTCCTGATTGCCTGGACGACACCGTGGTTTGTCACTAGCTCTGTCCTGATTGCCTGGACGACACCGTGGTTTGTCACTAGCTCTGTCCTGATTGCCTGGACGACCCCGCGGTTTGTCACTACCTCTGTCCTGATTGCTTGGACGCCGCCGTGGTTTGTCACTAGCTCTGTTCTGATTGCCTGGACGACCCCGTGGTTTGTCACTAGCTCTGTCCTGATTGCCTGGACGACCCCGTGGTTTGTCCCTAGCTCTGTCCTGATTGCCTGGACGACCCCGTGGTTTGTCACTAGCTCTGTCCTGATTGCCTGGATGAGGCCGTGGTTTGTCTCTAGCTCTGTCCTGATTGCCTGGACGACCCCGTGGTTTGTCCCTACCTCTGTCCTGATTGCCTGGACGACACCGTGGTTTGTCACTACCTCTGTCCTGATTGCTTGGACGCCGCCGTGGTTTGTCACTAGCTATGCCCTCATTGCCTGGACGACCCCGTGGTTTGTCACTACCTCTGTCCTGATTGCTTGGACGCCGCCGTGGTTTGTCACTACCTCTGTCCTGATTGCCTGGACGACCCCGTGGTTTGTCACTAGCTCTGTCCTGATTGCCTGGACGACACCGTGGTTTGTCACTAGCTCTGTCCTGATTGCCTGGACGACACCGTGGTTTGTCACTACCTCTGTCCTGATTGCTTGGACGCCGCCGTGGTTTGTCACTACCTCTGTCCTGATTGCCTGGACGACACCGTGGTTTGTCACTACCTCTGTCCTGATTGCTTGGACGCCGCCGTGGTTTGTCACTAGCTCTGTCCTGATTGCCTGGACGACCCCGTGGTTTGTCACTAGCTCTGTCCTGATTGCCTGGACGACGCCATGATTTGTCCCTCGCTCTGTCCTGAATGCCTGGACGACCCCGTGGTTTGTCACTACCTCTGTCCTGATTGCTTGGACGACCCCGTGGTTTGTCACTAGCTCTGTCCTGATTGCTTGGACGACGCCGTGGTTTGTCACTAGCTCTGTCCTGATTGCCTGGACGACGCCGTGGTTTGTCACTACCTCTGTCCTGATTGCCTGGACGACGCCGTGGTTTGTCAATACCTCTGCCCTCATTGCCTGGACGACACCGTGGTTTGTCACTAGCTCTGTCCTGATTGCTTGGACGACGCCGTGGTTTGTCACTACCTCTGTCCTGATTGCTTGGACGACGCCGTGGTTTGTCACTACCTCTGTCCTGATTGCCTGGACGACGCCGTGGTTTGTCACTACCTCTGCCCTCATTGCCTGGACGACACCGTGGTTTGTCACTACCTCTGTCCTGATTGCTTGGACGCCGCCGTGGTTTGTCACTACCTCTGTCCTGATTGCTTGGACGCCGCCGTGGTTTGTCACTAGCTCTGCCCTGATTGCTTGGACGACGCCGTGGTTTGTCACTACCTCTGTCCTGATTGCTTGGACGACGCCGTGGTTTGTCACTACCTCTGTCCTGATTGCTTGGACGCCGCCGTGGTTTGTCACTACCTCTGTCCTGATTGCTTGGACGCCGCCGTGGTTTGTCACTAGCTATGCCCTCATTGCCTGGACGACCCCGTGGTTTGTCACTACCTCTGTCCTGATTGCTTGGACGCCGCCGTGGTTTGTCACTAGCTCTGCCCTGATTGCTTGGACGCCGCCGTGGTTTGTCACTACCTCTGTCCTGATTGCCTGGACGACGCCGTGGTTTGTCACTACCTCTGCCCTCATTGCCTGGACGACCCCGTGGTTTGTCACTAGCTCTGCCCTGATTGCTTGGACGCCGCCGTGGTTTGTCACGAGCTTTGCCCTGATTGCCTGGACGACCCTGTGGCTTGTCACTACCTCTGTCCTGATTGCTTGGACGCCGCCGTGGTTTGTCACTAGCTTTGCCCTGATTGCCTGGACGACGCCGTGGTTTCTCACTAGCTCTGTCCTGATTGCCTGGATGACGATGTGGTTTGTCACTAGCTCTGTCCTGATTGCCTGGACGACACCGTGGTTTGTCACTAGCTCTGTCCTGATTGCCTGGACGACACCGTGGTTTGTCACTAGCTCTGTCCTGATTGCCTGGACGACCCCGTGGTTTGTCCCTAGCTCTGCCCTCATTGCCTGGACGACCCCGTGGTTTGTCACTAGCTCTGTCCTGATTGCTTGGACGCCGCCGTGGTTTGTCCCTAGCTCTGTCCTGATTGCCTGGACGACCCCGTGGTTTGTCCCTAGCTCTGCCCTCATTGCCTGGACGACCCCGTGCTTTGTCACTAGCTCTGTCCTGATTGCTTGGACGCCGCCGTGGTTTGTCCCTAGCTCTGTCCTGATTGCCTGGACGACCCCGTGGTTTGTCCCTAGCTCTGCCCTCATTGCCTGGACGACCCCGTGGTTTGTCACTAGCTCTGTCCTGATTGCCTGTACGACACCGTGGTTTGTCACTAGCTCTGTCCTGATTGCCTGGACGACCCCGTGGTTTGTCACTAGCTCTGTCCTGATTGCCTGTACGACACCGTGGTTTGTCACTAGCTCTGTCCTGATTGCCTGGACGACACCATGGTTTGTCACTACCTCTGTCCTGATTGCTTGAACGCCGCCGTGGTTTGTCACTAGCTTTGCCCTGATTGCCTGGACGACGCCGTGGTTTGTCACTAGCTCTGTCCTGATTGCCTGGATGACGATGTGGTTTGTCACTAGCTCTGTCCTGATTGCCTGGACGACACCGTGGTTTGTCACTAGCTCTGTCCTGATTGCCTGGACGACACCGTGGTTTGTCACTAGCTCTGTCCTGATTGCCTGGACGACCCCGTGGTTTGTCCCTAGCTCTGCCCTCATTGCCTGGACGACCCCGTGGTTTGTCACTAGCTCTGTCCTGATTGCTTGGACGCCGCCGTGGTTTGTCCCTAGCTCTGTCCTGATTGCCTGGACGACCCCGTGGTTTGTCCCTAGCTCTGCCCTCATTGCCTGGACGACCCCGTGCTTTGTCACTAGCTCTGTCCTGATTGCTTGGACGCCGCCGTGGTTTGTCCCTAGCTCTGTCCTGATTGCCTGGACGACCCCGTGGTTTGTCCCTAGCTCTGCCCTCATTGCCTGGACGACCCCGTGGTTTGTCACTAGCTCTGTCCTGATTGCCTGTACGACACCGTGGTTTGTCACTAGCTCTGTCCTGATTGCCTGGACGACCCCGTGGTTTGTCACTAGCTCTGTCCTGATTGCCTGGACGACACCGTGGTTTGTCACTAGCTCTGTCCTGATTGCCTGGACGACCCCGTGGTTTGTCACTAGCTCTGTCCTGATTGCCTGGACGACACCGTGGTTTGTCACTAGCTCTGTCCTGATTGCCTGGACGACCCCGTGGTTTGTCACTAGCTCTGTCCTGATTGCCTGGATGAGGCCGTGGTTTGTCACTACCTCTGTCCTGATTGCCTGGATGAGGCCGTGATTTGTCTCTAGCTCTGTCCTGATTGCCTGGATGAGGCCGTGGTTTGTCTCTAGCTCTGTCCTGATTGCCTGGATGAGGCCGTGGTTTGTCACTACCTCTGTCCTGATTGCCTGGATGAGGCCGTGGTTTGTCTCTAGCTCTGTCCTGATTGCCTGGATGAGGCCGTGGTTTGTCCCTACCTCTGTCCTGATTGCCTGGATGAGGCCGTGGTTTTTCTCTACCTCTGTCCTGATTGCCTGGATGAGGCCGTGGTTTGTCTCTACCTCTGTCCTGATTGCCTGGACGACCCCGCGGTTTGTCACTAGCTCTGTCCTGATTGCCTGGACGACCCCGCGGTTTGTCACTAGCTCTGCCCTGATTGCCTGGACGACCCCGCAGTTTGTAACTAGCTCTGTCCTGATTGCTTGGACGACCCCATTGTTTGTCCCTAGCTTTGTCCTGATTGCCTGAACGACGGTATGGTTTGTCCCTACCTCTGTCCTGATTGCCTGGACGACCTCGTGGTTTGTCCCTAGCTCTGTCCTGATTGCCTGGACGACACCGTGGTTTGTCACTAGCTCTGTCCTGATTGCCTGGACGACACCGTGGTTTGTCACTAGCTCTGTCCTGATTGCCTGGACGACCCCGCGGTTTGTCACTACCTCTGTCCTGATTGCTTGGACGCCGCCGTGGTTTGTCACTAGCTCTGTCCTGATTGCCTGGACGACCCCGTGGTTTGTCACTAGCTCTGTCCTGATTGCCTGGACGACCCCGTGGTTTGTCCCTAGCTCTGTCCTGATTGCCTGGACGACCCCGTGGTTTGTCACTAGCTCTGTCCTGATTGCCTGGATGAGGCCGTGGTTTGTCTCTAGCTCTGTCCTGATTGCCTGGACGACCCCGTGGTTTGTCCCTACCTCTGTCCTGATTGCCTGGACGACACCGTGGTTTGTCACTACCTCTGTCCTGATTGCTTGGACGCCGCCGTGGTTTGTCACTAGCTATGCCCTCATTGCCTGGACGACCCCGTGGTTTGTCACTACCTCTGTCCTGATTGCTTGGACGCCGCCGTGGTTTGTCACTACCTCTGTCCTGATTGCCTGGACGACCCCGTGGTTTGTCACTAGCTCTGTCCTGATTGCCTGGACGACACCGTGGTTTGTCACTAGCTCTGTCCTGATTGCCTGGACGACACCGTGGTTTGTCACTACCTCTGTCCTGATTGCTTGGACGCCGCCGTGGTTTGTCACTAGCTCTGTCCTGATTGCCTGGACGACACCGTGGTTTGTCACTACCTCTGTCCTGATTGCTTGGACGCCGCCGTGGTTTGTCACTAGCTCTGTCCTGATTGCCTGGACGACACCGTGGTTTGTCACTACCTCTGTCCTGATTGCCTGGATGAGGCCGTGATTTGTCTCTAGCTCTGTCCTGATTGCCTGGATGAGGCCGTGGTTTGTCTCTAGCTCTGTCCTGATTGCCTGGATGAGGCCGTGGTTTGTCACTACCTCTGTCCTGATTGCCTGGATGAGGCCGTGGTTTGTCTCTAGCTCTGTCCTGATTGCCTGGATGAGGCCGTGGTTTGTCCCTACCTCTGTCCTGATTGCCTGGATGAGGCCGTGGTTTTTCTCTACCTCTGTCCTGATTGCCTGGATGAGGCCGTGGTTTGTCTCTACCTCTGTCCTGATTGCCTGGACGACCCCGCGGTTTGTCACTAGCTCTGTCCTGATTGCCTGGACGACCCCGCGGTTTGTCACTAGCTCTGCCCTGATTGCCTGGACGACCCCGCAGTTTGTAACTAGCTCTGTCCTGATTGCCTGGACGACCCCATTGTTTGTCCCTAGCTTTGTCCTGATTGCCTGAACGACGGTATGGTTTGTCCCTACCTCTGTCCTGATTGCCTGGACGACCTCGTGGTTTGTCCCTAGCTCTGTCCTGATTGCCTGGACGACACCGTGGTTTGTCACTAGCTCTGTCCTGATTGCCTGGACGACACCGTGGTTTGTCACTAGCTCTGTCCTGATTGCCTGGACGACCCCGCGGTTTGTCACTACCTCTGTCCTGATTGCTTGGACGCCGCCGTGGTTTGTCACTAGCTCTGTCCTGATTGCCTGGACGACCCCGTGGTTTGTCACTAGCTCTGTCCTGATTGCCTGGACGACCCCGTGGTTTGTCCCTAGCTCTGTCCTGATTGCCTGGACGACCCCGTGGTTTGTCACTAGCTCTGTCCTGATTGCCTGGAGGAGGCCGTGGTTTGTCTCTAGCTCTGTCCTGATTGCCTGGACGACCCCGTGGTTTGTCCCTACCTCTGTCCTGATTGCCTGGACGACACCGTGGTTTGTCACTACCTCTGTCCTGATTGCTTGGACGCCGCCGTGGTTTGTCACTAGCTATGCCCTCATTGCCTGGACGACCCCGTGGTTTGTCACTACGTCTGTCCTGATTGCTTGGACGCCGCCGTGGTTTGTCACTACCTCTGTCCTGATTGCCTGGACGACCCCGTGGTTTGTCACTAGCTCTGTCCTGATTGCCTGGACGACACCGTGGTTTGTCACTAGCTCTGTCCTGATTGCCTGGACGACACCGTGGTTTGTCACTACCTCTGTCCTGATTGCTTGGACGCCGCCGTGGTTTGTCACTAGCTCTGTCCTGATTGCCTGGACGACACCGTGGTTTGTCACTACCTCTGTCCTGATTACTTGGACGCCGCCGTGGTTTGTCACTAGCACTGTCCTGATTGCCTGGACGACCCCGTGGTTTGTCACTAGCTCTGTCCTGATTGCCTGGACGACGCCATGATTTGTCCCTCGCTCTGTCCTGAATGCCTGGACGACCCCGTGGTTTGTCACTACCTCTGTCCTGATTGCTTGGACGACCCCGTGGTTTGTCACTAGCTCTGTCCTGATTGCTTGGACGACGCCGTGGTTTGTCACTAGCTCTGTCCTGATTGCCTGGACGACGCCGTGGTTTGTCACTACCTCTGTCCTGATTGCCTGGACGACGCCGTGGTTTGTCACTACCTCTGCCCTCATTGCCTGGACGACACCGTGGTTTGTCACTAGCTCTGTCCTGATTGCTTGGACGACGCCGTGGTTTGTCACTACCTCTGTCCTGATTGCTTGGACGACGCCGTGGTTTGTCACTACCTCTGTCCTGATTGCCTGGACGACGCCGTGGTTTGTCACTACCTCTGCCCTCATTGCCTGGACGACACCGTGGTTTGTCACTACCTCTGTCCTGATTGCTTGGACGCCGCCGTGGTTTGTCACTACCTCTGTCCTGATTGCTTGGACGCCGCCGTGGTTTGTCACTAGCTCTGCCCTGATTGCTTGGACGACGCCGTGGTTTGTCACTACCTCTGTCCTGATTGCTTGGACGACGCCGTGGTTTGTCACTACCTCTGTCCTGATTGCTTGGACGCCGCCGTGGTTTGTCACTACCTCTGTCCTGATTGCTTGGACGCCGCCGTGGTTTGTCACTAGCTATGCCCTCATTGCCTGGACGACCCCGTGGTTTGTCACTACCTCTGTCCTGATTGCTTGGACGCCGCCGTGGTTTGTCACTAGCTCTGCCCTGATTGCTTGGACGCCGCCGTGGTTTGTCACTACCTCTGTCCTGATTGCCTGGACGACGCCGTGGTTTGTCACTACCTCTGCCCTCATTGCCTGGACGACCCCGTGGTTTGTCACTAGCTCTGCCCTGATTGCTTGGACGCCGCCGTGGTTTGTCACGAGCTTTGCCCTGATTGCCTGGACGACCCCGTGGTTTGTCACTAGCTCTGTCCTGATTGCCTGGACGACACCGTGGTTTGTCACTACCTCTGTCCTGATTGCTTGGACGCCGCCGTGGTTTGTCACTAGCTTTGCCCTGATTGCCTGGACGACGCCGTGGTTTGTCACTAGCTCTGTCCTGATTGCCTGGACGACGCCGTGGTTTGTCACTAGCTCTGTCCTGATTGCCTGGACGACACCGTGGTTTGTCACTAGCTCTGTCCTGATTGCCTGGACGACACCGTGGTTTGTCACTAGCTCTGTCCTGATTGCCTGGACGACACCGTGGTTTGTCACTACCTCTGTCCTGATTGCCTGGACGCCGCCGTGGTTTGTCACTAGCTTTGTCCTGATTGCCTCGACGACGCTGTGGTTTGTCACTAGCTCTGTCCTGATTGCCTGGACGACCCCGTGGTTTGTCACTACCTCTGTCCTGATTGTCTGGACGACACCGTGGTTTGTCACTACCTCTGTCCTGATTGCTTGGACGCCGCCGTGGTTTGTCACTAGCTCTGTCCTGATTGCCTGGACGACACCGTGGTTTGTCCCTAGCTCTGTCCTCATTGCCTGGACGACCCCGTGGTTTGTCACTACCTCTGTCCTGATTGCTTGGACGCCGCCGTGGTTTGTCACTAGCTCTGCCCTGATTGCCTGGACGACCCCGTGGTTTGTCCCTAGCTCTGCCCTCATTGCCTGGACGACCCCGTGGTTTGTCACTAGCTCTGCCCTGATTGCCTGGACGACCCCGTGGTTTGTCCCTAGCTCTGCCCTCATTGCCTGGACGACCCCGTGGTTTGTCCCTAGCTCTGTCCTGATTGCCTGGACGACCCCGTGGTTTGTCCCTAGCTCTGCCCTCATTGCCTGGACGACCCCGTGGTTTGTCACTAGCTCTGTCCTGATTGCTTGGACGCCGCCGTGGTTTGTCCCTAGCTCTGTCCTGATTGCCTGGACGACCCCGTGGTTTGTCCCTAGCTCTGCCCTCATTGCCTGGACGACCCCGTGGTTTGTCACTAGCTCTGTCCTGATTGCTTGGACGCCGCCGTGGTTTGTCCCTAGCTCTGTCCTGATTGCCTGGACGACCCCGTGGTTTGTCCCTAGCTCTGCCCTCATTGCCTGGACGACCCCGTGGTTTGTCACTAGCTCTGTCCTGATTGCCTGTACGACACCGTGGTTTGTCACTAGCTCTGTCCTGATTGCCTGGACGTCCCCGTGGTTTGTCACTAGCTCTGTCCTGATTGCCTGGACGACACCGTGGTTTGTCACTAGCTCTGTCCTGATTGCCTGGACGACCCCGTGGTTTGTCACTAGCTCTGTCCTGATTGCCTGGACGACACCGTGGTTTGTCACTAGCTCTGTCCTGATTGCCTGGACGACCCCGTGGTTTGTCACTAGCTCTGTCCTGATTGCCTGGACGACACCGTGGTTTGTCACTAGCTCTGTCCTGATTGCCTGGACGACACCGTGGTTTCTCACTAGCTATGCCCTCATTGCCTGGACGCCACTGTGGTTTGTCCCTAGCTCTGTCCTGATTGCCTGGACGACCCTGTGGTTTGTCCCTAGCTCTGTCTTGATTGCCTGGACGACACCGTGGTTTGTCACTAGCTCTGTCTTGATTGCCTGGACGACGTCGTGGTTTGTCACTAGCTCTGTCCTGATTGCCTGGACGACGTCGTGGTTTGTCCCTAGCTCTGTCCTGATTGCCTGGACGCCGCCGTGGTGTGTCACTAGCTCTGTCCTGATTGCCTGGACGATGCCGTGGTTTGTCACTAGCTCTGTCCTGATTGCCTGGACGACGTCGTGGTTTGTCCCTAGCTCTGTCCTGATTGCCTGGACGACCCCGTTGTTTGTCCCTAGCTCTGCCCTGATTGCTTGGACGAGTCTGTTGTTTCTCCTTAGCTCTGTCCTGATTGCCTCGACGACGCCGTGGTTTGCCCCTAGCTCTGCCCTGATTGCCTGGACGACGCCGTGGTTTGTTACTAGCTCTGTCCTGATTGCCTGGACGACGCCACGGTTTGTCACTAGTTCTGTCCTGATTGCTTGGACGACACTGTTTTTTCTCCTTAGCTCTGTCCTGATTGCCTGGACGACACTGTTGTTTCTCTTTAGCTCTGTCCTGATTGCCTGGACGACCCCGTGGTTTGTCCCTACCTCTGTTCTGATTGCCTGGACGACCCCGTGGCTTGTCCCTAGCTCTGCCCTGATTGCCTGGACGACGCCGTGGTTTGTCACTACCTCTGTCCTGATTGCCTGGACGACGCCGTGGTTTGTCACTACCTCTGCCCTCATTGCCTGGACGACACCGTGGTTTGTCACTAGCTCTGTCCTGATTGCTTGGACGACGCCGTGGTTTGTCACTACCTCTGTCCTGATTGCTTGGACGACGCCGTGGTTTGTCACTACCTCTGTCCTGATTGCCTGGACGACGCCGTGGTTTGTCACTACCTCTGCCCTCATTGCCTGGACGACACCGTGGTTTGTCACTACCTCTGTCCTGATTGCTTGGACGCCGCCGTGGTTTGTCACTAGCTCTGTCCTGATTGCTTGGACGACGCCGTGGTTTGTCACTACCTCTGTCCTGATTGCTTGGACGACGCCGTGGTTTGTCACTACCTCTGTCCTGATTGCCTGGACGACGCCGTGGTTTGTCACTACCTCTGCCCTCATTGCCTGGACGACACCGTGGTTTGTCACTACCTCTGTCCTGATTGCTTGGACGCCGCCGTGGTTTGTCACTAGCTATGCCCTCATTGCCTGGACGACCCCGTGGTTTGTCACTACCTCTGTCCTGATTGCTTGGACGCCGCCGTGGTTTGTCATTACCTCTGTCCTGATTGCCTGGACGACCCCGTGGTTTGTCACTAGCTCTGTCCTGATTGCCTGGACGACACCGTGGTTTGTCACTAGCTCTGTCCTGATTGCCTGGACGACACCGTGGTTTGTCACTACCTCTGTCCTGATTGCTTGGACGCCGCCGTGGTTTGTCACTAGCTCTGTCCTGATTGCCTGGACGACACCGTGGTTTGTCACTACCTCTGTCCTGATTGCTTGGACGCCGCCGTGGTTTGTCACTAGCTCTGTCCTGATTGCCTGGACGACCCCGTGGTTTGTCACTAGCTCTGTCCTGATTGCCTGGACGACGCCATGATTTGTCCCTCGCTCTGTCCTGAATGCCTGGACGACCCCGTGGTTTGTCACTACCTCTGTCCTGATTGCTTGGACGACCCCGTGGTTTGTCACTAGCTCTGTCCTGATTGCTTGGACGACGCCGTGGTTTGTCACTAGCTCTGTCCTGATTGCCTGGACGACGCCGTGGTTTGTCACTACCTCTGTCCTGATTGCCTGGACGACGCCGTGGTTTGTCACTACCTCTGCCCTCATTGCCTGGACGACACCGTGGTTTGTCACTAGCTCTGTCCTGATTGCTTGGAAGACGCCGTGGTTTGTCACTACCTCTGTCCTGATTGCTTGGACGACGCCGTGGTTTGTCACTACCTCTGTCCTGATTGCCTGGACGACGCCGTGGTTTGTCACTACCTCTGCCCTCATTGCCTGGACGACACCGTGGTTTGTCACTACCTCTGTCCTGATTGCTTGGACGCCGCCGTGGTTTGTCACTACCTCTGTCCTGATTGCTTGGACGCCGCCGTGGTTTGTCACTAGCTCTGCCCTGATTGCTTGGACGACGCCGTGGTTTGTCACTACCTCTGTCCTGATTGCTTGGACGACGCCGTGGTTTGTCACTACCTCTGTCCTGATTGCTTGGACGCCGCCGTGGTTTGTCACTACCTCTGTCCTGATTGCTTGGACGCCGCCGTGGTTTGTCACTAGCTATGTCCTCATTGCCTGGACGACCCCGTGGTTTGTCACTACCTCTGTCCTGATTGCTTGGACGCCGCCGTGGTTTGTCACTAGCTCTGCCCTGATTGCTTGGACGCCGCCGTGGTTTGTCACTACCTCTGTCCTGATTGCCTGGACGACGCCGTGGTTTGTCACTACCTCTGCCCTCATTGCCTGGACGACCCCGTGGTTTGTCACTAGCTCTGCCCTGATTGCTTGGACGCTGCCGTGGTTTGTCACGAGCTTTGCCCTGATTGCCTGGACGACCCCGTGGTTTGTCACTAGCTCTGTCCTGATTGCCTGGACGACACCGTGGTTTGTCACTACGTCTGTCCTGATTGCTTGGACGCCGCCGTGGTTTGTCACTAGCTTTGCCCTGATTGCCTGGACGACGCCGTGGTTTGTCACTAGCTCTGTCCTGATTGCCTGGACGACGCCGTGGTTTGTCACTAGTCTGTCCTGATTGCCTGGACGACACCGTGGTTTGTCACTAGCTCTGTCCTGATTGCCTGGACGACACCGTGGTTTGTCACTAGCTCTGTCCTGATTGCCTGGACGACACCGTGGTTTGTCACTACCTCTGTCCTGATTGCCTGGACGCCGCCGTGGTTTGTCACTAGCTTTGTCCTGATTGCCTCGACGACGCTGTGGTTTGTCACTAGCTCTGTCCTGATTGCCTGGACGACCCCGTGGTTTGTCACTACCTCTGTCCTGATTGCCTGGACGACACCGTGGTTTGTCACTACCTCTGTCCTGATTGCTTGGACGCCGCCGTGGTTTGTCACTAGCTCTGCCCTGATTGCCTGGACGACCCCGTGGTTTGTCCCTAGCTCTGCCCTCATTGCCTGGACGACCCCGTGGTTTGTCACTAGCTCTGCCCTGATTGCCTGGACGACCCCGTGGTTTGTCCCTAGCTCTGCCCTCATTGCCTGGACGACCCCGTGGTTTGTCCCTAGCTCTGTCCTGATTGCCTGGACGACCCCGTGGTTTGTCCCTAGCTCTGCCCTCATTGCCTGGACGACCCCGTGGTTTGTCACTAGCTCTGTCCTGATTGCTTGGACGCCGCCGTGGTTTGTCCCTAGCTCTGTCCTGATTGCCTGGACGACCCCGTGGTTTGTCCCTAGCTCTGCCCTCATTGCCTGGACGACCCCGTGGTTTGTCACTAGCTCTGTCCTGATTGCTTGGACGCCGCCGTGGTTTGTCCCTAGCTCTGTCCTGATTGCCTGGACGACCCCGTGGTTTGTCCCTAGCTCTGCCCTCATTGCCTGGACGACCCCGTGGTTTGTCACTAGCTCTGTCCTGATTGCCTGTACGACACCGTGGTTTGTCACTAGCTCTGTCCTGATTGCCTGGACGACCCCGTGGTTTGTCACTAGCTCTGTCCTGATTGCCTGGACGACACCGTGGTTTGTCACTAGCTCTGTCCTGATTGCCTGGACGACCCCGTGGTTTGTCACTAGCTCTGTCCTGATTGCCTGGACGACACCGTGGTTTGTCACTAGCTCTGTCCTGATTGCCTGGACGACCCCGTGGTTTGTCACTAGCTCTGTCCTGATTGCCTGGACGACACCGTGGTTTGTCACTAGCTCTGTCCTGATTGCCTGGACGACACCGTGGTTTGTCACTAGCTATGCCCTCATTGCCTGGACGACACTGTGGTTTGTCCCTAGCTCTGTCCTGATTGCCTGGACGACCCTGTGGTTTGTCCCTAGCTCTGTCTTGATTGCCTGGACGACACCGTGGTTTGTCACTAGCTCTGTCTTGATTGCCTGGACGACGTCGTGGTTTGTCACTAGCTCTGTCCTGATTGCCTGGACGACGTCGTGGTTTGTCACTACCTCTGTCCTGATTGCTTGGACGCCGCCGTGGTTTGTCACTAGCTATGCCCTCATTGCCTGGACGACCCCGTGGTTTGTCACTACCTCTGTCCTGATTGCTTGGACGCCGCCGTGGTTTGTCACTACCTCTGTCCTGATTGCCTGGACGACCCCGTGGTTTGTCACTAGCTCTGTCCTGATTGCCTGGACGACACCGTGGTTTGTCACTAGCTCTGTTCTGATTGCCTGGACGACACCGTGGTTTGTCACTACCTCTGTCCTGATTGCTTGGACGCCGCCGTGGTTTGTCACTAGCTCTGTCCTGATTGCCTGGACGACGCCGTGGTTTGTCACTACCTCTGCCCTGATTGCCTGGACGACGCCGTGGTTTGTCACTACCTCTGTCCTGATTGCCTGGACGACGCCGTGGTTTGTCACTACCTCTGCCCTCATTGCCTGGACGACACCGTGGTTTGTCACTAGCTCTGTCCTGATTGCTTGGACGACGCCGTGGTTTGTCACTACCTCTGTCCTGATTGCTTGGACGACGCCGTGGTTTGTCACTACCTCTGTCCTGATTGCCTGGACGACGCCGTGGTTTGTCACTACCTCTGCCCTCATTGCCTGGACGACACCGTGGTTTGTCACTACCTCTGTCCTGATTGCTTGGACGCCGCCGTGGTTTGTCACTAGCTCTGTCCTGATTGCTTGGACGACGCCGTGGTTTGTCACTACCTCTGTCCTGATTGCTTGGACGACGCCGTGGTTTGTCACTACCTCTGTCCTGATTGCCTGGACGACGCCGTGGTTTGTCACTACCTCTGCCCTCATTGCCTGGACGACACCGTGGTTTGTCACTACCTCTGTCCTGATTGCTTGGACGCCGCCGTGGTTTGTCACTAGCTATGCCCTCATTGCCTGGACGACCCCGTGGTTTGTCACTACCTCTGTCCTGATTGCTTGGACGCCGCCGTGGTTTGTCACTACCTCTGTCCTGATTGCCTGGACGACCCCGTGGTTTGTCACTAGCTCTGTCCTGATTGCCTGGACGACACCGTGGTTTGTCACTAGCTCTGTCCTGATTGCCTGGACGACACCGTGGTTTGTCACTACCTCTGTCCTGATTGCTTGGACGCCGCCGTGGTTTGTCACTAGCTCTGTCCTGATTGCCTGGACGACACCGTGGTTTGTCACTACCTCTGTCCTGATTGCTTGGACGCCGCCGTGGTTTGTCACTAGCTCTGTCCTGATTGCCTGGACGACCCCATGGTTTGTCACTAGCTCTGTCCTGATTGCCTGGACGACGCCATGATTTGTCCCTCGCTCTGTCCTGAATGCCTGGACGACCCCGTGGTTTGTCACTACCTCTGTCCTGATTGCTTGGACGACCCCGTGGTTTGTCACTAGCTCTGTCCTGATTGCTTGGACGACGCCGTGGTTTGTCACTAGCTCTGTCCTGATTGCCTGGACGACGCCGTGGTTTGTCACTACCTCTGTCCTGATTGCCTGGACGACGCCGTGGTTTGTCACTACCTCTGCCCTCATTGCCTGGACGACACCGTGGTTTGTCACTAGCTCTGTCCTGATTGCTTGGAAGACGCCGTGGTTTGTCACTACCTCTGTCCTGATTGCTTGGACGACGCCGTGGTTTGTCACTACCTCTGTCCTGATTGCCTGGACGACGCCGTGGTTTGTCACTACCTCTGCCCTCATTGCCTGGACGACACCGTGGTTTGTCACTACCTCTGTCCTGATTGCTTGGACGCCGCCGTGGTTTGTCACTACCTCTGTCCTGATTGCTTGGACGCCGCCGTGGTTTGTCACTAGCTCTGCCCTGATTGCTTGGACGACGCCGTGGTTTGTCACTACCTCTGTCCTGATTGCTTGGACGACGCCGTGGTTTGTCACTACCTCTGTCCTGATTGCTTGGACGCCGCCGTGGTTTGTCACTACCTCTGTCCTGATTGCTTGGACGCCGCCGTGGTTTGTCACTAGCTATGTCCTCATTGCCTGGACGACCCCGTGGTTTGTCACTACCTCTGTCCTGATTGCTTGGACGCCGCCGTGGTTTGTCACTAGCTCTGCCCTGATTGCTTGGACGCCGCCGTGGTTTGTCACTACCTCTGTCCTGATTGCCTGGACGACGCCGTGGTTTGTCACTACCTCTGCCCTCATTGCCTGGACGACCCCGTGGTTTGTCACTAGCTCTGCCCTGATTGCTTGGA
Organism: Terebella lapidaria; assembly: GCA_949152475.1. Taxonomy (NCBI): domain Eukaryota; kingdom Metazoa; phylum Annelida; class Polychaeta; order Terebellida; family Terebellidae; genus Terebella; species Terebella lapidaria. The sequence continues at coordinate 99,851,430 of OX424555.1, forward strand.
CGCTGCCGTGGTTTGTCACGAGCTTTGCCCTGATTGCCTGGACGACCCCGTGGTTTGTCACTAGCTCTGTCCTGATTGCCTGGACGACACCGTGGTTTGTCACTACCTCTGTCCTGATTGCTTGGACGCCGCCGTGGTTTGTCACTAGCTTTGCCCTGATTGCCTGGACGACGCCGTGGTTTGTCACTAGCTCTGTCCTGATTGCCTGGACGACGCCGTGGTTTGTCACTAGTCTGTCCTGATTGCCTGGACGACACCGTGGTTTGTCACTAGCTCTGTCCTGATTGCCTGGACGACACCGTGGTTTGTCACTAGCTCTGTCCTGATTGCCTGGACGACACCGTGGTTTGTCACTACCTCTGTCCTGATTGCCTGGACGCCGCCGTGGTTTGTCACTAGCTTTGTCCTGATTGCCTCGACGACGCTGTGGTTTGTCACTAGCTCTGTCCTGATTGCCTGGACGACCCCGTGGTTTGTCACTACCTCTGTCCTGATTGCCTGGACGACACCGTGGTTTGTCACTACCTCTGTCCTGATTGCTTGGACGCCGCCGTGGTTTGTCACTAGCTCTGCCCTGATTGCCTGGACGACCCCGTGGTTTGTCCCTAGCTCTGCCCTCATTGCCTGGACGACCCCGTGGTTTGTCACTAGCTCTGCCCTGATTGCCTGGACGACCCCGTGGTTTGTCCCTAGCTCTGCCCTCATTGCCTGGACGACCCCGTGGTTTGTCCCTAGCTCTGTCCTGATTGCCTGGACGACCCCGTGGTTTGTCCCTAGCTCTGCCCTCATTGCCTGGACGACCCCGTGGTTTGTCACTAGCTCTGTCCTGATTGCTTGGACGCCGCCGTGGTTTGTCCCTAGCTCTGTCCTGATTGCCTGGACGACCCCGTGGTTTGTCCCTAGCTCTGCCCTCATTGCCTGGACGACCCCGTGGTTTGTCACTAGCTCTGTCCTGATTGCTTGGACGCCGCCGTGGTTTGTCCCTAGCTCTGTCCTGATTGCCTGGACGACCCCGTGGTTTGTCCCTAGCTCTGCCCTCATTGCCTGGACGACCCCGTGGTTTGTCACTAGCTCTGTCCTGATTGCCTGTACGACACCGTGGTTTGTCACTAGCTCTGTCCTGATTGCCTGGACGACCCCGTGGTTTGTCACTAGCTCTGTCCTGATTGCCTGGACGACACCGTGGTTTGTCACTAGCTCTGTCCTGATTGCCTGGACGACCCCGTGGTTTGTCACTAGCTCTGTCCTGATTGCCTGGACGACACCGTGGTTTGTCACTAGCTCTGTCCTGATTGCCTGGACGACCCCGTGGTTTGTCACTAGCTCTGTCCTGATTGCCTGGACGACACCGTGGTTTGTCACTAGCTCTGTCCTGATTGCCTGGACGACACCGTGGTTTGTCACTAGCTATGCCCTCATTGCCTGGACGACACTGTGGTTTGTCCCTAGCTCTGTCCTGATTGCCTGGACGACCCTGTGGTTTGTCCCTAGCTCTGTCTTGATTGCCTGGACGACACCGTGGTTTGTCACTAGCTCTGTCTTGATTGCCTGGACGACGTCGTGGTTTGTCACTAGCTCTGTCCTGATTGCCTGGACGACGTCGTGGTTTGTCACTACCTCTGTCCTGATTGCTTGGACGCCGCCGTGGTTTGTCACTAGCTATGCCCTCATTGCCTGGACGACCCCGTGGTTTGTCACTACCTCTGTCCTGATTGCTTGGACGCCGCCGTGGTTTGTCACTACCTCTGTCCTGATTGCCTGGACGACCCCGTGGTTTGTCACTAGCTCTGTCCTGATTGCCTGGACGACACCGTGGTTTGTCACTAGCTCTGTCCTGATTGCCTGGACGACACCGTGGTTTGTCACTACCTCTGTCCTGATTGCTTGGACGCCGCCGTGGTTTGTCACTAGCTCTGTCCTGATTGCCTGGACGACACCGTGGTTTGTCACTACCTCTGTCCTGATTGCTTGGACGCCGCCGTGGTTTGTCACTAGCTCTGTCCTGATTGCCTGGACGACCCCGTGGTTTGTCACTAGCTCTGTCCTGATTGCCTGGACGACGCCATGATTTGTCCCTCGCTCTGTCCTGAATGCCTGGACGACCCCGTGGTTTGTCACTACCTCTGTCCTGATTGCTTGGACGACCCCGTGGTTTGTCACTAGCTCTGTCCTGATTGCTTGGACGACGCCGTGGTTTGTCACTAGCTCTGTCCTGATTGCCTGGACGACGCCGTGGTTTGTCACTACCTCTGTCCTGATTGCCTGGACGACGCCGTGGTTTGTCACTACCTCTGCCCTCATTGCCTGGACGACACCGTGGTTTGTCACTAGCTCTGTCCTGATTGCTTGGAAGACGCCGTGGTTTATCACTACCTCTGTCCTGATTGCTTGGACGACGCCGTGGTTTGTCACTACCTCTGTCCTGATTGCCTGGACGACGCCGTGGTTTGTCACTACCTCTGCCCTCATTGCCTGGACGACACCGTGGTTTGTCATTACCTCTGTCCTGATTGCTTGGACGCCGCCGTGGTTTGTCACTACCTCTGTCCTGATTGCTTGGACGCCGCCGTGGTTTGTCACTAGCTCTGCCCTGATTGCTTGGACGACGCCGTGGTTTGTCACTACCTCTGTCCTGATTGCTTGGACGACGCCGTGGTTTGTCACTACCTCTGTCCTGATTGCTTGGACGCCGCCGTGGTTTGTCACTACCTCTGTCCTGATTGCTTGGACGCCGCCGTGGTTTGTCACTAGCTATGTCCTCATTGCCTGGACGACCCCGTGGTTTGTCACTACCTCTGTCCTGATTGCTTGGACGCCGCCGTGGTTTGTCACTAGCTCTGCCCTGATTGCTTGGACGCCGCCGTGGTTTGTCACTACCTCTGTCCTGATTGCCTGGACGACGCCGTGGTTTGTCACTACCTCTGCCCTCATTGCCTGGACGACCCCATGGTTTGTCACTAGCTCTGCCCTGATTGCTTGGACGCTGCCGTGGTTTGTCACGAGCTTTGCCCTCATTGCCTGGACGACCCCGTGGTTTGTCACCAGCTCTGTCCTGATTGCCTGGACGACACCGTGGTTTGTCACTACCTCTGTCCTGATTGCTTGGACGCCGCCGTGGTTTGTCACTAGCTTTGCCCTGATTGCCTGGACGACGCCGTGGTTTGTCACTAGCTCTGTCCTGATTGCCTGGACGACGCCGTGGTTTGTCACTAGCTCTGTCCTGATTGCCTGGACGACACCGTGGTTTGTCACTAGCTCTGTCCTGATTGCCTGGACGACACCGTGGTTTGTCACTAGCTCTGTCCTGATTGCCTGGACGACACCGTGGTTTGTCACTACCTCTGTCCTGATTGCCTGGACGCCGCCGTGGTTTGTCACTAGCTTTGTCCTGATTGCCTCGACGACGCTGTGGTTTGTCACTAGCTCTGTCCTGATTGCCTGGACGACCCCGTGGTTTGTCACTACCTCTGTCCTGATTGCCTGGACGACACCGTGGTTTGTCACTACCTCTGTCCTGATTGCTTGGACGCCGCCGTGGTTTGTCACTAGCTCTGCCCTGATTGCCTGGACGACCCCGTGGTTTGTCCCTAGCTCTGCCCTCATTGCCTGGACGACCCCGTGGTTTGTCACTAGCTCTGCCCTGATTGCCTGGACGACCCCGTGGTTTGTCCCTAGCTCTGCCCTCATTGCCTGGACGACCCCGTGGTTTGTCCCTAGCTCTGTCCTGATTGCCTGGACGACCCCGTGGTTTGTCCCTAGCTCTGCCCTCATTGCCTGGACGACCCCGTGGTTTGTCACTAGCTCTGTCCTGATTGCTTGGACGCCGCCGTGGTTTGTCCCTAGCTCTGTCCTGATTGCCTGGACGACACCGTGGTTTGTCCCTAGCTCTGTCCTGATTGCCTGGACGACCCCGTGGTTTGTCCCTAGCTCTGCCCTCATTGCCTGGACGACCCCGTGGTTTGTCACTAGCTCTGTCCTGATTGCTTGGACGCCGCCGTGGTTTGTCCCTAGCTCTGTCCTGATTGCCTGGACGACCCCGTGGTTTGTCCCTAGCTCTGCCCTCATTGCCTGGACGACCCCGTGGTTTGTCACTAGCTCTGTCCTGATTGCCTGTACGACACCGTGGTTTGTCACTAGCTCTGTCCTGATTGCCTGGACGACCCCGTGGTTTGTCACTAGCTCTGTCCTGATTGCCTGGACGACACCGTGGTTTGTCACTAGCTCTGTCCTGATTGCCTGGACGACCCCGTGGTTTGTCACTAGCTCTGTCCTGATTGCCTGGACGACACCGTGGTTTGTCACTAGCTCTGTCCTGATTGCCTGGACGACACCGTGGTTTGTCACTAGCTATGCCCTCATTGCCTGGACGACACTGTGGTTTGTCCCTAGCTCTGTCCTGATTGCCTGGACGACCCTGTGGTTTGTCCCTAGCTCTGTCTTGATTGCCTGGACGACACCGTGGTTTGTCACTAGCTCTGTCTTGATTGCCTGGACGACGTCGTGGTTTGTCACTAGCTCTGTCCTGATTGCCTGGACGACGTCGTGGTTTGTCCCTAGCTCTGTCCTGATTGCCTGGACGCCGCCGTGGTGTGTCACTAGCTCTGTCCTGATTGCCTGGACGATGCCGTGGTTTGTCACTAGCTCTGTTCTGATTGCCTGGACGACGTCGTGGTTTGTCCCTAGCTCTGTCCTGATTGCCTGGACGACCCCGTTGTTTGTCCCTAGCTCTGCCCTGATTGCTTGGACGACACTGTTGTTTCTCCTTAGCTCTGTCCTGATTGCCTCGACGACGCCGTGGTTTGCCCCTAGCTCTGCCCTGATTGCCTGGACGACGCCGTGGTTTGTTACTAGCTCTGTCCTGATTGCCTGGACGACGCCACGGTTTGTCACTAGTTCTGTCCTGATTGCTTGGACGACACTGTTTTTTCTCCTTAGCTCTGTCCTGATTGCCTGGACGACACTGTTGTTTCTCTTTAGCTCTGTCCTGATTGCCTGGACGACCCCGTGGTTTGTCCCTACCTCTGTTCTGATTGCCTGGACGACCCCGTGGCTTGTCCCTAGCTCTGCCCTGATTGCCTGGACGACGCCGTGGTTTGTCACTACCTCTGTCCTGATTGCCTGGACGACGCCGTGGTTTGTCACTACCTCTGCCCTCATTGCCTGGACGACACCGTGGTTTGTCACTAGCTCTGTCCTGATTGCTTGGACGACGCCGTGGTTTGTCACTACCTCTGTCCTGATTGCTTGGACGACGCCGTGGTTTGTCACTACCTCTGTCCTGATTGCCTGGACGACGCCGTGGTTTGTCACTACCTCTGCCCTCATTGCCTGGACGACACCGTGGTTTGTCACTACCTCTGTCCTGATTGCTTGGACGCCGCCGTGGTTTGTCACTAGCTCTGCCCTGATTGCTTGGACGACGCCGTGGTTTGTCACTACCTCTGTCCTGATTGCTTGGACGACGCCGTGGTTTGTCACTACCTCTGTCCTGATTGCTTGGACGCCGCCGTGGTTTGTCACTACCTCTGTCCTGATTGCTTGGACGCCGCCGTGGTTTGTCACTAGCTATGCCCTCATTGCCTGGACGACCCCGTGGTTTGTCACTACCTCTGTCCTGATTGCTTGGACGCCGCCGTGGTTTGTCACTAGCTCTGCCCTGATTGCTTGGACGCCGCCGTGGTTTGTCACTAGCTCTGTCCTGATTGCTTGGACGCCGCCGTGGTTTGTCACTAGCTCTGCCCTGATTGCTTGGACGCCGCCGTGGTTTGTAACTAGCTTTGCCCTGATTGCCTGGACGACCCCGTGGTTTGTCACTAGCTCTGTCCTGATTGCCTGGACGACCCCGTGGTTTGTCACTAGCTCTGTCCTGATTGCTTGGACGCCGCCGTGGTTTGTCACTAGCTTTGCCCTGATTGCCTGGACGACGCCGTGGTTTGTCACTAGCTCTGTCCTGATTGCCTGGACGACGCCGTGGTTTGTCACTAGCTCTGTCCTGATTGCCTGGACGACACCGTGGTTTGTCACTAGCTCTGTCCTGATTGCCTGGACGACACCGTGGTTTGTCACTAGCTCTGTCCTGATTGCCTGGACGACACCGTGGTTTGTCACTACCTCTGTCCTGATTGCCTGGACGCCGCCGTGGTTTGTCACTAGCTTTGTCCTGATTGCCTCGACGACGCTGTGGTTTGTCACTAGCTCTGTCCTGATTGCCTGGACGACCCCGTGGTTTGTCACTACCTCTGTCCTGATTGCCTGGAAGACACCGTGGTTTGTCACTACCTCTGTCCTGATTGCTTGGACGCCGCCGTGGTTTGTCACTAGCTCTGTCCTGATTGCCTGGACGACACCGTGGTTTGCCCCTAGCTCTGTCCTCATTGCCTGGACGACCCCGTGGTTTGTCACTACCTCTGTCCTGATTGCTTGGACGCCGCCGTGGTTTGTCACTAGCTCTGCCCTGATTGCCTGGACGACCCCGTGGTTTGTCCCTAGCTCTGCCCTCATTGCCTGGACGACCCCGTGGTTTGTCACTAGCTCTACCCTGATTGCCTGGACGACCCCGTGGTTTGTCCCTAGCTCTGCCCTCATTGCCTGGACGACCCCGTGGTTTGTCCCTAGCTCTGTCCTGATTGCCTGGACGACCCCGTGGTTTGTCCCTAGCTCTGCCCTCATTGCCTGGACGACCCCGTGGTTTGTCACTAGCTCTGTCCTGATTGCTTGGACGCCGCCGTGGTTTGTCCCTAGCTCTGTCCTGATTGCCTGGACGACCCCGTGGTTTGTCCCTAGCTCTGCCCTCATTGCCTGGACGACCCCGTGGTTTGTCACTAGCTCTGTCCTGATTGCTTGGACGCCGCCGTGGTTTGTCCCTAGCTCTGTCCTGATTGCCTGGACGACCCCGTGGTTTGTCCCTAGCTCTGCCCTCATTGCCTGGACGACCCCGTGGTTTGTCACTAGCTCTGTCCTGATTGCCTGTACGACACCGTGGTTTGTCACTAGCTCTGTCCTGATTGCCTGGACGACCCCGTGGTTTGTCACTAGCTCTGTCCTGATTGCCTGGACGACACCGTGGTTTGTCACTAGCTCTGTCCTGATTGCCTGGACGACCCCGTGGTTTGTCACTAGCTCTGTCCTGATTGCCTGGACGACACCGTGGTTTGTCACTAGCTCTGTCCTGATTGCCTGGACGACCCCGTGGTTTGTCACTAGCTCTGTCCTGATTGCCTGGACGACACCGTGGTTTGTCACTAGCTCTGTCCTGATTGCCTGGACGACACCGTGGTTTGTCACTAGCTATGCCCTCATTGCCTGGACGACACTGTGGTTTGTCCCTAGCTCTGTCCTGATTGCCTGGACGACCCTGTGGTTTGTCCCTAGCTCTGTCTTGATTGCCTGGACGACACCGTGGTTTGTCACTAGCTCTGTCTTGATTGCCTGGACGACGTCGTGGTTTGTCACTAGCTCTGTCCTGATTGCCTGGACGACGTCGTGGTTTGTCCCTAGCTCTGTCCTGATTGCCTGGACGCCGCCGTGGTGTGTCACTAGCTCTGTCCTGATTGCCTGGACGATGCCGTGGTTTGTCACTAGCTCTGTACTGATTGCCTGGACGACGTCGTGGTTTGTCCCTAGCTCTGTCCTGATTGCCTGGACGACCCCGTTGTTTGTCCCTAGCTCTGCCCTGATTGCTTGGACGACACTGTTGTTTCTCCTTAGCTCTGTCCTGATTGCCTCGACGACGCCGTGGTTTGCCCCTAGCTCTGCCCTGATTGCCTGGACGACGCCGTGGTTTGTCACTAGCTCTGTCCTGATTGCCTGGACGACGCCACGGTTTGTCACTAGTTCTGTCCTGATTGCTTGGACGACACTGTTTTTTCTCCTTAGCTCTGTCCTGATTGCCTGGACGACACTGTTGTTTCTCTTTAGCTCTGTCCTGATTGCCTGGACGACCCCGTGGTTTGTCCCTACCTCTGTTCTGATTGCCTGGACGACCCCGTGGCTTGTCCCTAGCTCTGCCCTGATTGCCTGGACGACGCCGTGGTTTGTCCCTAGCTCTGCCCTGATTGCCTGGACGACGCCGTGGTTTGTCCCTACCTCTGTTCTGATTGCCTGGACGACCCCGTGGCTTGTCCCTAGCTCTGCCCTGATTGCCTGGACGACCCCGCGGTTTGTCCCTACCTCTGTCCTGATTGCCTGGACGACCCCGCGGTTTGTCCCTACCTCTGTCCTGACTGCTTGGATGAGGCCGTGGTTTGTCCCTAGTTCTGTCCTGATTGCCTGGACGACGCCGTGGTTTGTCCCTACCTCTGTCCTGATTGCCTGGACAACCCCGCGGTTTGTCACTATCTCTGCCCTGATTGCCTGGCCGATGCCATGGTTTGTCCCTAGCTCTGTCCTGATTGCCTGGACGTCATGGTTTGTCCCTACCTCTGTCCTGATTGCCTGGACAACCCCGTGGTTTGTCCCTAGCTCTGTCCTGATTGCCTGGACGACGCTGTGGTTTGTCATTAGCTCTGTCCTCATTGCCTGGACGACGCCACGGTTTGTCACTAGCTCTGTCCTGATTGCCTGGACGACGCCGCGGTTTGTCCCTACCTCTGCCCTGATTGCGTGGACGACGCCATGATTTGTCCCTCGCTCTGTCCTGAATGCCTGGACGACCCCGCGGTTTGTCACTAGCTCTGTCCTGACTGTCTGGACGACGCCGCGGTTTGTCACTAGCTCTGTCCTGATTGCCTGGACGACGCCACGGTTTGTCACTAGCTCTGTCCTGATTGCCTGGACGACGCTGTGGTTTGTCCATACCTCTGCCCTGATTGTCTGGACGACGCCGCGGTTTGTCCCTAGCTCTGTCCTGATTGCCTGGACAATGCCGTGGTTTGTCCCTACCTCTGTCCTGATTGCCTGGACGCCGCCGCGGTTTGTGTCTACCTCTGCCCTGATTGTCTGGACGACGCTGCGGTTTGTCCCTAGCTCTGTCCTGATTGCCTGGACAATGCCGTGGTTTGTCCCTACCTCTGTCCTGATTGCCTGGACGCCGCCGCGGTTTGTGTCTACCTCTGCCCTGATTGTCTGGACGACGCTGCGGTTTGTCCCTAGCTCTGTCCTGATTGCCTGGACAATGCCGTGGTTTGTCCCTACCTCTGTCCTGATTGCCTGGACGACGCCATGGTTTGTCCCTACCTCTGCCCTGATTGTCTGGACGACGCCGCGGTTTGTCCCTAGCTCTGTCCTGATTGCCTGGACAATGCCGTGGTTTGTCCCTACCTCTGTCCTGATTGCCTGGACGACGCTGCGGTTTGTCCCTAGCTCTGCCCTGATTGCCTGGACGACGCCATGATTTGTCCCTAGCTCTGTCCTGATTGCCTGGACGACCCCGAGGTTTGTCCCTAGCTCTGCCCTGATTGCATGGACGCCGCCGTGGTTTGTCCCTAGCTCTGTGCTGATTGCCTGGACGATGCCGTTGTTTGTCCCTACCTCTGCCCTGATTGCCTGGACGACGCCGCGGTTTGTCCCTAGCTCTGTACTGATTGCCTGGACGACGCCATGGTTTGTCACAAGCTCTGTCCTGATTGCCTGGACGACCCCGTGGTTTGTCCCTAGCTCTGTCCTGATTGCCTGGACGACGCTGTGGTTTGTCACTACCTCTGTCCTGATTGCCTGGACGATGCCATGGTTTGTCCCTAGCTCTGCCGATTGCCTGGACGACGCAGTGTAAAACAACTATAACACCTGTCATGATTTTGTCCAGTTTACACATTTCAGGTCAGACGTCACGTTTGGATTTACAACTCAAGGTCGTTCGAGGTCAACCTCAGTCACCAAAATATGCACCATATGCAATCGGATCCTAACCTGTGTGTGCAAGTGTTTAGCCCCAGAAGCTAATTGACACTTTTCGTATCAGATGTAAAATTGAGATTTAGCACTCAAGGTCACTTGAGGTCAACCTCAGTCACCAAAAGATGCACCATATACGACTTCCTACATGCTAATATAAACATAAGCTCCATCTTCAAGCATTTTGTCTGCAGAGGCAAATTTACACATCAGGTCAGCGTGAACTTGAGATATAGCCTTCAATGTCATCCGAGATCAACCTCAAGGTTACCAAAAGATGCACCATTTGTATTCATATAAGCTTTAAAACAAACCTAAGCCCTGTGTTTCGAGTGCTTCTTATGGCAATTTGTGTTTACAATATGTGTACAGTGGTCCCCCTCAGATAAGAGTCTTAACTTCCAGATAATTAACTTAACTTAATTGAATCGAAAGTTAATGATTAAGTTAATTTAATCGCCCCATGTCTGGATAAGACCCCCCTCAATAGAGACTTACCTCTCTGTAAAGACCTTTTCGTGTGGCGCTAGGATAATGGTAACATGTAAATGAACCCCTCTAATAAGACATCCCCTTAGATTTAAGACCTTAATTTTGTGGCAGAAGGGTGCGTCTTATCTGAGGGGGACCACTGTACATTTGTGTATGCACTCACTTTGTATGCAATATATCCAATGTCAAGGACACTGGCATCATGTCTCGCAACAGAAATTTCAAAACTGATGAGATAGTTTTCGAAAAAAATTAGCCCAAAGGCTAAGATAGATTACCAGACAATTTTGGTTTGGCCATGGCAGCATAGGCAGGTAACAGACCTTGAGATATACCAATCAAGGTTTGCAGTGTGAACATATGACCTTGGAATTTACCAATCAAGGTCATCTGTGTGAACTTCGATACTATACGTTCATAATACAAAGATATATCTGGGTGGAATCGTTTAGGCTGCTCAGGTCAATTTACACATTCCGAGTCAGACATTTGGCACTCAAGGTCATCTGACGTCAAGTTCAAGGTCATCATTAGTTGTGCCATATATGTCTTCCTATATGTTCATAATGCAAACATGAGCTCTATCTGCAAGCATTTCATCTATAGAGGCAAATCTGGGCATGTTTTGACCCAAAATGGCTGTTTTGACCTTTCAAGGTCATCGAAGGTCAAATTCAAGGTCACCACACAAGTCGCCATATATGACTTCCCATTTGAAAGTGCCAATTTCTAAGCTGTATCTTCAAGCGTTCAATGAGTACAGTCCTGACAGCTCCCA